>OX940809.1:12761839-13410289 GCA_954870605.1 Acer campestre
TAGTGTGGTTTGGTGCATAAGCTTTGGTTGGATCTTGACTTACCTAATCATAGAAGAAAAGGACAAACAAACCCCATTTTCTCTTGCAAAAGTCCTCTGTTTGTGAAAATTTTATTAGATCGGGGATTTTGTACCTTTTTTTTTGGGTGCATAATTTCAATAGATACTCTAAATGGATTGCTAACTTCCATTCTTGGGCATATCAGATGGCCCAATGACAAAATGGAATCTGCCCAAAGCCTGTTAAAAGAAAAGTTTATTTTATTTTTTCAAGCGAAAAAGAAAAGTGAACCAAACATCTCGATTTTTTAATCATAGAGTATCTCCAATGGTAATGTGACTTGCATTTAAAAAAAAAAAATGGTGATATGTCAATATTGTCAAGCCAATTGCTTCATATGTGACATGTAACTAAACTTGATAGACATTCAAATGAAAAAGTGGTATTCAATGTTTCACTTGTAAAATACATGTTTTTAATAATATGTCAATTTATTATTAGTCTCCTTAAATATACTTTAAAATTATTGAATAAAATAAAGTAGAAGACAAAAGTGGTTGATAACTGGGGCTAACAAGATGGCTGTCTAACAGACCATTTGAAATTAGAGAGTTATGTTGACAACCTCTAAAAAAAAGTTACCACATCGGCTTGAAGTTGTACCAGAGAGGTTGCATTAAAGATGGATTCTTTAACAAAGTGGTTGTTCATCCTACATGGCATCTAATTTTTTCACAACCCACATTACCATTAGAGATGTTCTTAGGGTGCCACCGATTGGTACGCGGGACGGGACGGGACAGCGTGGGATAACTTTTTATTGTTCCACATTTGGCACCTCTTAAGTATGGGATGGGATGGGACATCATGGAACAAAAATCAACAAAAATTGTCCCATCTCAGACCCTGAGTCAGACTTGTCCCATGCATGAGATGAGTCTTGAAAAGACCTTTTTACCCTTAATTCTTTTAAAAATTACAAAAATGGCAGATATAAAATAAAACGCAAAAGCCATTTCCCTTTCTCACTCTCAAGTTTCTTCTCTCTCTCTCTCTCTTCTTTCTCTCAACGAATACTGAGTCTCTCTCCCTTGCTTGGCCGCCGGCGAGTAGCAAAGTATCCTTCTCAATCTCTCCCGCTTGTCTCTCTCTCTCCCGGTGCTATACCTTCGGTAGGGTCTCTCTCTTTCTCTTGCAATTCTTTACTATTTCGGTTATTCTGATTGTATGATTTGGGGTTTTTTTTTTTCCTTTGTTTCTGGTTTTTGAGATTTTTATCGTTTTATAACATAAAGATATTGAATTTATGACTTTTACGTGTTTAATTTATCTGGGTTTTTTTACTTTTGATATTAGTGTGTTCATTTATCTGTTTAGCAATTATTTGTTTTAGGGCTCCTGATAGATTGATTTGGGATTTTTTGGGTTTTTGTTTTTCAATCGTTTATGACCTAAAAGCATCAAATATATGTGTTTTACTTTTTTGATTTATCTGGGTTGGGTTTTTTATTTATTTTATTTATTTATTTTATTTGTGTGTTGATAGCTTATATCTGTGTAGCAAAGTGTTTGTTTGTTTGTTTGTTTTTTTTCCTTTTTGCGTTTTACAGAAGTGCTTCTTGTTCATTTGTGCAAAAGACCATGCTTTTTGGGTATTAGCTTTCGTGTGTGTTTATTTTAAGTAATTGCTTGGTTGTTCATTTGTCCATGTGGTCGAAGCACAGTCTGTCTTCAATTCAGATGATGCACGTTCTGAAGATTTGATTCAATGGTTTGATGGCGAGCTGGACAGCATTTGAAGCTTAGGTGGTGAATTAAACTTTAGTTTTCTCCAAGCAAAATGTAGAACTAAAAAAAATAAAAATAAAATGTTCTTGTTTGTCCAAAACTGGGAAGACTGCTGGTCTGTTGTTATTGCTTTATTGTTTAGATGTATCTGTTCTTCTTCTTATGAGACCATCTACCTTATCAATGTACTTTTAAAACTTCCATTGGGAAATGAATTTATTTGATAAGCATTTTTCTTTTTTGGTCAGAAACAAAATGTATTTGATAGTTTTTATTTGGTTTTTCATGTTGGAATTTTTGTGGAATTAATTGGTTGTGGCAGGATGCTGACTGCTCTGAGTGTTACTGTGGATGGTGTGGACAAAGCAGTGATTTAGTAAGTTGTAAATCATTCCAAACATTATTCTGTAGCACTTGTGTGGAGCGATCTGGGTGAAGCATACTTGTCTGAGGCTCAGGCCTCTTGCTGGATATGTTGTTGCTGCTCTCCAAGTCTCTTGCAAAGATTGAAATTAGAATTGGAGAAACCCATGGGATTTGAAGACGTGATAGTTTCTAGCACAAAGTGTGGCTCGTTTTGCCAGTTTCATTTCCAGGTTGGCTTCTTATGTTGGCCAATTCTGATTTGTATCCGGGTTCTCCTGGTTTTTGTTGAATTGTTAATTAATAATAAGTAGATGAATTTTCAACTAGTAAAAAAAAAAAAAAAAAACTTTCTGCCTTGAATTTCTGGATTGGGTGATATGGATTTTTTATTGTTGCCAAAATTAAAGGTGTTTGGTGTTTGGTGTTTGGTCCATTGCTAGTTTGGGCAAATCCATTGATCTATAAAAATAGGCACATCTTTCTAACGTTGCACAGTATTCAAAGATGGCGGGTCATTGAGACATTGACTCATAGTAAACGAATTCTAATGTTGAATTGTCAATTGTTTTCAGTTGCCTACTCTATACTCTATAGTCTATATTGTCCCAGTTGATGAGTTTATATTTCTATAATTTGTAGATATTGTTAAACTTGTAAAGATGATGATGGCTATACGGCCTTGGAAGAGTTTCCTTGAGCTTTTTATCTTTTTATACTTTGCATACCTCCTTGCAGCAGCTGCACAATATCCGTATTTATCTTTAAAAAAACGTACAGGTTGCACAGGCTCAACAAGTACGAAGTCAGGATTTTAATTTTAAAGGGTCAAAACGTGAACTAAAGAGCATAAATAATATATAAAAAATTAAAAGATCTGCTAATAATAATAATAATAAATCATATCATCTAGAATCAATCACATAAAAGGAAATGAAGGATGTGCATGCAACTAAAAAAAAAGGTCAATAATGGCTGCTATAAGTCTATACCCATTTGACAAATTGTTTTCAGTGAACTGTTATACCAGCTGTTCATGATTCATGAGCTGATATTTCAAGCATTTGCAGAGAGGTTTGAATCTTTTACTCCCCAGATCCTGATGACTCCATGGAAGAATTTGCTTCTGCTTTTTATAATATTCTTATACTCTGCAAACCTCCTCACAGCACAATCTGATGATGATGATGATTATCCATCTGCACAACTATCCACTTCATGGACAAACAACAATTTCTCAGCAATCAACATAACAAAACCATCTGAATCCTCCCAACTTATCATGCGTATAATCCTATTAAATTTACCTTCCGGGTCTGGAATTGGTTTTACTTTTGGATTTCTCTCCAATCTCTCATCTGGGTCCTCCTTTCTTGCCGCTGCATCCGTCAGAATAAGGAGAGATTTTCTTACAGAGTATGTACATCGATCTGATGTTGAAGTGTTTTGGTTAGCAAACCGAAACAAGCCTGTTCATGAGAATGCAACTTTGCTTTTACATACAAATGGAGATTTGATCTTGAGAGATGTAGATGGGGCTTTGGTTTGGTCAACCAATACATCTAACATGTCTGTTGTTGGTTTGCAAATGTTGGAAACTGGAAATCTAGTACTTCAAGATGGCAATAACAGGACTATTTGGCAATCTTTTGATCATCCAATGGATACATTGCTTCCGGGGCAGAAACTGATGGCAGGCCAGAAACTAGTAGCTCGCGCTTCTGCAAACGATTGGAATGAAGGTAGATTCTATCTTTCTGTAACCTCAGATGGTCTGTTTGCTTTTTACAAATCAACCGTTCCACGGATGTACTTGAACTTTACAGTTTATGGAATTAAGGAAAGTGAGCAACCAAGTTACATTATATCTGTCAATGGTACTCTTGCTTTATATACGTTGTCAGCAGACGTTGTGTTGTCTGGGCCGGTTGATAATACAGCAATTGGTTATATGAGGTTTGATTCTGATGGCCATTTCAGATTTTATAATGATAGTATGGAGCCAGTGGATTTATTGGCAGATGTTTTACAGGAATGTGACTATCCATCAATTTGTGGAGATTATGGGCTCTGCTCAAATGGACAATGCTCTTGTCCTGCAGGATTTGCTCGCGAATTAGTCTCAGATGATCGAAGTGAATCCAGTTGCACAGAGATCAATCCACCAACGTGTGAAAATCGAATATCACCATCTCTGCTTCAACTTCAAGATGTGCATTATTTCAATTATGTTGACCCTGATGCTGCAGACCTCAAAGGAATTCCTATGGAGAGCTGTAAACAAGCATGCTTGAGAAACTGTACATGCAAAGCTGCTCTATTTTGGTTTTATTATAACATCACGCATGGAAACTGTTTTTTGCCCTCTCAAGTTCTTTCACTTATAAACGAAAGACGAGAAAGAAATGTTTATAGATCATATGCCTTCATCAAAATTTCTGGTGACCGCGAGTCAGAAAGAGGACTACCTACCAAAACTAGAGTAATAATAGGAGTAATGGTTGGAACTTTTCTTCTTGTAATCCTAATTGCCGGGTTCTATATTCTGCGTTTAAGGAAGAAAAGAGACACGGAAGGAGGTATCGAGGATTATCTAGAACATTTCTCTGAGATGCCTATGAGATTTTCTTATGAAGAGTTGAAACTTGCAACTCAAGATTTCAAGAAAAAGCTTGGAGAGGGAGGGTTTGGTTCGGTTTTTGAAGGTACCCTTGTAAGTGGGGAAAATGTTGCAGTCAAGCGGTTAGATGGATTAGGCCAAGGGAAGAAAGAATTTTTGGCAGAGGTCAAGACCATCGGAAGCATTCACCATGTCAACCTGGTGAGACTGATTGGATTTTGTGACGAAAATTTACACAGGCTTTTAGTGTATGAATTCATGTGCAATGGATCATTGGATAAATGGATTTTCCATAGGATACCAAGACAATCTGATCTAGATTGGCAAACCAAAATGACAGTTCTCCTCGACATAGCAAAGGGGCTTGCCTATCTCCACGAAGAATGCAGGCAGCGAATAGTACACTTAGATATCAAACCTCAAAACATCCTGTTGGACGTAAACTTACGCGCAAAGATTTCTGATTTTGGGTTGTCTAAGTTAATTGACAAGGATCAAAGCCAAGTGGTGACCACAATGAGAGGCACTCCTGGTTATTTGGCTCCTGAATTGTCCAGCTCAATTGTAACCGAAAAGGTAGATGTTTATAGCTTTGGAATTGTAGTCATGGAGGTTGTTTGTGGAAGGAAGAATTTAGATAGATCACAGTCTTCAGAATACATGCATTTTCTCCCTTTGTTCATGAAAATGGTAGAGGAGGAGCGTTTGATTGACGTGGTTGACAAATACAGTGAGGATATGCAATTACACTGGTCAGAAGTCATGCAGATGATGAGAGTTGCGGTGTGGTGCTTACAAAATGACTTCAACAAGAGGCCTTCCATGTCAACAGTGGTGAAGGTCTTGGAGGGCACAATGGATTTTGAAGCATCACTTACAGATGTTACAGTTACAACAATAACAAGAGTGACAGAGGAACAATTTGGCGCTAGCCACGCTACCACGTCTGAGTTATCACCATCAATTCTTTCAGGACCCAGATGAAGGAAAAGTTCAGCTAAGAGCAATTTCTGAAGCGTTATGTTTTTAGTTATTAGTTTATTACTCTGTACAATAGCTTTTTTTTGTTCATATGTATCCAAATCTTATATTAGAAGTACATACATCTCAAGAACAGTTGTTTTAACAAAATGTCTATAATAGCTAGTTTATTTTCTTCACCTATATTTAAGTTGAATTTCAAAGTCATCTGCAATAACTTCTGTAACATGGATGATGATAGAACCAGGCTCTCATAAATCTGATCCTAGAATAATTTTTCAGAAGTTCCCAAATTCCTTTGCAGAATTATTAAACTTCACATTAATAATAGCAAATTTCCATGTTTGATGAAATTTGACTTGCGAAGATTAATACATAGGTACCAATTGTTTCAAAGGTAGCACCCTATTCAAAGATGGCGGTTTATGCAACTTCCAACTTGCAATTGTTTCAAAGGTACCTTTGCAAGTTTCAAAGGTACCAATTTGGTGATTCTTTGCTATTTCGTCTTTCAACCATTAGGCAGATATTTGTTTTAATTTCTTGTATCAAAGTTTTATTTCGGCCGCCAGATATAAAAGTCATTGAAGCATTAAAGCAGTGCAGCGGTGCAAAAAAGTATACTTGTTTAAATAGATCAACAGAGTAGTTTCAGCTGTAGATTAACTAAGTTGTGTTCCAATATGGAGAGGTTGTTGACTAAGCTGTGTATGTTGATTATGGTAGCTTTAGCACTTCAAATGCATGGAAACAAAGGTTGCTTGGAAAAAGAGAGGATTGCTCTGTTGGAAATCAAGGCATTGTTCATAAATAAACGCAACAGTCCAGAAAATGTATCAACTTGAGACAAATCAGGGAGTATCAATGTTATGTCTTAAAAATTACACACCGTGGAAGATGGGTTATGAATTAATCATTCATTTTTAACATTCATCAAACAACACAATGTCTCATGTATGAGCCAGGGTGTTTAAATTTTCTTTGTAAGTTGGAAAATTTGGCATTATGAATGATGTTTTGTCACATTTCTTCCTTGACATACACGGTACACCCATATTGGACCTACACAGCATTATCAAACGTTGATTTAAAATAAAAAATAAAAAATTGAAGTCTTCAAACCAAACAATACGATGCTTGTAGCTCATTTGGTCATTCTTTGCTATTTCGAAAAAGATGGCGGTCATTGTCGACTCTGGTGTGTGAACACAATGAAAGCCCTTGCAACTTGCAAGTTGGGTTCTTTCTCCATAGACAGTGAGTTTAATCAGAATTTTCTCCCTCTTTTTCTTTTCTATTGTGTAAACCCCTTGCTAGTGGAATCTGCACCTTTCTTTCTCCTTTGGCAGCGTGTTTAAACAGAATTCTCTTTTTGTTTTTTCTTTACTATGGATTCTCTATTGGGGTAGAAATTTCTATCCCCAAGTTTGATAGTTGATGTGACTGGTGGATTACTTTGTCGGTTATCGCTAAATCCAAAAGCTTGGGGTGTGAGGAAACTTGTAATAAGGTTAAGTGTTTGTGTGTAAATAATGCCTTGCTTATTCATTGATATGTAAGGGTATTTATACACATTACATCCTAACAGACTAGGAATGTAATTAAGCCTTATGTATATGTAAATTGATACAAACTGAGTATATACTGTCCTAGTTGTATACGGTAACTAATATAATTCAGCTAGGTGTTGTCTTGTGAATCTCTACCTCTAATATGCTCCTGCAAGATAGAGCTTCCGGCTAGGATGCCTAACTTGGACCGATGATCTTGGAACTATTTGCGGGAGAGGGCTTTGGTGAGGGAATCCGCTAGCTGGTCCTTCGTATTGACATGCGCAACTCGGAGCTGTTGGCGAGCAACTTGATCCCGAACAAAGAAAAAATCAATAGCAAATGACTCTATTAGACTCATAATTTTATGATTTAATTGTCTTGTTTAGATGTAAAGATAATAAGTTATTAAAAGTTTGTTGGGTTGAGAAAGAGGAAATAGTAGACGAATTCTAATGTTGAATTGTCAGCTATTCTATAATTGTCCCAGTTGAATAGTTGATGAGTTGATATTTCAATCGTTTGCAGAGGAGGAGGCTTTTAGTCCCTCTATTAGAATTTAGAAATATGTAGATATTTCCATGTCTATGTCTTTTAATTTTCTATTGATGTGTAACTAAACCCCTTTGCTAGGGAATTGATTTGATGTGACTCTATTTGACTACTCTATGTCCAATTAGTTTCCTTCATTCATTATATCCACGTTTCTTTTCTTATCTTCTATGTTATTTTGTGACCTCAATTTGGTATGGAATTGTAGATTAGATTTTTTGAGAGATTAAGTGTCCGTTTGGGGGAGCTTGTCTACTGGCTAAAAGAGCTTTTTTAATTAAAAAAGCTCTTTTTAAATTCTTTTTGTGTCGTTTGGTTGACACTCCAGTAGAGCTTTCGACGATTAAAAAAGCTGTTTTACGTCTACTTGGAGAAGCTCAAATTTTAGGCTTTTCCAAGTAGACTTTTTGAGCTTTTTTAAAAAACATTAAAATCTCCAATATAACCCTATAATTTAATATTTACTAGAGTATTTTGGTAATTCTCTCATTAAAAAAGCTCTTTTTTAATTGACAACCAAACAACCAACGACTTTCATTTAAAAGCTCTACCTCTAAAAGATCTATTTCTAAAAGATCTACTGCAAAAAGATCTACTTGAGAAGCTCTCCCAAACGCAATTCTTGTTTGGATGACTTTTCAACATATTTCTTAATCACAGGCTATAATGAATGGGAAAGTTGGTTTTATATTTTAGAAAAACTTGATTTAGAGTTCTTGTGAAAAAGGTTTCAGTTATTGCTCATACGTGAGTAGTGATTGAAATACTTAGCTCTTAAACTTTTATTAAATTTAAGAACAAGTCCTAAATTTGGATTGATATGATGATGGCTATACGGCATTGGAAGAGTTTCCTTGAGCTTTTTATCTTCCTGTACTTTGCATACCTGCAGCTTGCAGCAGCTGCACAATATGATGATTATCCCTCCGCAAAGCTATCCACATCATGGACCAACAATAATCTCTCTGCCATCAATATAACACAAGACTACTACTACTCAGAAGTTACCATGCGGATAATCCTATTAAACCTACCAGATCCTAGTTCCGGGAATGGTTTTGCTTTCGGATTTGTCTACAATTTGTCGGCTGACTCCTCCTTTCTTGCCACTGCGTCATTCAGATTGCAACAACCATATAACGTTGGGGAACAAAGCTATTGGTATTTTGTTGAGTTATTGTGGTTGGCAAACAGAAACAAGCCTGTTCATGAGAATGCAACTTTGGAGTTACATACAAACGGAGATTTGATCTTGAGAGATGCAGATGGATCTTTTGTTTGGTCCACCAATACATCTCACATGTCTGTTGCAGGTTTGCAAATGTTGAATACGGGGAATCTTGTACTTTTCGACGACAACAATAAGACGATCTGGCAGTCTTTTGATCAGCCAACGGATACACTACTTCCGGGGCAGAAACAGATGGCAGGGCAGAAACTAGAGATAAAGGGTATTTTCCCACAAGTTCCCTCAGAAGTTACCATGCAGATAATCCTATTAAAAGTACCAAATCATAGTTCCACTTCCAATATTGGTTTTGCTTTCGGATTTGTCTACAGTCAGTCGATTGGCTCCTATTTTCTTGGTGCTGCGTCAGTCAGATTGCAAGCACCAGATTACTATTTGTATGATCGACTTTACACTGGGGGACAAATCTATTTTCATGATCCATTTTACACTGGGGGACAAAGCTATTTGTATGATGCTGAGGTATATTGGTTGGCAAACAGAAACAAGGCTGTTCATGAGAATGCAACTTTGCAGTTACATACAAATGGAGATTTGATCTTGAGAGATGCAGATGGAACTTTGGTTTGGTCCACCAATACATCTCACAAGCCTGTTGCAGGTTTGCAAATGTTGAATACGGGGAATCTTGTACTTTTCGATGACAATAATAAGACAATCTGGCAGTCTTTTGAGCATCCAACGAATACACTACTTCCGGGGCAGAAACTGATGGCAGGGCAGAAACTGGTGTCTCATGCTTCTGAAACTAATTGGACTGAGGGCAGCTTCTATCTTACTGTAAGCTCTGAAGGCCTTTTTGCTTTTTATAGATCCACTGTTCCACAAATGTACTTCAACTTTTCAGTTTCTGGAATTAAGGAAAGTGAGCAACTGAGTTACATTAGCGTTGTGAATGGTACTCTTGCTCTATACATATTATCAGCTGAGCCTAGCAAGCCAGATGATGTGTTGTCTAGCCCTCTTAATAACTCAGAAAATGTTTATATGAGGCTTGATTCTGATGGCTATTTAAGATTTTACCCTGGTCCAGTGGATGTATTGGCAAATTTGTTACGAGAATGTGACTATCCAACAGTTTGTGGAAATTATGGACTCTGCTCAAATGGACAGTGCTCTTGTCTTAATGGTTTTGATCGGGATAATCAAAGCAAATTCGGATGCACAGAGATCAATCCAGTAACATGTGAAAATTCGGATGAGCAGTCGCAGTCTCTACTTCCTTTTAAAGACATCTACTATTTCAATTACATTGACCCTGATGCAGCAGATCTAAAAGGAATTCATATGGAGAGCTGCAAGGATGCCTGTTTGAGAAACTGTTCTTGCAAAGTTGCTATGTTTCTGTTTTATTATAATACTTCTCAAGGGAACTGCTTTTTGCTCACCAATGTTCTTTCACTTATGATTGAAGCACATGGAAGAAGCCCATATCACTCATATGCCTTCATCAAGGAGCAGGAGTCGCAAAGACATTCTTCAGTATCAGCTGCTCCCCCAACTAGAGAAATAGCAGGAGTAACTGTTGGGACTTTCGTTCTAGTAGTTCTAGTTGTCGGCTTCTGTATTCTGTTTATAAGGAAGAAAAGAAACACAGATGGAGATATGGAGGATTACTTAGATGAACTCTCAGGGATGCCCAAGAGATTTTCTTACGAAGAGTTGAAACTGGCAACTGAGGATTTCCAGAGAAAACTTGGAGAGGGAGGCTTTGGCTCAGTTTTTGAAGGTACCCTGGTAAGTGGAGAAAAAGTTGCAGCAAAGCGGTTAGATGGTTTAGGCCAAGGCAAGAAAGAATTTTTGGCGGAGGTCAAAACCATAGGAAGCATTCACCATATCAACCTGGTGAGACTGATTGGATTTTGTGCAGAAAAATTACACAGGCTTTTAGTGTATGAATTAATGTGCAATGGATCATTGGATAAATGGATTTTCAATAGGATACCGCAACAACCTGCTCTAGATTGGCAAACAAGAAAGACAATTATCCTTGACATAGCAAAGGGACTTGCTTATCTCCACGAAGAATGCAGACAGCGAATAGTACACTTAGACATCAAACCTCAAAACATCCTGTTGGACGTAAACCTCAAAACATCCTGTTGGACGTAAACCTACGCGCAAAGATTTCAGATTTTGGGTTGTCTAAGTTACTTGACAGAGATCAGAGCCAAGTGGTGACCACAATGAGAGGAACTCCTGGATATTTGGCTCCTGAATTGTTCAGCTCAATCGTAACTGAAAAGGCAGATGTTTATAGCTTTGGAATTGTAGTCATGGAGGTTGTCTGTGGAAGAAAGAATTTAGATCGATCGCATTCTGAAGGATGCATACATTTGCTCCCTTTTTTCATGATTAAAGCAGAAGACGATTGCCTGATTGATCTGGTTGACAAAGACAGTGAGGATATGCAATTGCACAGGGAAGAAGTCGTGCAGATGATGAGAGTTGCGGTGTGGTGCTTACAAAATGATTACGACAGGAGGCCTTCCATGTCAACTGTGGTGAAGGTCTTGGAGGGTACAATGGAATTTGAAGCGTCACTTACAGCAATAACAAGAGAGGCAGAGGAACAATTTGGCGATGCCATGTCTTTGTTACTACCATCTATTCTTTCAGGACCAAGGTGAGAAAAATATTTCAGCTAAGAGCAATTCCTGAAGTGGTATGTTATTACCTGAACCTTTAAAATTTTGATTAGTGTCCATGAAAATTTCAGTTCCCAAATAAATTTCAGTTCCCATCTATTGCATTTCAGTTCTCATGTTGAATTCTATACAAGAAACTTCTCATAGAATCTGCATTGTATTCTGTTATCATGTTGGACGCTTTCTAAGTGTTTGCTTTGGTGTGCTTGTTATCTACTGCTGCTGTCTGCAGAATTGGCTCTGTTGCTGGCAGCTTTACTCTTTTGCTTTGGTGTTTGCTTTTGTAACAAATTATTCATTTTTGTGTGATTTTGCTTGTTTTATATTATGTCCCATGCCCCATACATATTAATTTCATTTTCATCACCTTAACACACTAATTTCATGGTGCATTTTACATCGTAGTGACCAAAAAAGAGAATATGGAATTTGATTCTTGAAAACTAATGAAGGAGATTTCTTGTCACCTTCATTCAATGATAATTGATAAAGGAGTTACAAAGCAAGAGTTCAAGTTCAAGGCTTCAATCCAGCCACTCCTCATATTGGTTAACTTCTGGGGATTTAGTGATCTAGCCAATATGTTTTGTGACTTTAAAAACATAAAAGAAAATTTGCATAGTTTTGCTCCACAAAAATGTAATTACAACTATACTGTCTCTCTTTGTACCATTGACTTCGGTACAAGGATGTTGAAATCACTAACCGTCCACTTAGCAACTTGATCAGGATCCTTAAAAATTTCAGTTCCCAAATCAATAGACATCCATTTCCTTCTAACTGGTGTAGTACCTGGATCCTGCAAGAATCACACTAGCCTATGTTAATTTTTTTTCCTATCAAACTCTTCTTATGATCATTGATTCAAGTAAAGAGCAAAATTAGAGAACATCAAAACCGGTAAAAATAAAGTGATTGAGACAATCTTCCAACATCAAGCTCCCAAGTCCTTGGATCACCAATCCAACCCTCTCCTGCTATAGTTGGATACCTAAACTCACCCCAAACTGGGTTTGGAAGAATCTGCATTATTTCCCGAGGCTGAGGATTGCTATATGGATCACACAAAGTATAAGGAAACTCGAGATACTTTCCATTTCCAAGTGAACAATAGAAGTGATATGCAGCATAAGGAAAGCGGGCAGTGTTGTTTCTATGAACACGATTTCCATTAGAAAATGTGTGGTAAGGTGGGCATACACCTAGATGGTCTGGATGGCACCATGAACTTATGTTTGGATTTATGATCATTTTGTTGTATCGTGTAACGTCTGATGTTACATCACCATTACATGTGTTGAGGGCGAAAATGAGCCTTCGGAGTTAATGTCCTCCGATTTAATATATATATGAATAAGTGAAATTACAGTGGTGGGTTTTACCGAAGGGATACAGTAATTCTTGAGGGTTCAAAGTAAAAGGTTGCCCAAAAAACATCCCCTATAAGATAAAAATAAGGCATTTTATAGCCATGGGTCTGACAGCTCAGGACACGCGTCGAGATCGTACTTGCTGATGCCGATAGCTGCCTAGATGTGCTCAGCGAATGTCAGGTCTGACGTTATGTACCTCCGAATGTATGTCGGTGTTATAATGACGACGGGTGGTGTCGCAGACGGAGTGTATAGTGGCGAAAGAACCCTCCACAGAGCCATCGGAGGACGAGTGACATGCGGAGTGCGATAATATCGGTAGTCTATAAACTATGCAAATATACCCAACATTTCCCTCTCAAGTTCCTCAACTGAAGGTCCGTAGGGGGTGATCGGCTATGGGGCTTAACAGATCGGTTCTCGGGGATGGGCCCGGTGGAGTCGTTTGGGCCCATTATGCTCGGGTTGGCCCGCGTGGTATGCAATGGGCGAGCGGCACGTGGCAACTCATGGGAGGCGGTGAACAGGTGTCGTTCCACGGTGGCCTCGATTGTGGTGTTCCATATTCCCGTGCATTTGCTCTTCTATAAATAGTAATGCAGGGTTTGGAACTCCTTACTTGTTCTTTGCGATTGATCAGAGCGTCTTCGGAATCTTCGTCAAGGAAACCAGAAGTACAGAAAATAGGTTAGCATCCGAGGATAATTTTATTTCTTACCTTTCATAGCATTAGGAAGTCTGAACATAACCCGATGGTGAGGAAGACCGGGGTTCCGGGTCCGGAGGTGGCGTCTAGTTCAGGATCTGAATCTTTGGAGTCTACTTCGGGGAGAGTTTCTGTAGGTAGCAGTACTAGGAGTGTATTTGGAGGTAGGGATGAATCGGATGCAGGGAGTCCGGAGGTTCAACAGCTGCCTCAAAATACCCAGGCTGGTGCTTCGGGGCCTGGCTCCGGTGGGTGTATTACGGGGTACAACTCCGAAGAATCCGTTAGGGACAGGATAGACCATACAAGATTCGCCATAAACCACCTGGGGGAGAATAGGATAGATATGGCGAAACTGCATAAGATGGCCACTGAGTTCTCGATACCGAGATCGGTAGGTCTGAGAATTCCCAAAGAGAGGGAACGAGCAAGTAACCCGGAGGGATCCTCGGTGGCATTTCACCCTGCCTTTCTAGAAATTGGGGCGAGGTTACCACTGCAGCCATATCTTAGAAGGGTGCTGAGGGAAATCGGGGTTGCTCCGGCTCAATTAAATCCGAATGCATTAAGGGTTATAATCGGGATGTATTCCCTGTGGCGGGGCATGAAGTTTTCGCCTCCAACATTTTCGGAGATTGGACACTACTACAGCCTCTACTCCCATAAGTCGGGGGGCGATGGTTGGTGGGCTCTTGCTTCTCGGGATAAGTAAGACGGCGAACCTCTGATCACCGGGCTGCCGTCTTCGAACAAGGAGTGGAAAAAGACCTGGTTTATTGCGGAGGGCAATTGGGGGAAAGACTTGCGGCTCGGTGGTAAACCTCAGAGAGTTCGCTCAGTGTTCAATATCCCAAGTGTTTGGAACCCCCTTTGGTTTCATCGGTATTTTACTTTATTGTGTTTAATTTATTACTTTGTTTATCTGCTAAGTGTGTTTTTTTGACAGCTGCGTGGGAGTTTGTTCCTTCAGAGGATCTAACCAGAGAGGAGCGGAAGCACATTCAGACGCTTGGCTAGTCTCTCGGGATAGAAGGCACGTTGATTTTCTTTTGGACGATCGTAGACTGTAAGAGCTTGGCTTCGTTGTGGATCTTACGGAGGCTAGGAGGCGAAAAGTAGAGAAAACTCTGTCAAAGAAGAGTAAGCCTCCGAAATCTATGTTTATTTATTTTCGGATGTATACATATACTTTATCTGAATTCAAGCCTTACTAGTTGTCTTTTCCTTTGACAGAGAAGATTACCGAGACCGCGAGAGGGAGAATGGCTGACAAGGGAAAAGCCGAAGAGAGGAGGAAGAAAAGGGTGATCAGAGCACCCCCGAGTCTCTTGGATGAGGAGGAAATCCTGGAAGTGGTGCCTCCTCTGAAGAGAACACGGGGCGATCCGACCTCCATGTCGGTTGCTATTGCCGGAAGTTCCTCTCAAGTTCCGGAAGCCATTCCCTCGAGGCTGGCCACAGAGAATACTCTCGGGAACGTACAGGATGACGTGGAGATAGTAGACTCTGGTGAAAATTTATCGGAGGACACTCCCCGCAATGTGCTTGAAAAGGATGCGGGTATCTCCCCAAACTATTACCGGGATCCTCCGGTATTAGGGTCCAGCTCTCGGTCCAAGCCTATCAATCCCGAGATAGGCGTGGAATATTTATGCATCCACGGGAAATATCTTCTTCGGAGTGGGGAGATCTCCGGTTATGGGAAGATGTCCAATGTCGACAGGATTCGACATGGACAAGCGAACTTGTGGCAGGTAACATGCCGGGAAACCTTTGAATAGTTTTTGACAAGTCAACTCTTTCGGTGGATAATAACATGTTATTATGTATATATGTACATATTTTGTTTTTGGGTGCCAGGCTTTCGGTAATCTCCTTCATATGGAGGAGAAATACGGAGATGCCAAGCGGAGGTTCGATAGAGTGCAGAAGGAGAAGGGAAAAACTGAAGCTAAGCTCCGAGACTCGGAGGCCATGGTGGGGCATCAGAGGTCAATCATAAACGACATATCCGGCTCCTACCGGAAGGCTAAGGCTGCCTGTCGGGAGAAGCATGACAAGCTCCGTGACTACCGGGATTGTTTAAAGAGGGTGAATGGATCAATTCGGACTATGAAGGCTGATCTCGGTGAGAATGCTGTCGAGATGTTCCTTGCATCGGATGATTTCGCTGAGATGCAGGAAGACATCTTTGATAGAGCGGTTCAGGATGTGCGAAAGCTTTTGCTTCATTCATATCCTGACTTCGATTTCTTGGCTTTCGATGCGGATGTGAAGAAGGCTACTGACAAGCGTCGTTTTGCATGTCAAAATATTTATATTTAAAGTTCACCTTGTTAGTGCAAGTGACTAGAGACTAGTATAGCAACAAGCAAGGGTATCATCCATAGGGAGGTGTCATCCGTCAACCGTTTCGAGTTCTAGTATTTGTTTAAAGCAATGTAAATAGAATGCGGATGTGGTGAGAATGGTGTGTGTGAGGTGTATGCATATTGCGGTGTGGTGTGTGTGGAAATGTAAAGTAAAGAATACAAATAAAAACAAAGAGAATATGGAGGGGTGAGAATGGTGTTTAAAAAGACAAATAATAAAAGGGTGGTTTGGAGAGATGCATGATTGTGGTCATACAAGGTACTTATTAGTTCACCAAATACAAGTGCACACCTAGTTGATTGTTAGGCATTAAATTCATCAAATTCAAGTTATGGGCTCGTTCTCACGATTAAGGAGTTTCGAAACCAAATCATCTATTATTACGAATCATTCGTTGATTAAGGAAACCAAAATCTATTCTTGCTCCCCAAAGGTCATGGAAGAGCATATGTCTTAAGGCCAAAGACCCATTAAGCACCAGAACATTGAGCCAAAACCTATTCTAGCACGGCCATGCATAAAATAAGTTTCATCCATTCTTTTAGGGCTAAGTGGTCAAGACTATACCCGGAAGGTCATCCATGGAGGTACAATCCTAACCCACATACACTCAAACCCATCAAAACAAGGCATTTTGACCTTCCAAAGACATATATACACAAATAGGATATTTGATTACAACTACTCCTAAATTTAAGTTAATCTACTCCTAATCCTATCCATGAACACATATCAATTTCCAATCTCCACACACATGCATATCAAGATAAGATATTATGCAATAATAACAAGAATAAATCAAAACCCAAATGGATTTAAGAACAATCATAACATAAATAAGCACAAATATAGGTTTACAATATTTCCCAAGTGGGGTTACACATTTAGAAAACAAGAAATACAAAGAGAAGAGTTTAGAAGAGACAACCCTTGAAGATGACCTTCTCCAAGTTCTCTATACTTGCTAGCTAGAAATTGGTCCAAAGACCTCTCGTTTCCCTTTGCAATCTACTCCAAATGTGGTGGATGAAGGGTAGAAAGTGGTAGTGGTGAGCTTCCCATGGAGGAGAACCTCCATGGAGCTTGGAAGCTTCTCTCTCTCTCTTGGTTTGGGGAAGAAGATGAAGATGGAGTGAAGAAAGGTGAAGAATTTCGTGGGGATCTGTTGAAAGAAGAGGCAAATAGGTGTATTTATAGTTAGGGTAAGTTTGGGGACGAATTTGGGCTTGAAAAGACAAGTTTGCCCGTTCCAGGGTCATGGCGAGTGGCTGAGGCGAGTGGTTCACTCGCCATGATCAGTTTCCATGGCTATTATTAAGTTTGGGCAGAGGTTGAGTGTAATATCCATAATGTTCAAGAATGCATGGTATCATGTACATATGTCCCTACCAAATCTTTTCTATGTATTTCTAGTACTATATCTCATAAATAATTGTATTGTAAAGATAATGGGAGGCAAGGGCCCCAAATCATACACAATTTTCTTCATAGTGGCATGAATTAAGGCATGAATTAAGGCATGAATTAAGGCATGAATCAAGGCCAACAACCCACTTTCATTATTATGATAATACAATACACCTATTTCCTTTAAACCCTCATTCTTATTCTTCTCATGTAAGCCATATTGTTGAGAACAAATTCCTCTCCCTTTCCTACTTATTCTACTCTTCTTTTCTCACCAAAAATAGGAGCATATCACTAGTTTGAAGAACTTGATTTCCAAGTAAGTGTTCTTCTTCTTCTCAAGTATTATTCTCATGTCATAGACTCTCTATCTACAGTAGGCTGTTCTTGGATGAATTATTTATGAGCATGAGCATGATTTTAATTAGATTTTCGATTCATTAAGGAGATGTTTGGAGATCCTCTGTTTTTACTAAACCAGCCAGATTTCGTAATACCGTTTTGGGTTGGTTATTCATGTGGGAAAATTATGGGAATTTATATGAAGGTATATCTATATGTCTAATATCATTCTGGAAAGTTTCATGATTTTTAAGTGTGTATAAATATAGTTATGATTTTTGAGATAGGAAGAGGTCAGTAATTGAACTCTGCTGGACAGATTTCAGAAATATGGGAAAGGAATGAATATTTACATATTCAAATGATCATGGATTTAGTTGATAATTTTACTGTAGTATTTCCTATATGTTTAGATCATTCATGTCAAATTTCGTAATAATTGGAGTTGTAGAGAATTAATTAAAAATCGGAGACCAGAGGGTGGTCAGTTGTGACTATAGCTGGAAATTAGATTTCTAAGTTTGGGTTTAATATATGTGAAGCCCATGTTGATTTAAATGGCTGTGATTATGAGATTATGACAATGAATCAAATGTAATATTTTATAGGTTTGAGTGATTCTTGAGTTTCTAAAGCTATAGCGGATTTGTACGTGTTTGAGGTAAGTAAATTCATCCATAATGTGTTATGTTTTCCAAAATGTGAATATATATATAGACTCATCAATATTTTCAAACATTTATATGGAAAGTAAGTAAATTCATCCATAATGTGTTATGTTTTCCAAAATGTGAATATATATATAGACTCATCAATATTTTCAAACATTTATATGGAAAGTAAGTAAATTCATTCATGATGTGTTACGTTTTGAAATTACCAAAATTTACTGTTTTCTCCATTGTATTTTACTATATTATATTTGTCAAAGATATTACTGGTTTTGATCAAGTATTTACGTTGTTTAAGACTTATACATTTACTGTTTTGAAATTGATCTATTTCTTATATACCGTCAAATACCTTTTGATCACTATTATTTAAACTCATAAAGTTTTACTGAAATACTACTGTTATATTGTACTAATAGTTTTATAAAAATGCTACCGCTACCGTTTATACTGTTATATGAAAATGCTACTGATTTAAATATGAGTAAATTTATAAAACCGTTTTGGCTCATCGTTCCGTAGTTACCGTTATTGATACTGGCCCAGCTGGGATTCTGTGTGCACACATACTGTTATTGCCGCGTCACACGGGTACTTGTGACATACTGTTGCCGCGTCACACGGGTTAATTGTGACATACTGTTGCCGCGTCACACGGGTTAATTGTGACATACTGTTGCCGCGTCACTCGGGTTAATTGTGACACTATGGAACATGAGCTAACTGATATATTGATTTCACTGTTTATACTGAAAAGCTATATGTTTACCGTTTTATAAAAAGATTGTAGTTTATACTGAAAAGCTATATGTTCACCGTTTTATAAAAAGACTACTGTTTATACTGAAAAACTATATGTTTACCGTTTTATAAAAAGACTGTAGTTTATGCTGAAAAGCTATATGTTTACCGTTTTATAAAAAGGCTACCGTTTATATTGAAAAGTTATATGCTTACTGTTTTATAAAAGAATACCGTTTATACTATGAAACTATATGATTACTGTTTATAAAAAAAGAATACTATTTACACTGTAAGAACACTGTTTACTGTCTTATAAAGTGAATATCCGATTTCCGTGTTTTAAACTATGATTATTAGATCTTTTGATTTATATTGTTATACTGTTTTATGAAATGCTTTATGATTTAAGAATATGAACGGATATGATTTTAAATATTGTTTCAACCGTTTTATTAATATTTCCGAAGGGTTTATGAGAAAGCTTTTGAACGCAAAGGTTTTTACAAAGGTTAATTATTTTACATGTTATGCATGAATTTATTTATTGAGTTGACGGCTCACCCCTCGTCACCATCATTTTGCAGATTGAGTTCATGGACTTAGAATGGATGGGGTTTGCTTTAACATGTGGTTGAATATGTACCGTTGGAGGATTTTATTTCATGTGTATACGTATTCGTAAGGAATCAAATTATTTAATGTTGTAATTATGACTAGAATCTGGCAGTTTAGTGTAATTGATGGTATCAGGTTTGGATATTGTATTTTGGGGGATATATTATTGATGATTCTAACTGTGAATAATTATGAATTAAGGTTTTTATAAGTTCTGTTCCGTGTAGCAACCCAGTCCGTTGGGTCCCGGATTTTGGGGGTGTTACAGTTTGGTATCAGAGCAAAGTCGATTCTGGAGACTAAGTTATGATTTTGTAAAAGAATTATTAGAGAAATATTTATTCTGGTTATTAGGTTATGATTATATTTATCATACAAATATTTTGAATCTTGAGGTATACGCAAGAGTGAAGTTAATTCTGGAGACTAGGTTATGATTTGCATATTTAAGTATGATTAAATGGAGGAATGATATGATTTGTAGGATCATGGTTATATGATTCTGGATGCTTGTAGTTGGAAATTAGTTTTGGGAACAAGAGAAATGCCAAATCCTTTTGATTGTGTTTATGATATGTGTTTTCTTGTACTTCATATACATGAAAATTCATTTTGGAGGAATTTTATTTCGTTAGGTTTCTGATAATTACTTTTTAAGAGTTAAGGAAATTACTATGGTTTCATAGCACAACAATATTAAACCTCAAGTTACATGTTGGAGTTATGGATTTGAAAATGAGTTACCTGTGTTTTATTGGAGATGATTGTATAAGTTGGATTGAAGTTGTAATAGTCAAAATTGGGAAAAGTTTTAGGAATTATGATTTTATGTGCAATATATATTTCTAAGTGATATTGAATATTATTCGTTTGTGGATATTATAGAGTGAATAAATTATTTAAGGTATACTGATTTATTGAAGTTCTCTATTTTATAGATAAAATTTGTATTGTCTTATAAGGCCATAATTTCATATCACTACTTACCTTTGAGAGGATTTGTAGTATACAAAAATGAAATTGGTGACTTATACATAGTGCTCAAGTCGATTTAATTAATTTGGATTCATGTGACTTTGATGTAGTCCTTGACAAGTTTCAGATTATTGTTTATTTTGATGGAGATAGAAGTTGCATTTCAATTGATCAGTGAAATTAGTACTTTTCCTTAGTCGATACTAAGTTATGGATAACACATTGAGTAATTTTAAATCTTGAGGT
The DNA here is from genome assembly GCA_954870605.1 of Acer campestre. Lineage (NCBI taxonomy): Eukaryota > Viridiplantae > Streptophyta > Magnoliopsida > Sapindales > Sapindaceae > Acer > Acer campestre. The sequence continues at coordinate 12,783,044 of OX940809.1, forward strand.
TTTCTAAAGAAATGATGTAAGGACTCCTTAGTTGGGATGATGGATTATGCCATTGAATTATTTGTGAGATAAGAGATCAAATAAGAATTCGTTAATGATGTCATTTGTCGTTAGCTTACAAGTTAACCTTCATGATTGTGATGAGAATACGAAGGGGTGTTTCGTCGACTTTTAAAATAATTTTGTTTATATTGTCTTCTCTTTGAAATGTTTTATGAAAATTGATAGATTTTCTTAACGTTTATAAAGAAAATATTTGCTAGTATACTGAGTGATGAGTAAGAAATCATGGGAATTGTATTTATTTTGTGCATATGAATAACTTGTGTATTATGAGGTTCTGATAATATGTTGGTGACTAGACTTCCAGATGAAAGATATGAATTTGTGGTTTGATCAATTAAGTTTAATGTGGTGAAATTTTGGTATTGCTTGTGGTATCTTGCACTTTCGAAAGGCTAGAATCGTATGAAATACAAGGTAAAGATTAGTAAACAGTGAGGAATTCTGTTGTTTGAACTTTTGGTGTTAAAGTTGTGTGGTGATTAATGGATACGATAATAGAATGGATTGAATTTAAGGGTTTAAGTATTTTTCCCTGTAAAGGATTCAAAGGTTAAATGTCTATTTTAGTATCAGATTTTCGTATGTTAGTTCTTATTTTGGATCTGTTCATAATTATGTTGTAATTCATAGGTTGATGCGAGATTATGCCATTGGTATGACTACTATAGGTCTCGATAAAGTTAAGTTGGTTAGAAATGTCTTAAGTGAGGCATTTCTTGTTACTGATAATTGTATTCTATGATGGAGGAATTTCTTTGTACTTGTGGAAGTACATTAATGATAATCCTTGATTATCCGTTGCTTCAGGATCTTTGCGGTTTAACTTATGTAGAAGTCATACTTTCTTTTGGGAATTATAGGTTGTAAGAATCTTGTAGATTTTTAAAGATCTGATTCCTCTATGATGAGATATATTGTTAAATGTTAATGATATAATATTGCATTTAGGCTCCTGAAATTGATTGGGACGGATTGGAGCTAAGTACTTGAGGTTAGTACATTATTGATTTGGTTAAATCAGAATATTTAATGGTTGTGTGTATATTTATGGCATTGAATTATTAACTATGTTAAATAGCATTGTCGTGAACTCACTCAAGGACTAGTGAGCTAAGTTTGAAGTATTTATTTACTCAAAAGGAGTTGAATTTGAGACAGAGGCGATGGTTAGAACTGGTGAAGGATTATGACTGCACTATAAACTATCATCCGGGTAAAGCGAATGTTGTAGCAGATGCTCTTAGCAGGAAATCATCAGGAAGTTTAGCACATTTGATTACTACCGAAAACTACATTTTGAGGGATCTCGAAAAATGTGGTGTAATGGTGGTGACACATGGGCAAGTTGACTACTTAGCTCATTTAAGAGTTCAACCTACCTTGATGGATAGAATTAAAAGTGCTCAGAAGAGTGATTTACAGCTAGTCCGAATTGGTGATGATGTTAGAAAGGGTGCCAAACCTGACTTTAAGTTGGATAAAAGTGATGTTTTGTGGTATGGGAAAAGACTCTGTGTCCCTGAAGATGGTGATATGAAGAAAGAAATATTGAGTGAGGCTCATAGTACAGCATATAGTGTGCATCCAGGCAGCACTAAAATGTATCATGATTTGAAGCAGAACTTCTGGTGGAAGAATATGAAGAAGGAAGTGGCAGAGTTTGTGTCGAGGTGTCTCACTTGTCAACAAGTGAAAATTGAACATCAACGACCAGCTGGACTTCTTCAATCTCTTCCTATTCCTGAGTGGAAATGGGAAAAGGTTACGATGGACTTTGTTGGTGGATTACCTCGTTCTAAGAGAGGTTGTGATTCCATATGGGTGATTGTGGACCGGTTGACCAAGGCAGCCCATTTTCTAGCGATTAAAAGCACTGATAAACCATGGCAACTAGCAGAATTGTTCATGAGAGAAGTTGTTAGGTTGCATGGTGTACCGGAGACTATTCTATCTGATAGAGATCCTCGATTCACTTCTAAGTTTTGGGCTAGCGTGCATGAAGGGTTGGGTACCAAGCTTAGTTTCAGCACCGCATTTCACCCTCAGATGGATGGTCAATCGGAGAGGACTATTCAAACTCTGGAAGATATGTTGCGAGCTTGTGTCTTAGAGTTGGGCGATAGTTGGGAGAAACATTTAACATTGATCGAATTTTCTTACAACAATAGTTTCCATTCCAGTATTGGTATGCCACCTTATGAAGCATTATACGGTAGGAAGTGTAGATCACCTATTTGCTGGGAGGAGGTAGGCGAGAGGAGATTGTTGTGGCCAGAACTCATCCAGATCACTGTGGATAAAATTAAAATCATTAAGGAACGCCTTCGAGCTGCCCAAAGTAGACAAAAGAGTTATGTGGATCATCGTAGACGAGATCTGGAATTTGAAGCAGGAGACTTTGTTTTCTTGAAAGTCTCACCATGGAAAGGAGTCTTTCGTTTTGGCAAAAAGGGCAAGCTTAGCCCTAGGTTCATAGGACCTTTTGAAGTACTTGAGAGAATAGGTTCTGTGGCATATCGGGTGGCCTTGCCACCAAATCTATCGAGACTTCATAATGTGTTTCACGTGTCGGTATTGAGGAAGTATGTGGCTGATCCTTCACATGTGTTGGATTATCAACCAATTCAGATTTCTCAAGATATGACATACGAAGAGCATCCGTTAAAGATTCTTGATTGGAAACAGCAAGTATTGAGAACAAGGGTATTTTCATTTGTGAGAGTGCATTGGAGGAATCATCCCATAGAAGAAGCAACATGGGAACGAGAGGAGGAAATGAAAGAGAAATACCCTCAACTGTTTGAAACTCAAGATACGTAAGAGAATTTCGAGGACGAAATTTCTTTTAGGAGGGAGGATTGTAATATCCATAATGTTCAAGAATGCATGGTATCATGTACATATGTCCCTACCAAATCTTTTCTATGTATTTCTAGTACTATATCTCATAAATAATTGTATTGTAAAGATAATGGGAGGCAAGGGCCCCAAATCATACACAATTTTCTTCATAGTGGCATGAATTAAGGCATGAATTAAGGCATGAATTAAGGCATGAATCAAGGCCAACAACCCACTTTCATTATTATGATAATACAATACACCTATTTCCTTTAAACCCTCATTCTTATTCTTCTCATGTAAGCCATATTGTTGAGAACAAATTCCTCTCCCTTTCCTACTTATTCTACTCTTCTTTTCTCACCAAAAATAGGAGCATATCACTAGTTTGAAGAACTTGATTTCCAAGTAAGTGTTCTTCTTCTTCTCAAGTATTATTCTCATGTCATAGACTCTCTATCTACAGTAGGCTGTTCTTGGATGAATTATTTATGAGCATGAGCATGATTTTAATTAGATTTTCGATTCATTAAGGAGATGTTTGGAGATCCTCTGTTTTTACTAAACCAGCCAGATTTCGTAATACCGTTTTGGGTTGGTTATTCATGTGGGAAAATTATGGGAATTTATATGAAGGTATATCTATATGTCTAATATCATTCTGGAAAGTTTCATGATTTTTAAGTGTGTATAAATATAGTTATGATTTTTGAGATAGGAAGAGGTCAGTAATTGAACTCTGCTGGACAGATTTCAGAAATATGGGAAAGGAATGAATATTTACATATTCAAATGATCATGGATTTAGTTGATAATTTTACTGTAGTATTTCCTATATGTTTAGATCATTCATGTCAAATTTCGTAATAATTGGAGTTGTAGAGAATTAATTAAAAATCGGAGACCAGAGGGTGGTCAGTTGTGACTATAGCTGGAAATTAGATTTCTAAGTTTGGGTTTAATATATGTGAAGCCCATGTTGATTTAAATGGCTGTGATTATGAGATTATGACAATGAATCAAATGTAATATTTTATAGGTTTGAGTGATTCTTGAGTTTCTAAAGCTATAGCGGATTTGTACGTGTTTGAGGTAAGTAAATTCATCCATAATGTGTTATGTTTTCCAAAATGTGAATATATATATAGACTCATCAATATTTTCAAACATTTATATGGAAAGTAAGTAAATTCATCCATAATGTGTTATGTTTTCCAAAATGTGAATATATATATAGACTCATCAATATTTTCAAACATTTATATGGAAAGTAAGTAAATTCATTCATGATGTGTTACGTTTTGAAATTACCAAAATTTACTGTTTTCTCCATTGTATTTTACTATATTATATTTGTCAAAGATATTACTGGTTTTGATCAAGTATTTACGTTGTTTAAGACTTATACATTTACTGTTTTGAAATTGATCTATTTCTTATATACCGTCAAATACCTTTTGATCACTATTATTTAAACTCATAAAGTTTTACTGAAATACTACTGTTATATTGTACTAATAGTTTTATAAAAATGCTACCGCTACCGTTTATACTGTTATATGAAAATGCTACTGATTTAAATATGAGTAAATTTATAAAACCGTTTTGGCTCATCGTTCCGTAGTTACCGTTATTGATACTGGCCCAGCTGGGATTCTGTGTGCACACATACTGTTATTGCCGCGTCACACGGGTACTTGTGACATACTGTTGCCGCGTCACACGGGTTAATTGTGACATACTGTTGCCGCGTCACACGGGTTAATTGTGACATACTGTTGCCGCGTCACTCGGGTTAATTGTGACACTATGGAACATGAGCTAACTGATATATTGATTTCACTGTTTATACTGAAAAGCTATATGTTTACCGTTTTATAAAAAGATTGTAGTTTATACTGAAAAGCTATATGTTCACCGTTTTATAAAAAGACTACTGTTTATACTGAAAAACTATATGTTTACCGTTTTATAAAAAGACTGTAGTTTATGCTGAAAAGCTATATGTTTACCGTTTTATAAAAAGGCTACCGTTTATATTGAAAAGTTATATGCTTACTGTTTTATAAAAGAATACCGTTTATACTATGAAACTATATGATTACTGTTTATAAAAAAAGAATACTATTTACACTGTAAGAACACTGTTTACTGTCTTATAAAGTGAATATCCGATTTCCGTGTTTTAAACTATGATTATTAGATCTTTTGATTTATATTGTTATACTGTTTTATGAAATGCTTTATGATTTAAGAATATGAACGGATATGATTTTAAATATTGTTTCAACCGTTTTATTAATATTTCCGAAGGGTTTATGAGAAAGCTTTTGAACGCAAAGGTTTTTACAAAGGTTAATTATTTTACATGTTATGCATGAATTTATTTATTGAGTTGACGGCTCACCCCTCGTCACCATCATTTTGCAGATTGAGTTCATGGACTTAGAATGGATGGGGTTTGCTTTAACATGTGGTTGAATATGTACCGTTGGAGGATTTTATTTCATGTGTATACGTATTCGTAAGGAATCAAATTATTTAATGTTGTAATTATGACTAGAATCTGGCAGTTTAGTGTAATTGATGGTATCAGGTTTGGATATTGTATTTTGGGGGATATATTATTGATGATTCTAACTGTGAATAATTATGAATTAAGGTTTTTATAAGTTCTGTTCCGTGTAGCAACCCAGTCCGTTGGGTCCCGGATTTTGGGGGTGTTACATTGAGGCGAGTGGATGAGGTGAGTAAGTTCAGTCGCCATGGTTACTCGCCATGAACACTGGTGGAATTTTCAACTTCGCACACTAGTCACTCAAACATGCATAACTTCCTCTAGAAAGCCCAGAATTACAATTTGTCAAATGTTCTGAAATCTAGACATCTGGGGCTTTCTAAATATATGTGGAACTCATTGTGGTTCGATCCGAGGAGGAAGTTATGTCCCCTGAAAATTGGGTGTTCTGCACAAAGTCCTCTGCCGCGGTTCTGTTTCCAGCCTCACGCACCGTTACGGAAACGTGTATATCTCCCTCTAGAAAGCCCGGAATCGTGATCCGTAAAAACCGTTGGAAAGTAGACTTCCAGGTCTTTCCAAAAATATATTATAGGAAGCCCAGTTCAATATGAGGAGGGAGAGATGGACCCCGAAATATGTGTGTTATGCATGGGCATTTGCAATGTCAGGCCATTGACCTTTGGAAAACAGAGTTGACCAGTGCCGCGGTCTCAGTGTCGTATTCTAGCTCAACGGTGGATCCACCACGAAAACATGGTTTTGCTTGCCGTGGTTGACCATGAATCACGCTGCGGTTTGGGTCAACGGTGAGGCCGCGACAACTCTGAATGGCTTCCAATTCTCATTGTTTGCTCGGTTTCGCCTCCCAAACTTAACTTTAAGCTCAAAACCTTATTGTAGGGAATATGTACCTACACATGGCTTACAAAACACATTATACACAAAAACGTGCTCGAAAACGAGAACAAATGATAGGAAATGGGGACCTCAAATAGGTATATAAATCGTCTGATCAACTACTGAAAATCGGAAGAGAGCGGAAGCAGTTCTGGTGGTCAACATGTTCGAGACCTTTCAAGAGGAGCCTCTCTCTGAGAATGAACCTGAGGCGGTCTCTGATGATGACGAGAGGTTCATTCCCGATCGTCCCGTTGAGTGAGCTACAAGACAAGAATGATTCCCAGAGCTATTCCCGGAGCTTTTCCCTGCATTCCCAAAGCTTCCTTCTGCATTATTTATATTTTTTCTTTTAATTGTGATTTTTATAACTTCGCCATATCGGAGATTAACGTTAGTTTAAACTCTTTTGTATTCCACTTGCTGATATATATATTTTACTTCTTATCAGTATTTTGAGACATCTGAGGTTTAACCTTTTGTTTTAATTTTTTACCTTATTAGATCCGCAATCATTATTAATTCGGTATATGAACCTTCGGGTTTTGCTGAAATAATATTTTCCAAATAACAAACTATCTTTTGCAGTTAAATGCTTAGTTATAGTTTCAATGTTTTGTACCTCCTGGGGACAGATGTGCTCCGATAATGGGGAGGCCGGTGCTCCCCTTAGAGAGTCTTTAGCACTCAAGGTGCGTTTATCGGGGTTTGGACCCTCTGGAGATAAGTGTGCTCCGAAAATGGAGACTGTTATGCTCCCCTTAGAGAGTCTTTGGCACTCAAGGTGCATTTCTCGGGGTTTGAACCCTCTGGAGATAATTGTGCTATGAAAATGGAGACTTTTATGCTTCCCTTAGAGAGTCTTTGGCATTAAAGGTGCATTTCTCAGGGTTTGAACACTTTGGAGATAAGTGTGCTCCGAAAATGGAGACTTTTGTGCTCCCCTTAGAGATTCTTTAGCACTCAAGGTGCATTTCTCGGGGTTTGGACCCTCTAGAGATAAGTGTGCTCCGAAAATGGAGACTTTTGTGCTCCCCTTAAAGAGTCTTTGACACTCAAGGTGCCTTTCTCGGGGTTTGAACCCTCTGGAGATAAGTGTGCTCCGAAAATGGAGACTTTTGTGCTCCCCCTAGAGAGTCTTTGACACTTAAGGTGCATTTCTCGGGGTTTGAACCCTCTGGAGATAATTGTGAATCAGGAAGCAAAAAACAAAGAGTGAAATAACACGAATATAATCGGTAATTTATAAAATAATACAAACATAACTGGTGACCCACTATACCGAAATGCATACACTTTGGTATCGTAACATATCCTTACGAATTTCGGGGTTTATTGGAAGTACTTCTTCAGGTGGTCAGCATTCCATGGGTTCCTTAGGGGCGTACCATCTTCGGTTTTGAGCTTGTAGGCCCCCTTCATTGACACCGAGTCTACAATGTATGGCCCTTCCCATCTGTCCCCCAAACCACCGGATTAAGGCATTACTTTCTTCAGGACAAGATCCCCCGGATTAAATCTTCGTATTCGGATTCTGCTGTTGTGGTATTTGGTTATTTTCAACTGGTGGTGATGAAGGGAAAAATATCATAGTACACGTAGCGGAAGCGAGACTAAAAAAATAGTTTAGTAGCTTTTAAAATTTTTCCATTTTTATGAACCTTAAACCCTTTTGATTAATTAAAGATATATAATAAATAACAAAAGATGAATACCTCTTGTCGCGTGATCCGATTGACTTACGTCGATGGTAATCCGCAAGATCTTCAATCCTAGCACGAACGTGGATCACCTAGGAGCGTGGTCTCCCTCTTCTTTGAATTGCAAGCCTGTGATTGGATAAAACAAACTTTTCTCTGATTCGTTAGTCACAAAAACAATCTAAAGAAACCTAAGATTATTCCGGTCACTTTTGAGTTCTCAATCTTATGATTGAAACTCGCGTGAACCTTGATCGATGTAGTATACACAAGCTTATTGATGAATAAGCAAACAATATACCATCAAAGAATAATCTATGTTCCTTTTTGTTTTTAGTAGAATAAAAGCTCTCTATCTATGAGTTGAGAAGAAGAAGAAAAAATAAAAATTCTGCACATAAAACCCCTAGTCTGGCCGAAAATAATAAGTGGCCTTATATATGTGGCAAAATTTCTTTCCTCTTTTTTAACTAGGGTGGCCGAAATCTTTAGTCAATTAGGGGTTAGGGTTGCCGCAATTCTCAAACAAAAAGGAGTTTGAATTACACCCTAATTCCTATTTTGTTTTAGATTTCCAAACCCTAATCAAACTCATAAATCTTTTATTCCTTATTTGACTAAAATAAAAAGACTTCTTATTTGATTAAATAAATAAAATTAATTATTTATTTCCTTGTCAAACAAGTCTTTTAATTTAAGTATACTACTACCAATAGTATACCAATAGGAATCATATTTCCTAATCAGTAAAGATTTGTTTCTTAATTAAACAATTAATTAATTCTTATTTAATTAAACAATGAAAACAAAATAATATTTAAGGCTATTAAGTCACCTTGCCGCCCCATATAATATATTGGGCCAAATATTATTTTTCTTATTTCATTTAATCCATAGGACTTTAAATAAAAAACCCACATGTGAACTAGACCCATTCTTACTAAAAGAAACAAGCTCACATGTCATCCATTAATATATAAATATAATTGAGCAGCCCATTACATAAATAATGTGCAAATTATATTCTTAATATATTAAATGCAATTCTAGATGGACCCTAAATTGGTCCGGTAGAATATATCAAGTGATCCATGCAAGTCCGTGTGGATTGGGGATCTTGGCGGGCTATCTAAATTTAAGCTTCAATAGACATAACCTAATCACAATCAACAAATGATTCACTTAGGTCCAATCCATTAATTTTAACTCATTCCACTAAAGAGCTAAAATTGAACTCTTAAATAAAGACAGAAAAGGAAGATGTTTCCTCATTCATACCCTAGACAATCATATTGGAGATAGTGTATCCTCGTGATTAATATCAGTAATCGCCAAGAGTTCATAGACCGCCTATAACTCTCCAAGTTACCATATTTACTCATATGACCATGTTTTGAACTTGGATATTTTGACTTGTCCAGAAGCCATGTTTTCAATAGACACTATTGAAAACTCAACGTTGAGATTTAATATCCAATTACCTCAAAACATCCATATGATGATATTATATTCTCATTTGATAAATGGAGCCACGATGTCCATATCTATAAATGAAGTCCTCTATCGATTAACAAATGAATATCACCAAACTATCGAGGATAGACTATGCGATATAATCGTACTCATTGATAGCTCAAATGATATCACCTGCAACCATAAGTCCATCATTTATCTCAGGATTAAGATAGACTCTTCGATTGTCCTGATAATGAAATTACTTTTATCTACTGACGATTATAGATAAAGTATTTCATTGTGATCCTGTTCAATGCACCCAGTGCACTAGATTCTTTTGCTCGAAGACACTCCGATGATTTTAGACTCATCATATCTCATTTGATCCCACTCAAATGCTAGCAAAAGAATTCTACAACTTTAACAAGATAAAGGTGCCCAACCTTTAACTTAAGTTGTGAACGATATTCAAGACTAACTAAAGAATTGTGTCTACCACATACATATCCAGATGTATGAACAATTCTTCTTTTCTCATAGTCTTTAGACCTTATGATTATTTACTTTGACAATTATTAAACTATAAATGCTATAAGATTTGTTTAAAACAGAAATCACTTTATTACTATGAAAAAGATTGTTAATTACATTATTACACTCTTGCTATTGAGCATAATCCTAACAGATGAGCAGTTCTGATTCTAGCCATATCCCTTTTTTCTTCCAACTCCTCGAGGCGGGCTCGGAGTTCTTCCTCATTGTTCCCTGGACTGTACGAAGAGACCTGCCTTGTGGGGATAGAGGTTTCAGTTGGAATGACTGCTTCCGTTCCAAAGGCTAGGGAATACGGTGTTTCCCCTGTAGCCGAATGTGGCGTAGTTCGAATAGCCCATAAGACTTCCGGAAGCTTCTCGACCCAACCCCCTTTCCGAGATTGCAATTTTCTTTTTAGGAGAGTTTTGATTGTTTTATTGACGGCCTCAACTTGACCGTTGCTTTGAGGATGGGCGGGGGAAGAGAACTTCGGATTTATGTGAAAGTCGGAGCATACCTTTCGTAGCTTGTTGTTATTGAACTGGGTCCCATGGTCAGTAACCAAGGTGTTGGGAACTCCGAATCTATAGATTACGGAATGCTTGATGAAATTCGTTGTGTTTGCCTCAGTGATATGCTTCAGAGCCTCTGCTTCCACCCACTTGGTGAAGTAATCAATTGCAACAACGGCGAATTTTTTGTCCGATGTTCCTCTAGGGAGGGGCCCTATGATATCGACCCCGAATCTAGAGAACGGCCAAGGTGCGGACATGGGGGTCAGTGCTTCAGCTGGCAGGCGTGGTATAGGACCAGTTCTCTGACACCGATCACAGGATTTGACGTGTGCTTTTGATTCTTTGAAAAGTGTGGGCCAGTAATATCCTTGTCTAACTATCCGGTGGCCAAGATTTCTTCCGGTCGAATGGCTACCACAGGTACCACCGTGGACCTCCTAGAGTATTTGATCGGTCTGAGGAGGGCTGATGCATCGGAGATAGGGCAAAGAGAAACCACGTCGGAAGAGTGATCCATTAATTATCAAGTACCGGGGTGCTTGCCTTCTGATTTTCTAGGTGAGATCTTTTTCAGGCGGCAGGGTTCCATTACGAAGATAGTTCATTATGGGAGTCATCCACGAGTCTATGTTAAGTTCGGGGATTAGTACGGCGGTAGGGATGGCAATGGATCGGATTGGGTATGGATACCCCAATATCCGTCCCCATATCCGTTTGAAATATATATATCCATCCCCGCATCCATCCCCATTTCTAAGTGAGCGGGGTGAATTCGGATAATCCGCTAATAAAGATAGAGATATCCATCCCCGCTCCATTTATATCCATATCCGATGAAAATACTTTAAATTTTTTTACTTTATAAGAGAAAAATGTAACTAACATATGAAACGATACATTTTATCCTATTTAAAGAGAAACAAATACATCCAATAAAGTTCAAATATAAAAATTAATAATATCTTATATGATTAGAATTAATAATTACATAATAAATTTTTATATTTTTTAAATATTAAAATTTTTAATGGATCTGGATGGGGATGGATATCCATAGACGATATCCATCCCCATCCCCGAAAATAAAATGGATATTAGTATGACATCCATCCCCGCTCCCGTCCCCAATATAATAGTATCCATCCCCATTTTAAATGGAGCGGATTCTTACGGATATCCGTATCCGTGGATAATTTTGCCATCCCTATACGGCGGTCTCCTGTTCCTCATGTATGCTGGATTCCGGGAGACGAAACATTGTTACTGTTCTTGGGAGCTTCATATCGGTGGTGGAGGCTAGCTTTGCTAGGGCATCAGCTTGGGAGTTATGGTCTCTCGACACCCGGATAACCATACATTGAGCAAATTTGGCCATTAACGCTTTCACCTTCGTGAGGTATCTCATCATTTCGGAGTCTCTGGCTTGGTAATCCTGGTTTACCTGATTGACCACAAGCTGAGAGTCACTATATACGGTGAGAAGCTTGGCCCCCATGCTTAACGCTATTTTTAGTCCAGTAACCAATGCTTCGTACTTAGCGACATTATTCGTCGCCCTGAAATCAAATCTGAGTTCAGTTTAGGTTACGATACCATCGGGGGTCTTGATAATTATTCCAGCTCTGCTACCATATCGGTTGGAGGACCCATCGAGATACATTTCCCACTGTGATATAGTTTCGGCTGATAGACTCAAGATATCGGGGTTTGAAAATTCCGCAATGAAGTCTGCTACCGCCTGTCCCTTTACGGAGGTTCATGGTCTGAACTGAAGATCGAACTCGCTGAGCTCCATTGCCCACTTGGTGAGTCTCCCGGCTAACTCCGGTTTCTGAAGAACTTACCGGAGTGGCTGGTTGGTTAGCACAACGATAGGGTGAGATTGAAAGTACAGTCAGAGCTTTCTGGACGCGACTATGAGGCTGAGGGTTATTTTCTCTATCGCGGGGTATCGTGTTTCCGGATCGGTCATGCTCTTACTCACGTAGTATACTGCTCTTTGAACAGATCCTTCCTCCTTGATGAGTACAGAACTAACTGCTGCGTCTGACACCGCTAAATAAAGGAACAGTGTCTCTCCTACCGTCGGTTTCGCTAGCATCAAAGGTTTCTGGAGGTAGGTCTTGAGGTCTTCAAACGTAGTGTGACATTCAGATGTCCAGCAGAAATCACCTTTGTGCTTTAAAGCCTTGAAAAATGAAAGGACTTGTCGGTCAATTTTGAAATGAATCTGGATAGGGCCATAATCATACCATTAAGCTTCTGTATGTCCTTTGCTCTTCTCGGTGGTAGGAGTCCTCTTACGGCTCTGATTTTGTCGGGATTCGCCTCAATTCCCTTTTGATGTACCATGAATCCAAGAAATTTTCTAGAGGAAACTCCGAACACGCACTTTGTGGGATTTAGCCGCATCTGATATTGTCTCAAAAGCTGGAAGGTCTTTCGAAGGTTCGGAGTGTGATCTTCGGCAGTAACTGATTTGGTCAACATGTCATCGACGTAAACTTCCATGGTTCTTCTGATCTCCTGGTGGAATATGCGGTTAACGAGCCTCTGATAAGTTGCTCAGACATTTTTAAGACCAAACGGCATCACCCGATAACAATATACTCCTCGATCGGTGATAAAAGCGGTCTTGACTTCATCTATTTCATCCATCCGAATTTGGTTATACCCGGAATAAGCATCCATGAAGCTGAACAACTTGTGGCCTGACATGGCATCTACCATCTGGTCTATTCTCGGTAAAGGGAAACTGTCTTTTGGGCATGCCTTATTCAGATCGGTGAAATCAACACACATTCTCCACCTCCCATCTTTCTTCTTCACCAAGACTACATTTGATAGCCATTCATTGTAATCCAGGTTTCGGATGAATCCTGCTTCAACGAGCTTGTTTATTTCGGTGGCTATCGCTTCGTACCGTTCACTATTGAAAGATTTTCTCCTCTGGGATACTGGCCTGGACATCGGGTCAACATTAAGGGAATGCAAAATTACGGAAGGGTCTATCCCGGGCATATCAGTGTGGCTCCATGCGAATATATCCGAAAATTCCCTTAGGAGTTCCACCACTTCCTTCTTGACTTTCGGGTTTAAATTGGCTCCGATGAGAACTGTTTTTTCTGGTTCGCTGTCACGGAGGGTGATGTTTAACAATTTCTCAGTGGGCTCCCCCACTGGTTGTGAACCCACTTCTCGAGGATCAAGACTTGTGACGTGAATCTCATCAAGTGGAGTCGGGTCGGAAGACTTAGCCTCGGCTATCTCCCCGACCTGTTTCCTTTTTGGTCTTCTGAACCTCAGAATGTTTGCTCTCGGCAGATGGACAGTATTATAGTTACCAATGGTGAGCACCGGGTTTGACCCGATCTGGATGCACCTCTTATACTCCTTTTGGTCGGCGCTCACTTCCCCCGTACCAGCTTCGGTTAGGAACTTCATTTTTAAGGAATAGATGCTAGTGACCGCCCAGAGGGCATATAAGGTTGGTCTTCCGATTAAGATGTTGAAAGGGAAAGGAATATCAACAACTTGGAAGCATACCCATACAGTACATATTTGAGGCCTGGTTCCGAATCTTACTGGTAGGTCTATCTGGCCTACTGGTCTTGTTCGATTCCCCCCGATACCTCTGATGCAATATCTTGATGCATGTAGTTGTTGAAGAGTGTATCATAATTTCTGTAACGGATCCCAATGAATGATGTCTAAAGAACTCCCGTGATCGATGATGGTCTTCTTCACTGTGCGGGTTCCTACCTTTACGGAGATTATCAAGGCATCGCAATAGGGATATCTGATCCCAACTGTGTCTGCGGTAGAGAAGGAAATCGGTCCCCAGTCCCCGGAAGCTTCTTCTGGGGTTGTTGTCAAACATACTGTTGCGGGTGCTTTTCCCGAAGACGTGGATCCGAAATCTCCCATGGCGGGTACGGCATCGATATAATTGATTGGTTCTTCATCATCCGAATCTTGTGCGGCTGCACTAGATCGGTGGCTTGGTTGAGCTACCTTGGGTGTTTTCTCACTCGTGTCTTGCATCTTGACATACTCCCGGAGTTTTCCACCTCGTACAATTTCTTCTACCTGATCTCTGAGGCCCCGGCATCTCCTTGTTTCATGACCGTGGTCATTATGAAATTTGCAGTATATCCTCCGATCCCTACGATCCGGAGGTGTATGTAGTGGATTCGGCTGCCGCAACAACTTCTCCTTGTTGGCAATTTCAAGCATTCTGTTGAGTGGAAACTTTAAGGGGGTATACTGTTCGAACTTGTCTCTAGGTGGAGGTCTGGGATTCCGAACTGTGTTTCCGGTATTAACCTACCTTGATATCTAGGGCTCTTTCCCCCTATCTCTGGCTTGTCTCCCCCATCTCCTCGGGGGTTCACTTGGTTCTGCGGAAGTCGTGTGACTCTTACTGTCATTGACATCTTCGGTTGTGGCGTATTTTTCTGCCCTTTCCATTAATTCTCGGTAGGTGGTTGGCCCTCTCTTCGACAATGACCAACTCAAGCGACCTTGCTGAAGTCCTTGGGTGAAAGCCATCACAGCCCCTACTTCACTGAAGTCTTGAACCTGTCTTGCTGCCTCTGTAAACCTCTTCATGTAGTCTCTGGTTGTTTTTGAATCGTGCTGTTTGATGGATGTCAAATGAACCATGTGTCTCCGTCTTTTTCTGCTCGCCGCGAATCCGCTTCAGAATGCTTTCGATAACTCATTGAACGAAGATACGCTTTGTCTCTTCAGGCCTCCGTACCATGTCCGTGCGTCCCCAGAAAGGGTCAAGAGAAAAACCCTACATTTCACAGCATCAGATGCTCCTTGCATATTCATCCAGTCGAGGTAAGAATCGAGGTGATCATCTGGGTCCCCCGTTCCTCCGAATCCACACATATCTTTTTGGGGCATCCTAAAGTTGTTCGGGATCTGTGCCGTTGTGATTTCTTCGGTAAAGGGGCTCTCTCTATGACTGGAAGAACGACGGTGGCCGAAATGAATTTGATCTTGAATATCTGCGAGCTGATCTTGGAGATCCCGGAAAGTGTCACGGTCTGCAAAGGTGTTCCTCTCGGTGTCTCTTTCCAGGTTACGAGATCCGCCCGGGAGTCTTTGTCGGTGTCTCGTCCTTCTTGGTATTTCTTCCTGGACGATCCCATCTCGCTCCTCTCGGCTACGCGTCATCCCCGCAATCCTTTGCGGTGCTTGTTGGTTCATATGCTCCCTTTGGTTCGGTTCTACGAACTGAGCGGTCTGGTGACGGCTTCTTCTTCGTTCCGTAGCCAGTGCTTCAGGAAGGCCTCCCTCCGCACGTGAGTTTACCTCATCCGAATCCCCTTGATGTCCACCTCCATCCACAACATTAATCACCCTAGTCACATTCTGGGCTAATGTGTCTAGCCTGTTGGTGATCCCTTGAATGACCGGATCATTTACCTGTGGGAGAATCTGTTGCGTCTGCGGTGGCGCATATATTGGCGAGTACCCTTGCGGATAGTAAGCTTGTTGTGGCATTGAGGAATAGAATTGGTTCACGAGTATTTGGGGATAAGGTTGTGGAGGTCCTTGGTAGCCGAACATTGGGGCCTGCATCGGAAACTGCTCCGGGTACGGCTAATAGCCATAATGCGGCTGGCTGCTGTCCCCTTGGGGTCCCTATATTGATGGATCCCGGATAAGGGTGTTGTTGCTATTGTTGGTTCTGGGCATAATCGTGGGTCCCGGGGGGTCTCAATTCGAGATTAATATTCGGATACGTGTCGTACTGTCGTCGAGCTATGGATTCATTGTTTCCGCGAAGGCGTTGATTTTCACCCCCTTCCTTTAGCGCCAAATGTTGAGGGCGAAAATGAGCCTTCGGAGTTAATGTCCTCCGATTTAATATATATATGAATAAGTGAAATTACAGTGGTGGGTTTTACCGAAGGGATACAGTAATTCTTGAGGGTTCAAAGTAAAAGGTTGCCCAAAAAACATCCCCTATAAGATAAAAATGAGGCATTTTATAGCCATGGGTCTGGCAGCTCGGGACACGCGTCGAGATCGTACTTGCTGACGCCAACAGCTGCCTAGATGTGCTCAGCAAATGTCAGATCTGACGTTATGTACCCCTGAATGTATGTCGGTGTTATAATGACGACGGGTGGTGTTGCAGACGGAGTGTATAGTGGCGAAAGAACCCTCCGCAGAGCCATCGGAGGACGAGTGACATGCGGAGTGCGATAATATCGGTAGTCTATAAACTATGCAAATATACCCAACAACATGGTTGTCCATTGTTCTTCCAACAGCTACCCATGTCCATTAGATAGAACTGGCTTTTAGGACCTCCACCTTTGATCACATTCAGCATGAAACTTACTTTAAAATTCGGCGATGCTGGGATCTGCAACATAAGTTTGTCATGTAAGTTTTCCAACCAAACTATTTTGCTTGTAAAAGTTATATAGGATAGAGAACTGTACTTACAATTTTGGACATTCCTCTGGTAGGGTAATGGTATCCACCGAACAGCCAATATGTGGCGTCTGATTGCACGTAAAGCATCAGCCATGGATACCTTGTTGAAGTCCTCAAGACATGATGAAAAACCCAACTTCCTTTGCCAATTTCCTTTTCCCAAGTCACAGAATGATAAGAAATGTTTCCCATCAAACCTTTACTCAAACCAGCATTCAAATCCCATGATCCGAAAAACCGTCCTCTTAGAGTAGTCTTATTAGTCCCTTGTAATGTGGTATAGTCATGGTATATCAATGGCTGGTTCATGCAGCCTTCTCTGAAGCAAGGGAAACCGTTATCAGGACCAAATGGACCTACTTGATAGCCATTTTTTGGGTACTTGGCTGCATAAGTGTCCATGTTACCATTCTTGAGCATGATCATCCAAAAATGCCAAGGTTTCGGGTTGTCTTCAATTTGGCATTTTGATCCCAAATAGAGTTCCTTGTTTGCAGCATAAAGGTTTGCATCAAAAAGGGCATTTGGTTGCAACCCAAGAAAAGGGTCTCGAACCCCTAGCTTGCTGTCTTTCTCTGTGACTCTGTGAATCAATAGGTAGGGCAGCAAATTGCAAAGAGAGCAGCTTTTTCCTATGAATACATTAATTATCAAACATGAGAATGTAATGAAAATATAATTCATATCCCAGAAAGCAGAATGTAATAACTTACCATTTGACTGTGTAGATGAAGCCTGATAAATGTCAAAGCAATCTGCAGCTCTTGGGCTGCCCATGCGAGGAACTTCTTCTCCTACCTCATTGCACTGATTCCACGACTCGATCGCCACTCTCAAGCTATCTCTTTTCATACCAGGATCAACAACAGCTGATATGTATCCAGTTTGATCAGCTCTTGCAATTGCAAACCAACCATTATTGCAAAGAAATAATACCACAAAAACTAGAGAAAGAACAAAAGAAAGGCAGCATTCTTCCTTCTGCTCAGCCATAGCCATTGATGGAAATTCTAGCTAACTTGAGAGAATGTACATTTGTGCATTAACATAATGTGGGACATAATTGAAATCAAAACTTGATATTTTATTCTTACTTTTTAAATGCATAGAACTCACTCTTTCTTATATGCTTTTTCTGATGTAAAGATTATTAGGTGCAAGTAATGCTTTGCAGAACTTGGTCCTTTTAGGTTTCCTAATGTTGCCTGTTGTTGGGTGCAAATTATTTCTCATAGAGTGTAGATTGATGTTTATGCTTTTTGTTGGACCTTGACTTTCCTACCAGAAGAGAAAATGACAAATAAATTCCAAACCATCCATTAAATGAAATTTGAAAATAAAAGCCTTTAACAGTCACCGCTACTTCATAGGTTTTGCTATAAAGAGAAGTTAATATTACCTAGCTAATTATTATTAGATCTAATGCAGTCGACTATCAATATTAATCACTATATGTTTATGGGTTAATTGCAATAACATACCCTGATTGTTTCCGAAAAGGATTAATATTCAACTAATTGCCTGAATTGGTGCAGACCCCCTTTCTGTTAGTCAACATCCGTAAGAGATAATGATTGACTTATTAATTTCTAGTGGTAAAATTATCAGTTACGACATCAATTTTTGTTTTTGGGTAGAAATATATTAATAAACTAATTATTTCTTTAATTAAAAGAAGAAAAAAATATATATCGAAGGGATCATCTTCTCCTATAGAGATTGATTTGATCTCCAAATCTCATCTCTTCAAGGAGATGATATGGATTCATCAAAGATTGGCTTTATTCCATCGATATTTCCAGGGAGAAATTCTGGGAATAATTAAAAGTAACCAAATCTTATTTTATTTTTTCTTACTTATTAAAAAATTTCTGGGAATAATCTTTGTTTCATTTTTTAAAGATTTTTTTAAAAATATTTTTTTAAAGGATTTTTTACCTCTTCAAATACATTTTTTAAAAGATTTTGTTATAAGTTTATTTTTTTAATAGTTTAAAATTTATTATTTTAAATGTAAAGGACAATTAAGACTTTCCAAAATAAAATGTAAGGGCATTTTTGACTTTTTCTATTCATCCCTCAATCATCCGTTAAATTGGACGGGAGTCAACTGTTGACTAAGGGGTTTACTACAATTAAGGCAATTGTTGAATATTAATCCTTTTGAAAAAACTCTGGATATTTCATTGCAATTAACCCTATATTTAGTGTGGTTTGGTGTATAAGCTTTGGTTGGATCTTGACTTACCTAATCATAGAAGAAAAGGACAAACAAACCACATTTTCTCTTGCAAAAGTCCTCTTATTGTGAAAAATTTACTAGATACGGGGATTTTGCACGTTGTTTTTTTTTTTTTTTCGTGCATAATCTGAATAGATACTCTAAATGGATAGCTAACTTCCCTTCTTGGCCATATCAGATGGCCCAATGACAAAATGGAATCTGGCCCAAAGACCTGTTAAAAGAAAAGTTTATTTTTATTTTTTTAAGCAAAAAAGAAAAGTGAACCAAACATCTCGATTTTTTGATCTTAGAGCATCTCCATGGTAATGTGGCTTGCATTTGAAAAAATGGTGATATGTTAACATTGTCAAGCCAATTACTTCATATGTAGCATGTAACTAAACTTGATAGACATTCAAATAAAAAAATAGTCTTTAATGCTTCACTTGTAAAATACATGTTTTTAATGATATGTCAATTTATTATTGATCTCCTTAAATATACTTTAGACAATCTCCAATAGAGAGCTATATGCTCATTTAAGTCTCAAAATCATCTCCAATAAAGAGTTAAAGTGAGAGTTAAAATAGGTTGAGAGTTATTTAACTGACTTATATTTAGTAAAGGTGAGAGTGAGAGTTATATGGTGGGACCCATATGTAAGGTGGTGGGGCACATGTGTTGGATGAATAAAATAGTGATATTTTTTTTGATATCACCTCTTAGTAGAGATGGTTGTACACCTCCCTTTCATACCTAGTGGTCAGGGGTTCGAGTCCCACCATGCGCATTTTACAAGCATGTGTGGGGAGTTTTCTCCCGGTTTGTGGGAGTAGCCCTCTCTCCGATTGTGAGAGTTGTAATCCATATGTAACCTCTCCCGGATAGTGGGAGTAGTATTAAATATATATATTTATATATATATATATATTTTGTGGGACCCATACCATAATTAAGAGAGATGAATGTGTGGGACCCAGTTGGATTTGTTGACCGTTGGAGATTGACGAATCAGATTTGTTGACCGTTAGAGATGAACGGTCTACAATTTTTTAGACATTAAAATTTGAAATAAATATATTTTATCCAAAAAAATTAGAAAAATCAACAAAAAAATCCAAAAAAAAGTAGAAAAAAAATTATAGAAAATCCACGCAAGACTAAAACACGATCTAATGGAGCATGCCTGGAATCTATTTGGAGTGACAAATAATAATTTGTGATTTACGTTTATATTTGTGCTTTCAATTATACATGTAATTTTCCTTATGTTTGTATTTATATTCATTGTTTTCTAATCTATGAAATTTAAATTTTATGATGTTTCTTATTTAAAAATTAATTTTTTTTTAATGTTATCAAACTTGGTAATAGTTTATAAATATTTAAATATATTAAATATTAGTACCATTTTAAAGATCTCATTGAAAAACTGACAATGGTAAAATTTTATCAACATTAAAGTTTATAAATTACAATTTATAGACCACTTATTAAGAATTAGACATAATTAAATTTGTTACAAAAATATCACTCTCAAATATCACTTTCAGCACCATTGGAGTAAAAGTACATATAAGTATCATTCTCATAACTATTTGAGACCCAAATATAACTATAACTCTCACACTCTATTGGAGATGGATTTTTTAACAAAGTGGTTATTCATCCTACGTGGCATCTAATTTTTTCACAACCCACATTACCATTGGAGATGCTCTTAGGGTACCACCGTTTGGTACACTGGACGAGACGGGACAACGTGGGACAACTTTTTGTTGTTCCACATTTGGCACCTCTTAAGTATGGGATGGGACGGGACAACATGAGACCAAAATCAACAAAAACTGTCCCATCTCAAACCCTCGATCAGACTTGTCTAAGGATGTCACTAGTACGGGTTGGATACAAGTTTTCCAATACCATCCTCAATACCAATTAGTATGAGAAATACCATCTCCGATGAATACCCGCCTTAAAAGAAATGGTGTGGGTATGGGGATTCCCCATTAGGGGATCGGTTTTTTGCCTCATACCATCCCCATCCCATTATTGTATTTTTTTAATAACTTTTTGATAAAGATCATATAAATATTATTGAATAATATGAAAATAATAGTGTGGGGTATATTATATATAATGATTTGGAATGGAGTAGTGTTTCAATGGAGAGAAAAAAATGGGAAAAAATAAGAGGAAAAATTATGTTTTCTAAAGAGAGTAGTCACGGCACTAATTTTTTTAAAGAGTTAATTTAATATTAATTACGTACTTCAAATATATATATATACATATATCTATTGATAACGGGGTACGGAGACGGGACGGGGCTGGGACATGAAATCCCGTAAACGTACCGAAATTAAATCGGGGAATTAAAAAAAAATACCAGGCCCATACCAAAACTTAATTGGTATGGTTAAACCCGTCCCTAACGGTGCATATCCCCTAAGGTCCCCGGACCAATAGGTAATTTTGAAATCACTAAACTTGTCCAATGTATGAGAAGAGTTTGAAAAAGACCTTTTTACTCTTGATTCTTTCAAAAATTACAAAAATGCCAGATATAAAATAAAACACAAAAGCCATTTTCCTTTCTCGCTCTCAAGTTTCTTCTCTCTCTCTCTTCTTTCTCTCACCGAATACTCAGTCTCTCTCCCTTGCTTGGCCGTCGGCGAGTAGCAAAGTATCCCTCTCAGTCTCTCCCGCTTCTCTCTCTCTCTCTCTCTCTCTCTCTCTCTCTCTCTCTCTCTCTTTCTCTCTCTCCCGGTGCTCACTCTTCGGTAGGGTCTCTCTCTTTCTCTTGCAATTCTTTACTATTTTGGTTATTCTGATTGTATGATTTGGGGTTTTTTTTTTTGTTTCTGGTTTTTGAGATTTTTATCGTTTTATAACCTAAAGATATTGAATTTATGACTTTTACGCGTTTAATTTATCTGGGTTTTTTGCTTTTGATATTAGTGTGTTCATTTATCTGTTTAGCAATTATTTGTTTTAGGGCTCCTGATAGATTGGTTTGGGATTTTTTGGGTTTTTGTTTTTTAATCGTTTATGACCTAAAAGCATCAAATATATGAGTTTTACTTTTTTGATTTATCTGGGTTGGGTTATTTTTTATTTTTTTATTTTATTTTTTTATTTTTTTTGTGTGTTTGATAGCTTATATCTGTGTAGCAAAGTGTTTGTTTGTTTGTTTGTTTTTTTCCTTTTTGCGTTTTACAGAAGTGCTTCTTGTTCATTTGTGCAAAAGACCATACTTTTTGGGTTATAGCTTTCGTGTGTGTTTATGTTAAGTAATTGCTTTGTTGTTCATTTGTCCATGTGGTTGAAGCACACTCTTGTCTTCAATTCAGTTGATGCACGTTCTGAAGATTTGATTCAATGGTTTGATTCAATGGCGAGATGGACAGGATTTGAAGCTTAGGTGGTGAATTAAACTTTAGTTTTCTCCAAGCAAAATGTTGAACTAAAAAAAAATAAAATAAAATGTTCTTGTTTGTGCAAAACTGGGAAGACTGCTGGTCTGTTATTATTGCTTTATTGTTTAGATGTATCTGTTCTTCTTATGAGACCATCTACCTTAACAATGTACTTTTAAAACTTCCATTGGGAAATGAATTTATTTGATAAGCATTTTTCTTTTTTGGTCAGAAACAAAATGTATTTGATAGTTTTTATTCGGTTTTTCATGTTGGAATTTTTGTGGAATTAATTGGTTGTGGCAGGATGCTGACTGCTCTGAGTGTTACACTGTGGATGGTGTGGACAAAGCAGTGATTTAGTAAGTTGTAAATCATTCCAAACATTATTCTGTTGGAGCGATCTCGGTGAAGCATACTTGTCTGAGGAGCAGGCCTCTTGCTGGATAAGTTGTTGCTGCTCTCCAAGTCTCTTGCAAAGATTGAAATTAGAATTGGAGAAACCCATGGGATCTGAAGACGTGATAGTTTCTAGTACAAAGTGTGACTCGTTTTGCCAGTTTCATTTCCAGGTTGGCTTCTTATGTTGGCCAATTCTGATTTGTATACGGGTTCTCCTGGTTTTTGTTGATTATAAAATAAAAATAAAAAAATAAAAAAAAATAGGAATTTCTGAATAGTAGATGAATTTTCAACTAGTAAAAAAAAAAATAAAAAATCTTTCTACCTTGAATTTCTGGTTTGGGTAATATGGATTTTTTTTTTGTGCCAAAATTAAAGGTGTTTGGTGTTTGGTCCATTGCTATTTTGGGCTAAATCCATTGATCTATAAAAATAGGCACATGTTGTTTCTAAGGTTGCACAGTAAACGAATTGTAATGTTGAATTGTCAATTGTTTTCGGTTGCGTACTCTATAGTCTATATTGTCCCAGTTGATGAGTTTATATTTCTATAATTTGTAGATATTGTTAAACTAGTAAAGATGGTGATGGCTATAAGGCATTGGAAGAGTTTCCTTGAGCTTTTTATCTTCTTTGCATACCTCCTTGCAGCAGCTGCACAATATCCGTATTTATCTTTAAAAAATCGTAAAGGGTCAAAACGATTTTAACTTTAAGTTAGGATTTTAACTTTAAAGGGTCAAAACGTGAACTAAAGAGCATAAATAATATATAAAAAATTAATAATAATAATAATAATTCATATCATCTAGAATCAATCAAATAAAAGCAAATGAAGGATGTGCATGCAAGTGATGCAACCAAAAAAAGAAAGGTCAATAATGGCTGCTATAAGTCTATACCCATTTGACAAATTGTTTTCAGTGAACTGTTATACCAGCTGTTCATAATTCATGAGCTGATATTTCAAGCATTTACAGAGAGGTTTGAATCTTTTACTCCCCAGATCATGATGACTGCAAGGAAGAATTTGCTTCAGCTTTTTATAATATTCTTATACTCTGCAAACCTCCTCACAGCACAATATGATGATGATTATGATTATCCATCTGCACAACTATCCACTTCATGGACAAACAACAATTTCTCAGCAATCAACATAACAAAACCATCTGAATCCTCCCAACTTATCATGCGTATAATCCTATTAAATTTACCTTCCGGGTCTGGAATTGGTTTTGCTTTTGGATTTCTCTCCAATCTCTCATCTGGGTCCTCCTTTCTTGCCACTGCATCCGTCAGAATAAGGAGAGGTTTTCTTACAGAGTCTGTACATCGGTCTGATGTTGAAGTGTTTTGGTTAGCAAACCGAAACGAGCCTGTTCATGAGAATGCAACTTCGCTTTTACATACAAATGAAGATTTGATCTTGAGAGATGCAGATGGGAGTTTGGTTTGGTCCACCAATACATCTAACATGTTTGTTGCTGGTTTGCAAATGTTGGAAACTGGAAATCTAGTACTTCAAGATGGCAATAACAGGACTATTTGGCAATCTTTTGATCATCCAACGGATACATTGCTTCCGGGGCAGATACTGATGGCAGGGCAGAAACTAGTAGCTCGCGCTTCTGCAAACGATTGGAATGAAGGTAGATTCTATCTTTCTGTAACCTCAGATGGTCTGTTTGCTTTTTACAAATCAACCGTTGCATGAATGTACTTAAACTTTACAGTTTATGGAATTAAGGAGAGTGAGCAACCAAGTTACATTAGATCTGTCAATGGGACTCTTGCTCTATATATGTTGTCAGCTGAGCCTAGCGAACCAGACGTTGTGTTGTCTAGGCCTGTGGATAATACAGCAATTGGTTATATGAGGTTTGATCCTGATGGCCATTTCAGATTTTATAGTGATAGTATGGAGCCAGTGGATTTGTTGGCAGATGTTTTACAGGAATGTGACTATCCATCAATTTGTGGATGGGCTCTGCTCAAATGGACATGCTCTTGTCCTGCAGGATTTGCTCGTGAATTAGTCTCAGATGATCGAAGTGAATCCAGTTGCACAGAGATCAATCCACCAACGTGTGAAAATCGAATATCACCATCTCTACTTCAACTTCAAGATGTGCATTATTTCAATTATGTTGACCCTGATGCTGCAGACCTCAAAGGAATTCCTATGGAGAGCTGTAAACAAGCATGCTTGAGAAACTGTACATGCAAAGCTGCTCTATTTCGGTTTTATTATAACATCATACATGGAAACTGCTTTTTGCCCTCCCAAGTTCTTTCACTTATAAATGAAAGACGAGAAAGAAATGTTTATAGATCATATGCCTTCATCAAAATTTCTGATGACCGCATGTCAGAAAGAGGACTACCTACCAAAACTAGAGTAATAATAGGAGTAATGGTTGGAACTTTCCTTGTTGTAATCCTAATTGCAGGGTTCTATATACTGCGTTTAAGGAGGAAAAGAGACACGGAAGGAGGTTTCGAGGATTATCTAGAACATTTCTCTGAGATGCCTATGAGGTTTTCTTATGAAGAGTTGAAACTTGCAACTCAAGATTTCAAGAAAAAGCTTGAAGAGGGAGCGTTTGGTTCGGTTTTTGAAGGTACCTTGGTAAGTGGGGAAAGCGTTGCAGTCAAGCGGTTAGATGCTTTAGGCCAAGGGAAGAAATAATTTTTGGCGGAGGTCAAGACCATCAGAAGCATTCATTGATCGGATTTTGTGACGAAAATTTACATAGACTTTTAGTGTATGAATTCATGTGCAATGGATCATTGGATAAATGGATTTTCCATAAGATACCAAAAGAACCTGCTCTAGATTGGCAAACCAAAATGACAATTCTCCTAGACATAGCAAAAGGGGCTTGCCTATCTCCACGAAGAATGCATGCAGCGAATAGTACACTTAGATATCAAACCTCAAAACATCCTGTTAGACGTAAACTTACGCGCAAAGATTTCAAATTTTGAGTTGTCTAAGTTAATTGACAAGGATCAAAGCCAAGTGGTGACCATGTACAATGAGAGGCACTCCTAGTTATTTGGCTCCTGAATTGTTTAGGTCAATTGCAACTAAAAAGGTAGATGTTTATAGCTTTGGAATTGTAGTCATGGAGGTTGTTTGTGGAAGGAAGAATTTAGATAGATCACAGTCTTCAGAATACATGCATTTTCTCCCTTTGTTCATGAAAATGGTAGAGGAGGAGTGTTTGATTGACGTGGTTGACAAATACAGTGAGGATATGCAATTACACTGGTCAGAAGTCATGCAGATGATGAGAGTTGCGGTGTGGTGTTGTTGAGCTAAGTGAAACTTTTCCAAATACTCCCTAGCTTAGAGATATGTTATGGTTATGGTATGGTTATGTTAGTTTAGTTTAGTTTAGTTGAATTTGAATTAATTGTACTATTTAGTTTCTTTTTAGATTGCTTTGAAATGTGTTAGATTTACTTTTTGATTGTAATGATGTATTGGGCGGCTGTGCCAATCCTTATGTCAATAGTTCAGGTCTGGTAGAGTGTCAGTTTATTGTAGCATATTTTCCGTTGGATGGCAATGATGGTGCACTATCTAATGGTTGCACTTTCCCCTGTTTTTTGTATATATACCTTCTGTCAATGTTATCTGATATGGAGATTGTAAGTGACGAATAGACAATTGAATGGAAGTAATTTTTAGCAAAAATATAGTGTGAACTCTCTATGTTTATCTCCTCAAAACTGAGAGTATGCTTTCTATGTTTATGGATGGTTATCTTGTTTATTTATGGTATTTATGGATGTTTAATGGTTTGATTTTCTAACAGTGGTATCAGAGCAGTGTTCTGGAGGGATTGTGAGGTTTCGTTTTCAGTTTATTGTGTGCTTGTGAGGTTTCAAACACTAGAGAGTGAGTGTTAAACACCCATGAGTGCAGATATGGCTGCTGGAAGCAATGCTGCTCTTCCTGTTCCTCGGTTTTCTGGGGAAAATTATCAGGTATGGACTGTTAAGATGAGATCATATTTGAATTCTTTTGGCTTATTGGAGTATGTAGCAGAGGACAAGCAAGTTCTTGCATTGAGAGTTAATCCAACCATATCTCAAATTAAACAACATGAGGAGGAGAAGATGAAGAAAGACAAGGCTGTTACTTGTCAGCATTGACAGACTCTGTTTTCACTAGCATCATGCACCTGGAAACAACAAAAGAAATATGGGATGAGCTGAAGGAAAGGTATGAAAGCAGTGGAAGGGTTAAAAATGTCAAGATGTTAACTCTCAAAAGAGAGTTTGAAATGTTGAAGATGAAGGAGAGTGAATCTGTCAAAGAATACTCTTCTAAACTGTCAGAGTTGGTGAATCAAATGAGGCTATATGGTGAGACAGTGGAGGATTATAAGGTTGTGGAGAAGATGTTGATCAACTTGCCAGAAAAAATTGAAGCTAAAGTTGCAGCTATTGAGGAGTCATGTGACTTGAAAAAGATGATTATTTCATAGATGGTTAGTAAGATGCAAGCTCAAGAGCAGAGGATGTCCATGAGAAGCAATGATGTAATTGAAGGTTCTTTTCAAGCAAGACACAAAGGGAAGCAGCCTGTCAAAAGAAATCAACAGAAGCAAAACTTTGACAAGAAAAATGGTAATCAAAAGGGAAAAGGCAAGATGGATGGGGGCTCATCAAAATCTGCAGGAAAAGGCAATTTTCCACCTTGTTCAACCTGTAAGAGAACAAATCACTTGTAAAAGGATTGTTGGTACAAAGGTAAGCCACAAGTCCAGTGCAATTATTGTACAAAAATGGGGTCATATAGAGAAGTTATGTAGATTAAAGCCAAACCAATCTCAGTCACAACCTTCACAACAAGCCAACTTCACTGATGAACAACCCGAAGCTGAAGATCACATGTTCATGGCTTCTTAAGCAAGTTGTTCAGCTTCAAAAGATGTATGGTATGTCAATAATGGTTGCACAAGCCACATGATAAGAGACTCAAGCCTCTTCATCTCTCTAGATAGAACTCACAGAACCAGAGTAAAGCTTGGAAATTGAGAAATAGTTCAAGCCACAGGCAAAGGTACTGTCTCTGTTCACAATGGCAATGGTCCAAATTTAATTTATGATGTGTTGTTGATTCCCGATTTGGATCAGAATTTGCTTAGTGTTGCTCAGTTATTGAAAAAAGGTTATTCATGCTCATTTAAGGACAATTACTGCACTATTTTTGATTCATGTGGTATAGAAGTTGTTAAAGTAGGAATGCATGATAATAGCTTTCCATTAAACTTAGAACAAGTGAATCACTCAGCATTTGTGTCTAAGCATGATGATTATGAATTATGGCATAAAAGTTATAGTCACTTCAATAAGGATGCATTGAAGTATTTGCAAGAGCATGTTATGGTCAGGGACATGCAACACTTCTGATGACTTATGTGATGCTTGTCAATTGGGAAAAATGCATAGGAAGCCTTTTTCATCAGAAAATGTTACAAGGGCTAAGGACAAGCTAGAACTTGTTCATAATGATTTGTGTGGCCCTATGAATGTTTCCTCCTTAAATGAAAACAAGTATTTTATCTTGTTCATTGATGACTTGACTAGAATGACATGAGTATATTTTCTGTCAAGTAAAGCTCAAACTTTCAGTGTTTTCAAAAAGTTTAGAGCTATGGTGGAGTCTGAGAGTGGCTGCAAGTAGAGATGCACATTTCCCCCGGGGGCCCCAATTTTCCCTATCCCCATCCCCATTTGGGGATTTTTTTTTTTTTGGGAAAAATGGGGAAATGGGTGGGGGGGGGGGGGGGGGAGGTCCCCCATCCCCATTTCCCCATTCTTCCCAATTATATATAATAATATAAATATAATTATAATATATATTTTTTATATTTTTTTTATTCTTTGAAAACCTAACTCCCTAACCCTAAGTATATATACAATTTTACTCATTTTAACTTCAAGACCTAAAACCTAAAACCTAAAGTTGCTCTCATTTTCTCAACAATTAGTTGTTATTGTAATGAACTTGTGAATTTTAAAACACTTTATTTTGTATTTGTAATGCACTAATGAATTTTATTTTATATTTGCAATGGAATGTTTGATTTTTCAGTTTAATTTGTAATTTTTATTTAAATGGGGAAATGGGGGAACGGGGGAAACAGGGGAACAGGGAAACGGGGAAAAACGGAAAAATGGGGAATTGGGGATAAGGATGGATATAGGTCCCCCCAAAATTCCCCATCCCCATTTGGGGAAATGGGGAAATGGGGAGGGATGGGGGAAGGGTCTAGGTAGTGGGGATGGGGATGGGGGACCTATATCCATCCCCATTCCCCAAACGTGCATCTCTAACTGCAAGATTATGAAGCTACGGTCAGATAATGGCAAGGAGTATACCTTCAATGAATTTAATGTGTTCTGTGAAGATATGGGGATAACTCATCAATTAACAGTCAGTTCTACGTCTCGGCAGAATGGTGTCTCTGAGAGGAAGAACAGAACAGTTATGGAGATGGCTAGAGATGTTTGATGGTTGAGAAGAAGTTGCCAAAGAATTTCTGGGCTAAAGCAGTGTATACAGTTGTGTAGCTCTTGAATATGCTTCCAACTAGAGATGTTCAAGGGAAAACACCAATTGAAGCTTGGTCAGGAGTGAAGCCTTCTGCCAAACATTTAAAAACATTTGGATCAATCTGTTATACTCATGTTGCAGATGCAAAGAGGTCCAAGTTAGATGACAAAGTTGAAATAGGGATCTTTTTGGGTTATGCAGCAAACTCAAAAGGTTATAGGATGTTCAATTTGCAGGCAAAGAAGCTTATCATCAGCAGGGATATTCAAGTAGATAAAGATGCATATTGGGATTGGGAGAATGAGCAGATTCAAAGGAGTGTAAAGTCATCACAATTGATAACCATTCCTGCTGCAACTGATAGCCAAGATCAAGTTGCAAATGATATTGAAGATGAATAAGTTGAATATGGCTCTCCATTGCTAAAGACTAAGTCTTTGGCCAAAATTTATGAGATATGCAACTTTGATGTGAATAAACCCTCTAACTTTGAAGAAGCATCATTGAAGACCGAATGGAATGATGCAATGAAGGAGGAGTTGTCCATGATCAACAAAAATGGGACATGGGAACTCACTTCAAGACCTGAAGACAGGAAAGTGATTGGTGTGAAATGGGTTTACATGACGAAATTGAATCCTGATGGTTCTGTTCATAAACACAAGGCTAGACTTGTTGTGAAGGGGTATTCTCAAATGGCAGGAGTCGACTATGGTGATACCTTTGCACCAGTTGCAAGGCATGAAACAATTCGGTTGCTTGTTGCTTTAGCAGCTAATTGTGGTTGGAAATTTTTTCATTTGGATGTAAAGTCAACCCTCTTGAATTGAATTCTGGACAAAGAAATTTATGTTGAGCAGCCAATTGGTTACTTGGTTGCTGGCCATGAAGACAAGGTTTACAAGCTTCATAAAGCCTTGTATGGATTGAAGCAGGCTCTAAGAGCCTGGTATAGTAGAATTGATGATCATTTTCTGCAAAATGGCTTCAGGAGGAGCCTTAATGAGCCAACTCTTTATGTGAAAGCTTGTGGAAATGGTAAGAGGCTTATAGTTTCTTTATATGTTGATGATTTGCTGGTGACTGGTGATGATATTCAAGAATTTGACAAGTTCAAGATGAGCATGCTACAAGTTTTTGAGATGACAGACCTTGGCATGATGAATTATTTTCTTGGAATGGAAGTGCACCAGTCCAGTGATGGAATTTTCCTTTCACAAAGGAAATATGGTATGGATTTGCTAAGGAAATTCAAGATGGAGAGTTGCAATCCAATAGCAACTCCATTGGCAGTAAATGAGAAGCTCTCAAAGGCTGATGGGGATGCAAAGGCTGATGTAACTCATTATAGAAGTTTGGTTGGCAGCCTTCTTTACTTGACTACAACCAGACTAGATTTAATGTTTTCAGCAAGTTTGCTTTCAAGGTTCATGCATTCGTCAAGTTTGACACATCTTGGTGTTGTTGGCAAAAAAGTGTTGAGGTACCTTAAAGGCACAATTGATTATGGAATATGGTATGGCAGTGGAAATGGAAAACTGGAAGGATTTGTTGACAGTGATTAGGCAGGTTTTGTGGAAGACTCCAAAAGCACAACCGGTTATGTTTTTAAACTTGGAAATGGTGTGTTTTCTTGGAATTCAAAGAAGCAAGAGGTGGTGGCTCAATCCTCTACAGAAGCTAAGTATGTTATTGCAGCAACTGCCACAAATCAAGCCATATGAGTTAGAAAGGTCCTTATAGACCTAAATTATGTGCAAAAAGAACCTACCGTGATATGGTGTGACAATATGTCAGCAATTTCAATGGCCAAGAATCCTGTTCAGCATGGGAGAACAAAACATATAAATGTTAAGTTCCATGCCATCAAAGAATCTGAGAAAAATGGTGAAATCCAACTGTTGCATTGCAAGTCAGAAGAACAACAGGCAGATATACTCACTAAGGCACTTGCAAGCAGCCAGTTTAATGTCTTAAGGAACAAGCTTGGAGTCTTTAAGAAAAGTTTCAAGGAGGAGTGTTGAGCTAAGTGAAACTTTTCCAAATACTCCCTAGCTTAGAGTTATGATATGGTTATGGTATAGTTATGTTAGTTTAGTTTAGTTTAGTTTAATTTGAATTAATTGTACTATTTAGTTTCTTTTTAGATTGCTTTGAAATGTGTTAGATTTACTTTTTGATTATAATGATGTATTGGGTAGCTGTGCCAGTTCTTTTGTCAGTAGTTCAGGTCTGGAAGAGTGCCAGTTTATTATAACATATGGTCCGTTGGATGGCAATGATGGTGTGCGATCTAATGGTTGCACTTTCCCCTGTTTTTTGTATATATACCTTTTGTCAGTGTTATCCGATATGGAGATTGTAAGTGACGAATAGACAATTGAATGGAAGTAATTTTTAGCAAAAATATAGTGTGAACTCTCTGTGTTTATCTCCTCAAAACCGAGAGTATGTTTTCTATGTTTATGTATGGTTATCTTGTTTATTGATGGTATTTATGGATGTTTAATGGTCTGATTCTCTAACAGGTGCTTACAAAATGACTTCAACAAGAGGCTTTCCATGTCAACGGTGGCGAAGGTCTTGGAGGGCACAATTGATTTTGAAGCATCACTTACAGATGTTACAGTTACAACAATAACAAGAGTGACAGTGGAACAATTTGGCGCTAGCCACGCTACCACGTTTGAGTTATCGCCATCAATTCTTTCAAGACCTAGATGAAGGAAAAGTTTCAGCTAAGAGCAATTTCTGAAGCGTTATGTTTTTAGTTATTAGTTTATTACTCTGTACAATAGCATTTTTTTGTTCATATATATCAAAATCTTATATTAGAAGTACATACATCTCATGAACAGTTGTTTTAACAAAATGTCTATAATAGCTAGTTTATTTTCTTCACCTATATTTAAGTTGAATTTCAAAGTCATCTGCAATAACTTCTGTAACATGGATGATGATGGAATAATTTTTTAGAAGTTCCCAAATTCCTTTGCAGAATTATTAAACTTCACATTAATAATAACAAATTTCCATGTTTGATGAAATTTGACTTGCGAAGACTAATACATAAGTGCCCGGATATCATTTAAAACTGTACAGACTTAACAATATTGGGATTAATTGGTTCATCTTTTGTTCTACTAATCAGTAGAAATTAGGTACCTATTGTTTCAAAGGTAGCACCGTATTCAAAGATGGCGGTTTATGCAGGGTCATTGTCGACTCTGGTGTGTGAACACAATGAAAGCCCTTGCGACTTGCAAGTTGGGTTCTTTCTCCATAGACAGTGAGTTTAAACAGAATTTTCTCCTTTTTCTTTTCTATTGTGTCACCTTTCTTTCTCCTTTGGCAGCGTGTTTAAACAGAATTCTCTTTTTGTTTTTTCTTTACTATGGATTCTCTGTTGGGGTAGAAATTTCTATCCCCAAGTTTGATAGTTGATGTGACCGGTGGATGACTTTGTCGGTTATCGTTAAATCCAAAAGCTTGGGGTGTGAGGAAACTTGTAATAAGGTCAAGTGTTTGTGTGTAAATAATGCCTTGCTTATTCATAGACAGTGAGTTTAAACAGAATTTTCTCCCTCTTTTAACTTTCTGTGGTGTACAAAGATTATGCATTTATAGTTGATTTGACCAGTGATGACTTATTGTCCAAGTCCCAAATTACATTATAAATACAGAAAATGACTCTATTAGACTCATAATTTTATGATTTGATTGTCTTGCTTAGATGTAAAGATAATTGCGCATTATTGTTCTTGATAAGAAGTTATTAAAAGTTTGTTGGGTCGAGAAAGAGGAAATAGTAAACGAATTCTAATGTTGAATTGTCAACTATTCTATAATTGCCCCAGTTGAATAGTTGATGAGTTGATATTTCAACCATTTGAGGAGAAGGAGCCTTTTAGTTCCTCTATTAGAATTTAGAATCATTTAGATTGCCTTTATGATATCACGAAGATTGCATGCAGTTGATTTTGATAAGTGGCCATTTCTTTTTTACTTTTGTGGATAGTAATTTGGATGATAAATTTGATTTGGCAGAAAATCTTCCTAAATCAAACCCATAATCTAAACGGGTATAAATAAACTGTGATCATCTACGAGTAGATATATTAACATACAATTCTAAAATTTCTCATTTGCAAACATCACAATTGTATAAATACCTTGATATTTCTCATTTTGTTAATTAATGAAAATTCAAGCTTTTCAAGCTCTATCGTATTCAATCTCACATCCCACATTGAGTAAATAAAAGCAATGAAGAGATGTTTAACGGGGTATTATCACTAAAGTCTCTACTTTTTCATGAATTGTCACTTATTTAAATCTCTTTGTCATATTAGTCACTTTAGTCCCTTGTTTTTTTCAAAATACATCAATTTAGTCCATTTGACCAAAAAAATAGTGGTCAATTATAATAGAATGTATAAAAATACAATTTTACCCTCTATTGTTATTTTTAAATTTTTAATTTTAGTCCCTCTAATTTCAATAATAGTTTGTCAACCCCTGAAAAAATTAAAATGTTTCCATCAAGGATCGAACCTTCAACCTTAAGGTTAAAAGTCACAAGCCTCAACCAACTAAGCTACTCTAGCTCAATGTTAAAGGTTTTTTTGATTTAAATGTATATATAGTTATATAATTTGTTTAAACTAATTTAAATCTGTTTATATAATTTAAAATAAACTCATATTTAATAATAATATGTAAAAACATATTTATGAAAATGAAAAAGAAAATAACAAAACAAAAGGAAACCTAGAAAATCCAGAAAATCAAAACCTGTAATTTTTTTTGCTTTCTTTTTTTGGATTTTTTTCTTTTCAAAAAATATATTATTTCAATTTGATAAAAAAAAAAAAAAAAAAAAACCCAGAAAATCAAATCCCATAAATTGAAAATTTCTTTTTTTTTTCCCTTTTTTTCCTTTTGTTTTGTTATTTTCTTTTTCATTCTCATAAATATGTTTTTATATATTATTATTATATATTAGTAAAAAAATCCAAAAAAAGAAAG
This sequence comes from Acer campestre, assembly GCA_954870605.1. Classification (NCBI taxonomy): domain Eukaryota; kingdom Viridiplantae; phylum Streptophyta; class Magnoliopsida; order Sapindales; family Sapindaceae; genus Acer; species Acer campestre. Next base: position 12,817,685 of record OX940809.1, read on the forward strand.
AAAAAAAAAAATTACAGGCTTTGATTTTAAATTATATAAGCATATTTAAATTTGTTTAAACAAATTATATAACTATATATATACATTTAAATCAACAAACCTTCAACAATGAGTTAGAGTAGGTTAGTTGGTTAAAGCTTGTGACTTTTAACCTTAAGGTTAAAGGTTCGATCCTTGATGGAAACATTTTAAATTTTTCAAGGGTTGACCAACTATTATTGAAATTAGAGGGACTAAAATTAAAAATTTAAAAATTACAATAAAGGGTAAAATTGTATTTTTACACATTCTATTATAGTTGACCATTAGTTTTTTGGTAAAATGGACTAAAGTGATGTATTTTGAAAAAACAAGGGATTAAAGTGATTAATATGGTAAAAACATTTAAATAGGTGACAATTCATGAAAAAGTAGGGACTTTAGTGATAATACCCCGATGTTTAACCTATAAAAATGAGGAGAAAAGAAGGGAAAACATAATTACTTGGACAAGGGTTATGGGTCATAACCCAATACTCTACAATGTCTTTTCTTTTTTAAACATTTTATTTTACAAATAAAGTGTTAATTTTTTTATTAATTTTTTTTATAAAAAAAAGACAACCGCCCTCCTCCTTTTCCGGTTCTTGAATGGGAAAATCCGGTTCCAGTTTTTCAATTCAGTTTGCCGGTTCGAAATGAACCGGCGTTGGATCTAGTCTGTGGTCTCTTTTCAGGGGCGGCTTAACCTCTAGGCAACTGAGGTAGTTGCCTAAGGCCCCACCTAAAATTAAGGCCTCATATTTTCATTGTTAATATGTATTTTTTAATTATTAATATCCAATATTTTTCTTTATATTTATTATTCAAAAAATATCTCTTTAAACTTATAAATTACTGTTCATTCATATTTTCAAGTTAAAGATTCCTATTTTCAAGTAAACTACATTTAAGTGGACTTAAATACTCATTAATGTTTTCCCAAAAAAAATTACACATTAATGTTATTCTTTTTCTTTAAATGGTTAATTTTTTTTGTATTATATATTCACACTAAAATCTTTTATTTTATATCTTTCAAACTCTCTTATTGTTTCTCTATGTACTCTTTCATAAACATTCTAGGTTTAATTGTTCCAAAATCTATTACTTTAATTTTATTTATTTATTTTATTTTCAACTGTAACAGAATTATTTGTTTTTTTTAAGCTTTGATAACTGATAATCGGATGATTGACATGTCTAGTAGAAAACACGAATCCGGATACGAAAAGCTAAAAAAAAAAAGAATAGAAAAATTATTTGAATCGCAAAAAAGGGCTCTTGATAAATTTGTAACCAGTAGCAAAAAATAAAAGGGGATGTGGAATCACAAGGCCTCATTTTAAATTGTCGCCTAAGGCCCCGGTTACCCTTGAGCCGCCCCTGTCTCTTTTGTTCTACTGATCTATAGAAAATAGGTACCTATTGTTACTAAGACTGCGCATTATTCAGAGATGGCGGATTATGCACGGTCATTGACTCATTGTTGACTGACTCTAGTGTGTGAACAACCTTGCAAGCTGAGTCCGCGCTTTTCTTTCTCCGTAGACAATGTGTTTATAGCAACTCCAACCGGTGCGGCAAACATCGATTTGGAGCAAAATTCTTCTCCAACCGGTACGCAATAACTTGTGCTACTTTGTCTTTGTCAACAGTAGTGCGCTAACTCTGTCGCAGACTGTTGATTTGCGCTACTTTGCCGTTGTTTTTTTTTTACTCCTTAAAGTTTTACTTAAATCACAGTTCATTTAATATAATTTATTTTAATTGTATCCCTTATTTAAATATTTTGTTTAATCACAGTTTTACACCTGTTAAATCAAATTTATTTTAATGTATTCCTTTTTATTATCTAATGCATTTGTTTAACTTATATTTGTTTTTATTTAATTATTAATTATATTAATATTTATAATAAATTAAAATTAAGTATATAATACAAAAATTACTAAATGTTAATAAAAAAAACACTAAATTGAAAACAAAACAATTAAAGCAACACACAACATGATAAAAATATTAATTGATTATTTGTGGGATGAATATACTTCAGAGAATTAAATGATGATTTGTACTTTTTTATGTTTTTTATTTCTTTTATGAAATGTAATGTCGAAGTTCAATTAATAATAACTGCAATATTTTAGTTAATTTAATGTAATTTCTTAATTTACTAATTTGTTAATTTCTTCATTTATTGTAATATTATGTTAAATTAAGGGGTGAGTTTGTGGGTTCGAGTCTTCCCCCTCCTCGAACCCCAAATAACTGAAATATTAAAAAAAAAAATTAATACTTAATTTAGTGCAATTAAATACATAACATAAATAAACTCTAAAATAAAGCAAATTTAAAATTAGATGCAAAAAAATTAGATGGAAAAATTAAATGGAAAAAAATTAATGTGAAAAAAATTAGTTGAAATAATTAATTGAAAATTAGTTGGATAAATAAGTTCAATAATATTCGGTATAGTAATTATTTTATTTTTTTGATGGGTAATTATTTAAGATTAATATTTTTAAGCCAACAAAAAATTAATTATTATTGTATAAGTTAACTAATACAAATTAATTAGTATTGTATAATATATATTGGGAGAATATTCTTTAAAGATGTTTTTTGGTGTAAAATTTGGTATGGATACATTGGAGTGGAAAAAAAAAAAAAAAAAAAAAAAAATTGTTGTAAGAAATATGCTCTTTTTACACCAATTTAGTGTAATACAGTGGAGTTGCTCTCAAACTCATTATATGATTTGATTGTGGATGCTGAAAAAACTCCTTGGCCAAAGAAAGGAGGGAGAAAAAACATAGAAAGATAATTGCGAGGAAATTTGCTTGGAAAAATAAACAATTTTCTCATACATCAATGTATGGCAGGGAAGAATTGTTGATAAGAAGTTAAAATTTTGTTGGGTCAAAATTCAAAAACTAAGAAATATCACAACTTTTTTTCCACGAAAGAGAAATATAGTCCACGAATTCTAATATTGAATTGTCAATTTTTTTTAGTTGACTATTCTATAATTATTGCCCCAGTTGATGAGTTGATATTTCAACTATTTGCAGAGAACGAGTCATTTAGTCCCTCTGTTAGAAATATGCAGTAAAGATGATGGCTATACGGTCTTGGAAGAGTTTCCTTGAGCTTTTTATCTTCTTATACTTTGCATACCTCCTTGCAGCAGCTGCACAATATGATCCACCCTCCGCACATCTATTCACATCATGGACAACCTATGATCTCCCTGCCTTAAAAACAATACCAGCCCCAGACGTTATCATGCGGATAATCCTATTTAAAAGAATATCAAATCCTAGTTTCGATATTGGTTTTGGTTTCGGATTTGTCTTCTATCGGCCGATTAGCTCCACCTTTCTCGGTGCTGCGTCAGTCAGCTTGACAACAAATGGCTATGATGTTGAGGTATTTTGGTTGGCAAACAGAAACAAGCCTGTTCATGAGAATGCAACTCTTCAGTTGCAAAAGAATGGAGATTTGATCTTGAGAGATGTGGATGGAACTTTGGTTTGGTCTACCAATACATCTAACATGTCTGTTGCTGGTTTGCAAATGTTGGATACGGGAAATCTAGTACTTTACGGTGACAATAATCAGACGCTCTGGCAGTCTTTTGATCATCCAACGGATACACTAATTCCGGGGCAGAAACTGATGGCAGGGCAGAAACTAGTGTCTCGTGCTTCCGCAAATAATTGGACTGAGGGCAGCTTCTATCTTTCTGTAAGCTCTGAAGGCCTCTTTGCTTTTTATAGATCCAATGTCCCACAAATGTACTTCAAGTTTTCAGTTTCTGGAATTAAGGAAAGTGAGCAACCGAGTTACATTAGAGCTGTCAATGGTACTCTTGCTCTATACATATTATCAGCTGAGCCTAGCGAGCCAGATGCTGTGTTGTCTAGCCCTGTTAATAACTCAGAAAATGCTTATATGAGGCTTGATTCTGATGGCCATTTAATATTTTTTGATTATAACTCAAAAAATGATTATAGGAAGCTTGATCCAGTGGATATATTGGCAGGTGATTTAGAAGAATGTGACTATCCAACGGTTTGTGGAAATTATGGACTCTGCTCAAATGGACAGTGCTCTTGTCCTTATGGTTTTTATCAGAACTCGGATAATCCAAACAAATTTGGATGCACAAAGATCAATCCATTAACATGTGAAAATGGCTCGCAGTCTCTATTTCCTATTAAAGACGTCTACTATTTCAATTATGTTGACCCTGATGCAGCAGATCTAAAAGGAATTCATATGGAGAGCTGCAAGGATGCATGTTTGAGAAACTGTTCTTGCAAAGTTGCTATGTTTCGGTTCTATTATAATATTTCTCATGGGAACTGCCTTTTGCTCTCCAATGTTCTTTCACTTATGAAAGAAGGACAGGGAAGAAGCCCATATCATTCAAATGCCTTCATCAAACTTCCCAAGGAGCAGGAGTCACAAAGACTTTCTTCACTATCAGCTGCTCCCCCAACTAGAGCAATAGCAGGAGTAACTGTTGGGACTTTCGTGTTAGTAGTTCTAGTTGTCGGCTTCTGTATTCTGTTTATAAGGAAGAAAAGAAACACAGATGGAGATATGGAGGATTACTTAGATGAACTCTCAGGGATGCCCACGAGATTTTCTTACGAAGAGTTGAAACTGGCAACTGAGGATTTCCAGAGAAAACTTGGAGAGGGAGGCTTTGGCTCAGTTTTTGAAGGTACCCTGGTAAGTGGAGAAAAAGTTGCAGCAAAGCGGTTAGATGGTTTAGGCCAAGGCAAGAAAGAATTTTTGGCAGAGGTCAAAACCATAGGAAGCATTCACCATATCAACCTGGTGAGACTGATTGGATTTTGTGCAGAAAAATTACACAGGCTTTTAGTGTATGAATTCATGTGCAATGGATCATTGGATAAATGGATTTTCAATAGGATACCACAACAACCTGCTCTAGATTGGCAAACAAGAAAGACAATTATCCTTGACATAGCAAAGGGACTTGCTTATCTCCACGAAGAATGCAGACAGCGAATAGTACACTTAGACATCAAACCACAAAACATCTTGTTGGATGTAAATCTACGCGCAAAGATTTCAGATTTTGGGTTGTCTAAGTTACTTGACAGGGATCAGAGCCAAGTGGTGACCACAATAAGAGGAACTCCTGGATATTTGGCTCCTGAATTGTTCAGCTCAATCGTAACTGAAAAGGCAGATGTTTATAGCTTTGGAATTGTAGTCATGGAGGTTGTCTGTGGAAGAAAGAATTTAGATCGATCACATTCTAAAGGATGCATACATTTGCTCCCTTTTTTCATGATAAAAGCAGAAGACGATTGCCTGATTGATCTGGTTGACAAAGACAGTGAGGATATGCAATTGCACGGGGAGGAAGTTGTGCAGATGATGAGAGTTGCGGTGTGGTGCTTACAAAATGATTACAACAGGAGGCCTTCCATGTCAACTGTGGTGAAGGTCTTGGAGGGTACAATGGAATTTGAAGCATCACTTACAGCAATAACAAGAGAGGCAGAGGAACAATTTGGCAATACCACGTCTGGGTTACTACCCTCAATTCTTTCAGGACCAAGGTGAGGAAACAACTTCTCATAGAATCTGCATTGTATGCTGTTATCATGTTCGATGCTATGTAAGTTTTTACTTTGTTATGCTGGGGTTATCGATTCACAAAGCTTGTTATCAGCTGCTGCTGCTGTATGCAGAATTCGCTCTGTTGATGGCAGCTTTACTCATGCAGTTTTTGTAACAAATTTGCTAGTTTTATTTCCAATGCCCCTTATGTAGATTTCATTTTCATCACCTTTGCACACTAATTTCATGTTGCATTTTACATCATAGCGACCAAAAAAAAGAATATTGAATTTGAGTCTTGAAAAACAATGAAGGAGATTTCATGTCTCCTTCAATGATTAATGAATTACAAAGCAATGATTGCAAGTTCAAGGCTTCAATCTAGCCACTCCTCATTTTGGTTAAATTCTGGGAATTTTGTGATCTATACAAGAAAGCTTGCATGGTTTTGCTCCACAAAAATTTAATTACAACAAATGTTCATTTGAAAAAGATCTAGATTATTTGGCCTGAACCTATTCAAACTCCCTTGCAGATTTCATTGTTTGAACTAGAAACTATACTGTCTCTTGTTGTACAATTTACTTCTGTATAAGGATGTCGAAATCACTAACTATTCACTCAGCAACTTGATCAAGGTCCTTACAAATTTCAGTTCCATTAGGAAATGTGTGGTAAGGTGGACATACACCTAGGTGGTCTGGATGGCACCATGAACTTATGTTAGCATTTATGATCATTTCGCTGTATCGTGTAACGTTTGATGTTACATCACCATTACATGGTTGTCCATTGTTTTTCCAACAGCTACCCATGTCCATTAGATAGAACTGTGATGTAGCGGAAGCTCTGTCGAGAAAAATCTACAAGAAACAAATTGAAAACAACCTACTAACGTTCCGTTGATTCGCGCACGAATACCGGAATATTAGGCTTTAAATACGATAATCGACTTCGCGCACGAAGGATAATGTAAATGGATAGTTGAGAAACATCTCTGAATTTTATTAATCAAAAGCTACCTTTCAAACCCTAATACAATCTACTTAAATAGAATTGCAAAACTTGACTAACAAGAAAATCCTAAACAAAAGGGAAAGAATCCTAAATGGAAAAGAAATAAAATCTCCTAAAAATCAAAAGAATCCAAAAACATTAAAAACCTATCTAGAAAAGGAAATTGGATTTGATTTAAAAATCAAATCATAAAATAATTAATAACCTAAAAAACCATAAAACAAGAAACTGCTGTCTTGGTGCGCCAGAAACTAAATGGCTAGATTCGGATATGCTGTGGCCCGTTATAGAAGACGGAGTCTTCATAACATTTGTAGGACTCGTCTTGGGCTTTCCGGAAGCATATTATAATAGACGATCCGACCTCATATGCTCAAATCAGCCCGGATCATCTCGTCCAGCTCACAGTGTCCAGCTCTCGTCCAGCTCAAGTCTTCGCGCAATAATCTAGATGGCCGAAATTGGATATTCTTCATCCCTTTATAGAAGACGGAGTCTTCATAACATTTGTAGGGATCGTCTTGGGCTTTCCGAAAACATATTATAATGTCAATTTTGAGTTCGTTTGCCCTCTGAAAAGACCCCCAAAATTTGATCATTCTGACCATTTCGACCATTCCGACCAAGCCGAGTCTTTGCTTCCTTCTTTCCGCACCCTTTGACTTCGAGTCGATTCCTCCGCTCCATGAAATCCAAACCTTTGTTTGCCGTATCGTCTTTGATGGCTGCATCAAACTGGCTTTTAGGTCCCCCAATCTTTGATCACGTTCAGCGCGAACCTTACTTTGAAATTTTGCGATTCTGGGATCTGCAAGCATAAGTTTGTCATGTAAGTTTTCCTACCAAACTATTTTGCTTGTAAAAGTTATATAGGAAAGAGAACTGTAATTACAATTTTGGACATTCCTATGGTAGGGTAATTGTATCCACCGGACAGCCCATGTGTGGCGTCTGATCGCAAGTAAAGCATCAACCATGGATACCTTGTTGAAGTCCTCAAGACGTGATGAAAAACCCAACTTCCCTTGCCAACTTCCTTTTCCCAAGTCACAGAATGATAAGAAATGTTTCCAACCAAACCTTTACTCAAATCAGCATTCAAATCCCATGATCCGAAAAACGTCCCCTTAGAGTAGTCTTATTAGCCCCTTGTAATGTGGTATAGTCATGGTATATCAATGGCTGGTTCATGCAGCCTTCTCCGAAGTAAGGGAAACCGTTATCAGGACCAAATGGACCTACTTTATAGCCATTTTTTGGGCACTTGGCTGCATAAGTGTCCATGTTACCATTCTTGAGCATGATCTGTAAAGAATTAATGTTCTTCTATTCTTTATTGATCAAGAGTAATGAAGTATATATACACTAACAATCAGCTCACCGTAACCTATAGATATTAGGAGCTGGTAGTTTAGTTAATAACAATAACTATAATCCTACTTAATAACAAACAGCTATAGAGGATAGATACAAGTATTAACATCTAATTCTTATCAATAGAAGGAATCCTATCAGTAGAAGGATTATCCTTAACACGCCCCCGCAAGATGGTGGGCATTTCAGAGACACCAATCTTGGACCGTAGTAGAGAGAATCGGACCCTGGGCAACGGTTTTGTAAGAGAATCAGCTAGCTGATCTGAGGAGGATACATGAGAAACTCGAAGTTGTCCCCGTTGAACTCTTTCACGGACAAAGTGAAAATCAATGGCTATATGCTTCATTCGTGAGTGGAACACCGGATTAGAACAGAGATAAGTGGCACCAACGTTGTCACAATAGATCGTTGGTGGAGACTTGGGCGGACATAGAAGCTCACGGAGCAAAGAGGAGAGCCAGAGAACTTCAGAAGTTGCAAGAGCAACCGCTCGATATTCTGCTTCAGTGGAGGAGCGGGCAACTGCACGTTGCTTGCGAGAGCACCAGGAGATGGCATTAGAGCCCAAAAAGATGACGTAGGCACTTGTTGAGGTGCGGTCATCTTGGTTACCAGCCCAGTCCGCATCGGAGAAGGCATGCAAAGAGATCGGTGAGTTACGCCTCAGCAGGAGACCATGACTGAGTGTCCCACGGAGATACCTGAGAAGACGTTTGGCAAGAGACCAATGTTCAGTGGTTGGACGATGCATGAATTGAGCAAGTTTGTTCACTGCGAACGCAATGTCAAGCCTAGTAAACGAGAGATATTGGAGAGCTCCAATCACTTGACGAAATTCAGTGGCGTCAGTTAGGGAGGTGCCATCCAGGAGCTTGAGAGAGTGATCTGTTGGCAGAGGCGTTTGAACCGGTTTAGCATCAAACATCTTGGTGCGAGTTAAAAGATCGGTCACATACTTTTGTTGAGAGAGAAAGAGCCCGTGACTGGATTCAAGAACCTCAACTCCGAGGAAATAAGATAAGCCGCCAAGGTCTTTAATAGAGAAGCGGTGAGCAAGGGCTGCTATAAATGTTTCAATTTGCTTCCCATCACTTCCAGTAACAACAATATCATCCACATAGACTAACAAAAAAATAACACAGCCATTAGCATTGAAGATGAAGAGAGATGAGTCAGATAAGGAGTTGACAAACCCGGAGTGTAGGAGATGTTGTCGAAGCTCATTGTACCATGCTCGAGGAGCTTGCTTAAGACCATAAATGGCCTTCTTGAGGCGGCACACATGTGAGGGGTAAGTAAGGTCACCAAAACCCGGTGGTTGTGCCATAAAAACATCTTCAGAGAGGTGCCCTTGGAGGAAAGCATTATTAACATCAAGTTGACGAAGGGGCCATCCTCGCGAAACTGCTATGCTTAACAGAACCCGAATGGTGGTGGTTTTAACAACAGGACTGAAGGTTTCGGTGTAGTCAAGACCTGGGCGTTGATGAAAACCTTTGGCAACCAAACGAGCTTTGTATCTGGAGACTGAGCCATCTGGCGATCTTTTTATACGAAATACCCACTTACACCCAACTATATTCTGAGAAGGATGTGGGGCGACCAAATCCCAAGTACCATTCCGATTTAGGGCATCAAATTCGTCCGACATCGCCTTTCTCCATTCAGGAACCTTTAAAGCCTGAGAAACACAAGATGGCTCAACCTGCAGAGATGGGGTTAGGACACTAGCAAGTGACAATTTTGTAACAGGTTTATGGATATTATTTTTCGATCTTGTAACCATGTGATGGGTGCCGGCTTGGCCTGAGAGAGGGACCAAGGGGGACTGGTCGGGTGGCAAAGGGAGCTGGTTTGCGGCTGGGACAGTCACCACAGGGGGTGGTTCCGCAGAGGACAGGGGAGCAGCAGAATCAAGTGCCACGGCTGATGGGTCTGGGGGTAAAAAATTTGTAGCGGCAGCAGGAGAAGCAGCGGACAGCTGAGAAGGAATGGAGGCAGCAGCTGGAGCTCGAGAGAAGGGTGGTGCCGTCGAGGGATCCAACACCTGTAAGGCTGTACCTGTTTGTGCGTGAGCATGGGTAAAAGGAACATGAGTGACTGGTGGCAATTGAGACAGCCACGTTGAGCAAGAGGGAGTGCTCGTGTGGGGTTGGTGACCGGGTGTTGATTTAAGGGGAAAGACGGACTCGACAAATGTGACATGGCGAGAGACAAAGAGACGATCAGTTTCCAGATCAAGACAATGGTATGCACTCTGAGACAGGGAGTAACCAATGAATAAACATGCTTTAGATCGTGGCTCTAGTTTGTGGTGAGTGTATGGCCTAATCCATGGATAGCATAAGCATCCAAATACACGCAACTTATCATACGAAGGACACACAGAAAATATTTTCTCAAACGGTGACACCATATTCAGTAAAGGTGTCGGCATCCTATTTATTAGATAAACCGCAGTCAGGAAAGCATAAGACCAAAAAGAGAGAGGCATGGACGCATGAGTTAAAAGAGAGAGACCAGTTTCGACAATGTGCCTGTGACGACGTTCGGAGACACCATTGTGCTCCGGTGTGTGTGGTGGTGTGGTGAAGTGGGATATACCATGACTGGAAGGAGTCTGTTTCAAAGCAACGTATTCACCACCATTGTCACTGTAAAAAGAGATAATGGGGTGACCAAAAAATTTTTCAACCAGAGGTTTAAAACGTTTGAATACATCATGGACATCAGATTTATTTTTCAAAGGATACAACCACATATATTTTGTAAAATGATCAATGAATAGCACATAGTATTTAAAACCATCTTTTGAAATAACTGGAGAACTCCAAACATCAGAATAAATCACCTCAAGCGGCTTTGAACTAGAAACAGTTGAAACCGAGAAAGGCAATTTATGAGTTTTATTACACTTGCAAGCATTACATAACTCACTAGACTTTGCAGACGTCAAGACAGACAAGACTCTAGAGGAAACTAGTTTGTTTATTATTTTTGGAGACGGGTGACCTAGACGATGATGCCAATCAGTGATTGGTGCCTTAATACTGGAGAAGGCAAGAATTGGGGATGACCGAGCCTTAGCAGGAGTTGGCCATTCGTAGACACCATTCCTAGTCTGTCCTTGCAGGAGCTGCGCCCCCGTATGAAGATCCTTCACAGAAAAAGAGCAAGGTGAAAATTCAATTGAAACCTGGTTAGAGATGCAAAATTGAGAAACAGAGATAAGATTTTGCTTCATATTTGGAACACACAAAACACGAGATAATGTAAATGGGGAAGAGTTAGAGGGTAGAGTGAGGGAGCCAGTGTGTGTGATTTGTAAACCTGAACCATCACCAATCATAATGTCATCTGAGCCACTGTATGGAGAGTGAAGCGATAGGTTACTGAGATCAGTAGTGACATGGTGTGAAGCACCTGAGTCAAGGAGCCAGTCAGGGGAATTGACAGGATTTGGTGCAGCATAATTGGCACGTGGTTGCCATGTCTTCGGAGACGGACTCGGTGGAGACTTATTTGTCACAGAATTGGATGTAAACATGGAACAATGTTTGGCAGTATGCCCTTGTTCACCACAGAGCTGACAGAAACCACGGTATTGGCGAGGCTTGTGTGGATGATGTTGATTCTGCCGGCTGGTGTTGTGATTGGAGACAGGTGTCTCGGTTTGGGAGGACTGCCGCTGACCTGAGTGTTGACCGGAAGACTTGTTTGATCGGCCGAAATTGTTGTGGTAGCTAGGAGCAGATCGTGCAGCATAATTGGCTGACATAAGGTGCGGTTGTGGTTTGGCAGCATCTTGCTTAAGAATGGCCTCAAAATTAATTAATTTCTCATGAAGTTCTTCAAAGGTTATGGCGGAATCACGAGCACGAACAGCAGAGGAGATATCACGAAATTCATCACCCAAACCATTCAGGATTTTTACAGTTAGATCTTCAGAGTTTTCCGGGGCATCAAGCATAGCCAGTTCATCGGCAATGCTCTTGATGTGTTGTAGATATTCGGTGATTGATTGTGTACCTTTCATGACATTGGTTAGGACACTTTTGAGATGCATAATGTGGCCTCTGGAGGGTTTCGCGTAAGTGTTTGCGAGTGTAGTCCAGGCATCACGGGCAGTGCGAGCGGAAGCAATGAACGGGATAATAGATGGGGATATAGACCCAAGAATTGCATTCAGGATTAGTTGGTCTTGTCTGGTCCAGATGTAGTGATCCGGATTTGGGGAGGAGATATCATTGGATGTTATAGTGGCTGGTGGTGCAGGGTGTCGACCATCAACAAATCCCATTAGATCAAAACCAATGAGAAGAGTGTTGAATTGCAATCTCCATGATCGGTAATTTGTTGCCGTCAGTTTTAAGGGAGCCTGAGCTGCTATATTGATGCTGATAATTGTTTTTGAGGAGCTGATTTCATGAGAGGAAGATGAAGATGAGACAACAGTAACCGAGGGAGAAGAAGAAGATGCAGCAGTAGTGATAGTCATGATTGATCGGAGGACTCGTTTGAGTTAAAACTGCTCTGATACCATGTAAAGAATTAATGTTCTTCTATTCTTTATTGATCAAGAGTAATGAAGTATATATACACTAACAATCAGCTCACCGTAACCTATAGATATTAGGAGCTGGTAGTTTAGTTAATAACAATAACTATAATCCTACTTAATAACAAACAGCTATAGAGGATAGATACAAGTATTAACATCTAATTCTTATCAATAGAAGGAATCCTATCAGTAGAAGGATTATCCTTAACATGATCATCCAAAAATGCCAAGGTTTCAGGTTGTCTTCAATCTGGCATTTTGATCCCAAATAGAGTTCCTTGTTTGCAGCATAAAGGTTTGCATCAAAAAGGGCATTTGGGTGCAGCCCAAGAAAAGGGTCTCCAACCCCTCGCTTGTCTTTCTCTGTGACTCTGTGAATCAATAGGCAGGGCAGCAAATTGCAAAGAGAGCAGTTTTTTCCTATGTATACATTAATTATCAAAAATGAGAGTGTAATGTAAAATAAGTAAATATAAAATGAACAGATTATAATTCATATCCCAGAAAGCAGAATGTTGACTTACTATTTGACTCTGTAGATGAAGCCTGATAAATGTCAAAGCAATCTGCAGCTCTTGGGCTGCCCATGTGAGGAACTTCTTCTCCTTCCTCATTGCACTGATTCCACGACTCGATCGCCACTCTCAGGCTATCTCTTTTCATTCCAGGATCACCAACAGCTGATATGTATCCAGTTTGATCAGCTCTTGCAATTGCAAACCAACCATTATTGCAAAGAAATAATACGACAACAACTAGAGAAAGAACAAAAGAAATGCAGCACTGTTCCTTCTGCTTATCCATTGATGAAAATTCTAGCTAACTTGAGAGGAAGTCCATTGATTGATCAAAACTTAATATTTTATACTTACATTCTAAATGCATAGAACTCACTCTTTCTTATATGCTTTTCTGATGTAAAGATTATTAGGTGCAAGTAATGCTATGCAGAACTTTATTATTAATGCTCATTTTGGTTTGCAAATGATAAAAACCGGAAATCTTGTAATTCATAATGACAATAATAGGACTATTTGGCAATCTTTTGATCATCCAATGGATACACTACTTCCGGGGCAGATAGTAGCTCGCGCTTCTGCAAACGAGTGGACTGAAGGTAGATTCTATCTTTCTGTAACCTCTGAAGGTCTGTTTGCTTTTTACAAATCAAACGTTCCATGAATGTACTTAAAACTTTACAGGTTATGGAATTAAGGAAAGTGAGCAACCAAGTTACATTAGATCTGTCAATGGTACTCTTGCTTTATATATGTTGTTGGCTGAACCTAGCGAACCAGACGTGTTGTCTAGGCCTGTTGATAATACAGCAATTGGTTATATGAGGTTTGATTCTGATGAAATTTGACTTGACCATAGGCTACCTAGAGCATACAGAAACTGAGATTAATAGTTACAATTTCCAAACCAGAACAAAGTGTTACGACACCGAAATCTATAGATATAGATCTTATTTCCGATAGCATAAGTAAGGCTCCCAATGATGAAATGATATTTAATGGCTATAAAAAATTTATTTTTACAAATGATGCTATGAAAATAACATGAATTTATTCTTACAAAAATTTGATTAAATTGAATAATGCTAGATTTCCATTTTCCTACTAAACATGTGAGCTGTAACTACCGTCTTAACTATCCGAATCAATAATATTATAGGCTATGGTATGATTTCAGAGACCGAACATATATGCCCACATGGACAGGGAAATCTCTCATTTGTAACACCACCTTACTCTAATTAAATGGATTGGAAACTTCCTATTTGGACATATCAGAGCCCAACGACAAAATGGAATCCCGCCCAATTTAGGCTAAATACTTGTTAAAACAGGATCATTTAGGCATGTCAGGACCTACGAAGATTAATACATTTGTGCCCGGATATCATTTAAAACTGTACAGACTTAACAGTATTGGGATTACTTGGTCCATCTTTTGTTCTACTAATCTGTAGAAATTAGGTACCTATTGTTTCAAAGGTAGCACCGTATTCAAAGATGGCGGTTTATGCAGGGTCATTGTCGACTCTGGTGTGTGAACACAATGAAAGCCCTTGCAACTTGCAAGTTGGGTTCTTTCTCCATAGTCAGTGAGTTTAAACAGAATTTTCTCCCTCTTTTTCTTTTCTATTGTGTAAACTCCTTGCTAGTGGAGTCTGCACCTTTCTTTCTCCTTTGGCAGCGTGTTTAAACAGAAGGGTTCAAAAATTTTTTGTCACTATATGAGGCGCCTTTTATAAGACTGTCAGTGGTTTAGTAATTTAAGTTTAAAATGCACCAATTTGGGTGACCAGACAAAAATACCATTTTTTGTCTCTTTGTTTCGTTTTCAAACGTTGAGAGAAAAACCCAAGAGAGAGAAAACCAGGCGGCGCTCAGACCTAAAGGCGACCAAAATCCGACGGAAAGTTGACCGGCGACGAAGCTACAGTGATGGCATCTAACAGAGTTCAGCGGCGAAGTGGTTCTACGGTTAGTTTTCTTCCTCGATCCTTTGTGATCTTTGAAATTGATTGTATTTGATGTTGCCTACCATTTTGATGATATAGATTAGGTTTTATTTGATTTGTTTTTGTTGATTATGTTTGTTTGAAAAGGCTCGGGTAGGTTAGGTTAGGGTTTAGGTTTCTAAAAAATTAAGTTTTGTAGACGATGATGTTCTGGGTTTCCGAGCCTTTTATAACTGTCCCCGAGCTTTTTAAAATGTTATCGAACCTTTATAACAGTCCCCAAACTTTTCAAATCTCCGAGCCTTTTTACACTAGCTCCGAGCCTTTTCGTGAGTGTTCGAGCCTTTTGCAACTATATCTGAGCCTTTTAATTATT
This sequence comes from Acer campestre, assembly GCA_954870605.1. Classification (NCBI taxonomy): domain Eukaryota; kingdom Viridiplantae; phylum Streptophyta; class Magnoliopsida; order Sapindales; family Sapindaceae; genus Acer; species Acer campestre. The sequence goes on from OX940809.1 coordinate 12,833,111, forward strand.
TATGAATAGGTTAGTTGAATTTTGATTCTCCGAGCCTTTTAATACACTACCCGAGCCTTTTAATAAGTTATCCGAGCCTTTTAATACGTTACCCGAGCCTTTTCATACACTATCCGAGCCTTTTAATGAATTGTTCGAGACTTTTAATAAATTGTTCGGGCCTTTTGGAATACACAAGCCAAGCCTTTTAAGGAATTGTTACACATTCCGAGCCTTTTGATACTCTACCCGAGCCTTTTAATAAACTACCCGAGACTTTTGATGAAGTGTTCGAGCCTTTTAATGAAGTGTTACACATTCCGAGCCTTTTGATACTCTACCCGAGCCTTTTCATACACTTCCCGAGCCTTTTAATATTCTACCCGAGCCTTTTCATACACTTCCCGAGACTTTCATACACTGCCCGTGCCTTTTTATTCGAGCCTTTTAATGAACTTATATGTTTGTTTTCTATGTTTTCTGTGAATATGCAGACAAAGAAACAGCTAAAGGATTTGCTTAAAACTCCAGTGGGAGCATGGTACAAGGGAAAACTTACAAGGCATGACCATTTCGATGACCTTAAAGATATCAACAACGCCCTTAACAGTGTACTTGACGATCTGAAGATCGAAGACCGACGTCGGTATACCGAGTCGTGTTTTGGTCATCATTTCATTCATATGCATCGGGAGATTCATTTTTCTGCTGGGATTGTCCATCGGCTGCTTTTGCGTGAGTTACATTACGATGGCCCAGAAGATGAGATGAGATTTTTGTTAGGCAAGCAAGAGGTCCAGTTCTCGAAGGTTGAGTTCTGCCTAATCACAGGATTGAAGTTCGGAGTGATTCCTGACACGGCGAGCTATGCTATGGTAGAGAATGGCATACACGAGCAGTACTTTCAGGGTTGAGACATCGAGTTTGACGAGCTGAGAGCAGTGGTGCGAAGTGGTGTTTTTGTCCAGCAGTACGATACGGTGAAGTTGTGCTTATTGTTTATGCTCAACTGGATACTGATGGGGGTGGACGAGAGAGATAAAGTCCCATTATGGCAGTTTTGCCTGGTTGAGGACTTGGACGCTTTTGATGCGTTCCCTTGAGGCGCACACGTGTATAGGCGGTCCATACATAGTTTCAAGCATGCGTTAGATGGTCGACGGGAGCGGTTCGAACAACGGCAGCAAGAAAAGAGTGCTGATGTACACATCGTCGAGACGTACAACTTATACGGTGTATCGCACGCACTGTTGGTGAGAATTTAAAATTTGAAGCTGTACTTTAATTGAATTTTTTTTTTTATTTGATTGATGTTGTTACTTATTATCGTACTTATCTATTATGTAGATATTTGCTTTTGTGTTTATCCCCGAACTTCGCAATAAAAAATGTGGGACCCATAGGGGGAACGATCTACCCCTCCCCCCCCCCCCCCCCCCCCCGTATTCTGAAATGGGAGTTGAATAAGCGACCGAGGGGGGAAAAGCTGGATTCCATTTTCACTGAAAGGGTAAGTATTATTGTTGTTAATATTTATAATTATTAGTATGTACACAATTACACTAATGTAAGTCTGATTTCAGATGTTTGCGTGGACCGAATTGGTGCCGACGGCTGCTGAGAGGGCTCAACGGTACTACGAAGGCATAGACCTGGGCGGCAGTCTGTATGAAGTCGATGTTACTGATATACCTGGTCACCTTCCGGATCCCGAATGACATAGGGCTGCCGGCCCCAGTGACGATGAGGGTCGGTATTCCGGACCTAGTGATATGGATGTTTCAGACCAGCAGGGTCGCAGTGGGAGACCCTTGAAGAGGTGTAGGCATGTATGATTCACTTTGCCCAGACAGCCTCGACCTGAAGTTGATGCAGTAAGTGGCGTTGGAGGGCATCCTCAGGTACGTAAAAATAACAGAACTGCATTATTTAATTTCAATAGAGTGCTCGTTTTAGTACTGATAGAGTTCGAAATCATTTCAGGATTGTGGGTATACTGAACCGATGGATGCGTTCCGACAATTACGGGACGAAGTGCGCAAGACTGATAAGAAACGAGACCGACAACATAAGGAGTTGCTGGATTTGATTCGGGGTCTTCAGGGTTTGACGCCGACGCCATAGCCTTGTATTTCAGGTCCATCATTCAATGACCCACCGGTCGATGACCGAGACCGAGACTTTAGTACTAGAGACGAGTCTGGTAGTCATCAGGACAGGGCAGACCTAGAGAGCGGGCGTGATCAGCAGCGGGTTGGTGTGACACCACGTGAAGAGGTTACTGGTGGTACCGGTGCTACAGGGACATCACCTATGGAGATAGAGCCGGTACCTTAGGTTTTACCAGACCAGTTTGCCTCCTTACAGCGGACCCCTCCTCTCGATCCTACTCCAGCGCACCTCTCCATTCAGTCTATAGGGACAGAGTTCCATAGTCGCGGACCACCCCTAGGGTCTACCCCAGCTGAGCTCACACTTGCAGTAGATCTTTTGGGTACCTCCTCCCAGCACACCCCTGCAGGTGATCCACGGGGACCCAGTTCCTCTGTACAGAGCACCCCTGCATAGGATCCACTGGGGCACGATTCCTCCTCATAGCGCAGCCATTCAGATCGGAGTCCCCCACCGGTTGGGCGTCAGGGCCGGGTTCGCAAGCCAGGTTGGCAGCAGCGGACCCCATACACTGACTCATGTCGGCCGAAGAGACCAAGGATGATGCCACCGCCAGCACATGTATAGGCGCCCAACGCATTGGTAGATGGTGAACACCTTACGGCGTACCAAGCCTACAAGAGGAACTCGACTGAGGAATTATAAGTAAAATCGTAGATATTACAATCTTTTTATTGTATTTTGAAAGACCTGAGTAAAATTGACTTGGTTATCTAACTTCTTCACCAATTATGCAGACGTGATGTGGATCTACCCGAACCAGTTGCTGCCCCTTGGTTCCACCGGTTTCAAACCAACTTCATGGAGTTGGAGGATACGGTACGTACTTTACCGTAACTGTCTGTATATGTTGTTTCAGAAATGGTCAAATCCTAACAATACAAAATGTGCATATTTTCAGCACATAGACACGTACTTGCATATTCTTCGAAAGCGTCAGCGAACATACTTCAGTGTCTACGGTGCGAGGATCAACATAGTGGATTCACAGTTCTATGTAAGTGTTTAAATAATACTGTATAAAATTGGGTTATGCATTGACTTGTTCTTAATATTGACACAACATTTTCGTACAGTCATACCTACTTTACCGATGGGAGAAAATGATGGGAACTGGGGCCAGCGCACCCCGTAAACGTTGGTCTATTATGAAGCAAGAGTGGTCTGAAGATGACCTTACGGTTGTACGTGGATTGCTCCCGCCAGGTTGCATACCATGGCACAATGTTGACACTGTAAGGGGCTGTTTGCTTTTTTGTCTAAAGTCTTATAAGACCTTAATTTATTAGATATATTGATAAGTCTTATAAATTAAGATATTATGATATGTTTGTTTTTTTCATTTTAGATGACTTATTACAAATATAAAATTGATTAGGTTGTGTTAGGGTTTCTTCAAAATTGTGAATTTTTGAAAAATTGATTTTTAGTATTTTATTATGTGCGGATAAAATCATAAATGTATGAATTGTTATAAGATATTTTTGGAAATTTATTAAAAAACTCTACTGTATCACTTTTTGAATAAGATAAAAGTAAAAAAATTTTACTTTTTCTAAAAGACATATATATCTTAAAATAAGATATAAGTTAAAAAAAGAAACAAACTGATTTATCTTAATTTAAGATATAAGAGGTAATAAGTCTTATTGGGAAAAAAACAAACAGCCCCTAAGTGTTTATTTTACATGGTTTGAATTTGTATAATAAATAAAGTTGACACTAATAACACTTTGTTCAAAAACCTTCAGGTTATGATTCCCTGCAACCTTGGGCGTACACATTGAGCCCTAGCTAGCGTCGACCTCACAGCAGGGCATATTTACCTGTTTGATCCGTTCAGACAGGAGGTCCCATTTCGCCACAGGAAAATGTAGCTCGCTTGCTTGAGGTATTTTTTACCCTCGATGCTGCATTCGGTGGACTTCCACGGTCACAGACGGAGGGGTGATATGACGTACCGGGAGAAGAATAGGTCATTCACTTTTTATTATGTGTCCACAGACCGTGTGGCCCAACATGATAAAGGGTATGACTGTCTCAAAAACTTAAGCTCTTCCAATTGGTTTTAATAACATTCCCTTATAACGTATTTGATGTGGTGAATTGCAGGGGTAACTGTGGTGCCCATACTTTGAGGTTGACAGAGTACCTCGTGGCCAATAGGGATACGTTCGACTGGACGAAAAACGATATGCCCACCATCCGGGAGAAGATGGCTGTGGAGGTTTTTGTTAACTCGAAGGAGTGGGTTCCCATATAGTTTATGCACATAACATTTGATTTAGTTTATGTACATAACATTTGAGTAATTAAATGATTTTTTTTTTTACTATTTTAAGCGTTTTTAATTAAAAGTTGAACAGACAGTTCCTACATTCAAATCCATAAACTATAACAAAAACTATAACAAAGGATCCAGGATGACATTAAACGAAGAACTAAATTAAACAAAAATCATAACACAACTGTATTGAGCGTGGTTCCCAAAGTCTGAACGATGTTGGAAGACAAACGCAATCAAAAGCTCTTTTCTGATCACCATCCTCAATGGGCTCCATTCATTTGACGGTAGAGTCCTTCTCAGGACACGTTTGTTTGCTATGTCTAATTTGATGACAGATGCTGCACCTGCGACGATATTCCTCATGGACAATTGTGCTGGGACCTTCATTAACCATAGGCGAGTTGGAACACCTCCTGCTATTATGTCATGGTTGTCCATATCTTCTACACGATTGTGTAGTTGTCCTCTCCGAAGATGAGGCATGTTGACCCTCCATCGGGCGACCTGATTGTCTCTTCGACTTTGGATTTAAAACCACCATCGCTGCTATGTCAGATGGCACTACCCATGAAGAAAGATGGCCAACAGGCATAATAGGAACCGAGTATGCATCAGTAAGTGTTTCTCTCTTGTAGTAGTCCGAACACAGAGATGTGAAATCCAAGTTTCACTCCCTGCAACAATAAAAACAGTGAGATTTACCCAAACGGTAGTATAAACGGTATGACTATAACTTATCATGTACCTTGCCATTACGAGTGCATGTGAGCATGGAAATGAGTCCATTTGGAATTTGGAATTTGTTGCATGTGCAAGTCTTCCGGGCTAAGTTAACTGTCCACTGTTCTCCTTTGTGTTTGACGGAGAATATGTTCCAGTCAACTGGATTTACGGTCATATAACTGCACTTCTCGACACGTTTCAGGATCACAAGATGTGCAGTGTCGGTCAATTGATGACGCATGGACTGTGCAACTGCATGACGATCGTGAAACCACTTTTGTAGCATATTCCTAATGAACTCTGCCAGTGTCATCAGTGGCAGTTGCCGTGCGAATTTTAGGCATGAGTTTATGCACTCTACAACATTTGTGGTCATCAGCCTGTATCTTCTTTGGGGACAGTGTATGCGGGACCACTTGTGTGGACCAGTAGCAATGGCATAATCGAATGCACCCTTGTGCAGCTTACGTAACTCCTCCATGTAGCGATTATACTTTATTTCACTGTACGACCTAGCTGTTGCATCCATTATGTCGGCAACATCCTTTCTGTGGAATCTCTTCTTCATATTTTCACCAAAATGCCAGCAACATATGGTATGGGTTGCATAAGGGAACACTTTAGAAATCCTTGCTTTAATGCTTGCATGATGATTGGAAATAAAATCCAGATCATCTATATGACCAAGGGCACCCCTTAAGCATTCCAAAAACCACTCACAGGAAATGTTGTTTTCTGAGTCACCGTACCCAAAGGCAATTGGATACACCTGTTTGTTTCCATCTTGTGCAGTTGCAACAAATATTGTACCCCCGAATCTTCCCTTCAAATGGGTACCATCAACTTCAATCACATGACGCATACACCTCCGAAAACCTCTAATTGAGAAGTCTAACGACATGAAAAAGTAGAGGAATTTACCATCGTCTGTGCACTGTAAGTCAGTGATTGTGCCAGGATTTTGCTCTTCTAGAACGTATGCAAAAGATGGTAGCAGTTGGAAAGTTTCTTCATGCGTTCCATAGGTCAATGACAATGCATATTGCAGGGCATCATGTGCCTTACTGTACATGATGTGGATGCCATATATTGTTTTCATATCGGTGATTATGTCCTTCGGACTCATGAGACGACTATCGTGTTGTTGAAGTCTAGGTGCAACCACTTATCCGATTATGACTGCACTAGCTTGTCGGTGGTGACGGTGAATCTCCTCCAAGGAACAACTGTGTTCGTTCACAAAACTACTGACTTGGAAGTAAGTCCTTTCATCTCTCCTCACCGCTCTTAATTTCCACGTACACCCATCAATGATGCAAACCAGATGTAACGTTGTCTTATTAGACCTTTTCACATTCCATTCAAAGTTCTGCCGCATTGAAAAAAGGCCAACAAGCCTCTTCAAATCCTTTTTACTCTGAAAAAATTGACCTTTATAAATCATGCTTCTAGGTTCTTGCGATGCCAAGGTGCTGCTTCTACCAATACCAAATGAGTATGAATCTGCTCCGGGAATAACCCACGTTGTCGCATTATCAGAATCATATGCAATTACATTATGCCGGACCTCGGAAGTCCCAGACATATCTGGTGCAGAGCAACTAACTCCTTCTATACGTCTTCCAAGGGTCAGAATTTGTGTAGGCTCTTCATCCACATTTTCTAGATCATCAACCTGTACATTATTTGCCTCATTATCCACCTCATGGTTCTGCTCATTGTACTACTCGTTGTATTGCTCAATTGGATAACCAAATACATCGCCAAATTCAGGTTCAACTACATTTGCATGGTCGACCGCTACCGGTGGGACACCACACACGTTTTCCCCACCTTCGGTGGTACTCCTTTGGGTGAACACTCGGTTGCTACCGAAAAATGATCCAAATTGTTGGGTATTTTCAGGAGGAATATCATTCCCTATCACATGTCTAGCTGTCCTCTCGGTTAGACTGACACATACTTGAGAGATCATCCGACTTCCCCTAGCATAAACTGAACATCATAGTCATTTCTTATAAATATGCGACATGTACTGCCAAGAATGATTGATATTGATGCTAGATCAACATTGAATTTGTTTACACCATACTTGACAATGGTATGCACGATCGCCACCAAATCTTCGTAAGTCATATTCCTTGACACATACATTCCCTGGTTATCGGGTCCAACAAACCTCTGACTTCCGTCGGGTAACTGCTCCCATCGACCGTTGTAAGATATTACTATTCTAACCCGATTCATAATGCCGTCAAATTAATCATCACAAACCATTAATAAAAACTCAGGATTACAAAATATTTTCTTTCAAATATTACATTCACAAAGGCTCGGGTGAGGATATTGAAAAGGCTCGGAGAAGACATGGAAAGGCTCGGGGAAGACATTATATGGAAAGGCTCGAATAAGAATTGAAAAGGCTTGGGGAAGAAATGGAAAGCTTGGGAAAGACATTACATGAAAAGGCTCGAGTAAGGCTTCAAAAGGCTCAGGTAAGGCTTCAAAAGGCTCGGGGAAGACATTACATGAAAAGACTCGGGAAAGGCATAAAAATGCTCGGGAAAGGCATGAAAAGGCTCGGAAAAGGCTTTAAAAGACTCGGGGAAGACATTACATGAAAAGGCTCGGGAAAGACATCAAAAGGCTCGAGAAAAACATCAAAAGACTTGGAGATCTAAAAAAATACTCGGATAACATATGAAAAGGAACAAATGAAAATGTGAACAAATTCAAAGAAGAATTGGGAAAAAATATTACCTCATTGAACTGAAGCACGTCGGTTCTTTATAAGTTAAAGAAGAAAGTCGAGGCACCGTTGAACTTTTATTTGTAGAGAGAGAGAGTTACTGAGTTAACACTAGGGGAGAGAGAAAAGTACAAAGAGAATAACATAAACTCAAATCTAAGGACAATTTTGGTAGTTCACTATAATAGGTGCCTTTTAAACTTAACTTATTAAACCACTAGCAATGTCACCAACTCACTTTAAAAATGTGACATTTCTCACCATTTCCACTTAAACAGAATTCTCTTTTTGTTTTTTCTTTACTATGGATTCTCTGTTGGGGTAGAAATTTCTATCCCCAAGTTTGATAGTTGATGTGACCGGTGGATGACTTTGTCGGTTATCGCTAAATCCAAAAGCTTGGGGTGTGAGGAAACTTGTAATAAGGTTAAGTGTTTGTGTGTAAATAATGCCTTGCTTATTCATTGATATGTAAGGGTATTTATACACATTACATCCTAACAGACTAGGAATGTAATTAAGCCTTATGTATATGTAAATTGATACAAACTGAGTATATAATGTCCTAGTTGTATACGGTAACTAATATAATTCAGCTAGGTGTTGTCTTGTGAATCTCTACCTCTAATATGCTCCCGCAAGACAGAGCTTCCGGCTAGGATGCCTATCTTGGATCGATGATCTTGGAACTATTTACGGGAGAGGGCTTTGGTGAGGGAATCCGCTAGCTGGTCCTTCGTATTGACATGCGCCACTCGGAGCTGTTGGCGAGCAACTTGATCCCGAACAAATAAAAAATCAATAGCAACATGCTTCATGCAGCTGTGGAAAATGGGATTTGCGCAGACATATGTGGCACCGACGTTGTCACAGTAAATGACGGGAGTGATAGGCATCTATATTTGAAGTTCAATGAGGATTTGGCAGATCTAATTGAGTTTCGTAGTTGTTGATGCTATGGCACGGTATTCCGCCTCAGTAGATGACCTTGCAACCGTGTGTTGCTTCTGGAGCTCTAGCTGATGGGTGTGGAGCCAAGGAACACAATGTAAGGTGTGGTGGAGCGCTGATCATCAGGATCACCCGCCCAACCAGCATCAGCAAACGCGTGGAGGTGAAGTGGTGTATTTTGGGATATGAGCAGACCGTGATCAAGGGAGCCTTTGAGGTACCTGAGCACACGTTTCACCACATTCTAGTGGTTCATGGTTGGTCGATGCATGAACTGAGAGAGTTTGTTCACTATAAATGAGACATCAGGACGACTCAGGGAAAGGTACTGAAAAGAACCGAACACTTGCCTGTACTGAGTGGTATCCATGGGTGCGCTTCCATCATTGAGTTTCAAGGTTTTAGTGAGTGAGAGTGATGTCGAAACCGACTTTGATTCAAGCATGTTCGTTTTGACCAGGAGATCTAGGATGTACTATTGTTGAGAGAGAAAAAGGCCATGCGGAGAGCGGTGAGCTTCAACACCAAGGAAGGATGAGAGCAGGCTTAGATCCTTCAGGGAGTACCGATGAGCCAGAGTGGCGATGAAGTCTCAGACCCGTGAGTCTGAAGAATAAGTGACAATGATGTTGTTAACATATACAAGGAGATATAGTGTGTATCTAGGGCTTTGGTGAATAAAGAGAGAGGCAACGCACTTGGAGTTAGTGAACCCTACGGTTAAGAAGAAGGTACGAAGCTCAGTGTACTAGGCGCGCGGTGCTTGACGGAGACCATGGATCGCCTTCCTTAATTTGCACACATGTTGCGGTTTGGTAGAGTGTGTGAAATTGGGCGACTGCACCACGTACACATCATCAGTGAGGGTCCCCTGCAAAAAATCATTATTGACATCTAGTTGGTACAGAGGCCAACCATTAGTAATAGCAATAGTCAGAATGAGGCGAACGGTGACAAGTTTCACCACAGGACTAAACGTTTCATTAAAGTCGACACCGGGGTGCTGATGAAAACCTTTTGCTACAAGTCAGACTTTGTACCAAGCCACTGAACCATCAGGATGATGTTTGATCCGAAATATCCATTTACAACCCATAACATTTAGAGATGGATGAGACGGAACCAAATCCCGAGTGACATTTTTTACAGGAGCATCATACTCTGCACTCATGGCCTGTCGCATTCCAAGTGCTTGCAAGCCTGTGTCAGAGTTGTTGGTTCGGACTGTGGTGGAGTGTGAGAGGTGGTATGAAGATCAAAGATTGAGTTTGGTTTGAATATATGGCTCTTGGACCGGGTTTGGATCACTCCTGTGTGAGAGGTGGGGTTCGGTTCAGATATTGGTTGTGGCAATTCAGTGGGTGCCTTGCATGTGATCAGTTGGTAAGAGGTGAGAGCTGAGAGGTGAGAGGTGAGTGGTGCTGTGTGTGGTTCACTCGGTGAAACGATGTGATGTTGTTGATCTAGGACAGGTGTGGTATAGGTAATTTGGTTTGGTGCAGCTGTTTGTGGTGGTAGAATTTGAGCTGGTAAGAGTGCAGGTATGTGTATATAGTCATGGTGGGAGATATCGTAGAAATGAGAAGGATCTAGAGGTGTGTGAGATTGAGCTTCCTGATCAGACCTGACAGCGGGGGGAGACGACTAACTCCACGTGTCGACATTTGGGGGGGTATAGGAGGACACGCGTTTGATAGCTTAGGTGAACGAAAATTTCGTTTCAACAAATACGACATAACGAGAGACAAAGACTCGATTGGTGAGTCGGTCTAGACATAGATATGCGTTGTGTTCAGTGGAGTACCCGACAAAGACACACGATTTGGAGCGAGGTAGTAATTTGTGGGATGTATATGGATGTAACCACGGGTAACATAGGCAACCAAATACACGTAGCTTACGATAATTCGGGGTCTTGTCGAAGAGAAGATGAAATGGACTTTGGTGACCGAGAACTTGGGTGGGCATGCGATTAATTAAGTAAGTCACAGCTTGGAAGGCTAGGGACCAGTATTTGAGTGGCATAGACGCATGGTGAAGTAGGGTTAGTGTCGTTTCCACTACGTGTCTATGTTTACGTTCTGCTGTGCCTACATGTTCAGGTGTGTGTGGTGGGGACTTTAGGTGTTGGATGCCGAAAGTTCTAAGGTCAAGACCTAGGGATTGAGCCTCCCCACTACCATCAGAGTAGACGATTTTGATGCAGGAATTGAAAAAAAATTCAACTAGCACCTTGAAGCGTCTAAATACGTGTGGAACATCTGATTTATTTTTGAGTGGATATAACCATGTGTATGTAGAGTAATAGTCCACAAAGATGACATAATAACGAAAATTATCAAATGACGATATATTCGTCGGACCCCACACATCAGTAAACAAAATCTTTAAAGGTTTATTGCAAGTCAATGTTGATTTACCAAATGGTAACTTATGACTCTTATTACATAGGCATGCAGAACAATGAGAAAACTGAGACTCAGACTTGGTGACTGGAAGTTGGTGCGACTGGATGAGCTTCTGGAGGATTTGTAGGGAAGGATGACCTAGACGACAGTGCCACGCCAGAGGTAAGGCAGTAAGGTGAGTTGACGTGGAATTTAGGTGGACTTTTAATAGTGAGTGACGTGACTGACTGGACATTGGCCAAATATAAAGGTTTCCTTTATTCACCACGGACCAAAGATGCCCCCGTGATCAGATCCTTCACAAGAATACAATCAGGAAAGAATTCAATAGATGTGTTATTGTGTGAGCAAAATTGGGATACAGATACTAGGTTGTGAGATATGTTAGGAGAGCACAGAACATGTTTGAGATGAAAAGAATTATCACAAGCAGTTAATAAGGTAAAGCCAGTATGAGTTATAGGAATTGTTTTACTGTCCCCAAGCATGATGTCTTTCGGACCACCGTATTCTGAATGTAGTGACAGATTTTGAAGGTCCGATGTCATGTGGTGGGAAGCACCAGAGTCAAGTATTCAGTTGTTGTTGTAGGAACCAGACTGATCAGCTATCATATTATTTGCCTGTGGCCAAGGTTAGAATGTCGGTGGCGAACGAGAGCGACATGTGCGAGCTGTGTGACCCACCTTATCATATAATTGGCACACCGGCCTTGAATTTTAAGCAGAGGTAGGTGGACGCCATTGGTTCTAGTAGGTCGAATTTGGTGGGTTGTGTGGGCGATATGAGTTGCCCTAATGTGGATGAAGGCCATGGCTGCCTCTTGATGCTGTCCCTGAGTTGTGCGGTTGGATGTGATGGTTGTTGTAGCTGTTGTTTTGGTGATGTCCTATATTGCTCGAAGAGTTCCCTTATTGACCACGACCTCGCCAATTAAAGGTTCGTTGATTAAATTGTGCTGTGATTGGTGTGCTATTTTTTTCGTCTCATCTCGGCGAAGGAATGCCTCATGATCAAGTAACTTGTCATATAATTCTTCAAAGGATATTAGGGTGTCTCTAGCTCGAATAGATGATGTGAGAGGCATATAGGCTGCTCCCAAACTATTCAGTGTATGTATGACAATCGCACCATCATCAATGAAATGACCAATCAATTCTAGATTGTCAAGAATAATCTTGATCCCTTGCATGTAATCCGCTACGGATTTGTCTTCCAGGCTGACGTTTGTGAGTGAGTCAAGAAGACCAAGCTTGAGAGTATTTGACCGGTTGGCATAGATGACTTCAAGTTTCTCCCATGCTTGGGCAGAGGTGGTTGATCGGGTGACAATGGATTGTGCCGCTCCCATGCATGAGACCTAGATTGCATGAAGAAGGAGTCGGTCTTGGTGAAGCCAGAGTTGATAGTCTGGGTTGGCAGTGGTTTGTTCGGATGCTTGACCGGCAATGGTTTCAGTGGTGGCTGAAACAAACTCAGAGGGACATGATTTTGTATCGTCTAGGCATCCCATAAGTCCATAGCTGAAGAATAGGTTTTCAAATTGAGATCTTCAGGCTGCATAGTTCCCTCCTTTCGTTAGTTTGATAGAAACTTGAGTGGAGTTGATAACGATGAGCGATTATGGTTGGTTGATGTTGTTGTTGGATGTTCCCATGAGGGTGACTTGAGGACCTGAGGCGGTAGAGGAGGAAGACACGGTTGTGGGGCTTGGAGATGTCATGGTGAGAGGGTGTTTTAGGGTTTTGGGAAGAGAAGAAAAGAAGAAAAGAAGAACTTTAGGGTTTTAGGATCTTAAGCTATTTTTTAGCTTTGCTCTAATGCCATAATAAGGTTAAGTGTTTGTGTGTAAATAATAACTTGCTTATTCATTGATATGTAAGGGTATTTATACACATTACATCCTAACAGACTAGGAATGTAATTAAGCCTTATGTATATGTAAATTGATACAAACTGAGTATATACTGTCCTAGTTGTATATAGTAATTAATATAATTCAGCTAGGTGTTGTCTTGTGAATCTCTACCTCTAATAACTTGAACCCATGACTCTAGTCAAATCATGCTATGATAGTACGATACCATGTTAGTTTCATTAAACCCAAAAGCTTAAGATGTCAGGTAAGCGCTCAATCAATGATATAAGTCTCACTAGCAGACTCATTGTATGATTTGATTGTCTTGTTCGGATGCTAAAAAAACCCCTTGGCCAAAGAAAGTAGGGAGAAAAAACATAGAAAGATAATTGCGAGGAAATGTGCTTGAAAAAATAAACAATTTCCTTATGTCCCACATGTCAATGTATGGCCGGGAAGAATTGTTGATAAGAAGTTAAAATTTTGTTGGGTAGAAATTCAAAAACTAAGAAATATCACAACTTTTTTCCACGAAGAGAAATATAGTCCACGAATTCTAATATTGAATTGTCAATTGTTTTCAGTTGACTATTCTATAATTATTGACCCAGTTGATGAGTTGGTATTGCAACCTTTTGCAGAGAACGAGCCTTTTAGTCTCTCTGTTAAAAATATGTAGATAGATATTGTTTAACTGGTAAAGATGATGATGGCTATACGGCCTTGGAAGAGTTTCCTTGAGCTTTTTGTCTTCCTGTACTTTGCATACCTGCAGCTTGCAGCAGCTGCACAATATGATGATTATCCCTCCGCAAAGCTATCCGCATCATGGACCAACAATAATCTCTCTCCCATCAATATAACACAACCAGAAGATGATGATTACTCAGAAGTTATAACCATGCGGATAATCCTATTAAACGTACCAGATCCTAGTTCCAAAATTGGTTTTGCCTGCGGATTTGTATACAATTTGTCGAGGGGTGGGATTTGAAACAAGCCAAGTAAGACCAAACTCGGGCAACGGAATCAGATTGATTTGAAATTTTGACAGCTGATGCGTCTCGGCGTTTCCGGAACTACTACGTAGCTTTGCTACGTAAGCACGTCACTTTTTAGGCAAATTCCGTCGTTTAGGCCTTTAAATTAGTGTTTTTGCTATTTTAGGAAAGTTTTGTTTTTGCTTTAATTTGAGTTTCCCAATTCCGAATCGACTTCCGTCAATTCTGGAGTGTTTAGGATTCTCAGTAGAATCAGTTTTTGCTTTAATCTCGTTTTTGCCTTTTTTGGTAATTTTCTGTTTTTAATTCGTTTTTCTTGCTTTCCAAGGAATTCGATTAGGTTTAGGTTTTGCTTGCTTTAAATAAAGATGTAGGCCGAATTGGCCATTCAGTTTTTGATTAATAAAATTGAGAGTTTTCTCTAATTATTCCAATTTCGGTATTCTTCGTGAATCAACGAATTGAAGCCTAATTGTCCGGTATTTGTGCGCAAATCAACGGATCGTTAGTAGGTTGTTTCTAATCGTTTTACGTAGGTTTTTCTCGAAAGAGCTTCCGCTACATCAGTTTGGTATCAGAGCTAGGTTCGTTCGGGACATTATCATGCCGCCGAGAAGACGACCAAACCAGGTACTCGTAGAAGAAGCCATCGAACGTGACCGCGTGGCACAGTTGGAGCGACAGGTTGAGCAATTAACGGAGCAGCTTGCGACGATGAGAGCCAACCAAAACCCTTTTCAGAATTTAAATCCTGAAACGGGAGGTGACAGTGACGGAGAGGAAGAAATCCCGCAACCACAGCACCGACAGCGTCCACCTGAAGCTGATGATAGGGCTGGTGACAGATTTGAAGATATCAGGCGATAGGAGACAGGGATGCGGACTGAAGTTCCAGAATTTCAGGGCAGTATGCTGCCAGAGGAGTTTCTCGAGTGGATAGGAATTGTGGAAGAAATCCTCGAATTCAAGAGGGTTCCGGAAAGAGAGAAGGTGGCGTTGGTAGCCACAAGACTTCGGGGCAGAGCAGCGGCATGGTGGCAACAACTCAAACTCAAACTCAACAGGAATCGTTCGGGAAAGCAAAAAATTGCTGAATGAGAAAAGATGAAACGGAAGTTGCGTGCTGAATTCTTACCACACAATTTTCAGAGGTTGATGTACCAGAGGTTACAGAATCTGTGACAAGGTATGAGATCAGTTGAGGAATATACCACGGAGTTCTATCAACTGTTGGTACGAAACGAGATTCAGGAGACGCAAGATCAATTGGTGTCTCGCTACTGTGGAGGGTTGCGAACGTAAATCCTTGATATGGTTAACCTATTTGATCCAGTAACGGTGACAGAGGCACATCAGAGGGCTTTACAATTGGAGAAGACACTGTCGCGAAATTCAACTAGTGGGCTGATTTCGAATTTCGGAGGAGGAGTGCGCAATCGAAACAGAGCAAGTGGTTCCGGTGAAAATACTGGAACTCGACCGGGTGCTGGTGCTAGCGGCAGTTCGAATTCTGGTCAGCGAAACCCGACAAATAGCGTCCAAACTCCCAGGACAACCACGGGCGGATTTCGGTGTTTCGGGTGTGGAGAAACGGGTCACAGATTGTCGGAATGTCAGAGGCCAGCCAAGAAGGTGTTATTTATTGACCCTACAGAATTTAATGAGGAGGATGCGGAAATAGGTGATGATTCGCCGTCCGGTGCGGAGGAAGTAAGTGAAGAATTGGTAGATGGTGACATTGGAACGATGTTAATGGTGCGACGTACCTGCCTGGCACCACGGACTGAAGAAAGGGATTGGCTCCGAAATAACATCTTTCAATCAACTTGTACCATTCTTGGTAAAGTGTGTCGATTCGTCATCGATGGGGGAAGTTGTGAGAATATTGTATCAGCCGAGGCGGTGCGAAAATTAGGAGTGAAGACGGAAAAACATCCAAAACCCTATAGACTAGCTTGGCTGCAAAAGGGAGGAGAAGTGACCGTGTCTCAGAGGGCACTAATTTCGTTTTCTATGGGGTCCAACTACAAGGATCAGATGTGGTGCGATGTGGTGGACATGGACGCATGCCACCTACTATTAGGGAGGCCATGGCAATATGACAGGAAGGTTCATCGTGATGGTTTCAAAAATACATATTCTTTCGTTTTCCATGAAACCAAAATTGTGCTACTGCCAAGCAGTCCGACTGAAAAGATGAGGGCGCATGGAGATAATACTAACCTGTTATCCTATGCAAAATTCGAGCTGGAGGTAAAGGAGACGGATACAGTATATGTGTTGGTAGGAAAAGAAACAACGGCTGATCTGGAGGTACCTAAAGCGGCAGCTCCTCTGATTTCGGAGTTTGCTGATGTGTTCCCGGATGAATTACCTGAAGGACTACCACCTCTGCGTGACATTCAGCATCAAATCGACTTAGAGCCAGGAGCTGTATTGCCAAACAAACCACATTACCGGATGAGTCCCACCGAGCATGAAGAGTTACGAAGACAGGTAGAAGAGCTACAGTCAAAGGGGCATATTCGAGAGAGTTTAAGTCCATGTGTTGTCCCCGCTTTATTAATTCCAAAGAAAGACGGAACCTGGAGGATGTGTGTCGATAGTCGAGCAATTAATAAGATCACTGTAAGGTATCGCTTTCCAATCCCAAGACTAGATGACTTGTTAGATCAGTTGAGTGGTGCACATGTGTTCACAAAATTGGACTTGAAGAGTGGGTATCATCAGATTCGGATCCGACCTGGTGATGAATGGAAGACAGCGTTCAAGACGCGAGAGGGATTATATGAGTGGCTAGTCATGCCGTTTGGGTTGTCAAACGCGCCCAGCACCTTTATGAGAGTAATGAACCAAGCCCTTCGACCATTTATCGGTAAGTCTGTCGTTGTCTATTTCGATGATATTTTAATTTACAGTGCCAACCCCGTGCTGCACATTCAGCACATTCGGGAAGTATTATGTGTGCTTCGTAGAGAGAAATTCGTGGCTGCAGCTAAAAAGTGCGTTTTTATGACGCCAAAGGTGTTATTTTTGGGATATGTTATTTCCGGTGAGGGACTACAGGTGGATCAATCCAAGATAGAGGCGGTGAGGCAGTGGCCGCAGCCGAAAACAATTACTGAGGTACGGAGCTTCCATGGGTTAGCATCGTTCTATCGCAGATTCATCCCGCACTTTAGTAGCATCATGGCACCTGTTACGGAGTGTATGAAAGGAGTCAAGTTTCAGTGGACGACTGAAGCAGAGGAAGGATTCCAACAAATCAAGGAGAAATTGACAACAGCCCCTGTACTCGTTTTACCCGATTTTTCTCAACCTTTTGAGTTGCATAGTGACGCCTCCAAGGTGGGCATCGGAGCTGTTTTGAGTCAAGGAGGGAAACCAGTGGCATATTTCAGTGAGAAGCTTTCAGGATCTCGGGTAAGATATAGCACCTATGACATAGAGTTTTATGCTGTGGTCCAAGCAGTGAGGCATTGGCGACATTACTTATTCCACCGTGAGTTCATTCTATACACCGATCATGATTCGTTGCGACATCTCCATAGTCAAGAAAAAATTTCGGCCCGGCATGCTTCATGGTCAGCTTACCTTCAACAATTCACCTTTGTTCTGAAGCACAAAGCAGGAATTACGAACCGGGTGGCTGATGCCCTGAGTCGACGAACCACTCTGTTATCAACAATGACTGTCCAGGTACCAGGTTTTCACTCTTTTCGTGATTTATTGGATTCGGACCCACATTTTTCTGAGGTAGTAGCTGCTGTTCGGGAGAAAAAAATATCAGATTTTGTGCTGATAGACGGGTTCTTGTTTCGGGGAAATCAGCTTTGTATTCCTGATTGTAGTTTGCGTCTGCAAATTATTAAGAAAATACATGGGGAGGGTCATGTGGGCAGAGATCGCACTCTTCAATTAGTCAAGGCATCGTACTTTTGGCCCACGATTCGGAAAGAAGTAGAGAGATATGTGGAAAGATGTCGGATTTGCCAAGTGTCCAAAGGGAAGGCGACTAATGCCGGTCTGTACATGCCATTACCTATTCCTACCCAACCATGGACGGATTTGAGTATGGATTTTGTTTTGGGACTGCCAAGAACCCAGCGAGGATGGGACTCCATCTATGTCGTGGTTGACCGATTTTCCAAGATGGTTCACTTTATTCCGTGCAAAAAAACTACTGATGCGGTCAAGGTCGCCCAATTGTTCTTTCGAGAGATATACCGCCTTCATGGACTACCTTCTTCGATTGTTTCAGATAGGGACACTCGGTTCCTCAGCCACTTCTGGCGAAGTCTGTGGAAAATGGTCAATACAAGGCTGGATTTTAGTAGTGCATATCATCCACAAATAGATGGGCAGACGGAGGTAGTGAACCGAGCGCTCGGAGATTTGCTGAGATGTCTGGTGGGAGAAAACATTCGGTCGTGGGATCTGAAGCTGAGCCAAGCAGAATTTGCCCACAACCATGCTGTCAATAAGAGTACCGGGTTCAGTCCTTTTCAGGTTGTGTATTCAATGGATCCACGAGGCCCTATAGACCTGATTCCTCTACCTAGCAAAACGAGAGTTCATGGGAAGGCTGAAGATTTCGTTTATGGGTTACAGGAGGTTCATAAGCAGGTGCAGAATAATTTGTTGCAATCGGCAGAGAAATACAAGCTGGCTGCAGACAAGAAGAGGCGTCATTTAGAGTTTGATGTGGGTGATTTTGTGTGGGCTGTCCTTACAAAAGACAGGTTTGCGGTTGGAGATTATAACAAACTGGCTGCCAGGAAAATAGGACCGCTCGAAATTGTGGAGAAAATTAATCCAAATGCTTATCGCCTGAAACTTCCCAGCCATATTCGAACTCATGATGTTTTTAATGTCAAGCATTTGATTCCATTTCATGGTGACTCCTCTGATGATGATACCGTGGTAAATTCGAGGTCGAATTTTCTCCAACCTGGGGAGAATGATGCGGCAGCAGTGGACCAACTGGCATTAGATTATTTGGAGGGGTGGGATTTGAAACAAGCCAAGTAAGACCAAACTCGGGCGACGGAATCAGATTGATTTGAAATTTTGACAGCTGATGCGTCTCGGCGTTTCCGGAACTACTACGTAGCTTTGCTACATAAGCATGTCACTTTTTAGGCAAATTCCGTCGTTTAGGCCTTTAAATTAATGTTTTTGCTATTTTAGGAAAGTTTTGTTTTTGCTTTAATTTGAGTTTCCCAATTCCGAATCGACTTCCGTCAATTCTGGAGTGTTTAGGATTCTCAGTAGAATCAGTTTTTGCTTTAATCTCGTTTTTGCCTTTTTTGGTAATTTTCCGTTTTTAATTCGTTTTTCTTGCTTTCCAAGGAATTCGATTAGGTTTAGGTTTTGCTTGCTTTAAATAAAGATGTAGGCCGAATTGGCCATTCAGTTTTTGATTAATAAAATTGAGAGTTTTCTCTAATTATTCCAATTTCGGTATTCTTTGTGAATCAACGAATTGAAGCCTAATTGTCCGGTATTTGTGCGCAAATCAACGGATCGTTAGTAGGTTGTTTCTAATCGTTTTACGTAGGTTTTTCTCGAAAGAGCTTCCGCTACATCATTATCTCCACGAAGAATGCAGACAGAGAATAGTACACTTAGACATCAAACCTCAAAACATCCTGTTGGACGTAAACCTACACGCAAAGATTTCAGATTTTGGGTTGTCTAAGTTACTTGACAAGGATCAGAGCCAAGTGGTGACCACAATGAGAGGAACTCCTGGATATTTGGCTCCTGAATTGTTCAGCTCAATCGTAACTGAAAAGGCAGATGTTTATAGCTTTGGAATTGTAGTCATGGAGGTTGTCTGTGGAAGAAAGAATTTAGATCGGTCGCATTCTGAAGGATGCATACATTTGCTCCCTTTATTCATGATTAAAGCAGAAGACGATTGCCTGATTGATCTGGTTGACAAAGACAGTGAGGATATGCAATTGCACGGGGAAGAAGTCGTGCAGATGATGAGAGTTGCGGTGTGGTGCTTACAAAATGATTACAACAGGAGGCCTTCCATGTCAACTGTGGTGAAGGTCTTGGAGGGTACAATGGAATTTGAAGCATCACTTACGGCAATAACAAGAGAGGCAGAGGAACAATTTGGCAATGCCACGTCTTTGTTACTACCATCGATTCTTTCAGGACCAAGGTGAGAAAAATATTTCAGCTAAGAGCAATTCCTGAAGTGGTATGTTATTACCACTTCAGGAAATTTTGATTAGTGTCCTTGAAAATTTCAATTCCTTCTAGCTGGTCAAGTTCCTGGATCCTGCAAGAATTTTATATACATATGTTAATTTCAAATAACTCATATATTGCAAAATTTTAGAGCCCAATGGTGCTCTAGATTAATTTTTCTCTTATATTATTTCCTCATGTAGTTTCCTTATGAAATGTTCATTTATCGAAGACAGAATAAATTTAGAGAAATATTGACCTGATAAAAGTTTAGTGATTGAGACAATCTTCCAACATCAAGCTCATGTTGGATTGTATACAAGAAATTACTCATAGAATCTGCAATGTATGCTGTTATCATGTTGGATGCTTTCTAAGTGTTTTCTTTGGTGCGCTGCTGCTGCTGTTGTAAGCAAAATTCGCTCTGTTGCTGGCAGCTTTACTCATGCAGTTTTTGTATCAATTTTTTTTTCTTTCATTTTTGGGTATTTTGCTAGTTTTATTTCCAATTCCCCATATTCATTGATTTCATCTTAATAAAATAACACCGTAACACACTAATTTCATGGTGCATTTTACAACATAGTGACCAAAAAAAGAGAATATTGAATTTGAGTCTTGAAAAATAATGAAGGAGATTTCTTGTCACCTTCAATGATAAAGGAGTTACAAAGCAAGAGTGCAAGTAAAGGGATTCAATCTAGCCAGTATGTTTTGTGACTTAGAAACAAAAACGAAAACTTGCAAAGTTTTGCTCCAAAAAAAATGTAATTACAACAAATGTTCTGTTGAAAAAAGATCCAGATTCTTTGACCTGAACCTAATCAAACTCCCTTACAGATTTCATTGTTTGAACTAGAATCTACTGTCTCTCTTTATACCATTTAATTTGGTACAAGGATGTCGAAATCACTAACTGTCCACTCAGCGACTTGATCAGGGTCCTTAAAAATTTCAGTTCCCAAATCAATAGACATCCATTTCCTTCTAACCGGTGTAGTACCTGGATCCTACAAGAATCACACAAGCCTATGTTCAATTTTTTTCTCTCAAACTCTTCTTATGATCATTGATTCAAGGAAAGAGCAAAATTAGAGAAAATCAAACCTGGTAAAAATAAAGTGATTGAGACAATCTTCCAACATCAAGCTCCCAAGTCCTTGGATCACCAATCCAACCCTCTCCTGGTGTAGTTGGATACCCAAACTCACCCCAAACTGGGTGTGGAAGAATCTGCATTATTTCCTGAGGCTGAGGATTGCTATATGGATCACACAAAGTATAAGGAAACTCAAGATGCTTTCCATTTCCAGGTGAACAATAGAAGTGATATGCTGCATAAGGAAAGCGAGCAGTGTCGTTTCTATGAACGCGAGTTCCATTAGGAAATGTGTGGTAAGGTGGGCATTCACCTAGATGGTCTGGATGGCACCATGGACTTATGTTTGGATTTATAATCATTTCGCTGTATCGAGTAACATCTGATGTTACATCACCATTACAAGGTTGTCCATTGTTCTTCCAACAGCTACCCATGTCCATTAGATAGAACTGGCTTTTAGGACCTCCACCTTTGATCACATTCAGCGCGAACCTTACTTTAAAATTCAGCGATTCTGGGATCTGCAGCATAAGTTTGTCATGTAAGTTTTCCAACCAAACTATTTTGCTTGTAAAAGTTATATAGGAAAGAGAACTGTACTTACAATTTTGGACATTCCTCTGGTAGGGTAATGGTATCCACCGGACAGCCCATATGTGGCGTCTGATCGCAAGTAAAGCATCAACCATGGATACCTTGTTGAAGTCCTCAAGACATGATGAAAAACCCAACTTCCTTTGCCAATTTCCTTTTCCCAAGTCACAGAATGATAAGAAATGTTTCCCATCAAACCTTTACTCAAATCAGCATTCAAATCCCATGATCCGAAAAACTGTCCTCTTAGAATAGTCTTATTAGCCCCTTGTAATGTGGTATAGTCATGGTATATCAACGGCTGGTTCATGCAGCCTTCTCCAAAGCAAGGGAAACCGTTAGCAGGACCAAATGGACCTACTTTATAGCCATTTTTTGGGCATTTGGCTGCGTAAGTGTCCATATTACCATTCTTGAGCATGATCATCCAATAATGCCAAGGTTTTGGGTTGTCTTCAATCTGGCATTTTGATCCCAAATAGAGTTCCTTGTTTGCAGCATAAAGGTTTGCATCAAAAAGGGCATTTGGTTGCAACCCAAGAAAAGGGTCTCCAACCCCTAGCTTGTTGTCTTTCTCTGTGACTCTGTGAATCAATAGGTAGGGCAGCAAATTGCAAAGAGAGCAGCTTTTTCCTATGAATACATTAATTATCAAAAATGAGAATGTAATGTATAATTAAAATAAGTACTTGACTTAATGAAAATATAATTCATATCCCAGAATGCAGAATGTAATAACTTACCATTTGACTGTGTAGATGAAGCCTGATAAATGTCAAAGCAATCTGCAGCTCTTGGGCTGCCCATGTGAGGAACTTCTTCTCCTACCTCATTGCACTGATTCCACGACTCAATCGCCACTCTCAAGCTATCTCTTTTCATTCCAGGATCACCAACAGCTGATATGTATCCAGTTTGATCAGCTCTTGCAATTGCAAACCAACCATTATTGCAAAGAAATAATACGACAACAACTAGAGAAAGAACAAAAGAAAAGCAGCATTCTTCCTTCTGCTTAGCCATAGCCATTGATGAAAATTCTAGCTAACTTGAGAGAATGTACATTTGTGCATTAACATAATGTGGGACATAATTGAAATCAAAACTTAATATTTTATTCTTACTTTTTAAATGCATAGAACTCACTCTTTCTTATATGCTTTTTCTGATGTAAAGATTATTAGGTGCAAGTAATGCTATGCAGAACTTTATTATTAATGCTCTTTTTAGGTTTCCTAATGTTGCCTGTTGTTGGGTGCAAATTGTGTCTCATAGAGGGTAGATTGTTGTTTAAGCTTTTTGTTGGACCTTGACTTTCTCACCAGAAGAGAAAATGACAAACCCAGAAATCCTACTTTTTTTAGGATGGGAATTTATCATCCATTTGTATGACTAATAAATTCCAAACCATCCATTAAATGAAATTTGAAAATGAAGGCCTTAACAGTCAAAGCAGTCAAATCCTACTACCTCATAAGTTTTGCTAGAAAGAGAAGTTAATATTACACAGATAATTATGATTAGGTCTAATGCAGTCAATTATCAAAATCAATCACTATATATTTATTGATTTATTTTATCAGGATAATGTCTTGGATAATCAAAGCAAACTCGGATGCAGTGATATGTGAAAATGGGCAGTCGCAGTCTCTAAGTCTTCTTAAGGATGCAGCAGATCTAAAAGGAATTCATATGGAGAGCTGTGAGGATGCAAGTTTGAGAAACTGTTTCGGATAATATTTCTCATGGGAACTGCTTTTTGCTCTCTTATGAATAAAGGACAGGGATTAAGAGCATATTATTCATATACCTTCATCAAATATCCTAATGACCAGGAGTTGCAAAGAACTTCTTCAGTATCAGCTACGCCAACTAGAGTAACAGTTGGGACTTTCGTGCTTGTAGTTCTAGTTGTCGGCTTCTGCATTCTGTGTTTAAGGAAGAAAAGAAACACAGATGGATATGAGGAGGATTACTTTGATCAACTCTCAGGAATGCCCATGAGATTTTCTTACGAAGAGTTGAAACTGGCAACTGAGGATTTCCAGGAAAAGCTTAGAGAGGGAGGCTTTGGCTCAGTTTTTTAAGGTACCCTGGTATGTGGGGAAAAAGTTGCAGCAAAGAGGTTAGATGCTTTAGGCCAAGGCAAGAAGGAATTTTTGGCTGAGGTCAAGACCAAAGGAAGCATTCACCATATCAACTTGGTGAGACTTGGTTTTTGTGCAGAAAATTTACACAGGCTTTTAGTGTATGAATTTATGTGCAATGAATCATTGGATAAATGGATTTTCCATAGGATACCACAAAAATCCTGCTCTAGATTGGCAAACCAGAGAGACAATTATCATTGACATAGCAAAGGGGCTTGCCTATCTACACGAAGAATGCAGACAGCAAATAGTACACTTATACATCAAACCTCAAAACATCCTGTTGGACGTAAACCT
This sequence comes from Acer campestre, assembly GCA_954870605.1. Classification (NCBI taxonomy): domain Eukaryota; kingdom Viridiplantae; phylum Streptophyta; class Magnoliopsida; order Sapindales; family Sapindaceae; genus Acer; species Acer campestre. The sequence goes on from OX940809.1 coordinate 12,857,589, forward strand.
ACGCTCAAAGATTTCAGATTTTAGGTTGTCTAAGTTACTTTACAGGGATCAGAGCCAAGTGGTGACCACAATGAGACTGCAATCATGATCATCATGATCAGTACCATAGATTGTCTATCAACGGCTGTAACAAAGAAAGGAACAATTAGTTAGTGTGATTTAATCAGTTAGCTGAGGTGGCAGTAGAGGTTAGAAATTAGTTAGAAAAAGAGCGGTAACTTCATCCTGAGAATTCTGTTTTTGACTCTTGAAAAGTTCTTGTATAAATAGCTTAGTTAGTATTGTATTGAGATCACGTTGGATGAATGAAGAAAATGAATACTCTGTTTTTCATCATTGTTGCTTTCTTAAGCTTTACTCAATAAAGTTCTTTTAGAACTTTTAACAAACACCTACACTGCTATATCAAACACCTACTTCACTTCACAATTTAACATTGGGTATGGATATTGACACCTATCCATATTTATAGTATACCCATGTCTAAAATTTAAAATTAAAACATTATTATAAACACTCATCTTAATGTCAATAATACCCTTATTTAAATGAATGTTTTTATTTTAATACAATTTATTTATAAACCCGCATATGTTATTAACACACCCAATTTTTCCAAATGATAAATTTTTAAGTTCTCCAGAACAATGCTTTGAAAATTGAAAAGTAACAATGAAGAAAGAAGAAAACCATAACTCTGTACTTACATATAAATATTTGAACCATCAACTCCATGCACTTCTATTGTTAGGTTATGAAGCGTCTTTTTTGCTTTCACCTATGCACAGATCATGAGCATCTAACTCGACGCTAAACTACTCAAGACCAACAACTCCACATATCAACTTTAAGCCATAGTCATGACATCAGAATTCAACTACATCAACCATTCTGTTCAGATATGTAATCTAACAAAAATGAAAAAAAAAAAAAAAAAAAAAAAAAAACATATACAAGTAGCTTTTCAGTTCAGAGGTATCTTGATAGGTTCTTATGAGTTATGAACAAAATCAAACTTTACTCTTCCAATATTTGATAAGTAGAATCCAAATAAAGAGTCAAAGAGAGTAATTTACCATTGTCCTCTTCATTATATGACCCATAAGATCAAATCGAAATCCGTCAACCTATCAAAACCATAATAAAATCAACTATTAATTATTCATTAAGACATCAACAAAATTATTAAAAAAATATCTTTCACTGTGCATAAAAACTATAACTGTTTTAAGCAAGCAAAACATAAACTGATTACAAAAGTGTTACCAAAAATTATAGAAAGAAATACGTACATCTATATGATCGGAATCCTCTGAAAATTCTTGTTTCATTACTTTGTTATATTATAATGGGAGATTTTGGCTCCGTTGGGCTTCTATTCTTCTTGTTTTTTTTTAAAAAAAAAAAAATAGAATTAAGGTATAATTAGGGTTTTTTTTTTTTTTTCATAAAGTGATATAGTTGAAAATATGGGTGTAAATAGTATTTTGATTAAACTAATTTGTCCTTACTAGTAATTAATTCCTATTGAGATATTTTTGTAACTAAATTTTTTATTAAAATATAGGTGTGCATATCATATTTATGGGTGTCAATATCGGCTCCCTTTAACATTATGTTAATTCGAATAAATCATATATTGCAAGACTCTTTTTTTCCTGTAACACCCCAAATCTGAGACATAACGAACCAGGATCTTACGTGATTCAGAACTTACAAAAACCTTAATTCTGAAAAAATTCACAACTAATATCATCAGTAATATGCACATCTTCTTGATTCTAAACGTAATTACAATACTAAATACATCGAGCACTTACAACACATACACACATGGAATCTAATTCTTAGGTGATATGTATCTCCACTCTGCGAATGTAACCCCATCATTTCTATATCCAAGAACTTAATCAGTAAAATAGTGATGACGAGGGGTAAGCCGTCAACTCGGTAAGTAAATAGCACACACAACAAGTGATAAATATGTAACAAGAGTGAGGAAAGATTCTTATCTCAAGCTTAAAACACATTTCTATAAGAAAATTGGAAACATAAACCTTTATATATATATATATGGTAAAGCTTGAAGTAGGGATGGGAATAGGGACCCAATGGGGCGGGGGAGGGTCCCCCCCACCCCCACCCCCGCCCCCAAACCCCATATGGGGGAACTGGGGATAGGGGTGTTTGGGGGGAGGTTCCCCTGCCCCCACCCCCTCCCCCATTTTCCCCATTTATAATCCAAAAAAAAATTAATCCGAAATCTGGAATTTGGAATTCAGAATTCGAAATTCGATCGGACCAAACTTTTGTTTCATCCAGTTTTAATATCCAATCCAATAATTAACAAAATATATAATTTATTTAATTTAATCCAAAATTAATACAAATAACTATAATAATATAGTGTTAGTATATAACAAATAAAAGTCTAAACAAATTTAAAGCCTTCAATCAATCCAAAATATGAGTAACAGACTAATAGAGTTAGAGGGGTTTTTTTTTTTTTTTTTTTTTTTAAGAAAATAAAATAAAGTATGTATAAATAAAAATATATGGGGGAAATGAGGGATTTGGGGCTCCACTCTCACCCCCATTTAGGTTTTGGCGACAAAATTTGCCCCCACCCCCGCCCCAAAACCCCATTTGGGGGTGTAGTGGCGGACCTAGAAATTTTAACCAGATAGGGCACTCGAATGAAAAAACAATTATATAAAAAATACTGAAAATTTAAGATCCAAATAAAATGAGGTTTTTTTTTTATTAAACAAAATTGAGTTTTTTTATATAAAGAAAAATTGATGGTATAATAAAATTTAGGGTATAAAATAAAACAAAAGAACACTTACTTTAAAAGAATTAAATAATCTTATATTTAAAAAGAAATAAAAACAAGAAACACAATATTAATAAATAAATAATAACAAGAAAAACAACAAAAATTACAATCTAATTTTATAATAAGAAATTTTGTTTTATATTTATTATGAATTCACTTTCAATTTATACAAAATAATTGATTAATAAATATTACTAGACATGTTTTTGAATTTTTTTTTTCCTAATTATTAGTAAATTATTGATTGTAAATAAATTAAAACTCTAAAATAAAGAGAAATACTAAGGATAAAAAAAAATGATTCATAACAATAGATGGACTATATTAATACAATAAATTAAAATTTGAGATTTTAGGGTTTATTGATGGGATGTGTTAGGTATGTCAAACTCAAACTATTAGAAATAATAAAATTTCAAAATAATAATAGATAATTTAATATTACATAAAATTAAATTAAGTAACCATAAATTGAAGGTATTTAAGAGGTTGGAAAAGAGAAAGTGAATTATTTTATTTTAGAAAAAGATGAAAATTTGAGAAATAAATTGGAAAAGATTGTAAAATAAAAAAGATATTAAAAATTGTTAAAATTAAACTAAATGGAAATGGTGGGACTTAAACCACCATCATCATTGTTATTTATAGTAATCCTACTAGATGTGCTAACGGGTTATATAGTGTTTTATTACTATATATATATATAAATATAAATGAGATAGGGCATGGGCCCTACCTAGTCAATACGTGGGTCCGCCCTTGTGGGGGCGGGGCCCCATGGGGGAAATTCCCATCCCTACCCTAGCTTGAAGAAAAACTTTCAATAACAATAAGAGCAATAGAGGATTGGCTCATGTCACATAATATCTCCCATATTTCCGGTGACCCGGCCATTAATAACATTTCGTTATGACACTTGTATTCCTGATGACCCGGCCATTGATAACATTTCATTATGACACATGTATGCCCGGTGACCCGACCATTAATATCATTAGCATTGCATAACAATTATTCCAGCCGGACCATTTAGAACAATTCAATAAACTATGAACAGAGGAGTACATTTTATTACCATCACAGCTATATCATATGAAAACCAAACGTTCCCATATTAATTTGTTCATAAAATATGTGAAAGTAACTTTTCCAACGATGTAGCAAAGACAGTCAAGTAGTGGCATCATCCATGAGCAAAGTGACTTTACTTTTCACTTGTAAAAATCATTTAGTATGGGTAAACAAAGTATAGCAATACGTTTTAAAACTAGCTGCATGAGTAAATAAAGTATAGCAATATGTTTTCAACTGTCGGCGGATATATACAAAGTAGTTCAAAATTGATGATCAAATAGTTTTAGGAAGTAAACCTATCTCATTTAGGAAAGAGTGGCTCTATTGCCGCCAACAAAATATCTTCTTGCACTCATATTAAAAAGGGGTAATCTCACCAAAGTCTCTACGTTTTTACGAAATATCACATTTTTAAATATCTTTATCATATTAGCAACTTTAGTCCTTTCTTTTTTCAAAATACATTGTTTTATTCTATTTGAGCAAATTAATAACGGTCAACCATAACTATATGTACAAAAGTATGATTTTGCCCTTGTTAGTATAAATACGAACTGAAAAGGTCGATTTTGCCCCAAAAAGTTTTTTGTTATTATATTTTTATTTTACAAAATTTCTTTCAAATACTTATCATATTTTAATATTAAATAAAAATCAAATTAAGAAAAAAATATGAAATAATTATAAATTAAAAAAAAAACAAGAATTTTTTATTTTTATTTTTTCTGCATCAGCAGAATATTAATTAAAGTATTTTAAAAAAAGATTAAAAATATTTTTAAAAAAAACAGAAAAATGAAAAATATTTTCTTAAAAAAATTAATGAGATTCAATGGATCGTTTCAAGAGATCTCCATTGTTGAAAATCAATGGAGATCCACGATGGTTTCAACAATCTTGGCATTCTCTGTATTATCTACTTGTTTTATTTACTCAGATTTAATCTAGGCATTCTCACATTTTCTGGAAAACTACAATCTAATTGGCTAAAATGTTTGCGCATTTTCCAAGGACTTTTTACAGAGAAATGCATGATTGCAATGAAACAATCCAAGATTAAGCATGAATTGTTGAAGTAACCCTAACTCTCTGGCACCGATTCAAGAGTCATCTTCACTCTTCCTCATCAATCTCAAATTTCCGGTTAAAGCTGATCACTTTCACCAGATTTCTTCAACAAAAATAAAAATCGATCATCAAATCTTCGAAGGAATCGTACGGACAGTTTGTTCTCCTGTTTGATTGATATCGGTGGCGTATTTTGACGAAAACACTAGTAAAGAAGAGAGAACCAGCTGAGACGGCAACAATGTCTATTTATGGAAAATTTTGAAGTATTCCTTCAAAATGACAGTGTTTTTAACAATGGAGACCCATTGGATCTCTTTAATTTTTTATTTTATTTATAAAAAAAAAAAACATTTTTTCATGATTCTTTTTTCTTAAATATTATTTAATCTTATTTTTTAATATTTTAATTAATATTCGGCTGATGCAGAAAAAAAAAATTCCTCTTTTTTTTTTATATAATTATTTCAAATTTTTTTTGGTTTTTTTAATATATATATATTTTTTTGGGTTCTTAATTTGATTTTTACTTAATATTAAAATATGAAATGTATTTGAGAGAAATTTTGTAAAATAAATATATAATAACAAAAAACTTTTTGGGGTAAAATCGACCTTTTCGGTTTGTAGTTATACTAACAAGGGTAAAATCATACTTTTATACATATAGTCATATTTGACTTTAGTAATTTGGTCAAATGGACTAAAGTGAGGTATTTTGGAAAAAGAAGAGAATTTTTTTTTTTTTTTTTGAAAGAAAAAAAAAAGGATTAAAATTACTAATATGATAAAACGTTTAAAAATGTGACATTTCGTAAAAAAGTAGGGACTTTGGTGAAATTACCCCTATTAAAAAATTAAAATTATTAATTTAACTCCCTACGGTCTACACCCTTTAAAATATCAAAAAAAAAATACTTAAAAAAAATATCCTTTAAGTATTTTTTTTTTAAAAAAAAATTTAAACATATATATTTTCTCATTACACTCATTTTTCTTCTTTTGCTTCCACCAACGAAAAAAATTAAAATTCTTGTACTACAATTTCTTCTTTCCAAAAAAAAAAAAAAAAAAACTACGTATAGTCTCTTCTTTCTCTTTAATAGATATTTCAGAATTTACTCAAATAAAAAAAATATCTTATTCAAATAAAACTCTAAAACTAAGATTTTACTTGGGCAAAAATAAAACACAAATTCAACTCTAAAACTAATTATATATTTTTTTTTTCCATTGTTACTTGCGGAATCAATGATCAAGTTCTACAACTACTTTGTTAAAAAGAAAAAAACAAGTTATATAAGACTACAACTACAACATTTTTTTATTCAATCACAAATCAATAATAAAAATGAAAGTAAACATAATTGAATGCTTTTGGAATCCATAGAATCAATTTTTTGTTCATCCATTCGTTGAAAAAAATATATTCTATTTCCTTATTGATGTTGGGTTTGATTAAGTATATATTATTAGGGTTTATTTTGATTGTGTGTTCAACTTATAGGTGTAGGAAGTAAATTTAATTTCCAATTATAAAACCATGTATTTTAAGTAATTAAATGTAAGGACATTTTAGAAATAAAAAAGTTTCATTGAAACATGGGAATATGAAGATATTTTGTGGGTGACATTAGAGCCACCTTTTAAGAAATCAATCTAGAAATTAGAGCCCAAGGGTGCTCTAGATTAATTATTTTTTCTCTTCTTATACTATTTCCTCTTGTAATTTCCTTATGAAATGTTCATTTATCAAAGATAGAATAAATTTAGAGAAGTACAAACCTGATAAAAGTATAGTGATTGAGACAATCTTCCAACATCGAGCTCATGTTAAATTGTATACAAGAAACTTCTCATAGAATCTGCATTATATGCTGTTATCATGTTGAATGCTTTCTAAGTTTGTGCTTTGATGTGCTGGGGTTATTGGTTCATAATTATATACTACAAGAAAATTGATCGGTGATGCATTTATTAACTACATCAAAAACGTATCGCCAAAACCTATCTTTGGTGACCCTCTAGGCATGATGTAGTTAAATATATGTCATCAAAGTGACATATTAATTTCAATATTTTGGTGACATAATCGTAGAGTTTTAGAGACCCCTACTTGATGTCATTGTGGTGATACGTATATTGTCTCACTAAATGTACTACATATCGCTAAAAATCTGCTTTTAGCAAAACATATTAATGTGTGTAGCGATAGTGTCGCTAAAATTATAATTATATAAATTATAAGTGAAAAATAATTAATTTTTATTTTCTTAAAATAATTTTTAACATAAAAATCATATATATGCATTTAGGTATGACACAATTTTTATGTTACTAATAAATAATAAATTTAATCTTTTGTTAATTTTTATTTTATGTTTTTACAAGAATTAATTTTTATTTTAACATTGTTGAAGATAAAATTTGATGCAATTAAATATTAAAAATAATTAAAAGAAAATTTTGAAAGCCAAAGTTGAAGGTTGTAAAGGCTATATTTAATTGTATATGAGTTTTTACAATGTTTATTTTTTTTTTTAAATAAAAAAAAAAATCTGCAGATTTGTTAAGAAAAATTATTTTTTTCATTGTTCTTTATTAAAATAAATAGAGAAATCTTCGATTGTAAAACTGTTACAAATTTAATATTTGAATAATTTTAATTGATAAACAAAATTATTTTGGCGACAGTGTGAAGAAGAAAAATTTTTTGGTTGATTTTTTTAGTGAGATATAATAATTGGGAGTTAATTGAAAAGAAAGTGGCAACATGTTTCCTATTTTTCTGTTGAATGGTTTAATAGAATTCTACTAATGCTCTTTTTATCTCTAGATATAATATTGTTGTTGTTGATCGGTTATTTTACTATGATGCATTTACAGGTACCAACTCTTTCATTTTCCCTCTCTTCATCTGCATCTTCCATTTTTCATCCTACAAGTTATAAATGACTTTATGTGTTTTCTACCTCTCTGTTTTTTTGTTTTACAATGTTTTTTTTTTTTTTTTTTTTTTTTTTTTTTTTTTTTTTGAAAGACAATTTTATTAAACAACAAACAACACAAAGGCTACAAGCACCAACAAAACAAAGGCCAAACACAGCCCGGCGAAACACCAGCACACCACAACAAAGGAACAAGGCCAAAAAAACAAACAAAACAGAAAACACATCAGGACCAAGCAAAACAGACAACAGACAACACCCTAGGACAGAATCTCCCTACCACCTTCAGATCTTTGTTTAGCCAACATATCTGCAAAGCAGTTTGAAGCTCTTGAGCAGTACACAACACTAGCATTACCGAGACTAATAAGATGATTACGAATATCATATATAGTTTGAACATGATCTAAGCTCCTAATTCCTTGGTTGTTAACTCATGACACCACCACCTTAGAGTCACTCACAAACATAATGTTTTTGCCAAATAAAACTGGATTCGACGAGCAAAGGCTGATAGCCCTTGCTAAGGCAAGGATTTCTGCTGTGATTGCATTTTGGATCCCCACGTTGGCCGAAAATAAACAAACAACTCGACCATTGTGATCTCTTAAAACTCCACAAATTCCCACTTGGCCTAGAGAACCTCTAGCCGATCTGTCCACATTAAACTTGTATTAACCAAGAGGGGGAGGAGCCCATTCCACAGCCTTCGCTTTCTTGGACAGAATGGGATCAGAACAGCCATCCTTTATGTTCCAAAAGAGAGTGGTAATTGGGTCCGACGATCCTTTTCCTAAATTCTTGAACCACCATGCCACTTTAAAGCGCACCATGTCTTCCGCTTGCGACAGAGTCGTCTCGCTATCTCTGAAAGCTTTTGCATTCCTTGATTCCCATATGGTACAAACCACCGCTGGAAATAAAGATTTCCAAGCTCTAGCATAAGTTTTCCTTTGACAAAGACCAGGCCAGCCTTTCCACCACTCAAACAGTGATGAGGAGGGATAATAGCTCAACCCCTACCAGTTCATGCATCTATGCCAGAGATTTTAGGACCGTTTACAATGCAAGAAGAGATGATCCACAGTCTCTAAGTTATCATTACAGAGGAGACAGTCAAGATTGGAACCAACTAGCTCACCACATTTACTTAGGACCTCTTTAACCAAAACTTTACCATGAATGAGTTGCCAAACGAAAACCTCTACTTTCAGAGGGTAGCACCAAGTCCATAAGTCTCCAATATCAACCAAAGTCCTCATTTGTCCACCTTTATGAGTCTTCCAATCAAGAGTCTTCCAAAAAGACTTGACAGTGATTACCCCATATGAATGAAGAGTCCACCCTAAAGTGTCTGGAAGCAAGTCCCGAATTTTAATATTACTCAAGCAGTCCCGGAAGCTATCCCATTGCTCTAACTCCCAATCAAACATAGGCCTCCTGAGAGAAACATCCCAAATCCATTGAGAATTCTCCCCTCTCCCATAATCACTAACACAACCATTCTTATTTTGGGCTAAAGCAAAGACTCTAGGAAAAACTACCTTCAAATTCGTATTTCCCACCTTAACATCAGACCACAGCTTACCTTTGTCGCCTCTACCCACAAACACAATAATACCCTCTTCAAGGATAGTGCTCGAAACTTCCCCTTGATCAAACAAACCACCTATGGTCTTGACAAAAATGGAACCTTTAGAGCCCCCTTCCAATCCCATCTAAGAGAGTCCAAAAAGACCCCATATTTGGCACAAATTACCCTCTTCCACAATGGTCTATTCTCCACGCCAAATCTCCAAACTCATTTGGTCAAAAGGCCTTTGTTTTTCACCACTATAGTGCCTATCCCCAAGCCTCTATCGGATTTGCTTTTACACAACAAATCCCACCTAAGAGTGTGAATCTTCCTCAACACCATCACCCAAAAGAAACTTCTTTGTAATCTTTCAATCTTTTTAGCTACCCATGTTTGAATTTTAAAAACCGATAGGAAATAGTTAGGAATGCTCGACATCACTGCCTTAATGAGAATAAGTCTACCACCCTTATTAAGGAAAGACTTCTTCCATGGAGCAAGGTGATTTTCGATACGGTGGATCAAATTCTACCAGAAAATCTTCAAGCTTAGCCGACCCCCTAAAGTAAGGCCCAAATACGATATAGGCAGGTTAGCTTTTAGGCATTTGAACAAGGTTGCCCAATCGGCTTCATTACCAATTTTCTTTCCAACCCTTACAACATGATTTTCTTATGGAAGTTAATTTGAAGACTCGAAGCCAGTTCATAACACCTCAGGATGCACCTAGCATTCGACAAAAAATTAACCTTCGGTTGGAGGAAGAGAATGGTGTCGTCTGCAAAATGAAGGTGAGAAATGTGGATGTCATTCGTCCCAAAATCTGCACCTTTAATCAAATTTAAGTCTTCCGCTTTTCTAAAAAAAAGCACTACGACCCTCCATAGCCATGTTAAAGAGAAAAGGAGATAACGGGTTGCCTTGGCGTAAACCCCTCTCCAAACCGAATTGCCTTGTCGGACTGCCATTCACTAAGACTAAAAGCATCAGAGAGGAAATGCAATGTCTCATCCATTGTCTCCACCTCAAACCAAAACCCATACCTTCCAACATACTATCTAGAAAATTATGATCCAAGCTATTATAAGCCTTCTCAAAATCTAATTTAACCACAAGGCCTCTCTCATTACATTTTTTCCAGTGATCAATAACTTCCTCTGCTATCACAAAACTATCTAAAATTTGTCGATTTCCAACAAAAGCCATTTGAGATTCCCCAATCACAGAATCCATGACCTTCCTTATCCGGATAGCTAACACTTTTGTTAGGATCTTATACATAGAGCCAACCAAACTTATGGGATGAAACTCTCTCATTGTTTTCAGACTCAAACACTTCGGAATTAGAGCTATGAACGTTTGATTTAGCCCTTTAACAACCTCACCATTCTGGTAGAACTCTTCCATGAACTTCATAAAGTCTTCTTGGATGTAGTCCCAATTATCCTTGATGAAGTTTAGATTAAAATCATCCGGGCCTGGAGCTTTGTTAACATCACAACTTGAAAAAGCTAACCAAACTTCTTCCTTGCTAAAAAAAGCTTCCAGAGCGTCCCTTTCCAAAGGAGAAAGTTTCTTTAAAGATATGCCTTTGATTGTAGGCCTATTCCACCTCACGTTCCTGTAATGTTGCTCAAAAAAGTCGGCCACCCCTTCCCTTATCTCATCCTGAGACGTCTTCATCACCCCATTTAAAGAAATGTCATCCAAAACATTCCTTCTCCTTCTCCCACTTGCAACACAATGGAAGAACTTTGAGTTCATATCGCCTTCCACTAGCCACTTTATTCTAGATTTTTGGTGACATTCTTGTTCTTCCTTTCGTAGAGCTTTCCAAAAATCTGCTAAAATTTTCAACGTATAGTTAATATACTTTCTGCTTTCTTGCTTTTCAATCACATAATATAGTAAATATACTATACAATTTATGCATCACTAATTTAAACAGTGATACAAACAAATACTGATTCATGGCTCTTGTTGCAATTAAGAAGGCAAAAAAATATTTAACGTTATATGAAAATAACTACAAAAACTAACATTTTTTTCCTTCTGTTTCTTTATAACTGTTGCTATTTTTATTTTTTTTTTTTGTATCATTTTTTAATATCTTAATTCAGTTTTTCTTTTCTAAAAGGTTGTTTGTGGCACCCTGTTTTGAAAGGTCAGAGGAAATCATAGGAATTTGAAGAATTTATTTGTTGTTGTTGAGTTTGAAGCAATTTCTGAGGTTAGTATGTGTGTGTGTGTGTGTGTATATATTTATATTAACTAGTATTGCTGATAGGGATGTTAAAAAGATTATCAATTTAATGTTATTTGTCTATATTTACCATGGTTGATTTATCTGGTGATGACACTTCTGATGCAACTTGTGAAGGAAATTGGAAAATTCAGAAGAACTTGTGAAGCAATCGGAGAAGCTTTGTTTAGACAATAATAAAGATAATTTTATTATGTATCTTCATTTGTAAGAAATTAATTATCTTAATTTTATTTGTTGTATATTAATGTTACTATCGGTTGTAACTCTTTTACATAATTTTGGGTTGTTTTTGAAATAAATTGTGGAACATTTAGTCTTAAAATAATTGTTTTTAATTCATCGATGATCTATATGTAATTTATATAAATATTATAATATATATAATATATATATAATATATCATATGTAATAATGATAAATATAAAATTAATTATCAAGCAAAAAGATATTACTGATAATAATATATAAATATAAAATATAAATTTAATTAAAATTATATTAATGATTTAAAACTATAAATATTGTTACATTTAATTACCCTTTTATTGTGTTGCTAAAAATATACCAACAACATCACTAAAGATTAATTTATATATGAATTAACATATATATATATATTGATAATAAAATTATAAATATTTATAAAATAATTTTACTTTGCGTGACGTATTTTAAGTATCGCTAAAAGTGTTGTTATGAGTCACGGATGAAGCTCTTTTGACATTTATGGTGACATTATACTTGTGTAACAAAAAAGTAGTTTTTTGAGACAGAGATCTCAATGCGCCACCTATTCTATTCAACAACAAGGCTAGGACGACGAGATAGAGACACTTACTTTGGTGTCGCTAAAATAATTTGACGACGCAGAGTTGGGATTTGGTGACATCTAGATGGCATTGCAGAAGATGATTTTTCTTGTAGTAAAGCTTGTTTTCTGATACTACGTACTGATGTGTACAGAATTTGCTTTGTGAAATTCCCTTTAAAGCAATAGTGTTTTTATACCTAAAGGGGGGGGGGGGTGAATAGGTATAGTTCCAAATTCTTCCAATATTCAAAAATACGGAAAATAAGAGTGAAATGAATACTTGAAATGATATAGCAATTGTATAGAAAGAATCAATACATGTGAATCATCAATATACAAGAGAATCAATACAAGTAAAATATGGAAGATAATAAAAACTAGAAGCAAAAATGAGACACAAAGTTTTTATGTGGTAAAACCTCAAAGAGGAAACATCCACGGGTTGATACCACAACCACCAGCAAAGCAAATCCACTATACGAAAAGGACTTACACACTCAAAGCTATCAACACTATGATATCCACTTCAAGCTATCAAATCCTAATCAACCCTCAGGCTAGTGATTCACAAAGCCTACTTTCTATCCAAGATGTGTCCTACACCTCTAAAGAGCAACTCCCTATCCAAGGTTCTCAAGCCTCTAGGAAGATTTCCTTGCTTAGCAATCTAGATCACTAGGATCCTAGTCAAGCTACACAAGCTCAACTATCCGGAGTACGCAACTCCTTGCTAAGACTTTTGCTTGGCTATCCGGAACTCATTCCTAGCCAAGACTCCTTGCTCAATACAAAGCTTCACTCACTTTGCAAGAGACTTCAACCTATTACAAGGCAATGATCTAAGTGATACAAATGATGCAAATCACAAACAAATAAAGCTAGATGAACAATCAAGCTCTATGAACATGCTTAGAGACATTCTAGAATATGCTATCAACACACAATCACAAAATCTATCTAGAAATAAAAGCATGTGAATCAACCAAGAACTAGATTATAGAATATCACAATCAAAGTATTCTAGCTTTTAGAACATGTAACTAAACCTAGAAATTAACAATCAAGCACAAGATCACAAAGCATTTCTAGAATCAAGTTCATGTCATTTAAGTTTATCAAAAGTATATTTATATGAAATCACAAAAGATAAACTCAAAAATAAATCAATCATATAACCCTAGCATGTGAATTAACATCATTCACATTACTTTTCATCAATCAAATAAGAAGATTAAAAAGATGATCAACAATGAAAGTAAGAAGAAGATGAATCACTTACAAACTCAAATCTCAGACTGAGATTGATGCACAGCAGAAAATCACGAATTCAAATGGCTGTGGAAATGCTTGGGGTTTGTAGCTCTCATTAAGACCAACAATTTTGGTTTTTGAATCAAGTGATTTGGAGTTGAAATGAGAAAGATATGATTGAATCAAGATATGAAAAACTTGGAGAAAATTCTGCACAAACTTCTTTTCTTTTCAATTTTTCCAAGATTTTGTTTGGAGGGAAGGAAAATTGTATTTTAAAGAGAGAGAGAGAGAGAGGGAAGCAACCAACAAATGAAAGAAGGCCACGTCACCTCCACGTGTGAGGCGCGTGTGTCACACATGGGCAGGGAGGTGTTCTGCCCGTGTGACACACGTGGCTCACATGTGGCCACCAATGGTTGGCTTTTGGCCAACCACGCTCCTCTCGCGTTCTTCGACCATATTTGGGCCTCCGAACTCTGATTTCGAATCCTTTTTCGGATTATGAATCATGACTCCCTCACACACAACGATGACTATGAACTTTGACAAAAGGTTGAGAATTCATCTCGAAAAACGACGATGAAGACAACTCAACGAATGAGAATGCAAAGTAGCATAACTATGTCGTATGGACTCGAAACTTAATGAATGAGTAACCGAAATGACCAAAACTCAATAAGGAATCAAATAAGATCATTTTCAAGTCCAAAACATAAGAAACACAAACAAATAAATACTATGCAACACAATCATGTCATATCTAAGCGATAGTAAGAAAACATACAATTCTACAAGATTGTCAACAATGAGATAAATGCATGTGCATACTAAATGTGTGTGAAAGTATTATACCAAATGTTTGAACAATGATGCAGAGACACACATGTATGAATTGTGTGTGTGTGTGCTTACGCCTTGCAAGAGGAAGAAAAATCTTGATACCTTAGCATCCAAGTATGCGATGTTTCCCTTGAAGACGAAATTTGCACAAGATGTTGCTTCTTCACCTTTGAGGCTAATTTCTTCCAAGAATCACCTAAGCAACAACTAATACAAATATAGAGAGTTTTGCAATAGAATCAAGCCAATACAAATAAAGGATCTTACAATTTGTTGCTGTCAACTTTACTTATGCACTTTTGGTGACAAATTTATTTATTTATTTTTTTCGTTTTTTGGTGATTTTGCTTGTTTTATTTCCCATGCCCTTTACATATTAATTTCATTTTCATCACCTTAACACACTAATTTCATGGTGCATTTTTCATCATAGTGATCAAAAAAGAGAATTTTGAATTTGAATCTTAAAGAATAATGAAGGAGATTTCTTGTCACCTTCAATGATAATGGAGTTACAATTTACAAAGCAAGAGAGCAAGTTCAAGGCTTCATTCTAGGCACTCCTCATATTGGTTAACTTCTGGGAATGTTGTGATCTAGCCAATAAGTTTTGTGACTTAAAAACATAAAAGAAAGCTTGTGAAGTTTTTTTTTTTTTTTTTTTTTCTAACCATTAAAGCTTGCAAAGTTTGGCTCCACAAAAATGTAATTACAACAAATGTTCTGATTCGTTGGCCTGAGACTAATCGAACTCCCTTGCAGATTTCATTGTTTGAACTAGAATATGCTATCTCTCTTTGTACCATTTACTTCTAGGATGCCGAAATCACTAACCGTCTACACAACAACTTGATCAGGGTCCTTAAAAATTTCAGTTTCCAATAGAAATCCATTTCCTTCTAACCAATGGAGTACATGGATCATGCAAGAATCACATAAGCTTATGTTAATTTAAATCATTTTAACTTCACGCGTCCTAAAGGTGTCCCCCACACACCAACCGACTATCTGTTGGATATGGCTCAAATTTCCAATGGTTACCAAGCGGAATTCAACCAATGTGGAGACACTGAAACAGTGGAAAACATTTGGAAGTATGAGATCGTGTTTAATGGAGGCTTGAAAATCTAGAAGAATTGAGAAACGAAGACTTGTGAAAACTAATGTCGGTAACGCTGTAGAATTGGATAGTGGTTCCCATAACGGTTCAATTCCAACAATTAGCATTGTGGTAGGTACAGTGGTAGAGACAATAGTTTCCCGAAAACGTGGCGCATGGATCGTTGTTTTATGAGCGATCAATTTTAGTGACTTCAACACGGTATAGGGGAGCGGGTGGCCAAACACGACCCAAACCGTAGTCAATCATAAGCATGCATGAAATGAAAATTAAATCTCTAGCGAAAAAGGAAGTATTTTCTTTCTGGAAGGTCTTATGCTTGAAGGAAAATGATTTCTCTCTGTGTGGAACAAGAAGACTTGTGCATAAAAGGAAATAGTATTTATGTGAAACAAAAAAGTCTTATACGTATAGAAGATGGATTTCCTTGTAGGTTTAAACTCATTGTAACCAGTATAAATAGACCATAATAACTAGGCTATTGGGTGTGGAGCATAATTGCAAATACTAGAGAGATCTAAGAGAGTGGGCATTGGGTGTAATTGGGTTTGGGGTGTTTTAGATAGAGAATCTTGAGTGTGTGTTTGTAATAATTTACTACATAGTAGAACTTTCTCTTGTCATTTTGACTGCCGTGGTTTTTTTCCTTGTTTTTAGGTTTCCACATAAATCTTGTGTTTTGTGTGTGATTGTATTGCTTTATTTTCTTCCATCTTATCTTTTTTTTCTTTCGTTTATATTATTATGTTTGTTTGTGGACTATCTGGCAACGCTTCCGCATAGCATAGCGATTGGTATTATTGCTAACAACTGGTATCAGAGCCCGGTTGCCTTATAGTGGTCTTAACAAATTGTTATGATTGAGAAGTTCGATGGGAAGATTAATTTTGGCTTGTCATAAGTTCAAGTCAAGGATCTGTTAATTCAATACGGATTACACAAGGCGTTAAAGGGCATGTCAACCCCTGAAGACTCTGGAGACTCTAGAAAAGAAGCGGCAAGTACTAATTCTGGAAAACTTGTGATAAGCATTGATGATTGGGAAGAGTTTGATGAAAAGGGTGCAAGTGCGATACGCTTGTGGCTGGCCAAGAACGTTCTTGCAAATATTCATAGAACATATTTTGCGAAAAAACTTTGGGAGAGGTTCAAGGAATTGTATCAGGCAAAGAGCGTCTGCAACCAGTTCTACATGAAGTAGCAGTTTCATTCACTATAGATGTATGAAGGTACGAAGGTTTTCGATCATCTAGGAGTGCTCAACGGGATAATTTTCGAATTATAGTCGATTGGAGTTAAAATTGATGAAGAAGACAAATGGTGAAAACTCATCTGGTCTCTTCCACCGTCCTATACGTACATGAAGCCTATTTTGATGCATGAAAGTTCAACTATAAGCTTTGGAGATATGGAGAACAAACTAATCTTTAAGGAAAGAAGGTTGAAGTGTAAAGGTAAATCTTCTGATAACTCTACCCTCTTGGTTGATAGTAGGAAAAAGGGGAACTCTAACAAGAAAGTCACTTGTTGGAACTATGGGCAATCTAGACATGTGAGGAAAGATTGCAACAATAAAAAGGCAAGTGTGGCTAAAGGCTCCAAAGAGGAGGATCCGCCAATCGCCTCTCTTGACTATGACGACTATAGAGATGACCTCTAAAGGGGCATGGACATCCTCATGGCATGACCGCTAGCTTCCATGGAAGAGGATGTGTTGCTGATAGTAAGTCCACAATTGCGCACATGCATTGGTTAGGAGATGATGCAAGGTGTGTGATGGACAAGGATGTCAATAGCTGAACGAACTCCTTGGGAGCCTAACGTGAGGGTTGCACCACAGTTTCAACAGGTTATTTTGATATGTGCCGATGAAATCTTAAGATAGGTGTTCTTAAGTGGTTATACCTTGTGGTTGGGTATGATGATTCTCGGTGTTAAGAATCATAGATGTGGACAAAGTTTTTGGAATTCTCACCATAAAGGAGGATTGTTAGATATGGCTCAAATTTCCAATGGTTACCAAGCGAGATTCAACCAATGTAGAGACTTCTTGGATACATGGAAAACGTTTGGAAGTATGAGATCGTGTTTGAGGGAGGCTTGAAAATCTAGAAGAACTAAGAAACGAAGATTTGTGAAAACCATTGCGGGTAACGTTGTGGAATTGGACAACGGTACCCACAGTGGTCTAATTCCAGCAATTAGCACTGTGGTAGGGACATCAATTTCCTGAAAACGTAGCGCATAGATCGCGGTTTTCTAAGTGGTTAATTTCGATGACTTCAACACGGTATAGGGGAGCGGTTGGCCAACCGCGACCCGAACCGTAGTCAATCATAAGCTTGTGTGAAACGAAATATCCTTTAGCGGAAAAAGAAGTATTTTCTTTCTGAAAGTTCTTATGCTTGAAGGAAGAGGATTTCTCTTTGCTTGGAACAATAAGACTTGTGCATAAAAAGAAATAGAATTTATATGAAACAAGAAAGTCTTGGATGTATAGGAGATGGATTTCCTTATAGGTTTAAATTCCTTGTAACTAGTATAAATAGACCATAATAACTAGGTTATTGGGTGTAGAGCATAATTGCATATACTAGAGAGATCTCAGAGAGTAGGCATTGGGTGTAATTAGGTTTTGGGTGTTTTAGAGAGAGAATCATGGATGTGTGGTTGTAATAATTTACTACATAGTGTAACTTTCTCTTGTCGTCCTAACGACTGTGGTTTTTTTCTCTGTTCTTGGATTTCCACGTAAATCATGTGTTTTGTGTGTGATTGGATTGCTTTATTTTCTTCCATCTTATCTTTTTTCTTTCGTTGATATTATTGTGTTTGTTTGTAGACTATCCGGCAATGCTTCCGTGAAGTGTAGCAATTGGTATTATTGCTAACACTATACATGCCGATATGTCCCACCTCTGTTTCGGACGTCGTTTTCTCTGATGGCTTCCTCTTGTAATCCTTTTTCCAACAATACCTCATCTATACTAGTCAGACCCTGTTTGGACTACTTCTACTCAATTGAATTCCGTTTGGCTCACATGGGAATACGAACCAAATTTCAACAAGAAGTTACCCTTCAAGTTTGTAATAAGAATCTTAAGACCCTTACATGTTAATGTAAATCTCCAAACTTGCTAATTACCGGTTCAACGATGGTGATCTGGTAGTGGTACTAGTTAGTTATCACTCATTACATATTTCAAATCCAATGATCTCTATAGGATAGATTCAAAAAACTTGTGATTACAATTGGTTCGTCTTTTGTTCTACTAATCTGTATAAAGTAACCTACTGTTTCTAAAGGTTGTAAAGTATTCACATATGGTGGTTTATGCATGGTCATTGTTAACTCTGATGTGTGACTAGTGGTGGCACCGGTTCAGTTTCGGTTCGAAACCGACGATTTCGGTTTTATGGCCACTCAAAACCGAAACCGAAACTGAAACCGAAACCAAAACTGGAACCACCAGTTTGGTACCGGTTTCAAACCGCTGGTTTGGCGGTTTCAGTTTCAGTTTTGGTTTCGGTTTGGTCTGGTTTCAATTTCATTTTTTTTTTTTAATTCTTCCCAAATTCCAATCAATATTAATTCTTCCCAATCATAATTCCAATGAACAAATTCTTAAATAAAAAAAACATTTACAAACATTTTCCATTGAAGTATTTAAGTATTTCACAATGTTTAGAAGAAAAGAAATTGACATTTATTAATAAATAAAACTTTATAATTTCACAAAAAAAAAAAAAAAAAATAGAAATTGGCCTTGAAGGCTTGAATTCAAATATACAATATTACAATGTAATAAAGTTAAAATTAAAAAAAAAAAAAAAAATACTGGCCTTGCACTTAATTTTTTTACCACAATTAAGCTGTCTACGTATCCTCCATGAATGTAGAGGAATCAAAAGCCACGTAGTTCTTTTACCTTTAATTAGTTGCTCGGTGTTGGAGATTGGAAGTTGGAACGGAATCTATTCACTGCCTTCCGTTCCCGTGGTTTGTTCATCTTCAAAGAAGTCGTTCACTATCTCTGGCTGGAGTTCTTGTTGTCTATATTTTGCCTTTGTCCAATAATCAACACACGCCTGGATTTCAAGTGATTGTGGAGACATAGATGATCGTCTTGGCTACAAAATATTTCCACCTGCACTAAATTCTTGTTCCACAGCAACTGTAGAAACCAGTGTTCCAAGAATTTGTTTGGCAATAATAGCCAAAATTGGATAATCTTGTTGATGACTCTTCCACCAAGCCTGGAGACTAAATTCTTCATCTTTAAATTTATGAGTGTCTTCTAAATACCGGTCAACCTCAGAGAGCGTTGAGGATGAAGAAAATGTTCGTAATTTTTTTGTTCTTTGGGAAAACAGTCAATCCCCTAAACCCCTTAATTGAAATTTTACGGGATTACTAATACCACCAGATATGGGTTGGGGTTGTGAAACCAGCACGTTCAAAGACGGACCATACATTCTAAGATATTCATCGTATAATTCATAAAGCAATTTCTTAACGAAATTACAATACTGAAGAACATCAACTTCTAATCTAAACATTTGTAATAATTAGCTAAATATCCTGCAAATATTCAAATTTAAAGTGTGGCTCTAAACACGGTGCAAGTAAGTAAATATTTGGAATCTTCCCATAATACTGTAACCATTTTTTCTTCATGGCAGCAACACATGGACTCAATTGAACATCAAAATCACAATCATTGAATGCACCAACAATATTAACACTTTGAATAAGAAATAAATGAGTAGTGGGATTGTAAACACCAGATAAAGCGGTGGTAGCATCATGAAAAACACGTAACAATTCAAGAATTTTTATTCATACATCCCAATGGTTCAATTGAAGAAAAATTGAAGGAACATTATAAGTAATAAAAGAAACTAATAAATCTCTATATTCAACACTTTCTCTAAGCAACTTATAAATTGAATTCCAATAAAGGAAAAATTTTTGGGATGCATATTATTCTGAGAGCAATATTTTAACCATTGTTTCTGGATTTTGTTATGCCTCCAGATATAGTTAATACTATCTTTAATTGGTCTAATAAAAGTAGAAAGATCTGCTAATCTAGTTTGAACACACAAATTTAAAACATGACATGCACAACGTTGATGAAATAATTTACCCTCAAAATAGGGATTGCACAAATCTTGTAACATAGGAATAGATGCGGTATTGTTTGTAGCATTATCAAAGCCAATAGCAAAAATTTTGTTTAGGATATTATACTCTTGAAAAATGATTTTAAGGAGTTGAAAAATATTTTGAGCCGAATGCGAGTCATTGAAAACACGAAATGCAAGAATTCTTTTTTGCATGTCCCAGTCATTGTCAATATAATGACATATGACACCCAAATATGAATGACTACCAAAATTGTCAGTTCATATGTCGGCACATACAGAAACGCGACCTTGAAATTCATAAAATAAAATGTTTTCATTTTGTTTTTTTCTTTTCTGTAAATGCTATTTAGTGTACGTATGAGAGTGGATCTAGGAACACGTTGCATTGCAGGATTTAATGCATTTTGACAATAATTAACAAAACCTACTTACTCACCAAAACCAAAAGGTAAGTGTTCAGTTGCAACCATTAATGCTAATTGTTATCTATTTTTTTCAGACATTGTAAAGATTCCCATTTGTTGATTGGCTTGTTTCGTGGACAAACCACATGTTGGGGTTGTTGTAAGGGTAGCTTAGGTATTGGTGATCATCCATGGCCCTTTCAAGACCTCAAGAGAAGAAGCACCAAAGGTAAATTCTAGTGCTTACATGCTTTGAAGAGATCATAGTTGCACACACACACAACTCATGCATAAATCTTATTCTTGTATGTTGTGTGTTTTATATGAGTGCTTGCATGTTCTTGAACATCTCTTCTAGCATGTTTTATTTGATTGCATCTAGGTCATTAAAATGCCATAACATGTTTAGGCATTAGGATGCAAAGTCATGAATTGTATTCATGCTTGTTTGAATTGACTGCATCTTGTTTTATGATAATGTCATGACATGATAGGCATTAGGATGCATTCAATTCCCACACTTGCACTTCATGTTTGATTAGCTTTAAGTGTGGTGTAATTCGTTTCCGTTTGAGTGATCGGAAACGTCCGTGCTTGCACGATGGTGTGCATATCTTAGCACGATGGTTGACCACTTGAGAAGGTCTCATTCTTCTCTTGGATAAGTGGTTGATTCGGTTTGGTTCTTTGGAGTGAAGTGTCTAGTTTCAAAAGATTGGATTTCAATTATTTAAATGTTTTTCAAAACTGACCTTTGTATGGTCTTGTGACCATAATTTTTTATAATAAGATTGAAATTGAGTTTTGTAAAATTCTGGACAAACTAGACACCCATACCTTTCCAACGGTATATTATTCGTAATATTTCATGACCGTTTGGATTGGTTTTAAAATCTCCAAAGTGACCACTAAAACAGGGCATCTCAGCTGTTATCCGAATCTGACCATTGGTCACTCAATTGACCATAACGTTTTCTACAGACATCAAAATGTCATTCCATAAATTGGAGTAGAAAGTAGACTTCCATACCTTTCCAACGATATATCATATGAAAGGTTTCGATGTCGTTTGGTCATGTTTCGGTGCGCGCAAATTTGAGTTATGCGCTGTATCGTTTTCTGCGGCCAGTGGCCGCAAAATATGGGCGCCGAATGTGTCAGGTGCATTTCTGCGCCCTTGATTATGCTGCCACGGGAAGCAGAATAGGCCGCCGAATTGGCCCATAAAGTTGGGACAATTTTGTCTTTTCACCCAACATTTTTACTCTCTATAAATATATCCTTATCTTTGGTTCAAAACACAAGTCTTTGATCCTAAGAACCCTAGAGAGATATTTAGAGAGACTTGAGAGGAAAAACTTAAAGATCACATCTTTATTCCTCTCAACCCATTTCCACATGCATAAATCATCATCTAAGCATCATCTAGGATCATTTAGTGTGTGCTAATGCATGGGTCTTCTTCAACACACATGGTATGATTTGTTGAACACTAATCTCATCTTATTTTAGTGTTTTTACTTATCAATTTTATCTCTTTTATTACTTGTATGTTCTTGAGTAATTTCTACATACATGATTGAGATTATGTGTTGATTGGGTTTATATTTTACATAGCTTATTTGATTAGGTCATTATTGCCTAAAAGCTATGCCATAAACTTTCATGTGCATCAAAGATCATCTAAGCATTTTCTAGCATAGTTAGTTTGCTTAGTTGCATGGGTTTTGGTCATCACACTTCCCTTGGTATGTTCTTCACTTTTATCATTGATATTTAGTGTTGTATTTATCAAGGCATCTCTTTTATTATTTGAATGATCTTAGATTAATATCTTATATTCAAAATAGAGATTGTTTGTGATGACATGATTGAATGTTTGTGGGTTATTTTTATAGCAACATCTAGGTTATTTAATCTATGATTTGCTAAGCTATTTGACATGTCATTTAGCCATTGATATCTAGGGTTGCATTTATTGTCATCATATAATCCTAGGTAAGCATCTAGAGTACCCTAGCTCTTATTGCATATTTGGATATCATTGCATATTCACATAGGGTGTTGATCTCTTCGGAGAGGTAAGTCTTGTGTGATAGACCGGGATTAGGTCGTACACCGGGATTAGGTGGTCACTCAAGCAAATTGGACTAGGTCCACTTTTACAGGCCTGGGGGTAGTGGTAGCGGGATATAGGCCGGGATTAGGCCGTCAAACCTAGATTAGGTTGTATACGCTATCACAATTAGTGGATTCGAGGTTCGAGTGTGGCGCACTATAATAGCCCGTGGTTTTTCCCTGTTGAGGGTTTCCATGTAAAAATCAAGTGCTGTTTATATTTCCGCACCTTATTACACTTGTTATTGTTTTGACTAGTTTGGGGCATTTTCGTAATTTGACTAAACGCGAAAATTGGGTAAATTTGGTAAAATCTATTCACCCCCCCCCCCCCCCCCCTCTAGATTAACACTAGAACACACTGTGTTATTTGTTTCAGACATGTAATGAAATAATTGATTAGAAGCGTACCTGGAGATTTGGCTTGGTTACTCGCCACCGCGTATTCAAACGGGTGATTTTTTTTTATATGGGTCCAGAACGTGCCATATCCGAAGTTTCTTCCAACCTTGTATGATCTGGTGCAGTAATTACACTAGATTTGGAAACCATCATCTAACTTAGTTTTCTTCATATGCACTCTGAAGAGTTCGAACTTCATCGGCTTTTCTTCTTCACCTTCACTTGCAAAAAAATCATCCGAAGGGGCTGAAGGGTTAGATAGATTTTCATTAGTATTGGGTGTATTGTGAGCGGGGTCGAATCCGTCAAACTCGGGAATTATTATAGGGGGATTAGGAGTAGAAGGGGGATCAGATCCAAACCGATCTTGAAGGAACTGGTGAAAAGTCACATCGTCGTAAGTGACAGCATCACCAATGTCTTCCAACAAGTTTTGTATTGGACCCTTTCCTTTGTTCAAATTTCTTGAACTATCTCCCCCACTTGCCATTGAAAAATTAATAATAATAAAATATAGAGTAAAAAAAAAGATGATTGAAAAAATATATACATATTATTGAAAAAAATATATTGTTGGAATAAGAGTGGTAAGCAAGTAAATATATATATATATATATGATTGAAAAAAATATATTGTTGGAATAAGAGTGGTAAGCAAGTAAAATATATATATATATATATGATTGAAAAAATCATATTGTTGAAATAAATATTGTAAATCAATTTGATGATTGAAAAAAAAGTAGATAGTAAAAAATATAAGAAATAATTTATATATGAATGACAATTAAATAAAATTGTATAATGTAGAGAGAATTGAGAATTTGAGATTGAGAGAAGTTGAGAGAAGTTGAGAATGAGAGTGGTGTGAAAAATAATGAAGTGTGGGGGCGTTATTTATAGTATAGTAAAGAGGGGTGGCTTTGCAAATAAGATAAATGAATGGGTGAAAAACAAAAATACAAAATGGCCATTGGAAGACCAATCAGCCCAGTCAGAACAGTCACTGGCCCAACGGCCATTTTCAATTTTTTTTCAGATGTGTGCCACGTGGCAGCGTCTGATTGGTTGTTTTTTTTTTCCTGCTGTGACCAGAACGGTAAAAAAAAAAAAAAAAATTAAACTCGCTGCCACATGGCAGCATATGATTGGTTGGACTTTTGTTTTTTTTTTTTTTTTTTTATAAACCGCCGGTTTTGGCCGATTTGGAGGAGTCCCAAACCGAAGCCGAAACCGGAACCATCAGTTTCCAATTTAGGTTTCGATTTTCGATTTCGGTTTGGCCCCTCCAGTTCCGGTTAAACCGGGGACAAAACCAACGGTTTACCGGAACCGTGACCACCACTATGTGTGACCCATGATAAGGTGAACCCCTTGCTAGTTGAGTCTGCACCTTTCTTTCTCCTTTGGCAGCGTGTTTAAACATAATTTTATGTATTTTTGTTTTTTCTTTACTATGGATTCTCTGTTGTGGTAGAATTTTCTATCCCCAAGTTTGATAGTTGATGTGACCGGTGGATGACTTTGTCGGTTATCACTAAATCCAAAAGCTTGGGTGTGAGGAAACTTGAACCCATGACTCTAGTCAAATCAAGCTATGATACCATATTAGTTTCATTAAAACCAAACGCTTAAGCTGTCAGGTAAACGCTGTTGGGAATCGAACCGATGAACGCGGAAGCAACATGCCTAATATTCACACATAACAAATAACGTCTACTAGCAGAAGAAAAAAAGGATGAGAGAAAGTAAACCAATCATACAAACACAAGACATACGTGGAAACCCTAAATCAGGGAAAAAACCATGGGCCATTAGGACGACAGAGAAAGTTTTACTATATGATAAATTGTTACAACCATATACTCTAGGATTCTCTCTCTCACAACCCAAACCCCAAACTACCGTGCCTTACCAAGCCCCTAAGCTCACAACCAAGCTTTACATTATGACTCTCAACTCACAACACTCACTGGGTCCTCCTACGAGTACAAACCCTCCCGAATATCCCTATAGGTCTCCCCTGAATATCACCCACGGATCTCCTTCTTGATCCCTAGATATTCCCCAGATCCCTCCCCAGATATTCCCATGGATCTCCCCCGGATCCACCCCACTCTCTGATGTTACAGGTGTTTCTTCTGCTCCACACAAATAACCTAGTAACAATGTTCTATTTATACTTGTTACAGGGAGTTCAAGTCCTACAAGGAAACTACTTTCTTTTACTTTCTTTTATAAGCAGATTTCCAGTTACGCACACAATCCTTCTCCTCTACGCACAAGAACATCCTATTCTATATAAAGTCTCTTTCCTTCATCCTCAAGGACTTCCCAAAAGAAAACCTTTCTTTTTTCCACAGAAGATTTCTGGTTCTGCACAAATTCCGCCAAACCGCTATGGGTACCATTGTCTACAGCACAAAGTTTCCCATAGTGTGAAGCTCTAGCATTGGATCACTGTGCAATGCACATCGGTTTCTTCATTGATGGAAACCGTTCCCTAGATGCAAGGCACAATGCTACGGACAGCACTCTTCTGGCTTCACAGCGCATCGACGTCGCTCTTCTTCTTCAAGCCTCCTTAAACACCAAATCTAACTTCCAAACGTTTCCCACGTCTCTATGAAGTTTCACATTAGTTGAGTCTCGTTTGATTCACATTGGGTTCACTTGAGAATACGAGCCAAAACGTAACAAGCGCTTAATCAATGATATAAGTCTCACTATAGACTCATTATATGATTTGATTGTCTTTGGATGCTAAAAAAAAACTCCTTGGCCAAAGAAAGGAGAGAAAAAAAAAATAGAAATATAATTGCGTGGAAATGTGCTTGAAAAGTTAAAACTGTTGAAGTTTTTTATAAAATCTTAAAAACATATTATGAGTGTAGAGATTTCAAAAGCATATATGAAAAACATTTATCATAAACATAGCTTTAACATGAAAAAGATTTATCAAAGTATTTATATGAAAGAACAAGAAGAAGAGAAGAAACATATGAAAACCAACTTTAAAAACCATAAATTTACATCCCATGCCATCTTATATGTCGATGGCTTCACACCATCTTCATTGCTCAAATGGCTTTATATAAACACAAACACAACAAAACCTTCCACACCCATACTTGGGCCATATTGGCCATACTTGGGACCATGCTATATTACATCATTTCTTACACATTTTCATCATGCATTACATCACATTTATTACATCATTTCTTACACATCTTGCATCATCATGAGCTTAACCATGATTTAATCATAACCATAGTTAAGTTAAGTCATAATACATGTCATGAGCCACATCATAATCCATACAAGAAAAGTTTCATATTTTCCAACAAAAACAACTTTCTCATATGGCAATGCATGCCCGGGAAGAAATGTTGAGAAGAAGTTAAAAGTTTGTCGGGTAGAAATTCAAAAACTAAGAAATATCACAACTTTTTTCCACAAAAAGAGAAATATAGTCCACGAATTCTAATGATGAATTGTCAACTGTTTTCAATTGACTACTGTATGTTGTCCCAGTTGATGAGTTGATATTGCAAGCCTTTAAGTCCCTCTATTAGAATTTAGAAATATGCAGATAGATATTGTTTAACTAGTAAAGATGATGATGGCTATACGGCCATCGAAGAGTTTCCTTGTGCTTTTTATCTTTTTATACTTTGCATACCTCCTTGCAGCTGCACAATATCATGATTATCCCTCCGTGCAGTTATCCGCATCATGGACCAACAATAATCTCTCTGCCATCAATATAACACAAAACTCGGAAGTTATCATGCGGATAATCCTATTAAAAGTACCAAATCCTAGATCCAAAATTGGTTTTGCTTGCGGATTTGTCTCCAATTTGTCGACTGGCTCCTTCTTTCTTGGTGCTGCAACAGTCAGAATAGAATACGATGATGAACCAAGCTATGATGAAGTGTTTTGGTTGGCAAACAGAAACAAGCCTGTTCAAGAGAATGCAACTTTGCAGTTACATACAAACGGAGATTTGATCTTGAGAGATGCAGACGGAACTTTCGTTTGGTCCACCAATACATCCAACATGTCTGTTGCAAGTTTGCAAATGTTGCAAACTGGAAATCTTGTACTTTTCGATGAGAATAATAAGACTATTTGGCAGTCTTTTGATCATCCAATGGATACACTACTTCCGGGACAGAAACTGATGGCAGGGCAGAAACTCGTGTCTCGTGCTTCCGCAACTAATTGGACTGAGGGCAGCTTCTATCTTTCTGTAAGCTCTGAAGGCCTTTTTGCTTTTTATAAATCCACTGTCCCGCAAATGTACTTCAAGTTTTCAGTTTCTGGAATTAAGGAAAGTGAGCAACCGAGTTATATTAGAGCTGTCAATGGTACTCTTGCTCTATACATATTATCAGCTGAGCCTAGCAAACCAGATGCTGTGTTGTCTGTGCTTGTTCACAATACAGAGAAGGCTTATATGAGGCTTGATTCTGATGGTCATTTAAGATTTTATTATGACGATTTTATTTATGATGATAGCATGGATCAAGTGGATATATTGGCGGATGTTTTAAGAGAATGTGACTATCCAACAGTTTGTGGAAATTATGGACTCTGCGCAAATGGACATTGCACTTGTCCTTCTGGTTTTGATCAGGGTATTGTCTTGGATAATCCAAGCTTATTTGGATGCACAGAGATCAATCCAGTAACATGTGAAAATGGGCGGTCGCAGTCTCTAAGTCTTCTTAAAGATGTCTACTATTTCAACTATGTCGACCCTGATGCAGCAGATCTAAAAGGAATTCATATGGAGAGCTGCAAGGATGCATGTTTGAGAAACTGTTCTTGCAAAGTTGCTATGTTTCGGTTCTATTATAATATTTCTCATGGGAATTGCTTTTTGCTCTCCAATGTTCTTTCACTTGTGAATGAAGGACAGGGAAGAAGCGCATATGATTCATATGCCTTCATCAAAGTTTCCAGTGGATCAGCTCTTCCAACTGGAGCAATAGCAGGAGTAACTGTTGGGACTTTCACTCTAGTAGTTCTAGTTGTCAGCTTCTGCATTCTGTGTTTAAGGAAGAAAAGAAACTCAGATGGAGATGTGGAGGATAACTTAGATCAACTCTCAGGAATGCCCACAAGATTTCCTTACGAAGAGTTGAAACTGGCAACTGGGGATTTCCAGAGAAAACTTGGAGAGGGCGGCTTTGGCTCAGTTTTTGAAGGTACCCTGGTAAGTGGAGAAAAAGTTGCAGCAAAGCGGTTAGATGCTTTAGGCCAAGGCAAGAAAGAATTTTTGGCGGAGGTCAAGACCATAGGAAGCATTCACCATATCAACCTGGTGAGACTGGTTGGATTTTGTACAGAAAATTTACACAGGCTTTTAGTGTATGAATTTATGTGCAATGGATCATTGGATAAATGGATTTTCAATAGGATACGGCAACAACCTGCTCTAGATTGGCAAACCAGAAAGACAATTATCCATGACATAGCAAAGGGGCTTGCCTATCTCCACGAAGAATGCAGACAGCGAATAGTACACTTAGATATCAAACCACAAAACATCTTGTTGGATGTAAACCTACACGCAAAGATTTCAGATTTTGGGTTGTCTAGGTTACTTGACAGGGATCAGAGCCAAGTGGTGACCACAATGAGAGGCACTCCTGGTTATTTGGCTCCTGAATTGTTCAGCTCAATTGTAACTGAAAAAGCAGATGTTTATAGCTTTGGAATTGTAGTCATGGAGGTTGTCTGTGGAAGAAAGAATTTAGATCGATCGCATTCTGAAGGATGCATACATTTGCTCCCTTTTTTCATGATTAAAGCGGAAGACGATTGCCTGATTGATCTGGTTGACAAAGACAGTGAGGATATGCAATTGCACGGGGAAGAAGTCGTGCAGATGATGAGAGTTGCGGTGTGGTGCTTACAAAATGATTACAACAGGAGGCCTTCCATGTCAACTGTGGTGAAGGTCTTGGAGGGTACAATGGAATTTGAAGCATCACTTACAGCAATAACAAGAGAGGCAGAGGAACAGTTTGGTGTTACCACGTCTGTGTTACTGCCATCAATTCTTTCAGGGCCAAGGTGAGGAAATTGATGGGGAATAAGGAAAAGTTATCTACATAGTATTAGTTATCAATAATTTTCTCCTTAAGAGACTAGTTTAGGTTTGTTTTATCTTTATCAAAAGTGAAGATGTTTCTCTCTTTCATGTGACAACTATAAAAGGCCCCTTCAGAGACTTTTTCTTATCATACTTGAATAATTAATTGAATGATTTGTGTTTTTCAATCTCATGTTTCTTCTTAGTTGCTTCCCTTTCGTCTCTGTTTTCAAACCCTAATTCTCTCTATTTCTCTCTAAATTATATATCTAGTTCCTATTTCTACTGTTTGTCCTACATCAGAAACAGTTTCAGCTAAGAGCAAATTCTGAAGTGATATGTTATTATCCGAACCTTTAAAATCTTGATTAGTGTGCTTGAAAAATTTCAATTCTTTCTAGCTGGTCAAGTACCTGGTTCCTGCAAGAATCATATATGCATGCAAATGTTAATTTCAAATAACTAATATATTGCAACATTGTTTTTTTTTCTCTCACCCCTTTTCGCTTATATTTAAATTTCATATTTAGTTCTTTTTTTCTTTGTTTTCACAACCAAGTAGAGAAATTAGAGCCCAAGGGTGCTCTAGATTAATCTCTCTTCTTATACTATTTCCTCCTGTAGTTTCCTTATGAAATGTTCATTTATCAAAGACAGAATAAATTTATTGGAAGAATATTTTTTAAAGATGCTTTTTTTTTTTTTTTTTTGTAAATGTTGGTGTTGAATATTGGAGTGGAAAAAAATTTAGTATAAACATATTCTTAAAAGATTTCATTTCAACTCTAAATTACAGTAGAGTTTGATGTACAACATTGGAGTTGATTTGATATTTGCAGTCTTTGGATTACTTGGTTCATCTTTTGTTCTACCAATATGTACCCTAGGTACCTATTGTTACCAAGGTTGCACAGTATTCAAAGATGGCGGTTTATGCAGTCATTGTTGACTGTTGTGTGAAACGATGAAGCGTCCTGACCTTTCTTTCTCCGTAAATTTTCACTCTTTTTTCCTTTCTATGGATTCTCTATGTTGTACAAAGATGATGCATTTCTATCAAGTTTAATAGTTGATTTGTCCGGTACCAAACGCTTTAAGCAAGTCCCAAATTACAAATAAATACAGATGCAAATGTATGGGACCTGTTCAAATACAAAGTCAGTTAACACAGGACTCCACGAGGTAAGAGTCCAACAATGACACGTAGATGTAAGGGAATTAGCACTAAGCTAACCTGTCTTGTCGATTTGATTGTCTATTTAGATGGAAAAAAATACATAGAAAGATAATTGCGGGGAATGTTCTTGGAAAAATATAAAATTTTCCGTAATTCATGCCCCTGGAAGAATTGTTGATAAGAAGTTAAAATTTTGTCGGGTAGAAATTCAAAAACTAAGAAATATCATAACGTTTTTCTTGAAAAGAAGAAGGGTAATATTATATAATCTAAAAAATTAATCCAAATGATATGATAATTAAATGAGTTGTTTTCACGGCACATATCATGGATTGATGTGATAAATACTATGGCAAGGACAAACCACTTACCGTATCATTTTGGTTGGCTTTTAGACTAAATTTTTAGGTTAAGTAGCATTAGTGAAAGAGGAAATAGTAAACAAATTATAATGTTGAATTATCGATTGTTTTCAATTGACTACTGTATATTGTCCCAGTTGATGAGTTGATATTGCAAATTTGCAATCATTTGCCGAGAAGGAGCCTTTTTGTCCTCAATTAGAATTTAGAAATATGTTGATAGATACTGTTTAGGGGTGAAATTATAAAGAGCTAAATAATTTTTTTTATGGATTTATTGTTTTTAACCACATAGAAATATTTTATTTTATTTTTTTCTTTCATTTTTTGGTATTTTGCTAGTTTTATTTCCAATTGCCCTCATGCATTGATTTCATTTTAACACACTTTAATTTCATGTTGCATTTTACATCATAATGACCAAAAAAAAGAGAATATTGAATTTGAGTCTTGAAAAATAATGAAGAAGATTTCTTGTCAATGATAAAGGAGTTACAAAGCAAGAGTGCAAGTAAAAGGCTTCAATTTAGCCAATATGTTTTGTGACTTAGAAACCAAAAAGAAAAGTTGCAAAGTTTTGCTCCACAAAAATATAATTACAACAAATGTTCTGTTGAAAGAAGATCCAGATTCTTTGGCCTGAACCTAATCGAACTCCCTTACAGATTTCATTGTTTGAACTAAAATCTACTGTCTCTCTTTGTACCATTTACTTTGGTACAAGGATGTCGAAATCACTAACTGTCCACTCAGCAACTTGATCGGGATCCTTAAAAATTTCAGTTCCCAAATCAATAGACATCCATTTCCTTCTAACTGGTGGAGTACTTGGATCCTGCAAGAATCACACAAGCC
This sequence comes from Acer campestre, assembly GCA_954870605.1. Classification (NCBI taxonomy): domain Eukaryota; kingdom Viridiplantae; phylum Streptophyta; class Magnoliopsida; order Sapindales; family Sapindaceae; genus Acer; species Acer campestre. The sequence continues at coordinate 12,889,963 of OX940809.1, forward strand.
TATGTTCAATTTTTTTCTCTCAAACTCTTCTAATGATCACTGATTCATGAAAGAGCAAGATTAGAGAATAACAAACCTGGTAAAAATAAAGTGATTGAGACAATCTTCCAACATCAAGCTCCCAAGTTCTTGGATCACCAATCCAACCCTCTCCTGGTGTAGTTGGATACCCAAACTCACCCCAAACTGGGTTTGGAAGAATCTGCATTATTTCCTGAGGCTGGGGATTGCTATACGGATCACACAAAGTATAAGGAAACTCAAGATACTTTCCATTTCCAGGTGAACAATAGAAGTGATATGCAGCATAAGGAAAGCGAGCAGTGTCGTTTCTATGAACGCGAGTTCCATTAGGAAATGTGTGGTAAGGTGGGCATACACCTAGATGGTCTGGATGGCACCATGAACTTATGTTTGGATTTATGATCATTTCGCTGTAACGTGTAACGTCTGATGTTACATCACCATTACAAGGTTGCCCATTGTTCTTCCAACAGCTACCCATATCCATTAGATAGAACTGGCTTTTAGGACCTCCACCTTTGATCACATTCAGTGCGAACCTTACTTTGAAATTTGGCGATTCTGGGATCTGCAAGCATAAGTTTGTCATGTAAGTATTCCAACCAAACTATTTTGCTTGTAAAAGTTATATAGGAAAGAGAACTGTACTTACAATTTTGGACATTCCTCTGGTAGGGTAATGGTATCCACCGGACAGCCCATGTGTGGCGTCTGATCGCAAGTAAAGCATCAACCATGGATACCTCGTTGAAGTCCTCAAGACATGATGAAAAACCCAACTTCCTTTGCCAATTTCCTTTTCCCAAGTCACAGAATGATAAGAAATGTTTCCCATCAAACCTTTACTCAAATCAGCATTCAAATCCCATGATCCGAAAAACCGTCCTCTTAGAGTAGTCTTATTAGCCCCTTGTAATGTGGTATAGTCATGGTATATCAATGGCTGGTTCATGCAGCCTTCTCCGAAGCAAGGGAAACCGTTATCAGGACCAAATGGATCTACTTTATAGCCATTTTTTGGGCACTTGGCTGCATAAGTGTCCATGTTACCATTCTTGAGCATGATCATCCAAAACTGCCAAGGTTTCGGGTTGTCTTCAATCTGGCATTTTGATCCTAAATAGAGTTCCTTGTTTGCAGCATAAAGGTTTGCATCAAAAAGGGCATTTGGTTGCAACCCAAGAAAAGGGTCTCCAACCCCTAGCTTGTTGTCTTTCTCTGTGACTCTGTGAATCAATAGGTAGGGCAGCAAATTGCAAAGAGAGCAGCTCTTTCCTATGAATACATTAATTATCAAACATGACAATGTAATGAAAATATAATTCATATCCCAGAAAGCAGAATGTAATAACTTACCATTTGACTGTGTAGATGAAGCCTGATAAATGTCAAAGCAATCTGCAGCTCTTGGGCTGCCCATTTGAGGAACTTCTTCTCCTACCTCATTGCACTGATTCCACGACTCGATCGCCACTCTCAAGCTATCTCTTTTCATTCCAGGATCACCAACAGCTGATATGTATCCAGTTTGATCAGCTCTTGCAATTGCAAACCAACCATTATTGCAAAGAAATAATACCACAACAACTAGAGAAAGAACAAAAGAAATGCGGCATTCTTCCTTCTGCTTAGCCATAGCCATTGATGAAAATTCTAGCTAACTTGAGAGAATGTACATTTGTGCATTAACATAATGTGGGACATAATTGAAATCAAAACTTAATATTTTATTCTTACTTTCTAAATGCATAGAACTCACTCTTTCTTATATGCTTTTTCTGATGTAAAGATTATTAGGTGCAAGTAATGCTATGCAGAACTTTATTATTAATGCTCTTTTTAGCTCCTAATGTTGCCTGTTGTTGGGTGCAAATTATGTCTCATAGAGGGTAGATTGATGTTTAAGCTTTCTGTTGGACCTGGACTTTCCTACCAGAAGAGAAAATGACAAACCCAGAAAACCTACTTTTTTCAGGATGGGAATTTATCATCCATTATATGAAATTTGAAAATGAAGGCCTTAACAGTCACTACTACTTCATAGGTTTTGCTAGAAAGAGAAGTTAATATTACACAGCAAATTATGATAGGTCTAATGCAGTCAAATATCAAAATCAATCACTATATATTTATTGGTTTATTTCAAATCAGTTCAAATTCAATTTTGTTTAGGGTGGTTTGGTGTTTAAGCTTTGGTTGGATCTTAGACTTACCTAACCATAGAAGAAAAGGACAAACAAACCCCATTTTCTCTTGCAAAAGTCCTTTTTGGTTTGGTGTTGATTTATCATACGAGAATCTGACACATTTTCTCATACAGAATTCCAATAGATACCGGTGTTAATTGAAACTATTTTCAATTGATACTGATATCTATTTAAAATCTCACACTAAAAAACATACAGGATCTCGTACCTCATCAGTGCCGTTTGATTCTGCATTGAATTAAGAATGAAGTGATGCCTTCATCATTTCAGAAGTAAGAATGAAGTTTGTGATTCTGTGCTTGAGGTGCAATTCTTCTTTTCTACAAAGTTTGGTACTTGTACTTGACATGGCATAATAAATTAATAATACTTGTATTGGCTCAACCTAGCTTTCGAAGCTTGAACTGTGACTACCGGTATCAAAGTCTGGTTGCTCGAAGAGTTTGAGTTCGAGAAGGATCAAATGCCACGTGTACAGATCTCAATCGTTGATTTGTATAGGATGTATCTATATTAGAGAAAAGCCTTGGGTTTTTCCATCTCCTTGGCACTTGCTATCATTATTAAAAATCAAATTAGCTAATTTGTACAGTATTGCAATAAAATAGAAGACAGGATTGACTGCTTGTTGCCTAATTGTTGCTGACATTTTATCTTAATAATGATGAAAAATGGATTCTGATATAGAAAAAATAATAATAAAGAGAAAATGGTTCAATTCTTTGAATTTTGATGTTCAAAAAAAATAGCTAGCAAGTCTTTATTATTACAGTTTTGAATGGGTAAGGAATAATGATGGAAAAAAGCAAGTTGTTGGAATGGTACATCATTATTAGATAGGACTCCAGGGCCTAAAAAATTCTGATGGAATCACCCTAACCAAATTGAATGTTTAAGAAAATAAATGCTAGACAGGATGAGATTATTGATCAAGACCAGGTGGTATACCCCTCACACCTAAACCATTGAGGTTGTGAGTTCGAGTCGTATTTGCAATATGTAGTCATGAACTCAACTTGGGCCAATACCAAATTTGGTTTTCAACTAGTTGTGGTGGGCCCAGTTGGATCCATTTGAGTTCAGGCCCAAGCCCAGCACAGCCTATAAGATTCCTAAACCTAAAAACAAAAGACAAAAAAGCAAAAGAAGGAACAACAATGCAAATCAATCTGATTTTTTAGTACAAAAGGAGGGTATGAAATGACTAAAGTGAACACTAAAACCATAATCCCTAAAATATAAAGGAAACAAAATCAGAAAAAAGATACCCAGAAAAAAACAACTGCCACTGCTACTAGTACCCTCTCTAAAATTATCCAGATCTACCTCCATTGAGACCCCAAAATAGCTGTTAGAGATACTGATAGAAAGTGGACTTTGCAATGCTAGCAAGTAGTAGATAGAGACGGTGTGTTTTTCTTATTATAATAAATGACCAATAACCCAGAATATCAAAGACTATTAATACTATTATTATAGGGTCCCCTAGTTGGCATAAATTGTTTTCTAAGTACAAAAAACATAAAGTAGAAAAAAGGTAGGCAAAGTGGTCACAGGATTTAGAGCGGGCCTTTCTTTTGAAAGAAAAAGAATAGCAACAAAAACAAGTAAGAAACCCACGTTCCTATTTAACATCCTAACTGTCCCATAACTGCTACAACTCTCCACTAATAATATCCATCATCATCTTCTTCTTCTTCTTCTTCTTCTTCTCTGCAACTGCAAGATTGCAACACTAGAACCTTAACAAATCACACAATTCTGATTCAAAACAAAGCAAAGTTTAAGAAAAGTTACTAGTCATTTGTAGCATAAGATGAAGTGGGGAAGAAAGAGACTTACATCACAGCCATCGGAGTCCGAGTCTCGTCCTTCTTTCATCTCTCATGTCTTTCCTATTCCGTGGCTTTCAAAGTTCAAGCAAAAGAGTAGTAGCAATGTAGAAACAAAACAGGCAAAAGGAAAGCGAGAAGGGAAGCGAAATTCAGCCGTCATGGGATCGCCAAAACGTGCAACTGATGGAGGAGGTAGATTCTATGCTGGGGAAGGTGATGATTTTTGGAGACTGTCATTTGGCGAGGAGGAGGTTGAAGGGAAGAATGCTGGGAATGTTTTGAGATCGGTTTGGTATGATTATGACAATCTGCCTAAAGTTCAGCACTCAAGATGCCATAGCTGTGGATCAAATGTTCCAACACTAATGGGAAACGACGAAATTCAGAAGTTCAACAACTTGATTCTGGATGCGGGGAAGATGAGAGAATTGCGCAGAGATGTAGAGATTTCGAGGGAACTGAATACTAGTAAAAGTGAACATCAAGCAGTTATCAAGACACCAAGACTAAAAGCTGAAAAGGGTCGGACATTGAGACAATTAAATCAAAGAATTTCAGAAGATAGATGGTTGAAATTAGAAGGAAATTCAAAGGAAGCAAAGCAGAAATCAACCAAATCTGTTGAAAAGGTTGAATTGGGGTTTGAGACAGTAAGAAAAGTTCCAATGATGAATCAACATCACTATGTCCCTTCCATAAATTCAAGAAGTTCTCATTTGACAACAATTAAAGAAGATGATGCATTTGCTGCTCGAAGTTATGGAATTTCGGCACAAAAAATGAGTTCAGAGTGGGAAAATTTAAAAGGAATGAAGATCAAAGAGCTAAAGACAAAGAATGAGAACCAGAGGAAATCTCTGTACATAAGCAGGGAATTACAAAGAAGAAGAACAAAGCAGAGTGGCAAAGTCAAAGTTTCCTCTCCAAGAATAAAAGCTCTCGAAGACAAGAAGAAAGCTAAATTAAAGATGAAGGGAAAGGAGAAAATAATGGAGGGAAGAACAGCCCTAGATAGCTTTGCTGTGGTAAAATGCTCATTCGATCCCCAGAAGGACTTTAGAGACTCTATGATTGAGATGATCAAGGAGAAAAGGATCTGCCAGCCAGAAGAGCTTGAAGAACTCTTGGCTTGTTATCTGACACTGAATTCAGATGAATACCACGACCTTATCATCAAGGTATTCCGGCAGGTATGGTTTGACCTGAACCAGACTTGTTTTGATAGTGAATTACAGAATGAAAAATAGCCATAATGAACTAGTATTTAGGCACTGTTCTCTTTGCTTCCCATAAAATAGGAAAAGAAAAAAATAAGGAAAATAATAACTAGTAGTTATAGGCAAGCTAGTAGTCATTTTATAAATAGTGACGATATTACTGTTCTGATATTATGCTTCTAATCTTTGCATTGAAGTTGTTGCACATGAAGAAATGATATGTAGCATCAAAATTTCAAAATTTATTGCCAGAATCAACTTCAAGGATTATAAAATGTGTGTAACTGTGTATGCAATTGTTCATGTTCTAAGCTTTATGTGTGTGTGTTTGTGTTTGTGTCTGTGTGTGAGCCGCGCACGGATGCAATATCATCCTCAAAGGCATGAGGATGTGACTGCTAGTAGAATTGAATGGGCTAAAAAGAAAAAGAGAAGTTTTTAGGCGGCAAACACTAAACAGCTAACAACTTATAATGAAAAATGGTACATTTACGCTCGATGCCTCCCCACACTATGTTACATGAACTAAATACAAAAAGCCATTTTCTCCTAATCAAAAACCATCTTAATCTCCCATGTTCTAGTGTTGTAGAATGTTTTCAATCTGAATTTCATCACATCAGCAAGATATATCATTTTGTAATTTCTCTAGACCAATCAAAGGTTTGCAGACCCTTGCCTCTCACATAAGGTTGCATGTTTTCTTTTGTACATCTACAATCTACTGCTCATGGCTTCTAGTAAGCCTTAATTAGACCAATATACAGTCTCCAATTTCAGGAAGTGAACAGTTGCCACTTCTAGAAAGCTTTAATAGTTCCCATACCTGAGTGCGAAGTTTGCTCAAGAAATAATTCCTTCACCAGCTAAGAACTCATGAACTAAACCACCTACTTCTATCATGCTACAATCAGGTTCCTTGTTTACACTTGTGCCCTCATCTTACTCCTGGCCTTCTGAGCATCATCCCATCTTCCAGCAGAGGATTCAACTCCAGCACTATCTTGAGGATTCAACTCCAGGAGCTTCCTAGCAACAAACTCTGCTAATTCCACATTACCATGGTTTTTGCAACCATCCAAAAGCGACTCCCAGACCACAGGAGCTTCTTGTATTGGCATCGTTCTCACAAGTTGCTCAGCCTCCTCTAGCAGTCCCAATCGACCAAGTAAATCCACCATACAGCCATAGTGCTCAACCGTTGGTTGAACCCCATAAACAGGAAGCATGAGATCAAAAATTTTACGCCCTTCATTTAACAAACCTGCACTACTACATGCAGATAAAACACCAACAAAGGTCGCTTCGTTGGGCTCAAAACCCTCCGCAAGCATCTCAGAAAATTTTTGCAATGCTTGTTCTCCAAGTCCATGAGTACTTAGACCAGAAATTATCGAATTCCATGTACTAATATCCTTCCTTGAAGTACTTCTAAATACTCTTGTAGCCTTCTCAATGTTTCCACATTTGGAATACATGTCAACAAGAGCAGTAGCTACAAAACCATCTATTCCAATACCATTCTTATCAATATAAGCATGAATCCATTCACCTTGACTTAAATCCCCAATATGAGCACAAGCAGATAAAGCATTCACAAATGTGCAATTATCCGGCTTTACTTTTGCATTCTGCATCTCTTTGAAAAGTACTAAAACTTCCTTGAAACAACTCGCGTGGGCATAAGCAGTAATTATAGCATTCCAAGAAACCACATTCTTCGAAGGCATCATATCAAAAACCCGTCTCGCTTCCTTAACCAATCCCACATTTACATACCCTGAAATCATAAAATTCCAAGACTCCACATTCTTTTCCTCCATTTCATCAAACAATTCACTCGCTAACTCCATCATTCCCATCTCCACATAAGCACTTAACAAGGCATTCCAAGAAACCACATTTCTTTCGGGCATTTTATCAAGCATGTTACGTGCAGTATCCATACACCCAGTTCTTGCATACAAATGAATCAAAGTATTTTGAATATATAAATCACACCCAATTCCAATCTTCAACAAATGACCCTGAATTTGCATTCCTTCTTCTAACCCACCAAAACAAGCACACGCTTTCAACATAAAAGTGAAAGTGTACTTATCAGGAAAAACATCACCGTTGTTCAACATATGGAGAAAGATCGGGAGTGCGTTTTGAGGGGTTGGGCTGTTGGCATAAGCTCTAATGATGGTGTTAAAAGTGTATGAATTTGGGTTTTGAATGTGAGTGAAAACGGAGTGTGTGTAGGAGAGAGTTTGAGGATCAGGGTTTGTGGTGGCAAAACTGATGATGAGCTTGCTTGCAGCAAATGAATCGTGAGAGTGGCCAGTTTTGATCATGTGTGCATGGGCTTGTTGGATTTCAGTGAGGGAGGTAGCCATTTCTGTGAACGAGAGAATTGGTGGCTGAGTTATGCATCCACTCATTGTTATCGTCAATTTCAAAAGTGTTGATTTTTGTCTTCACACTTCTCTTTTGGATCTTATTATCTTATTCAAATGCTGCAATGGACGCTGGTCTCAAGTGGACAGAGGATCACGGGTGTCTGTGTGGATAAAAATGATAGATTTCATTTTAGAGAAGCAAACTTTTTAATTTAATTTTTTTTTTACGCAATGAATATATAATTTAGAGAATCTATCTAATTTTATTTTATTTTATTTGAAATATTTGATTTTCTGAACAAGAAATTAATTTTGATTGGATTAAGAAAATTAATTTAATGTTAAATTAGAATCATAGATATCAACAGGGGCGATAAAAAAAAATAATAAAAAAAAAAAAATTGTATTTTACATAAAATTAAAATGTGAGCCAATCAAAATTATTTTAATTAACTAATATCTTGTCCCTCTATTATTTTAATAATATAAATTAACTAATAATTTTTGTTTCCATAATTATATTGATCATGAAAATAGGAGATAAAATCAATCAATTTTAATATCTCAATTTCATATTATTTTATATATTATTACACAATCTAGTGTGTACTATATATATATATATTGTTATAGATTTCATTAAAATAAATTAAGTAAATATTGAACTTTTATAGCGACTATCTTTATTATTTATTTTGTTAGGTTAATTAATAATCTGATTTTAATAAATTTATTTTATTATTTTATTATTTAAATTTTATTTAAAATTATTATAAATTAATTTGGTTTAACATGAATATTATAAAATTAAATTATGTCGGAAGCTTGTCAATTTTATGACAGAGATTTAATGCCCTATAGTTGTACCTATTGTTGCTATTATTACTTTATTTACTCTAGTATGTTACCTACTTTAGTATGTCTCCTAGTAGTATGTTACCTACTTTAGTATGTCTCCTAGGTCTACTGTATTTATTAGTTACTATTTTTTCTCTTGTATAAATAGGTTTATATTTCCTTCAATAAAAGTTGTGGTAGCCAAAAATAGCCCACAGGCCCAAAGGTACAAAGCCCAAGCACCTTTTAACTTTGATCCAATTTGAAGTAGCCCAGGTGACAAAGCCAGCAGCGTGACTTGGTCGTTTGAAGACCAAGTCAGCCAGCAGTTTAAAAACACATTCAGCAAACGAGATATTTGGGGAGAAAATATCTCCAAAGATCTCGCTGAATCATATCGTGATGGATTTGTGGTTTAGTAAAAACGGTCACTGGAATCTCCTATATAAAGGGCTCCATTTGACACTTATAAGAAAAAAAGGGACAAGCTTACTAAAGCGTATCAAAACTCTGTTTGTGAGAATCACGATCACCAGAATTCAGCAATCACGATCACCGGAGTTCAATATTCACAGTCATCATAACCGTCGCTCAGCCCAAGTGTATCTAAGGCTAACGATCTGAACCACCTCTTTAATTTATCTCTTTCATTGTTTATCTGTTCTTCAATATTTGCAGGTTACTAGATTGGTCGACCAAGTTTCTTTGCAGTCGACCGAGTTCTTTTGCAGGTCAATCCAGCAGACGACAACAGCATTTAAACGATCCAACCCAAGTTGCATTGGGCCTATCAACATACGATCCGATCCATATCGATTGTAGGTCGACACCCTACAAAAGTAATCCATTCTTCTCTCTACAATCTACAAGTTACAAGTATGTAAATAATTGTGATTTAAATATATCAATGGTATAATGATATTTTAAATTTATATTTTATAAGTCGAGAACTATTAAAATATTATATGCATACAGTTAAGAATAGGCATAGGTTTTGCAACAAAATAAAATATGTTTTCTCATACACTCTTTGATTATGTAATTAACATGAAAATTATGAAAAAAAATTAGATTGATTTGGTTATAAATAATTTTCTATATATAAAATAGGCATGTTACATTTTAATTAGTTAATGTCTATTTTATTTATTTATTTATTTGTATCATTACTTTTAACACTAAACGATATCACATTTTGTTGAAAATTCAAGTATCAGGTGTGGGATTCCGTACTTTTTCTTCCTACTGATATTATTTGAAGATTGCATGACCTATGAATCTACGATATTAGTTTTTGTTTTGGACCCCCTAAAGCCAAAATTCTGGCTTCATCCCTGGATATCAACTATATCATGATTGTATAAAAAAAGGCTAATTGGCATTGATACCCCTGAATTATAGCCGAATTTGCACCTTACCCCCTATATATATATATATTTGCCATTAAACCCTCATATACTTCATCCCTGGTGAAGGGGTAAATTCCTTCAACGATTGCCAATTTATGAGAGTTCAGAGGGGTTTAATGACGAAAAAAAAAAGTATAGGGGGCATAGTATTTTAGAAGTGTTTAGGGGTCATCAGTGCCAATTAGACAAAAAAATAAATAAATAAATAAAATTAAAAAATTAAAAAAAATTAAAAATATAATTTGCGACTAAAAAATATTAAATAAATTCGGATTTAGATAAGGGAGGATTCGAACCTACAACCCCATAATGTAGGTGTGAGGGGGACAAACCTTATCTTGTCAACTTATAAACATTATCAAAAGAGTATAATACACGTATCGATATTAACAAAGTAATCATGAAGTTAACTTAAATGAATTTAATAACCAATTAGGGTCCGAGAGAAACAAAGAATTAAAATATTTAACTGTTTTGGAATTATTTTGTTGTTGATATTTGTCTAATGTAATCATGATTGTTGATATGTTTTGCTTATCCGAATTGTCTTTTAAGATACGAAAAGAAGGTTAGTGGTACACGTTGAAGGAGTTACCTAAGCATGAAAGATATTAATTACATAATTAAGATTTGTCTTAATTAATACCCAAAAAAGAGGTTAGAAGCACATGACGAGGAGTCCATTTTTGCTCACCCCCTTCTAAGAGGGTGAGCATTGCCCCCCTCCCCAACACTTGACATGTGTCAGGGGAGGAGTATTTTTGTCTAAAAATTATTGTGTGTTTAGATAAAAATACCCCCTCCCTAGACACATGTCAAGTGTTGGGGAGGGAGGTGAGCAAAAACAAACTCTTTGCTACGAAGAGCCAAATGAAAAGCATCACCATCAAAATAACCTTAAGCCATCTCCGATAAAGAGTGAGAGTTATAGTTATATTTGGGTCTCCAATAATACTGAGAGTGATGTTTATACGTACTTTTACTCCGATAGTTCTTAGAGTGATATCTAAGAGTGATATTTTTGTAACAAATTTAATTATGTCTAATTTATAATAAGTGGTTAATAAATTGAAATTTATAAACTTTAATGTTGATAAAAATAATACCATTGTAAATTTCTCAATGAGATCTATAAAATTGTACTAATATTTAATATTTTTAAATATTTTTAAATTATTACCAAATTTGATAATATTGAAAATTTTAATTTTTTAAATAAGAAAACATCTTAATTTAAATTTCATAGATTAGAATACATAAATGTAAATCACAAATAAATTTTTCTATAATTTTTATTTTTTTTTTGGATTTTTATTGATTTTCTAGTATTTTTTGGATAAAAATAAATTTATTCCAAATTATAATGTCTTAAAAACTGTAGATCGTCCATCTTCAACGGTCAACAAATTTGATTCATCCATCTTTAACGATTAACAAATCTTCTCCGTTCATCTCCAATGGTCAACAAATACAACCGGATCCCACACATTCATCTCTCTTAATTATGGTATGGGTCTCACACTACTCTCACAAAAAGAATAATGCTTAGACACTGATCAGTCGGTACCTAAAATATCGACCCTACTAATAGGAGTGTAGCATGTAACCTTTTTTCTTTTACTTTTTACATTTATCTCACGAATTGGGCCAAATGTTACAGGAGTACTTTTTACATTTATCTCACAAATTTGATTTTTGTTAATTTTCTAGTATTTTTTGGATAAAAATAAATTTATTTCAAATTTTAATGTCTTATAAATTGTAGACCGTCCATCTCCAACGGTCAACAAATCCAATATGTTCATCTCCAACGGTTAACAAATCTGATCCGTTCATCTCCAACGGTCAACAAATAAAACCGGATCTCACACATTCACCTCTCTTAATTATGGTATAGATCTCACAAAAAGAATAATGTTTGGGTACTGATCGGTCAGTACCCAAAACACTGACCCCACCAATGGGAGTGTAGCACATAGCATTTTTTCTTTTATTTTTTACATTTAACTCACAAATTGGGCCACGTGCTAACTTTTTACTTTTTACATTTATCTCACATAGCATGCATGAGTACCAAAGCTAAGCAGGATAATAAAAACGGCAACAGACGGGGCATACCTAGAAGGTGATAGCATTGGCACCAGAGGGGACCTGTCCCAAAGATGGTAACATTGGCACCAGAGGGGATATTGATCTAAATGCATGATACTGTGTTAAGAAAAATGTAGTACATGAACATATAAAGCAATATAACATAATAACCCAATCCCAGCAACTAGCAGCATCGTAAAATGCACATGGGTTCAGTCTACTCTGCAGAAAACATGGTCACTGAGATTTACACACAAACAACTTCAATATACCTTAAAAATGTCAACCCTCAAATCATTCATGCTCTTTGATGATCAGAATGAGCCTCTAGGAAGAAGCATAAAATGTGCAACCGCAAAACTACTTTTACTGCTCCAGTCACATAAGCAAGGGCATTCCGAGAAGGAAGAAGATCAACAAGTCAAGTGTCTATAACAAGCAAGGAACATAGCATATAATGTAGGTGAAAGATATAACATTGATTTCAGTAAACTTAAATTGGAAAGCTTCTATCAAAGAAATTGTTATATGCCTATTTTCCATTCAAAGTACTGTAATAAGTACATAGCAATAAAGATGGTTCACCTCTATCACAACACATGGTCAATCAAACCCCCACCTCACTCAGAAGTCACTCTTGGGAAAATATGACAACTCTGGATCACCCCAGTTGTTAAATATATAAGCATGTGCTGATAAATAATTCGGTAATGCAACACAAATATCAATCAAACATGTCATATTCAAGTCAAGAAAAAGATGGTAACCTATGGCCGCAGAAGTTTTTTCAGACTCTTTGGATATTAAACCCTATTAGGAACAGAATGTGGCCATAAAATGACATGCATTCCAACAAGAAACACCGGTAATCAAGAGATATGTCATTATAAGAAGCCCTAACAACGACTAAGGATCACTCGGATAATTATGCAACCACAAAATCAATGTATGCTATTCTTTAATAACGGATGAGGCAGAATCAAACCAATGTCCACATAAGCCATGGAAATCAAAGCAGCAAGTAAAACTAAAAAGTCTAATATCTATTAATTACCAGGTCCAACCAATCATACCAAAATTTATTATATGAAATATCAAGGCATCAAAAGCTGGAAAATGCAATCAAAGAATGTCAAGTTCTCTCTGCGGGAGTTAGATGCCCCATCTGTTCGGCGAGACTATTTACATTCCTCATATTCCACCAAAATCTGCCTGGTTCAGCAGGTTTGTTTTCGTTCTTTCTGCTATCAGTATCCTTTCGTTCTGATTGAACTTCCTGGTTGTCTGTAGCACCAGGATTCTCAGTCAAAAACTGTTCCCAGAACATGTCATTGGCTCCGGTTGGCACAGGAGCAGCATTCGCAACCACTGCTTCCTTTGAAGGAACAACCTCAGGAGCAGAAACCACGGTAGGCTCGGAATTCATGTCAATTCCAGGAGATTTGGGCCGAACATCAACATTATGTTGTATGCAAGATACAGGCAGACTATCTTCACAACTTGTAGATTCATCCAACTCCAGCCTCGAATTAGGTTGAATGTAAAGTTGAGCAGCACTCGGTATGACATTCTCCCAAAATCTCAAGGAGGAATCCAAGTGGTCCAACTGCTCCATGTTTGACGAAGTACTCTCTGCATTATCTCTAGCTGCAGTTTGGGAAGTGCCTATCGGATTATCTTCAATGTTGGCTTCATCATAGAAATAATCAATTCTTTGCAGCCTTCTCTTTCTGCTATGAGTTTCCAATTGCGACCCAAGATTTGAGGCAATCCCTGGTTTCTGCAAGGTTCGAGCCACGAGAGACACCATCTTCTGCTGTTTCTGTTCCATATTTTGAAAACGCTCCTTCAAAAGCTGCATCTGCAATTCAAATCCTTTCCGCTCCTGATCGTGGCTTTTTAACTCCGACATAAGCATTTCCTTTTCATTTTTCAATCTCTCAATTTCGTCTTTCAAACTCTGTCTTTCCAAATCAGTTAACGGAGATCCTTGTACTTGTAGATTCGGAGTAGAATGGCTATGTACAGGCTTTCGTCTGTGGATGTTCTTTAAAAGTTGTGGTTGTCCCCTTATAAAATCCTCATTTGCAAATTCCCATTGCTCAGGATCAACTTTTCTGAATCCCTGTTAAATTTCAAAGCAATTAAATACAACTGTGTAAGGAAATTGAAATGAAAATATACCAAGCTAACGAAAAAACCCAATTGGCTTACATATGTATTCAGCTGTCTGATGAAGCTTGAGAAGTTATTGTGCTTAAAGAATCTGGGTAACAAATCCCTAGCAAACTCTGGTGGATTCCACACAACAAAGCTTTTATTACTTGAACTCCAAGACACAACCGAATCAGACAAATGATCCTCTACCATCTCATACGTCTTCGCAAGGAAAGGAGGCAGCGAATTCGAACTGCCTTGAGCTTCATCCATTGCAAATTCTAATATCTATTCACAAAAACCCCAAATTCAATGCCCAACACTGAAATCTCAATAATGACAAAAAGCATAGACCTTTTTAAAAAATAAAGCTCAAAAGTCTCCTACAAAGTTTCAATCTCAATCAATAAACAGACCACTCTAACGTTGTGTCACATGCAAACAACAGTGTTTATCGACCTCGAAACATTGGCACAAACGCTAAATTGTGAAACCCCAATTCACAACTCCAGAATTCCCAAAAGAAGATCCATTTATTTTCAGTGGACAGCTAATCAGATAATAAGAGATTTATTGAGCTCTTTACAACAAAAAGAAACCAAAAGGAATCGAGAAAAAGTAAAAATGAAAAGAACCCAGATTCCACGACTTGAATTCCGAATTCTCACCTTCTCAGATTCCAAAACTGAGTGAACAAAAATCCCTTTTGTCCTCAAAGCAGACACGACCGAATCATCCAAGATTATTCGAAGAAGCGTCAAATTCGAAAGAAACTGTAAACACTGATCACAACAAAGCAAAAAACCCACAACAAATTGCTTTCCAAGTAGCTAAATTCATCTGCGGTCAAATCCTGCAAAGCACGCAAATGAAAAAAAAAAAAGGGGAAAAAAAATCAAATTCTGTTTTACTTTATTGAAAAAATGGAACCCATTGTTGACAATTCGTTTACCACGCATTCACGAACCAACACGGAAACACCCAAAATAATAATAAAATCAATAAAATAAAAGAGAAAGCTTGAAGCCAAAGCAACAACGAAAGAAAACAATAATTATTTTCTGAATTTTTACTTGAAATACAGGGAGAGGACCGGCCGCCGGCAGACTCAGAATCTCAAAACGACTCGTGTTAATTCCTTTCCTGGTGATTTTATGGGGATTCTGGTTCCAGAACCGCGTAGAAAGATTTTCTAGGGTTTTTATACACGTTTTAAGGTTTTTATACATCATAGATTTAATCTACAGAAAATCATGAAAATGAGTATTGACCAAGGATTATGCTGAGTTGGGTTGATATGATTGGCTGATTTTTTTATTTATTTTAGATATCTCTTTGATTTTAGTTTTAGAAGATTTTATTGTCAATTTTGTCGTACGTATTTGTTGTTTATTTTATTTTATGTATATACGGGGTTCGGACAAAAGCCAATAAACATTTTTTTAAAAAACAAATTGTGACGGCTGCTCTGTCTTGTAGCTCGATTTAATGGTATGATTCTCACATCTACAAGTTCTAGTTTTGAGTCGTATTACCCGTCTGAGCCAAAATTATTATAATAATTCAACATAAAATGTAAATTATATTACATACACTTCAATTTAAACAAACTTTTTCGGCAATTGGTTGAGCGGCTAAGGGATGAATTTTCTTTCTTTTCTCTCTCCCGCATAGGGTTTTCTTTTCTCTAAATATGGATCCACATGATACATGGAACTTCCTTGCTTCATTCTCTCATGTGTTATTTTGAAGCTCCGGTAGTTCTTCTCAACCTCCCTCTAATCTAAAAACTTTTGGAGCATTTCTCACAACTTATGTGATGCACGTCCAACCTAATCTTCTTTAAACATCAGTTATTAAGTATCTGTTTGGAAGAGTTTGTCTATTGGTTAAAAAAGCTTTTTTAATTAAAAAAAACTTTTTTCAATTTTTTTTGTATCGTTTGGTTGTCACTTAGTATAACTTTTGGATAATTAAAAAAATTATTTTATATCTACTTGGAAAAACCCAAATTTAAAGCTTTTCCAAGTAGATCTTTTGGAGTTTTTTTTAATAACACTAAAATATCTAATATAACTCTTTAATTTAATATTTGTTAGAATATTTTGGTAATTCTATCTTAAAAAAAAAACTCTTTTTTAATTAACAACCAAAAGACTAACGACTTTCATTTCAAAGCTCTACTTCTAAAAGATCTACCACAAAAAAATCTACTTGAGAAGCTCTTCCAAACGTATTCTAAGAGAGATACTACATGTGTTATTATTATTTTTGCTTATGTTAAGAAACATTAATGTTATTGTTGTATGAATTTATTCGAGCGAATTCTCTCGTTAAAGGGCTCAAAGCCAATGAAACTAGATGAACTTAAGAAGATTCTCCAATCTATTTGGCATGTTCATTATCCTTGGAAATCAATTCATTTCCAAAAGCCAATTACGACATTCAATTTAGTGATGAAGGATATTTAAAACGGATATAGAGTGGTGGCTCTTATTCTATTTTGAATGATATCTTCAGGTTATTTCGTTGGCAACCAGATTTAATCCCAACGAATAGCAGTTATCTCATGCTTAGGTATGAATTCGTCTTTATGGCTTATGCTCTAAGTATTGGCATCAATGAACCATAATGAAGATTACAAGAGGAGTGGGAATCCCCTTGTAATTGAATGAAACCACCAAGGATTAATTGTATGATTATTTTGTTAGGGTGTTGATGGATGTGGATTTAATGGCTTCTCTACCGACATCTATAATGATTGAATGTGATGATCGTCGAGGCTTTTCTATAGAAGTGATCTACGAGAATCTTCGGGGGTAAATGTTCAAAGTGTCAAACCTATGGTCATAATGCTAACAAGTGTCGCAAATTTGTATCGGATAACAAAGTCAAGTCAAGTTCGTGAGATACAAGGAAGGTTTTTCGACCCATAAACCGCTCTTAGGATGTTGATGATAACTTGATGGCACAACATGTTGAAAGTGGGGATGCAATTGAGCCAAAACAATTTGATGCAACCAAGAAAATGCCCGCATTTCAAATGACAAATGATCACGATGGTCTGATGGAAGGACTTGGTTGTTAATAAGGTAAAGCCCCGATAGTGGAATAATTGACAAAATTAGTTCCGAAAAATCAGGATAAGGAATTGGCAATAATTCAGATACAATAAATGTAGAATTTCAAATTCAAATACAAAATTTTAATTTCAATAAGGAATCTATTGATGGAGACAAAGATAATTATATGGAAAATCCTGAGATTTATATTTCCATTTTAGAGAGTATTGCTTCCGATTCAAATACTCTTTTAATGTTGTTTGAATCACCAACGACTGCTAGATAAGTGCTATGTAATTCTGACCCGGAGTTGGAAAGTCAACCTGTTGTGATGGGAGATGACACACTTGGGAAGGAAATTGAAGATAATGTTATGATCCCCAATAAAAGACTGAGATATTAATGTTACTAACTCTGCTCATGAGCAAGCAGATCCCATTCTACAACAAGAAGTTGATTACTTGTTAATCAAAGATAATTGAATTCCTGTGGTGACAAATCGAAAAAGAAAGTGAAGCCAACGTTTAAGATTTTATCTACGATTAGTATCAAGCCTCAATTGAGTCAGGGAATAAATTTCAAGCGCATCCAATGAAATTGATGTGCATTTCAAACTATTTTTGTTTGTGTTCTTTTTCTGTTAACTAGTTTTGCTTGTTTTTGTTTTCTTCGCTCTTGTATTATTTTTTCTTGAAATAATAAAACTCTTTTCAATTTTAAAAAAAAAAATCTTGTCCGATAGATTTTAAACAAATTATGCAAGTGTCTCCAAACTACACCGTACACGTCGTCTGGCTTTGGACTTCTCAAATTCCGGATTAGTTTGTCAAAATTCATGACCAAATTACGTGGTATGTGAGTTTGCAAATCACATTACTCACCACATACTCTCCTTATTAACATAATGGTGACAACTCATGAACCATATCATTTTAACATAAATTTTAGGCTAATTGGCACTGATGCCCCCTAAACACTTCTAAAATATGCATTATGCCCCCATACTTTTTTTTTTCGTCATTAAACCCCCTGAACTCTCATAAATTGACAATCGCTGAAGGAATTTGCCCCCTGGTTGCACTTGGTGAGGGGGCAAATTCCTTCAGCAATTGTCAATTGATGAGAGTTCAGGGGGTTTAATGGTAAAAAAAAAAGTATAGGGGGTAAGGTGCAAATTCGACTATAATTCAGGGGTAATCAGTGCCAATTAACCTAAATTTTATGAGCAGTCTAGTAATACTTTTGGTTTATTTGGTTAAGAATGAGATAAATTTTTGAAGAATAATGTTAGGGTGCCAAATAATATGTCAAGTGATTTGTAACAACTATATATATCATATAAGATGATGTGTTCGTTACGATATATTTCCCACGTCATTTGATATTTTGGATAACAAAAAAAAAAATTGGAGAAGGCTACTGCTACCGAGATAGATGTTTAATTTATTATTTTTAGTTGCAGCCAAAGTAATGAAATAAAATAAAATAATTTATTCAATTAAATAAGAAAGATAATACAGTATCATAACTAAATGACAGGTATAAATAACAAATAAAAGAATATATCACTCAGGATATTTAGTTTTTTAACGAGTATTACGGATTTGAACTTGAAACATATACCGCTTGATATTGATCTTGGGGTAGATATCTATGAGACTATTACGCACAAATATTATTTAATAGGTTATGTGTATTATTTGATCTCGGTTGGTCAATGACCTCCATATTATTTTTTTTAATACTTCAAAATAACAATAATAGTTTATTTTTTTTAATTAATTTAAAATGTTTCTTTTTACTGTGAAAAAAATAAAATTCAAACCCACTAATAAAAGCATCTTTCCTCTCTCTACAAGAAAAACAAGAAAAGTCTGGTATTAGTTGTGACCTAAGCCGAATAATTTATTTATGCTTATATTAAGTTATCCAACTAATTTGAATTAATACCCAGTACTCACATAATAAATAAACTGAATTTAAATTAAATAAACCAAATAATCCCCAAAATCATTAAATGTTTTTAAATTTTTGAATACACGGTAATGATTTAGCCGCTACATAGAATCGGTCATGTAAGTGATATATATTTTAATTTTTTATAGACCCTTAAATTAAAATCTAATAACTCTTAATCACCCAGGCAACTATAGCGGTTGACGTCCCCAGGAGCGTAGCTCAGTCGATAGATGAATGAGTTTAAGGTTTGGATAAATGACTCCCAAATCAGCGGTTCGAATCTTACCAATAATAAAAAACTTCAAAAAATAAATAAAAATAAAAAGCAATTGACCTGGTTAACGGAAAGAGAACAAAAACCTCATAATTTAATCGACTGTTATTTATGATGATGGATTGTGTCGTTGAAATGTTGAATTGACCATTATATGCTTGTTGCATTGCATATTTGCAAACGACTGGAGTTTGAGTTGACGGAAAATGGCAACGAATGTGATCCAAATTTGACTTTCTGGTTTCATTAAAAAAAAGACTTGGACCAGGTCCGATCCACTACTGCTTAATCAACATGAGTGGACCAAAAACCGGGTTTGTAAAATTGTGATGATTGGAGACATGGGTTGACCCGACCATGCTCCACCACTAATGCCCACTCATTGCTACGCTTGTCGTGTTGCGGAAAATTAAGCCTAGATGGGGACTGTTTTTTACGTGCATCACAAATCACCAACTAACTTTATCTAAATTAGACATTAAAAAAATAAAATAAAATAAAAACTTTTATCTAATTATCTAAACGAAAATCCTTAAATAACCATTATAGTTTTGTCACTATCTAAAGACAAATCGATATAAATAATTAAAAATTTAGAATAAGATATTACCAAAATACCACAAAGAACTGATCATATATCATAGAAAATCAACGATCAACATTTTTATCGACAAAATCTACAATTTATATTTACAAATAAAAAATAATGTAAATGCATTCAATATTTATAAAATTGTATCATATTACAAAAAATATAAATATATTTTACAGAAATATTCACAAACATAAATTTCAAATCACGAAATCAGAAGCGTTGTTTGGTTACTAATAAAGTAAATCTAGCTTAGATCTTGTTTAATCTCATATTTTACAAGGAATTGATAATAAAAAGACATTTATAACAATTAATTTAAAATGTGTTGTTATTTATTTTTACTTCCATTTTAAAAAGTAAATTTTATGCTTAACATTTAAAATAAAATAAAATAAAAACATTTATAATTTTAATTTCATTTTGCAAGTACATTTAAATATTTATGATTATTACCGAAAGCCGAAAAATATATAAAATTAATCTTATACATACAATTGCAAGCACAATCCCTTTTAAAATTAAATGTAAATGGTTGGAAGATTTTCTCACGTGTGAGTAAATATTTACATAGTCTATGTAATGATTGATATTGGTACGTCGTTTTATGTCAATTTTTTTAAAATATATATATATATAAATATATAATTTTTATGTAATTAAATTACTCCATGTATGAATTGTGATATATATATATAAACAATTATTTTATATATAAATTTGATAGTTATTAATTTATTTATTTTTAAATATTACATGAATTCAGGATTTTATAAGGAAAAAATTATTGGTAAAGATATTAACAAGTGATGTTAAATGTAATTCGAAACAGTATTGTTGCGATATTGGACGTGACCAAAAACAGAAACCGAAAAGACAAGACACCGAACAAGAGGGTTAAACTTTAGAGAGCTGAAATCTGCGTTTTGAGGAAAAGAGGATGGGGTGTGCGTGCCTCGTGGGTGGCGGGCATATCGGCCATCACGTGACCCTACCATATTAACGGACATGATTAGCCTACTAGGATACTACTACACTCACTCGTGGCCCCCACCATAATATCACTAAATCTTACACAAACACACACTCCCGCAATTGGTGCCACGCAATATGGACGGACCCACCAAACAATTTACAAGTAAGAAAATACATATATATTTATAAATATATATATACACGAGAGGAGTGCGGACCCAACCGGGTTAATTCAAATCCAATTAATTCATGACCGGTTGGAGTCCGCGGCGCACGTGCGGATCGTTGAACTTTGGATAATGACTTTGTGGGTCCCTCAAGTTTATTTATTATCTAAAAGTGCATTATTTAATTTGCTAACAAATTATCTTTTTTGCTGTTTCATTGGCTAACATGATCAGGACTCGAGAGTCGAGAGGAGGAGATCAGTCTCCTTTCCTTTTCATTGGTGTTTTAATTCCTCTGCCACCAAATTTACAACCCAATCTTTGACATTTTTTCTATAAGGTATTATTGCATTATACAAGATTCAAGGAGCAAGCAAATAACATTTTGATAAGTTTTTATGTTTATTTTGATTTCTGTCGAGGATAAAAATAAGGTGTATTGATGCAATATTAATGTCTTTCGGGTACATCCTTTAGAAGATGCATTTGGAGTCCCCTATCTTTGTAGAGATGGTCTTTGGAGGTTGATATGGAGCCCCTTAAAAATTGAAAAAATAACAAACGGTTAAGATGGTCAACGAAGATGTTAGCAAGCATTAAAAGTAAGGATGCAATTTACGTACAAATTTTTTTTACTAGATGAGAATACTTGTCTCGATTTTCCTTTCTATTTAATATTTATAGGTTTATGTCTTACTCCTTATTATGTTGTACATGGCCACTTGTGTCAAGTGTGATCTAGGTAGTCATCTCATGAAGGTGATCTTCCTTAAAAGGTGGTTCTGATGGATAATTTATTGATAGGTAGTATGGACACTCCTCTAGCGGTATGTAGTCAATGTCGAACACATATCTGTGTCCAACACTCGTCGGACATAGTTAGGTACGTGTCTAGCACTCCAAAAACCGTGTCCGTTGACTTTTTTAAAAGTCAACGGTAGATAGGATATGACAAGGAAACACATATCCGTGTCCAACACTCGTCGGACATAGTTAGGTACGTGTCTAGCACTCCAAAAACCGTGTCCGTTGACTTTTTTAAAAGTCAACGGTAGATAGGATATGACAAGGACACACATATCCGTGTCCAACATTCGTCAGACATAGTTAGGTACATGTACAGCACTCCAAAAACCGTGTCCGTTGACTTTTTTAAAAGTTAACGGTAGATAGGATATGACAAGGACACGTGGAGAATAAAGTTGAGACACGCAAAGGATACGACGGGACAGTTTTGTAATTATATTTTTTCTAAAAAATAGGATCAAATTATGAATTACAAAAATTTAGGAGTCAAAATCAAATTATTCAAACATGGATTATGTTTTAAAAAATTTATTGGATTATGTATCCATATATTATTATTTTTGAAAAGTATAAATATATATTATTTTAATTAACATATCATACCGTATTCATATCATAATTTTTAAAGATTTTCGTATCCCCTTATCATATTCTCTGGATATGTTACCTTGATTTATTGCCAACAATTTCCATTTTCCATATAGCAACGCATCATCCACCAAACAAAAACCGTTAATTATGGTAGCAAGTTAATCGTGGCCGTATGATTGTGAAAGTGTGATTAAAGATGATTAATCAAAAGGGTGGCGCATGTCAGGTGAGGCCCACTAAAGAAGGTATACCTGGCAGTCTAATTATGCTGCTTGTAGGATCTCGTTAGTCACGCAAAAGAGAGGCAAGTGGGCATGATCTGATGGTCACGTGAAGAGAGACTGATTGATCACTCACTCACTCTTTTACTGACCGAGACAGTGAGACCAACCCCCCAAAGCCGAAGAAGAAGAAGATATCAATTTTTAGGGTACCATCGTATAAAGCACCAACACAACACAAAGCTTGATATATACAGTCAGTTACATAATGTGTACATACGCACTAACAAATGTGACACTGCCCCCCTCTTCCCTTTCACTGTCTTCTTCACACAACCCCGCCGTATACGCGCCCGACCCATCTACCAAGTGCCACACCCCACCACTTCTCCTTTCTTTTCTTCTACCATTAAATATTTGACGTTAACTCGCCATACAAATCATCTTACTATGTTATCAATACAATTTAGGTCATATTACATCAATTTACTAGACTATATGTGTTGGCAATAAATTACATTTGGTGGATGACACCTCCGGAGAATAATCACTTATATAATACTTATCACTCGTAACCAGGAGCGAAGCTAGAAATTCAAGATTGGGGGATCAATATACAAAATTAGGGGACCAAAATGAAAAAAAGTTAAAATTTTATAACTATTTTATAATTTTTTTAATATGAACTTCAGATTTTTTTTTGGAGGGAGGAGGGATTGAACCCACCAGCCCCCCTCTCCCCCCGCCCTTGCTCGTAGCTAAGCACACCTATAACGGTAGCTAATTTTTAGTTTCTTAACCATTTGTTAATTTTCTAAAGAAACTTCAGAATCTCAAAGGGACCACAATTGCAACCTTCGAGTAACATCCCCGGAAGGCACTCCAGTCTCCGGAAAGGCCTTAACTAATCACCATTCACCAAACGTCTCATTTTTTATCCTTAACAATTTGCATACTTGCACTAAAAGAGAAAAATGACTAAATGGAAGGTGAAATTTTGGTCATGACTCATGACACGCTTAGCAGGTGTCCTAAAATCCAAACAAGCCAAGCCAACCAAACCGAAATCATCAATTTCTACTTTTTGAGTGTCCATTGTTTTAAATTTTAATAAATGTTAGTGCAAGACAGAGAAATTTTCCGTTCAATATTTTAAGTCAATAAGGCAAATCATTTTAGTAATTATTCATTTTTGACCATAATACCCTTTGTTTCTTTAATCAATCATTTGCAAACCATTTGGTTTTCCGGGAACAATAAAGAGGACTACACCGTCTAAGGTTTATAGTAGATTAGTAATCGTAATAGGTACCGCGAAATGAGTCACAACTCACAAGGCTTTTATAAAAAGCCTAAACACGTGTTAGCCCCGTGATCTCGGAATAAAGGTCACACAGTGGCAAACCTCGTAAATATACGAGCTGTACATGTCCATTTATGTTCACACTCTGTTATTTAGTTCACCTTCTCCCAAACTAACTTTCATTTAACCTCTCTCTCCTTTAAAATACCGCCAGTCGATCAAAAACCACTTTCTCCGATTCCGATCCTCATCCCCCGGTCTCCGATTTTCCGTCTCATGAGACCGAGATTCTAAATTGAGAAATAAAAAAAAAAAAAAATCAAAAGTGACGTCGTTTGATTCGTTCGAGCCAGATAGGAATCTCCGGAAGATGACGTCGGGGACTAGAATGCCGACGTGGAAGGAGCGAGAGAACAACAAGCGGCGGGAGAGGCGACGCCGGGCCATCGCCGCCAAGATCTACTCCGGCCTGAGAATGTACGGCAACTACAAGCTTCCCAAACACTGCGATAACAACGAAGTACTCAAAGCTCTCTGTAACGAAGCCGGTTGGACAGTCGAAGAAGACGGCACCACTTATAGAAAGGTACGTAAGCGACATAGTCAATTTCTTCTTTAATTATATGTTTGTTAATTTAGAGCTAGTTTGGAGATGCGCACGTTAACAAATTGTGTTATCGCCGCCGGTAATAAATCTTCGCCGGTGGTGTTTTGCTCTACCTGCTCTAGATATTAAATCTGAAATCAATTTTGACAAAATAATTGAATTAATTTGTCGATTCAGCTGATGACGTGTGCCGGTCAGTTCTGGCGCCGGGTAGCTTGGACTAGGAAATTAAGATGATTTTTTTAATATATTTTTTTATATTTTCTGTTAGATGATCAACGGTTGAGAATAGAGATTTCTCTGTTGCTTGTACAACAATTTAATATTATTTTAATCTAGGACACAGAACACAAGATCGTAAGATTCGCTCTCTGCTTACTTATTTTATTTTATTTTAATCATACGGACTCGATGTCTCGGTGAGAACGTATACTGAGAGCGATGCAGGTTTATTTTCAGAGAATTTATGTAGTAAGACGATAATGCCCCTCTTTATCATCTAAACGACCTGACCTTTTTTACCATTTCAACGGGATAGTCTCGACATTTCACCGTACGATCAATTGAAATTGCGGTTTGATTTAATACGAACTCGGTCATTTTTCTGCTCCGAAATCTGTTTTCCTCTTTCGTAGATTCTCGATTTTCAAACACTTTACATTTTCGTGAAAGAACTTTTTTCTTTTTTTTTTCCCCTCACAGTAATCATTAGCTTTTTCACCTCCCGAAACTGCCACTGTAAAACGACCCGACTCACGACATAACTGCAAGGTCAGTTTGGACATTTGGTAACATGTCCCGAGATTCCCGGTGTGAATTCTCTCACTTTTTTTAATTTGTGGGCCGGTGGGTTTGTTTACTGTTGGATTAAATTAAGGGGAAAAAAGTAGATATCTTATCCTTGGATGCCAATTTCTTTATAATGATTTTCAATTTTAGACAGTAAAGCGTGTGGGATGTCTTTGATTAAGGCAGGGACATGTTGGGAGATAGCGTGTTGTGAGGTGCATTATGTTTATTAATATAGCCACTTTGTCGGGTTCCAATTACAATATTGCCCATTATTAAGTTGAAAATTTTGGATTAAAGAATGCTGTGTAGGGTGTTACTAGTATTTTAGTATTTAGTTGTAGACTTGTAGTTATTAGTTAAGATATCACTACGAAATCAATTGGCCTGCATTCGTGTTGAACAGTCAAAATAGTACATCTGGCATTGATGGTGTCTAAGGTTGGCATAACCACAATATCATGAGAAAACAAAAAAATTAATTAATTAATTAAGGAACAAAAAGGTTACCAAGTATTGATTATTGGTTTTTGAAATATAGATTGTGTTTGATCTTTTTCATTGGTATTATGAAAAAGTTGTGATGAAGATATGTGGTGAATTGGCCATCTTTAGGACTCGGCACTTTGCCTTTTAATCCATTTGGCATTTTTATTTGAGAAGAAATGAGAATTTTGAGTGGTTTCTATACTATGCTTTTAGTTCTTTAGTATGCTTTTATTAGGTTAACTGCACTTGTGTTAATGAGGTTAGAGGCTTACTACTAGATATAACTCCTAAGAAGGCTCTACATTGCGTAGAGGCCCTGAAGTGTAGCAGTAATGACCAATCGAACACAAACTTTCAAGGAATTTTATGACCCGAAGTCATGTCAAATAGAACATTTGGACCTTAATACATTTGATAATTATTTTTTATTTTACCTCTTAATATCATTGATATTACATTTGTTTGATGAAAACATTTTATGCATGAAAGTTGGTTTCTACATCCAAATTCAAAGCTTCTGAATGATTTTGCTCTGTTGGTTAAATTTTCCTATTTTATCATTTTCTGTAGGGTTGCAAACCTGTAGAACGCATGGACATTATGGGAGGGTCTGCATCAGCTAGTCCATGCTCATCATACCAGCCAAGTCCATGTGCATCCTACAATCCGAGTCCTGTCTCATCTTCCTTCCCAAGCCCTCGTGCATCCCATTACACTGCCAATGCCAATGGTACTGCTGATCCCAATTCTCTCATCCCCTGGCTAAAAAATCTCTCATCTAGCTCATCGTCTACTTCTTCCAAGCACCCCCCATTTATCCACATTCATGGGGGTTCTATAAGTGCTCCAGTTACCCCTCCATTGAGCTCCCCAACTGCCCGAACACCTAGAACCAAGAATGACTGGGACGATCCAACTACTGGCTCAGCCTGGGGTGGACATAATTATCCTTTCTTCCCCTCATCCACCCCACCAAGTCCCGGTCGTCAAGTCCTGCCTGATTCAGGATGGCTCGCAGGCATTCAAATTCCCCAAAGCGGTCCAACATCCCCTACATTTAGCCTTGTCTCACGAAATCCATTTGGGTTCAGGGAGGAGGTTTTATCGGGTGGACCATCACGGATGTGGACTCCTGGGCAAAGCGGGACATGCTCTCCAGCAGTTCCTGCTGGTTTAGATCACACATCAGACGTCCCAATGTCAGATGGGATTGCAGCTGAGTTTGCATTCGGCTGCAACACGACAGGTCTAGTGAAGCCTTGGGAAGGAGAGAGGATCCATGAAGAATTCGTATCCGATGATCTTGAACTTACCCTGGGAAGCTCAAAAACCAGGTGAATTGAAATACAGTTACTTATTGTTTTTATTATAAGATTCCGCTTTCGTTGACCAGAGTTGTTTTGGTGGTGTGCAGATAGAGAAGCTTTGTTTGAAGAGGTTTATGAGGGAATCATAAAGTCTCTTGATTTGCCTTCTTCCCAACTTAATATGATTTAGAATTCTGCATGTTTCAGTTGGTAAGGCAGCTGAATTAGAAGAGTACAGTGAGTAGGAGTAGCTTTCTTTTTTTCAATTTTTTTCTTCTTTTTCCATTTTCTCAACCAAAAAGGACAAAAAAAAAAAAAAAAAAGTTAATATAAGTAGTTAATGGTGGTGCCTTTGCCCCTTTGGTTCAATTTTTTCATTTCGTTTTCCGAATTTAGAAGTTTTCACTACAACATCGATTGATACATTGGCATTTTTATTTTTATTTTTATTTTTATTTTTTTTGTGGTGTGATTTTCAGTTTGTGATTAAAAGAAGATGTGAGAATTAACTTATCGATATTAAAGTTTCCGGCAAAGTTTGTGCATCTGTATTAGTAGTTTTGAGTTTTATAGAGGCATATTGCTCACTCAATTCCCAGAAAACTATTTTTCATTTGCAATCCTTCGCCATATTAATGTCTAATTTTTTTGTAGAATGAAAATCATAACCTACTCACTATTACGGAACTCCTCCGTTTTTACCATTTTTTTTCTCTTGAACTGGTTTCTATTGAAGTGAGTTGAATCTGCTGATTCCAGAAACGAAACTTACCAACCAATCTCACAAATTTGGTTAGTCTAGGGAAGAACATAAAGAATTAACATCCCGCTTCATATACCAAAATAATATACCTTCAATGATCTTGCTCGTATTTATCAATCAATTCGTTTATTTATAAAAGAATGCGGACCACAATTCAATACACTTAATTTACACATTGCACTATCTGTACACTTTAATACCAATTGTTTTAATTACATGGGCAATAACTTGTGGCTGTAGGAATTAGTAGAAGAGATGCTTTACAGAAGGTACAAAAGGAATTTCTTTTTACCTTTGGAGTAGATAATTTTAAGTGAACTCCAAATTCAATCTATCTATCAAGCTTCTGATATAGATCTTCAAGGGCATGATAAAGAATGGCTGCAGCAGGTGGCATGGGAATTGAGCCAAGTAGTATATCTGTTGCAGTTATTGACTGGCTGCCATAAAACCGAGAATTCTCTCTTGTACGGGTGGTGAAAATACTACCTTCCAATGAACATCCAATGAACGCACCTGTATTTAATAATGATGATATTAGGTTGAACGTCAAAATAAATAAATAAATGTTTTTAACAAGAAAAATTAATGTAATTCGGGAGTTGGACGTTGCTTAAGTATATCCATAAAGACCATAACAAGGAACATATAAATGAGATGAGTATGTTTAGAATCAACCAAAAGCAGCTGAAGCATTAACGGTTGTCACTTGTCAGCAAATGAAGAGACACAGGGTTGCATGCATCTCATAATGATCCTCCATATATGTTTAGAAATTATTGAAAACTTATGGAATGAACTTTTCGGATAGGTCTCAAACTTAAGATAGCTATGCATGAATGAACGTATGTTTGATGGAAAGATCTTCTCTATCTCTGGATAATTGCATATTTGCATCTCCACCCCAGCCTGCAGTATCTCTGGATAATGCGCCTCCATGTAACCATCATTATGCAAGCTTACAATGGTAGTGTGAGCTTTAATGGATAGCAAGATTAAAATTATTGAAATATTTATTTTATTGGAATTTGAATAGGTTTAAAATTATTAAAAAAAAAAAAAAAGTTTCTAATAAGATAAAGTGATATCGAATTCTCCTCCCTATTTGTCCACCCTATTTTCCCTCTAGTTTCTTACCCTTTCTTCTATATTTTCTCCCCGTTCCTCTAATTTTCTATCTTTCCTAACCCTAATTCTATATCTTTCTACTTTCCCGGTATTGGTACTGCATCAGAGCTTGATGTCACTTTAGCTGATAGGCTACATCAAGGAAGATCTTCAGACAATAAGTTTAAAAAATTGCAATCTAAAAAATTGTCCCTTTTGGATATTGATTTAGTTATAAATTGATGGCTAATGCAACAAAAGAAAAACGACAGAAAAAACCGAACCAAAAAAAAAGAGCGGGGAAAGAGAGAACTGCAATCATGAACCTTGAAAAACTGAAACTGAGAAAGTTGAAACTTGGAAATGGAATTAAAAGGATAAATTTAACTAAATTAAACAAGTTACCTTTACTGCAGCTGTATGTATAACAGGCAGCATAGCCTCCATCACCAGCTCGTACACCAGCTTCAACTGCTCGTCCAACAACGCCAACTGCCGCACTCATGCCAGCTCCAACAGATAGATGGGCATTACCAGTAAATGTCTTGACCGCATCATTGGTTCGCAAAACAATTATGAAATCTGTCAACTCTCCTCCAGCCTGTTAAAAAAGAAAAAAAGAAAAGAAAAAAAAGAAAAAACATCAAATGAAAAGAGCAAACAAGAAAACTGACTATAAATACAATGGCCAAAAATACAAAATGAGAAAAACACACACACACACACACACACATTAGTAGCTAGAATTAGGCGTTACAGAAATCCTGACAAATTGTCAAAAATGAACACTTCACCTGAGCTCCCCAACCCAAACCAAAAGAAGAAATAGCCGAGGGTGGAGACCATGAGCCATCTTCTCTACGAGCAATTACAAGACCTGTTCCAATATTGTAGGTAACCATCACCCCAACTTTTGCAACAGATAGTATTGCAAGGCCTTTCGCTTGTCGTAGAATGACATCTGGAATTGACTTCTCAGGTTGTAGATAACCAACCTGAGCAAAAATAGTTCATGGAAACAATGAGTGACAAATCCAAAGTGATTTGCAAATTGAAGGAGCATGAGAGTTATTTTACCAATAGAAAACAAACGTCACAAGCTAATTTCTCCATTATAGTTACAAAATCTGCAGGATATAATTCTCAAGTACAATTTTTGAACCACATAAAAGAATCTTTCAATGAAATAACTCGTTAGATAGGATAACGAGGTCCCTCTAAAATTTTAAACATTTGGTGCAATTTATAATGATCCTCACAACTAATTGCCTTATTTGTAGAATAAAGCCACAGAAATAGTTCTGCATTTATAATTTATGTAACGATGGCATTGGAAACTAGATGTACCTTCTTATAACCTCGAATTGTGTTTGTTGCCTTGTAAATCTCAGATTCCATGTACTGTCCCCATGGAAAATTAACCCAGGATCTTAATGTACTGAGATCTGTCAGGTCATGAGTCGGCAACTGAGCAGCATTACTTACTTGGTTCATCAAGTATGGCTGGACAGACTCAAGCCGGACACAGCACACATCACAGACTCGCTGGGGATCTGAAACTCGAAACTTCGCAGGCAACAAACTTCTTCCTTTAGAACAATCACCACAAAATATTCCTCCACAAAACCGGCAGTGATGCCTTGAGCACATGATTGGGTGAAACCGTACACCACATAGCATACAAGCAGAAGCAGAACTGTCAGCCAACCATTTTGGTGGATCTGCTTCAAGAAGTTCAGTTATATTACCAAAATTGGCCTCTGTGAGAGTTTGAGCCATCTCTTGCCAAGCTTGCTCTAGTAGATGCCTCGATATCCACGAAAAGTTGTATCTATCAATATCACCCTTAGCTAAAGCACTTACTTTTCCACCAGCTGCAAGTAGCATTTCCACTATCACATCCCACATTGTCAACTCCTTATCTTCCTTAAGGTATTGACTCCACCCCATGTCACCTTCAGGAAAGTAACCCCCATTTGAGTGAAATCCTCTGGCCCACTCTTCGCTCTCAGATTCCAACATAGGTGGAACAGAAACTGGTATCCATGCCCCAGTTTCTTCAGAAAGCGGTGAGTCATAAAAGAAGTATTTTCCTGGCTTTTGATCACCGGCTTTTGATTCTATCAGTTCTTTACTCTCATTGTCCAATTGTCTTGGCAACTCAGCATCATATTCTTCAGACGCAACAACTCTTTGGCTCTCGAAGCCAACAGTGGCTAGCGAGTTAGACTGCTCTCTACAATTTTCATGTACAATGTCATCCTGCCATCGACAATTTACCATATCAATCAAACACATCCGTTATCAAAATTGAGAAGAGGTAATTAAAGATATAAAAGAACTCTATGGATCCATTGAAATCATAATTGCATTAATGATACATGTAAAACAAGCCCTGATCGATACTGATTCAAGAGTACCAAAGTAAAACCCCTCCTAAAGTAAAAAACATTCTAACTCTCCTCATCTAATTTATTAAATTGCAGATGACAAATACTTATTTAAGCAACAAAAGATATCATAAATACAACTTAAATACCAACTCAGGCATTATAAAAAGCAACAATTTTTCTTCATCCCAACAAAATATCATAGTAATTTTTCTTTCTATAAGAATCCGATAAACATCACTATTCAATATACAATATCGAACGGTGATTTGACAACTAAACTAACCAGCTCATGCAAAATTGGATATTTGGAAACTGAATTGAATAATATCCTAAAAATAACACAAGATCGTTTCGAGCAAGGTGAATTAAAAATCTCAAAGAACTTACCGGCGGCGGACTCGGATTCCGGTGCCG
The DNA here is from genome assembly GCA_954870605.1 of Acer campestre. Lineage (NCBI taxonomy): Eukaryota > Viridiplantae > Streptophyta > Magnoliopsida > Sapindales > Sapindaceae > Acer > Acer campestre. The sequence continues at coordinate 12,921,944 of OX940809.1, forward strand.
AGACTCCATAGCTCCGATTTGTTCCTCGTCGGCGATCGAATTTACTCTTTTGCCCTCCATCAAATCACAAATGATCTGGATTACGAATATGAATTTTCCCTTTTCTGGAGCTAATATAAACTCTGGCGTCTTCTTTTAATTTACGTCTTCTTTACGTCCTTATATACTTCCACACTATACCACGTGACCCAATAAAATCTCGACACGTCAACTAGGGATACAACCATACAATTGTTGATTTTGATTGGATTGACTCCACCTCCACCGTTGATTCTGACAGAAAGGATTAAAAAAAAGATTTGGGAGTCTGTCAGACAACCGTGTGACCAACCCAGCCAAGTAAACCTGACTGAGAACGATCCTCTGCGGCGCCACACATCTGAAGATGGGTGAGACCAATAATCACGCTCTGATCACACGGTCATAATTCATCCACCAGACTTGATATCCTGTCTCCTTAGAACTCAAGTATACAGAGGTACGAGCCTATAGAACAGATCCTGTTCAAGTAAGGTCGTGATGTATAAGCAGCGCATGGCTTATTATAAAGCATTCTTTGAGCCTCTGAACATTCGATGTGGGATTGTATTGCGTTGGATTGCAACCCTGACAGTAGCATTAGCAAATAGCAACCTTGTTCAATATGCCTTACTTTTTAAGTTTTAAATTCCAGATAAACTTTCCCTTTCAACTAAAAATAAAATGATTGATTGATTGATGGATTGAAAATAGTTTTCAAAATTAATCAAAATAATCTCAATTTGTCTACACAATATAACTAATTTCTCAAAACGTATTAGTGATTAGATATTGAATATAGTTTATTTTATCTATTTTCAAAACAATAATACTATTTTATCTAAATTTGATGTCCAAATCTGATACTCGTATAATGTGGATCATTGATTTGATTGTATTAGAATTGCATGATTGAAATGATGGATCTGGATCCTTTCCTCACTTTAATTGTCCACACTTTGTTCTCACCTCCATATTAATTTTTATGTTTTTACCATATAAAAAATAGAATTAATCAATACCATTGATTTAGGTACGGACAAGATGAGGTGATGTAAGGATCTAAATCCTGAAATAGTTGGATTTTAAGGATGTTATATCATTTTAACTCCAAATTTTGGCAAATCATCGTTTTTCTTTTTAAAAAAGGTATACTACTAAAAATATTGTTATAATTTCTTTAAAATATAAAACAATTTTAGGATACTGTTAAAAGAATTAATTAAACATTCTTCAATTTATTTTAAAGTTTTTTTTTTTTTCAAGAATAAAGAATTATATTTTTCAAAAAAAAAAAAAAGAATAAAGAAATATACTTATTTAATATCAAATTCTTTTCCTCACGGCAAGATAAGGTTGAGATACATTATAAGGTTGTAGATTCGAATCGTGTCCCTTCCCTCAAGATCTCAAACCGCAAGTCATTGTAAAAATTCTTTTCCCTCTACAAAATCAAATTACTTTATAAAAATAAAAAAATACAATTTTAATGTACAAAATAATAAAGATAATTTGATCGATTCAATTTTTTTTTTTTAAATCATAATAAAAGCATTAACTCAATTTGCAAGAAAAAGAAAAATTAATTTTAGGACAAAACAGAAGATTAGAAGAAACACAAGACAAGTCCCAAGCAAGACAACAAGTACAACCCAGAAAGAAGAAAAGAGAAAGAGGTCTTGTGCTCTCTGTGTCTCTTTCTCTGTCTCTCTAATGGCTACTTCAAGCTCCAAACTCTCAATTTCCATACCTATCCTTCTCTTCATCGTCCTTTCGACTGTTTACCAATCATCATCGGCACCGCTTTCTTCTTCTTATGCTCATCGCAATTCAACGGCAGCTGCAAGGAAGACCAACCAGATCCCGAGTTGCAACGAGTTTGTGTCGAGATCTCAGTGTTCGCACAACCCCAAGTGTCGCTGGTGCCATAGTGAAGCTCTTGACGACATGTGCTTTACCAAAACTGAAGCTTGGAGGCTCCCTCAACAGGTCTTTGTTTGTGATTCCTGATTTTATGGACTTTATAAGTTAGATTTTTTATTTTTATTTTTGGTTTTTCACATGTTCAGCTTTGTGTGATTGCTTGTGATCCGATTTATCTACTTCACTTTCGCTTCGATTTTTTTCTTCAATTTTTTTGAACGTTTAAGCCTTCAAATTCCTGTTGGTGGGTGGAAGAATTTGTGAAAGAAATGAACAAATTTGAATAAACTCTGCCTATCCAAGCCATTATTTTGGATTGTATTTTGTTATTTGTCAGAGAGAAGAAGACCACTGATGAGAATTCCCTTCTGTTTAGTAGTATTTAATGCATTGTGCTACAGCTAATTTGTAGTCCATGTCCTTGCAATTGTTGCTTTTACTATGATCATTGATGTTATTCTTTAAATCCTTAGTAGACTCTCATGGGGGATTAGCTTTAAACTTTTAAAGAACAACATTTTTGGTGATATGTGTACTATCTTCATGCTGGTGGAAAACAATATAATGGGGTTGTATTGTTTTGGTTTGAGGTTTTAAAAAATTCGAAGTGTTTAGAGATTCAAGTCATAGATATCGGGTGAGGGTAAGATTTGTCACTAAGGTTTTATGACTTTGAAGCTGGTGTCAATTCGCATTGTTGGCAAAAATGTATAGGATTGGGCTGCTTTCTAGCTCACCTGTTTGCCTCAGTCAGTCCTCGGATAAAAAGCTTGTGGTATGCACCCTTGTTCTTATTTGATATTTTCTATCTCTTTAGGGTGAAAAGGCTATTAAAAACGGGGATGATGGTGTGAACCGATGAAGAGGAAACTGGATGACCGTGCAATACTATACACGGTTTAACAGAGTGCATCAAAAGATTGGAATTCCTGTTGAAAATTTTATCAGGAACTATCACCCAAATTGAGGAGCTTTATATGGTCATTTTGAAGAAGTTCCAAAGTAAATTAGACTACTTAAATGGAAGGGAGGAGGGCAATAACAGAATAAGTAGTTTGTTGTAGTTGACATAATTTAGATGTTCATGTAGCTATTAATTTCAAGTTGATATACAAATTGAGATATATACATATTTCGTGTGTTATTGCTTATGCTTATATGGGCAAGCTGCAACAAGTGCAGATATCTTTTCTTGTTTGGTAAGAGGTCGGGTATCGTTGTTTTGTATCCGTAGTATATTGTTTCAGAAATTAAGGAGTCATGTTGCTTCTTGGTGCCGGAGGAAGTTGCTCACCACATGTGGCCAACTATGAACAATAGAGTTTCCAGGAACTGGTTTCTTCATAAACAGTTGTGGAACTTTGTGAGACCATGTATTAAGGAGTGTCGGTAGAACATTTATGTTGGTTTATTTGTGGTTTTTACAAACTATAGGAATTCATATGCAGATGCCAAACATGTTTGGCCATTGACAGAAAATCTGAAATAATATGTCTAGATGTGAGCAAAATCAGCTTCGGCTCATGGTGAAACAGTAGATGGAAGAAAAGTTTCTGACTGTTTGCACAAGCAAACATTTTCGAAACTTTCACGCTTGCTCGTGAGATGTTGTGACATCAATGGTGGCGGATGCCCTAGTACTGGTAACGCAATTTCAGGGTTTTTTGCTGACAAATGTGACCGAGAGAATCCAGTTTTGACATCCCAAATCCTGGACGTTTGGTTCGATTTACTTGTCATTGGTTCTAGTCTGAATTCTCTCCTCCACCAGTTCTAAAAATTGTACCTAGATTGGCAATGATACTCTTTTCATCTAAGTTTTTATACAAGTTTGTTATTGAAACAATAAATGAAAAGAAAATAAATCCAAATTCGCAAATAAATATACATAGAGATGACATAATTTCACAAGATTGTCAGCTTACATGTTGGCCTCTTCCAACCCCCAAATCAAATCAATGTAAAAAAAAGAAAAAGAAACTGTCAATCTGTTTCAAAGAGAACCTCATTAAACATTGCAAGATCAACTATCCAATCTTGTGTAGATTTACAAAGTGTGAAGAAATTCTGTACTGCACGTATAATCCTTCCATGTGTAGATTTTTCTATCCAATCTCTTCAACTCCAGCTAAAGAAAAGAGTTTCATGCAGCCTCAGCAGACACAGAGCTGTAATCAACACATATAAATCTATTAAGCCAAACTAGATCAACTTCTTGTAAATTTGCCCAGCAAAGATTGAAACTTTAAAGCATTCATTTTTTAAATCAAAAAAAAAAAAAAAAAAAAAAACCCTTTTGACAGAGGATTTGAAATTCAAATTATACCAAATTTTGAAACATTATCTGTCGTACCTTTCACCAACAAACTCTTTGGCTGCATCTCTCATGTCAACATGATGTTGACAACCTTGAAAGAACTTGATCAACTTCGACAGCTCCATGTCACTGATATCACCGGTAAAGGGCTTCACCGGGATAGCGTTTTCAGGCTGAAATTGGTAGGCATTAGGGTTATCATCCACAATCACCGCCTTGTTCAAATCCCTCCCAACTTCAGATAAGTCCTTTACATACTTCCCATCAAAGGGTTTGCAGGAATCCCGGTAAAGGCGGTGCGATATCAAACCCTTCTTGTCAAGCCTATCAAGAACCAATGATGCATACTCTTTAAGCCCGGCTGTGAACACCACAACTTCATATTTCTCGCTAATTGATTCCAAAAAAGCATCCACACCAGGCCGCTTTATCACATAAAAATTCATGATTTCTCCATCAATTCTTGGCCTGACGGTAAAATCAAACCTTTTGGGAGGAGGGTCTGGTTTGGAATGGACCAAGGTCTCATCAAGATCAAGAAAAATGGTTCTTTTCTCAGGATAGATCAATGGAGGGAGAGCAAAAGCATTGTCTTGGTCAGAGAAAAGCGCTTTCGGGGCAAGAAAGTGAACTGATTCGGATTCTGTGTGTTGGGTTTTCAATACCTTGTACTTGTAGCCAGAGCTTTTCCGTTTTGGGGTAGTGATACGTACCAATTTGGAGAAAAGCTTAGCGATGCGGCGCTTGCAGGTGGAAATGGACTTGTTGATGGAGGAGATGATGGTGGCAGCAGTTGCGGTGGTCTTGGGTGGAGATTTCTTGCGGTGGCGGCGGTGGTGGGCGGCCTTGATGGTCTTTGTGGGGGTTCGCTTGCAAATCCTGGCCACCATTTTTGGAATCTTTGGATGGAAAAACTGAGAGAGATGGCGACAGAGAAAGAGAGAGATTTGGGGAATGAAAATAGGAAGGCGTTGGGGTTTTTTTTTAAATTTAGGTTTGGTGTAACGGTCGAGAATGTAGGTTCGGATACGAAGCTAGATTCCTGTAAAAGGGTAGTTGCTGGTTTGTTTGCGTATAAAATTAGAGTTTAAACAGTAAAACATTGGACTTGACGGTGCTACTCAAATTGATTGGGATTTACCATCGGGGCGTCCGATGTGACTTAGTAGCAAAGCGTTTATTCATCATGTTAAATCTTGGGTTTAAGTTGCTGTCACTCTATGTGTTATTTCAAAAGAAAAAATCGGGTTTGATTTTTATTTTGTGTGAGTTTATAGGAGAAAATATTCGGTACACCTGGCCATTGAGGATGAGACATATGATTGCCACGTAAGTTTTTCCCTCAACATGTTTCATCTTAGTAGCCGGTTACATCACTCATCGGTACACTCGATGCATGGAAGATTTTCTCGTGTTTATATGTTTATAGTTAATGTAGTGATATAAATTAAAGGCTAAAATAAATAAATAAAAATGTAAGAACACAATTCAATACAGGAAGAGAAAGTAAAATCAACAGTAAAAAAAAAAGAAGTAAATTTAGTTTTGATTCAATTGAGCATTATCAAATTTGATTGTACAATGATTGTCGGCCTTTATATATATATATATATAATTATTAACCAATTGACACGTTATAGATTGAGATATAAAAAATGGGTATATAGATTACTCATAACTTGATAATTATCCAAAGGGTGATAATTCTCCATTATTGTAACAATTATAATTTATAATTATTTAGATGGTGATAAGTTGATGTTATCAAAGAAAAATTTATTAATATTATTTATGAATATAAAAAAGGTGCCGAGAATTGTTTTTCCTTCTAATTTTGAAAAAAAAAAAAGAGTCTAATATTTAATAACGGAAGGTTACAATCTTACTTTTTTTTTAAAGAGAGTTCCTAAAAGGTAAAAGAAAAAGAAAAAAAAAAAAGAAGAAGAAACAATTCATAAATATGCTAGGAAATAAAGAAAATATTGAAAACATTATGTAACGGTTAGTTATGCCCATACCGGGGCCAATCACCCTCTAAATTGTATTTTAGACTATGTTTGTAATTGTTAATCTAGATTAGGGATGACATTTTCTTCCAAAATCTCTAAATTTCCATCCCCATCCCCAATTAGGGGAAAAAAACATCCCCTAAATAAGGATGGGGATGAGAATAGGGATAGGTTCCTCGTCCCCATTTCCCCCAAATCTTTATTTTTATTTTTATTTTTATTTTTCCTGATATTTAGGGCCCGTCATGTAAGCCGTTTTTTGTTTTTATTTTTCGAAAATAAAAATGAAAATGAAAACAGTGTTTTGGTTTCATTTTTGAATTCCGAATATGCGTCTGGTAGCATTTACTGGATTCCGTATTTTGAAAATAAAAACGGAAAAAACGCGTCCGGTAGGATAAACGAAAACTTTTGAAAATTGAAATTTCAATTTTTACATTTTGTTTAATATGATAATAATTATAAACAAATTGATTAAATAATTAACCAATAAACAAAATGTATTGCTAGATTGATTAAATTGATTATAGATTTTCTAGATTGATTTTGAATTTTTCTGCAGGTGCTCATTCAATTGGATTTGTCATTGTGGGTTTTTTGTGGATCGGGAGGGTCAGGCAAAGCAGACCCCAACATGGACCAAAATTCAGTTGATCTCCTAAAAAAATGTCGAAGAAGACGACGGCGACCAACTGAAGAAGACGACGGCCACCATAGAAGAAGACGACGACGACCAGCTGGCGAAAAAGACGACGGCGACCAGCTGATCAGTGACGGTGAAGAAGACCAGATCGACGACGGCGACCGGGAGCTGATCATCGGCGGCGACGAGCTGAAGAAGAAGACCAGATCGGGAAGAGAGAAGATGAAGATGGGAAGAGAGAAGATGAGGAAGAAAGAAGATGATGCACAGTGAATAGAAAAAAGAAAAAAAAAATTGAAAAACAAAAACAAAAACAAAAACAACTTTTTTTTGTTTTTCAAAATTTCCACTTTTAACACTGGTTTTGTTTTTCATTTTGTTTTTGTATTTTGAAAATAAAATGAAAAACGGTTTACAGGACGCGAATTCGAAATCATTTTTGGAAAACAAAAATGAAAACAGGCTGAAAACATGCTGCAGGACAGCCCTATTTATTTTCTATTTTCCTAATTTTAACCTTAGATATGAATACTTTTTAAACTCTTAATATGTAATTTAATTTTAATTAGTAAGTTTTGGTAATTATTTTTAGTCAAATATGGTCAATCGGAAAAAACGTTGAAAAACATTAAAAATTTGAGATTGAGAAATGGGGTAAATTGGGGAAACAGAGATGGGGGAACCAATATCCGTCGTCATTCCTCCAATTGTCATTCCTAATTGCGAGAGGCCTAAAGTCCATTACCATAAAAGACAAAAGGAGAGGATTTAATAAAGATAGTATTCCTCGGCCCAATCTCTATCCATTCTACAGTATACACCAAAAATTACTTGATATACTTTCATTTGTAGGCCCAATTAATGGGACCTCTATCAAAATATTAAAATTTTGAAGAAATTTTATAAGAAATTATCAATCCGATCCACCATACACCCCTACGTAATAACACTAAACTCTTTATCCCGATAATAGATTCAATACTTGACAATTTAATTATAAAATAGTCACTTACGTACAATCTATATATTTTTATTTTATTTTATTACATAAAATAAGTGATAAAGTCACACTCTCACACAACTACAAACAAAAAGGGAAAGATATCCAAGTCAAAAAAAGAAAAGAAAAAGGAAAGATAAAAATAAATAAATAAAAAGTAATTGGCTGCCACTAATCACTATATGTCTATATACATATAAGAAAGCATTGTAGAGAGAATCCCATTAATTAAGGAGGAGACTTTGAAGAATCTTTAACTCACCAAACCATTTTAGTCAGTGTGAAATTATTAATTATAATTATTTCCATATATAAATGACAAAATGAGTGTGAAACCAAAAGATTACTTGAATAAAATCTTTGATTCCAATAACTGCCACTACATTATCATCAATGGCAGGTCAATTTCAAACAGAAAAAAGTGAAAAAGAACTCTCTCTATAGATGACCTTTTCAATCTTTCTTCCCAACACGGTTTTGATCACTATTGATATAATTTAAAGAATAATTTTTATTTTGTTTTTTCTATTCATTTTTTTTCAATCTTACCATGTACTCTATGACACACTTAGTATTCATACATCCATTATTCTTTTTCTATATTTAACTATGGTTTTGAAGTATTACAATAAATTATGATATTGAACGGTCGGGTTAGGAGTCTATCGAGACTTATTGAAATCAAATACAAGTTATAAAATACATATGGTGAGACTCAAACCCTAATATTTAGGTAGTTCCAAAACAAAAGTACATACTTTATCATTCTAACATAATGATTAACTTAATATATTCATCCCGGCTACAAAAAAAATGTATTATCATAATAGAATAGAATATAGAAAAAATTATACAGTCCAACGGAAACATAATGCAAATTACATTAATTGGGATGGTAGAAAATTAAAGGAGATCAAACACAGATGATTATTGCACATCACCTCTTAGTAGAGATAGTTGTACATCTCCCTTTTATACCTAGTGGTTAGAGGTTTGAGTCCCACCATGCATATTTTACAAGCATGTGTGAGGAGTTTTCTCCCGGTTTGTGGGAACAACCCTATCTCCGGTTGTGAGGGTTGTAGTCCATATGTAACCTCTCCCTGAGTGGGAGTAGTATTTCCAGGCCGTGCTTGTAGAGTCTAACTAATCTCACCAAGTCCCGGCAGTAGTTGTATTTAAAAAAAAAAAAAAAAACAATGATGATTATTTGATTAAGGTAAACATAAGTGGTGATTGGTGAATAGTGGGAGGTTAATTATCTATTGCGTAGTTGCATGCGCGTTGAACATTATTGTTGGTGGATTGACAATATTTAAGTGCATGTTATCTTTTGACTATTTACATATATAGTTGCCGGTGGCTTCGTGGAGGAACCTCGAGTCAAGATTTTGTGACTTTAATTGCACAGACGACTTAATTACATGAGAAATTACAAGGGGACACAAATGATGTGACATGTACGTCTAATACCAATTCAAAATTCTTATAATGCATTAGTGTCAATCAAAGTATCAACATCCTTATTTCTGGAAATATATTATGCAGCTAATGAACACGGTTATAGTTCCTATGACAGTTTCAAATGGAAAAATTAAATTCTTTGACCAAAAGCGGAAAATTTACGTAGGATTGACGTAGTGCTTACTTCACTCATATCGTATCATGTAATATATAACTATATATATAATTTGATAAACAACCATATACATTTATATTGCATGTGTGGTAGCCAAAAATGACTCATAGGCCCAAAATACAAAGCCTAGGCCCATCTTACTTTGGCCCTATGTGAATAGCCCAAACGAGAAGTAGCAGCATGACTTGGTCGTTTGAAGACCAAGTCAGCCAACAGTTTAAACAAATGAGATATGAGATACTGGGAGATATTTTCTCCCGAAATCTCGCCCACAATCACACCATGATCTAGTTGATCTGGTTCAAACGGGAACATGGAAGCATGCTATAAATAGCAAAGCACTCTGACACTTGAAGGGAGATAAAAAAAAAAAACAAAACTTACTAGAGCATACTGAAACTCTGCACTTAAGAATCCCGGCCACCGGAATCCAAGTTTTTGCAATCACTTTGTACTGTTGCTCAGCCCAAGCATACATAAGGCTAACGATCTAATCCCACCTTCTTCTTTCATTTTCATTTTTTGTTTGTATCTTTTATGTTCTTGTTCTCTTTAGCAGGTTCAATATACAAAGCAATATCAGGTCGATCGACAAAGTTCTTTTGCAGGGAAATCAATCAAGCGACAACATCAGACTGACGGTTCAACCCAAGTTGCATTGGGCCTAGTAAAATACAATCCGATCCACATCGATTGTAGGTCGACTCCCTACAACATGTAGTGATTTAGATGAATTACATAGGCCGAACGAACTGTGTCTGGGGGATCACATGGGCCGTGACCCATTTTCTGTCTATCGAAAAAAATTAAGATTTTTTTTTGAAAAAATTATAAATTTACTATAAAAATTTGAAATTTTTTTTTTTTTTCACTTTGTTTGCAAAATTAATGATAAACTCTTTTGAGAGTAAAATTCTCAGTGGAAATGGTTTCATAGCCAAAAAAAAAAAAAGAAAAAAAAAAGAAAAGATCAAAGCAAATATGTGAACATAAGCTACAAATAATGTGACATGTACTTCTAATACTAATTCTTAATTCTTATAATGCATTAATGTCAATCAACATCCTTATTTCTGGAAAGAATAATGCTTGGATACTAACCCGTTTGTACTCAAAATACTGACCCCACCAATAAGAGTGTAGCACGTGACATTTTTTCTTTTACTTTTTACATTTATCTCATAAATTTGGCCACATGCTACACTCTCATTGGTTGGATCAATATTTTGGGTACTAACCAATCAATACCCAAACATTATTCTTCTGGATATATGTCATGTAGTTAATGAACATGGTTTTAGTTCCTATGACAGTTTCAAATGGAAAAATTTAATTTCGTTGACCAAAAGCGGAAAGGTTGGGTAGGATTGATGTAATGCTTATCTCACTCATAACGCATCATGTAATATATAAGAATAGAGTGAATCTCTCATAATGGATACTTTATTTTAAGGGGTCATCGACTTTTGCCACAACTATCAAAATGGCCACCGGATGGGGAAATTGATGGACAGTGGCCATTTTTGGCGAACAATGTTACACTAATGACCATTCCATCCAATTCCATTTATTTCCATCCAATTCCATCCAATAAGTGGCATTTTGGTAAATATAAGGATGATATTAATTTATTTTAGATATTTTTTTGAAATCAATTTTTTCTTTTGTTTTTGAAACAAATAATTATATCTAGTGTGTATATATACATATAGCATATCTCAAACATATATATGTGTGTGTATATATATATACATATACATATATATTTCTTTTCAAATTATCTCAAATATATTTTTTAGAATTTTTAGATTTTATAGCCTTATTCTTTTCAAAAATGAATATATATATATATATATTTCTTTTCAACTTATCTCAAATATATTTTTTAGAATTTTTAGATTGTGTAGCCTTAATCTTCTCAAAAAAGAATATATATATATATATATATATATCTTTTCAACTTATCTCAAATATGTTTTTTAGAATTTTTAGAATTTTTAGATTTTGTAACCTTAATCTTCTCAAAAAAGAAATATACATATATATATACACACATACATATATATATATATATGTGTGTGTGTGTTTGAGATATGCTATACGTATATACACACTAAATATAATTATTTGTTTCAAAAAACCAAAGAAAAAATTGATTTTAAAAAAACATCTAAAATAAATTAATGTCATCCTCTTATTTACTAAAATGTCATTCATTGGATGGAATTGGATGGAAATAGATGGAATGACCATTAGTGTAACAATGTTTGTCAAAAATGGCCATTTTCTATCCATTTCCCCATTTGGTGGCCATTTTGATAGTGGTGGCAAAAGTCGATGACCACCAGGGTAATTACCCTTATTTTAATTTTGATAAGAACCACCATTTGTGGGTAATAAGTTTATATTGAAATCTACTTATAAAAAAATTTGAAATCTTTTCAAATATTAGAACTATTTATCGTGCTTATTTTAAATATGAAGGCATCCGAAAAACTAATTATTAAATTATGAGTAATGATAAACTCGTTTGAGAGTAAAAGTCTCATTGGAAATGGTTTCATAGGAAAAAAAAGAAAAGAAAAGAAAAGATCAAAGCAAATATGTAAACATAACTCATAAGCCACGTAATGTGTGACAAAATATGATATCACCTGGAAGGGGTCAAATCTGTACAAATTATTCTTTGATATGGTCCCCACTAATTAAATTGTCACAAGAAAAAAAGAGCACCGGTAACGGTGGTCTACTTCTAATTTGACCCTTACATTTACATTTAACATTTTCCACATCTTCAAACTTGGGAATTTCTCTACATTTTTCATAAATTTGTACCGCACTCTCCCTTTCATGTCTTTATAATAAAGGCCTCTTCATAGATAGGTGATAATTTTCAATACATTGTTTAGTCACTGAAATTATACCCTATAATATGAAATTGTATCATATATTATAAAAATTATATCTGGATTGGTTATCTTTAGTGTTAATTGCATTAACTTACCCTTAGTTTATTAAATATAACAAGATTTCAAAAAGATACCCAAAATTAACGCAAACACCCCCAACCATCAAGTCAATCCATTAACTTTAACGGTTGACTAACCTTGACAATTGAAAAGCCAAATATACCCTTACCACATCTCTCAAACATAAAATATATTTTTTTAATTAAAATTGAAAAATCATTTTTTTTAATAAAAACAAGATAATTTACCCGTGGTGGAGTTCCACCGTCGAAGGAAACAAGATTGACGATCTCCTACTTACTAGAAGAGATCTTTGACGATCTCGGAGATCGATCTTTTACAATTTGTAGAGGAAGCTTCTCCGTGAATCGAGGATGTTTCTGTAGATGATCGATATATTATCTTATTATTATTATTATTATTTAATTTTTAATTAAAAAATATTTTATGTTTGGGATGATGTGGTAGTGGTATATTTGGTTTTCTATAGGTTAATGTTAGTTAACCGTTAAAGTTAACGAATTGACTTGATGACAAAGGGTATTTGTGTTAATTTAGGGCGTTTTTTTTTTTTCAAATCCTGTTAGATTCAATAAAATAAGGGTAAGGTAGTGCAATTAACCCTTATCTTTATCATAATTCTCATATCTATTTGCCCTAACTTATTCGAATTATTTTATAGATTAGAAAGTGAGATTTTGACCATTTTTTTTACCTAAAATCTATAACATAAAATAGAAATTTTTAAGTATATTTTTATAAAGTAATAACCACTTTAGATTTGGATGTTCATCTCACTTACAGAGTACAAAAATCTTTCTAATTTAATAATTAATTAAAAACTATAATATATATTTATATTATAATTTTATCTTTTGTTTTAAGAATTATAATTTTATCTATTAAAACACACACACACATATATATATATATATATATATATGGAGGTTCTCCCATTAGGTAGTCTTGAAATTATGACGACCAACCACAGTTGCATGTTCAAATAAAAGGCTGATTTTTTATTTTTATTTTTTTTAACAAACATTTAAACACATTTGAACATGTGGTTGTGGTTGGTCGTCTGATGGAAGAACCTCTTTATGTATATATAGTCTTTCTATTGTCAGTTCGAACTGATATCAGTTCATTGTATAGAAGCCAAAGACCCGCAACAGTAGTGCATGGGTTGTTGATTGATTTGGTCTACAAATGCATGCTCATGTTTGGTGGAACTAATAGCAAGATAATATGTATTTTGTTCACCAATCACCTCTAATTAATATAATTTTGGCTAATTACTTGCTTAATTTAAATTAATTAATGATAACTTAATCATATTATAAGGCCATTGATGTCATTTGGATAATTAGGGAAGCAAAATCCTTCTTGACTTAAACTTTAATTTATTTTCGTTTTATAACCGGTTAAACAAATTCCCTTTGTTGACTTAACATTTTTGCACATCACTTATTAGCACATGTGGTTATACACCTCCCTCCCACATTGGTGGTTAAGAATTCGAATCCCACTGTACGTATTTTAGAAACATGTGTGGAGAGTCTTCTCCTTATTTGTAAGAGTAGATATTAAAACTGTACATGTATTATCTGATTTTGACAGGTCCCAATAATCCTATTGTAATATATAGTTGTAATACTTCAAAAAAAAAAAAAAATACTTAACATTTCTATTTATTTATTTATTGTTCTTTTGAATGATGGTCTAATTTTCAAGCTATTGAGAGGCGACAATAGTTGATCACCCACATCATAATATGGTAATTTAGGAATCAAATGCCTAAATATTTCATTAGCCACCAAAGTTGAGGTGACTCGGTGCTCTTCACACCCACTCATTAAGATCAGTGGTGGAGGTATGAATTTCATTCAATGGAAGCTTGGTTATAACATATTAAAATTTTAAAATGCACCATGCGTTTTCTAATCCGAACTAAAAATGTGAACTTTGCCTAAAAATGCCAATAAGACAATAATAGCAATGAAGATAAACCCATCACTGCCTCATGTGATAATGGCAAGGACATTCATTCAACTTGATCTCTTTTATAAAAGTGAAAACAAAGATAGAAAAAAAAAATAAAAAAAATTTGACGGTGAAACTTGATTGAAAAACTTTTCATTAAAATGATAAGGCTTTTAGAATTTAGTTGTAATTATTAAAATTTGAAGTCCAAAGAAATAATAAAAAAAATTAAGATTTTTTTTTTTTTTTTTTTTTTTGGCTCTATGGGGGCTCAAGTCCCCACGGGGATTGATTAAGGTTGTGGGTTTAAGTTATATTTCCCGCTCCCAAATGCCAATTTTTTTTAATTTTTTTTTTAATTTTTTTTTATTATTTTTTTTTTGTGAAATACCCAAATGCTAAATTTATACTTTAAAGTAACAAAATATTGCTCTAGCAATTTCATAACGTTTCCCTTTAATTAATTATTTGGTGTATAAATACTTTAGAGTATTATTTTTTACTAAAAGACAAAATTTAATGTTTAAAATTTAAACACCGACAGAATAATTAATTTGATAATATATAAAATGAACGATTAAAATACACCAAGACTAAAATCGACTTGATGATAATATTTCTTAACACATCATAGCTTGAAAGTGAAAGCAATTAATTGACATATTTCTTAATTTCTAATTAGCAATTAACTAAGAAAAACTTGATATGCATGCATGGGATGAGTCGCTACTATATATATAATTCAGATTTTTACCTGTTTAATTAATTTGTTGCAATTAGAAATCAACTATGAAATGGGATATTTTCTTTAATAATTAAACTAATCAAGAACGCAACCCTGCTAGTGAATAAAAAAACTACACTTTTTTTTTTTTGAAAAGAAAAAAAAAAAAGTGTAATTAATTGACACTTATTTATTAGTAATTCTCTTCTCTTCTATGCCTTTGTTTAGCAAAATCTGTGATTTATAGAAATGCCTAAAAATTAGTGACGGATTGATTCCATTGGAATATTCGATAAAGTTGATGCAAATAGAGCAAATCCACCTTTGTGCTCCCAATTCTTTGCATGAACTATTCGAATCAAAGATATTCTGTATTAGCAATTTTTTGATATAGTGTTTTTGATTAACAGAAATAAGACATGGTAGGTCAATATTATAACCAAATAATTTGATTTATATATAATTTTTTTCAAGCCAATTGAAATTGTTAAATACCATACAAGCTTAAGAGCATCTCCAATGGTATCCTCAAAAGTAGGAGAGTAATCAAAATTTGATTATTTAACCAAAAAACACTGTCCAATGGAGTCACTAAAATTTAGTAATAGCAGTTATTAATAATCAAATTGCCTCTTCAGTAATCAAATTTGAAGATTGACTTTCAATCATCAAATACAAATTTAACCAAAATTAACTGTTGTAATTTTATTCTTTCTTTCTCTTTTGTTACTTTTTTTTTCCCTATTTTTTTCTCTGATCATTTATGTATTTCATCATTGTTTCAACCCCAAAAATTTCAATTAGGTAAAATTCGTCTCTTCATTACGAATGGATCAATACCCATATCATATACCTTTTCTTGTTTTTTATAATTTTTTTTATTTTTTAGCAAAAAAAAAAAAGAAAAAAAAAAAACTAATATATCATTGTGGTATCATTACAAGTGTACCATTATGGACTATACAATCATCAAATTTAGCAAACGCTGAAAACAATCCTCAAATGCTGAGGTAGCAACTTTTGAGGATCCAAATTTACTTATACCATTCTGGATCGTACAAAATCATAGATCATACGTTAAATATGACAAATAGACATTGTGGTAAAATCCATTTCTTCGGTCTTTAAGTTGGTGTAACAAAAAAAAATTATAGATATTATCAAGATGTTTATCTATTCTCAAGAGAAAATATTCAGTGAACTATGCACCGGGTGCATTAGCATTACGAGTGGTACATCCAACCATCGAGGATGAGACATGTCGCTACCACATATCTCATCCTTGATGGTTGAGTGTATTACTCAGTAGTGCATCCGATGTACTGAAGATTTTCTCCTACTCTTATAGTTATATTGGATAATTAGACATGCCATTAATAAATTAGTCTTTTAAATAAAAGTATTCACAACATGTTTTTGATTTGGTTATCTATCAATTTTACCTTTATACAAAGTTGGAAGCAAGTCTTTTCAATATTGTTAACATGTGAATATTTATTAAAATGCAATTCACATTTACATTCTAGATGCTTTTACCCAACAATAACAATGTCGGTGATAAGACAAGACAGGGTTGGTCTAGTGATAATTAACCAGTATATTTTGCTATAATATCGTATTAGGAGATAAGATTTTGTTACGTACTTCTATTTATAGACAACTTATCTACGTCATTGCCACTGGATAAACTCCTTTTTACACCAAGCAATAGGATAGTTCAATTTTTTTATTTTTTATTTATTTATTTTTTTTTTTTTTTTGATATTATAGAAATCCACTATTTATTTATTACTATAAATGAGTGGCTAATAATTGTAAGTTGCAATAAAAGTTAAATTACAACTCCAGATGATTGGATGAAATTATCTGATTAACAAATTAAGCTATTAATGGATGAGATTAATTATCTCATAATTCTCATCCATTAGTTTATGGAAACGATCAGATAAATACCATACATAGTAACTCTATTTTAGATAACAACTTTCTTTCTTATAAATCAGTTCTCACTGGCAATATTGGACGGCATTTCATTTTATTTCAACATAGATTTTCTTCTAACTTTTATTTTCCCGAGTCTCATGAGTTCGGTGTTAGGTTCTTGTAATCAATCAAGGTAAGCATTGCACAAAATATTGTCTTCACATTTGATAATTCTATATGTCTGTGTGGATACAGATTCTTTTTTGTCTTGTGTTTATATTTATATATAATTAATTTCTTTGATGTTTTGTCAAGGACAATTTTTGTTTTGTTTTGTTTTAATTAATAATAGAAATATATATATATTTTTTTGTTATATAATTTTTGCAGAGCTCCTGCCAAGCTAGACTCGGGGATTTGAGAATTAAAATCTTCCTTGGGATCATTTCTAGGATTAACAAGGTATGTGTTTCTTTATTTTTCAGGCTTTGTTGTAGCTATATATATATATACCCATTGAACAAAAATTAAAAAAGAAATGTAGGAAAAAGAAAAAAATGAAGAAAGGAATTGCATATATCAATCTGGTTTGAACCTAATTTTAAGATGATTATTGAGTTGTATTATTCAAATCTATAACGTGATCGAAATATAAAACAAAATGTTTATATATATATATTTATATTTATATACAAAAAGATATTAGTTATTTTAAATAGTAAAAATGTCATTAGTGTTGTAGTCAAGACATGTGGCCAAATCCGTAGAGTAACAATTACATATATTTTTTAATAATTACAATATTTTAGTATTTGGGAGAGAGGTATTTGGATCTACCATTGAACTAATCTTTATTCTAATCTAAATAGATTTGGTGACACGTGTAATTAATGAATGAGATTTTTATTTTTTATTTTTTTTATTTCCATTATCTTTAAAAGCAAAACATTATATGCAAAAGATTTAGGTTGGTATAAAGTTCAGTTTAATAGAAGATCCAAATCATGAATCGAACCCATAACCCTTTGGATGTAGTTTTTTTTTTTTTTTTTGATAACACCTTTGGATGTAGTTGTGAGAGGTTTACTATTTGTCCAACCTTAACTTGACCAAGAAATAATTTTATGGAAAATAAAAAGGAAGCTTTTGTCTCATATGAATTATAAAAAAAAAGGAAAACATGTGATAAAACTTACCTTAAAAATGAATAAGAAAATAAAGTGAATTGATTTTCATTAAAAAAAAATGGATGTGAGAGTGATGTAGGCCAATATTAATGGGTATAATTAATAGTATATAGATTTCTTTCTTGAAAAGGCCTCCATGTCTCTCTGTATTTCCGGTGGGTGGTTGAAGCAGCCATCAATGCCTCTCTTTTTTTCCTATTAAAAAAAAAACATTAAATATAACTAGTATTATGATCATCACAATTTTCAATGACTTATCCGTTGAAAACAGTAAACATAATATAATTATGTTAGTGTTAACAACTACTTTATCTCTATTATGGAAATATTATGTTAGTGTTAACAATTACTTTATTTCCATTATGGAAATAAAGTAGTTGTTATCCCGTACCATCGAAACACTGAGTCCATTACACATGTTAACACTGAGTCTATTTTTACTCACCCATAGAGTATCTCCAATGCAGTGCTAAATATCTGTGCCAATGCTAAAATTTAGAACAGGGTGTAAAAATCATCCAAATGATGTGTCAGTGCCAATGCAGTGCCAAATGATGTGCCAAATTTGGCATATGCTATATTGTGTGCCAAATTATATTGTGTGTCAAATTTATCACACAATATAGCATATGCTAAATTTGGCACAGCAATAAATGCTCATTTTTTAATTATAAAAATACCATTATATATATATATTTTAAATGAAATAATGAATGCAATAATAGAACTTTGCATTGAAGAATAAAAAGAAATAATGAATGTATTAATGATAGATGTTTACTTTTATAAGTTTAATTAATAAAATAATAAAAATAGCATTTTATATAGGATTGTGCATTGAAGCATAATGGTAATTTGATGTGTCAAATATAACATTTTACTCTTTTTTGTACTAAATTTGACATTGGCATTGACATATGCATTGGAGATGGTCTTAGGTAAGTATTACCTCCCTCCCAAACACTTGATATATGTCCAGGGAAAGAGTATTTTTATCTAAACACATAACAGTTTTTGAACAAATATACCCTTCCCCTAACAAATATTAAATGTTAAGGAGAGAGTGAATGCTCCCCCCCCCCCCCCGCGGGGGGTGAGCAAAAGTAAACTGGTTAATACTTCCTCATAATATAAATAAATAATAATTAAATGTTAAGGAGAGAGTGAATGCTCCCCCCCCCCCCCTAAACTGGTTAACACTTCCTCATAATATAAATAAATAATAATGGTCAACGATCAATCATCTATTCATCTCTAGATTTTACTCCTTAATTTTCTGTTTAATAAAAATAAAAATAAAAAACCAAAAAATCCCACCTCTATAAATTGGACATGCTTTGCTCTGTTCTAACTAGTTGAGCAGAAACCTGAGATCTCTCTGTCTGTCTCTGTTTCTCTCTGTTTTTCTCTGCATTTGTTTGTTGTTCACTGCAATTGTTGTGTTGTGTAACAATATAGATGGCAGACGGTTCAAGTAATGGAAACCATGGAATTTCTCTGACTGTGAAAGATGATTCCGTTCAAAATTCTCCATGTCCTCCATGTCCTTCTCCTAGCAAACCCAAGCCAGAAACTCCCCTGCTCACCTTCTCTGTTCCTTTCATGCAAAAGGTAAATTTAATTTTCAATTTTTTTTGATGGGTTTTGTCTGGTCCTCATCATCAAAGATTCAAACATCAACATCAATAATTTTTTTATTGTTTTTTAATTTTTGATGTGCAGATAATGGCAGAGGTTGTGGGTACATATTTCCTAATATTTGCTGGATGTGCGTCGGTGGTGGTGAATACTGATTTTGATAAAGTGGTGACACTTCCAGGAATTTCAATAGTGTGGGGACTTGCTGTCATGGTCCTTGCTTACTCTGTTGGACATATCTCTGGTGCCCATTTTAACCCTTCTGTCACCATTGCTTTTGCTACTTGCAAGAGATTTCCATGGAAACAAGTAAGCCCACTATTTTTTTATTCTGGTCAATATATTCCTGAAATTGGTAAACAACACATGCCAACTTCTATCTGTTTGGTTGACATACAAGAAACCAAAGTAATTAAAATCTGGGTTGTCTTACCACCGCGTTTGGTGGTGAATGATGATCATTGATCATTTAACCTGAAAATGTTTCCAGGTTAGAGTTGAACCTTATTCAGCCTGACAATGTTTCCAGGTTTGAGTTGAACGATTCTGATTCAGTCTGACAATGTTTTCAGATTTGAATCGATGTAGGACAGTAGGGCAGGTGGTATATTAAAAAAAAAATGAAAGAAAAAAAAAAAACAAAAAAACTGGGTTGTCCTCTTGAATGCTGTTTTGGCTGTACCATTGATAGTTACATTTTACAGGTTGTTTATTTCTAGGTGGGACACTTCACTTATAGTTTGAGAAATAGACAAGACCTACCTGTAAACAAGGTTTCTGATAAATTTTAGTATAACTTAAACGGAGAAAAAATCTGAAGGAATTAATGTTTCCAATAATTTTGTAACCAAACATCAAGTGTGATTGATGAAAATTTTCCATTATTTTATATGTAATTGACTTGTGTTTATCTATGTTTCAGGTTCCAGCTTATATAATAGCTCAAGTTCTTGGATCAACACTGGCTGCAGGAACACTGAGTTTGCTGTTCGATGGAAAACAAAATGTATTTTTTGGAACAATTCCATCTGGCTCAAATATGCAGTCTTTTGTGATGGAGTTCATCATCACTTTCTACCTCATGTTCGTCATATCTGGCGTCGCCACCGATAACAGAGCTGTCAGTTTCTATCTATTGCTTCATCATTTTGGTTTTAATTTACGATTACAATACGTATCATTCCAGAATTTGATTATTTAGGTTAATTAACTAGCTAATTAAACTGGCATTTCACATCTGGGACATGGTCTTCATATATAAATATAAATATATATATATATATATTTAAATTAATCTGCCTAATATATGCCAAATCTTGTGAATTCAAAATATTTAACAATTAATTACTCAGTGATTTATTGTTTAAGCTGATCTGTATTGACAATGATACGGATATGGAAACTATATTATGTACATTATGTGATTAGTTCTTTTGTTGTTTATGCAGATTGGTGAGCTTGCTGGGCTTGCCGTTGGCTCTACCGTGTTGCTTAATGTCATGTTTGCCGGGTAATTACTAATCACTTCTAATTTACGGTAGACTATGTCGACTTCCTTTAAGGCTTAGCTAAAATAAAGATGTTTTGTCTGCATTGATTTCTTTTATGATACTTTGGTCAAAGAAAATGTGAAGTCACTTAAATCCTCCCAATTAATATATTGTATAGAGCATGTTGAGTGCAGTCAACTCCCATTTGGAGGCTCAAATAGGTCAAAATTAAACACAATAAACACTATTTATTTCCTTAAGATATTTATCATGTAGAGATTGACCCATACCATTTTGGTTTGATCGTGCGATCCGAACAACTAGTTGTGTAAATAAATAGAGGACAACTGCACCTGATAAGGACTTTTTTATTAACATTATTATTGCAATTTGTGCAGGCCGATTTCAGGGGCATCAATGAACCCAGCAAGAACCTTGGGCCCAGCAATAGTGTCAAGCCAATATAAAGGGATATGGGTATACATGGTTGCACCAATTCTTGGGGCTGTGTGTGGTGCTTGGGTTTACAATATGATCAGGTACACAGACAAGCCTCTGAGAGAGATCATCAAAACTGCCTCCTTCCTCAACGCTTCATCGCGTGCCTGATTGATAACAATTAGACGTAATCGATTGAGAGTTTAATTTATGAAAAATATGAGGGACTCTTATGTAAATTTATTTTAGCGTCAAATGTCATGATGATGTACAAGAAATGAAGTTCAACCGTTCAAGAAATGATGTACATTGATAACTCGTTATAATTAATTATCTTTTAATCATTAAAAGTTATGAAAGTACCGAGTTTTTTTTTTATGGTTTATGGGTTCATTCTCTCAAATACTGTTTAGTTTTGCCAAATTTTAATAATTTTGAGTTCTGTTTTTTAACCAATTGGTAAGTTACTAAAAAAAAGTGTTTAAAAATACAGAAATATATTTCTAATATGTTGTATATGAGTTGTAACCCCCACTACATAAATAGTGAGGGGTGCGATGGATGATATATTAGTTAAAATTAATTCATCATATCAGTTGGATAGTGTCAATTTTTTATAGAAATTGACAATTATGAATTATGAGTAAACATATAATTATAAATGACTCATCCGTTAGTGGTTCGAATTCTACCAATGACGAAGGTTGTCAAAAAATACCTGGTTTCGAATTAATAGATATTGTAAAAAATATATATATATAGTTATATACATTAAATATTTCAAAGTTAATAATTTATTCTGTAACTCCTCTAAAATGTCAAAACAAATATTAATCAAGCCTTAAATTTAAATTTAAACCCATTTTGTTAGCTTTGAATCTTTTGAGTTTTGACACTCAAATTAAATCTAAAAGGCATCAAACAATACAACACCGCTTGGATCACAAATTAACGATTTATATAATTAACAATAATAAAGCACAAACCCGAAATTTAGCCCCAAAGTTAATGACATACCAAATGATTTTTTATTATCTTACCATTAAAAACCTGAAAATCAACTTAAAATGATATATCAAGTGATATTTGCCTTACAATTTATTTTTGTAAAGTATTACACAGTTATATAAATTCGGGGTTTTTTAGGGAAGGGGGAGAATTTGAATCTGCAACCTTGTGATGTAGGTGTGATGGGTTTACCACCAGACCAACCTCACCAACCATACAAATTGTGTTAACTTTTGAACTAATTTACTTTTATAGTGTGGTGACTCAGATTTCAGACATTGTTAGGATGAATGAGTATTGATATTTACCGCAAAACCACATTAGGGGTGGTCTTTTTGAGTAATTTATATAGGATACTTGGGTGCTGACCGGTTATTACCCAAAATACTGACCCAGTGATATGGCCCAATTGAACCATAACACATGTCCCTTTTTCTTTCACACATTCCAAGACTTTTAATGCATGCATAAGAACATAAAATCCCAACAAAATTGAACTTCATACAACTACAAAGTCTTGGAATAGGTAAAAGAAAAAGGGATATGTGTTACAGTTCAATTGGACCACATCACTTGGTCAGAATTTTGGGTGCTGACCGGTCAGCACCCAAATATTATCCATTTATATATTGCGCATCAATTATCATTACTCTTCTCCAAATGTGTTATCATTAAAACAATCTTTGAATCCTGCATTCCTTGTTAGCCTTCAATTTCCAAGATTTCAAATGTATTCAATTTTGACTTTAATTAATTAATTTGACCGATTTATTCATTCAAATAAAAACCTCTTATCTTTTTATTTTTATTTTTACGTGAGACTAGTCGATACTTTCACGTAACCAATTTTGTTTAGAATTTTTATCTTGTATTCTATCACATTAATTGGAAATCACGTGTTAAATCTGTCTTTAAAAGAGATAAAACATCAACTCTTTTCCTCATCCATATCACGAGCTGCAAATCGAATTGGTAGTGCAACAATTACTGTTTGGATAAAAAGAAAAATGTTGCCATGTAATGGATAAGAACAATTTTGATTATTCAAATCAAATATCACATGATTCTTCTTCCATACACGATACAGAATACACTGAATTTTCAAAAAGTTTGTGCAAGCAACAGTTAACCACAAAGTATATAATTCAGATTTCACATGACTATAAAGTTTGAATCCCAGCTCATATGTTTATAATTCCTATAAGAGATATTGTTACTTGTAAAACTTGTTTTCCTCAAATAAAAAAAAAAAAAAAAAATTGTTTAATATTTTTTCATTATAGCTTTCAAGTTTTCAACCATTTTCCACTGTTAAAACCAAGTTACTACAAGTATACAACATGGAATTGCTTTTCTTTTGTTGTAGAACATGTCAACCCAATATGGCAAAAAAAAATGTTTGACACTGTAAATCAAAACCCTTCTAGGACATTTTGAGTGAATACAGCATTGAGTGTCGATATTTGCAATCCCTAAAAAAACGAGGATTTTCAACCGGAGATTTTCTTCATTTGGGAAAAAAAGGTTGGCCTAGCAAGTGTGCATCGTCAGATAAGGAGAAATTTGCTACAAAGATTTAATTGGTTGAGGTTCATAGAGATCTTGGTCATTTCCCATATAGTGATATAGATAGATTAGTCCAAACCACATGCACCACACCAAGCTCAGGGTTTTCTTTTATTACTGACTTTAAACTTGTAATTTCTATTATTGGTTTCAATTCTTAGATAAAAACACCGGTTATTTTCGTAGTTTATTCTTCTAGTTGATTCATGAATCATGCTTCTACTTGTAACTATCAGTCTATCATTGCTTTTTAAATGAATGGGTTGTTATTTTTTATTATTATTATTTATTTAGAAACAAAACTATTTGTTTCTCATATATATATATGTGGGCCCATAATGTATTAAATTAAAATATTTCAGAAGAACCGAAGTTGGAGGGATCAAGCCTAGTGAAGCTAAATTAAAGAAGAAAACTAATATACAATAAGGCCCAAAAGACATGACCTTGGATGAAGCCTGGGAAAGTTAAATTTTAAAAAAATTAAGCCCAAAAAGCCCAAATTAAGGTTTGCCATGATTAAATCTTGGGACCTCGACTAAATTTAAAGAAAGAGTGGCGATAATGACACCCCTCAATAATTGTATCTAAACCCCTTTCGTAATCATAACAATTAAAAATTTAAAAAATAACTAATTACACCAAAGTCCCCCGAGGTTTGTTCTTTTACACAAACAACTTTATTGATAATTGACACTCACCTTCCCTGCCGTTAGTCAAAGTTTATTAAATTAAACCGTAGACCAATTTTGACTATCAAAACTAAGGATAGTTTAGTCATTTGAAGAATTTTAAATATATATATTTAAAAAATTGATAAATATTTTAAAATGAAGATTTTTTAAAGGTATTTTAATATGAAGATTAAGTGAAAAAAAAAAAAACTATTTTTATAATTAAGATTTTTTTTTTGGAAAGAAAATTAAGATTAATTGAAAATTAAGAATTAAAAAAATGGACAGTCCAATCTAATTTAAATGCAATTCAAATTAAAAAAAAAAAAAATTAATGCCTTTAACAGTTCGACAGTTCCACCAACATCACAAATCATAATCCCTTCCTAATTCGTTCGATCTCCTCTATGAGAGATTGAGTTAGTTCCTAGTTCCACCAACAACACAAATCACAATTCCTACCTAATTTATTTTTAATTATTATTTTTTCTATTTATTAAAAATCTTAAAATTTTAAATTCTATTTCTTTGGAAAAAAAAAATAAATTCTTATTTATAAATAGATTTTGAGCTTCCCACCCCCCCTCCCCCTTTTTTTTTTGAACAAATTGCATTATATTTGGAAGGGATTATGATTTGTGTTGATGGAGAAATTGGCGATTTGGCTCCATTTTGGGAAGAAATCTGGCTCAATCTCTCATGGAGGAGATCGAACAAATTAGGAAGAGATTGTGATTTGTGTTGTTGGTGGAATTGGTGAACTGTTAAAGACATTAAGATTTTTTTAATTCTTTTTTTTTTTTTTTTAACTTGAATTTCTTTTGTCCGATTTTTTTTTAATGAAATATGCCGTTCTTTTTTTTTTTTTTTTAATTCTTAATTTCAATTAATCTTATTTTTCTTTCCAAAAAAAAATCTTAATTTTAAAATCAGTGTTTTTTTTTTGTTCACTTAATCTTCATTTTTAAATACTTTAAAAAAATCTTCAATTAAAAATATTTTTCAATTATATATATATAACGCTTCAAATGACTAAACTATCCTTAGTTTTGATAGTCAAAATTGGTCTACGATTTAATTTGACCAACTTTGACTAACGACAAGGGAGATGAGTGTCATGTATCAATAAAGTTATTTCTGTGTGTAAAAGATCAAACCTCAGGGGAGTTTGGTGTAATTAGTTAGTTTAGATTTTTGGTGAATTAGGGGTATTTCTGTCTTTTATCATTTTTTAATGGTCAACTCTCACACTTAACGGTCAAACCCTAACGGTAGTGGAGGTGAGTGTCAATTAACGGTAAAGTTGTTTCCGCGTGTAAAAGAGTAAACCTCAAAGAAGTTTGGTGTAATTTGTTCATATATATATATATATACACACCATCCCGTTCTGGTCAGTGCGCAGTACCAATGTATGTGGACCACTGATTATGAAGAAGTTTTGACAAATGCATACACTTTATTTTATTTTTATTTATTTTTAAATAATATTTTTTACTCTTTAAGTTTTTAAATATTATTCATGTACATTTAGTTAATTTCAAATATATATAAAAGAAAATTTGTAATGTAGGATTTCTTTCGATAACTATCGGCAGTGCCAGTCTTGAGGATTTGGATGCCTCAGGGCGAATATTTAAAATGTGGCCCTTTATTCAATCTTGCATCTAATTCTTGTGAAAGCCTATACTTAATAATATATATATATATATAATATTTTGAGAAAATTTACAAAAAAGTTAATTAAAGTAATTTTCATCAAGTTTATATCATGATACATAGAAAAAATAAAACTAAAATAAAAGTTACAAGCAAATAGATCTGCAAGACAGTTTCCATTCAAAAAAATAGTGTATGTAAATAAGGAGAGATGAACTTGATTAGAAAATGAAAAGGGAGGATACCTCCTCCTCTTTTATTATATTTTATTTTAATTTTTTTAGAATTTAAAAAAATAAATAAAAGAAAGGGTATATTTGGTAATGTTTGGGGTGTGCTTACAAAATATAATTTTTAAAAAACTCTTAATGAGATATACATGCAAAAAGGGATGCACATACAAATTTTTAGGGGTGTAAATAGAGTTATTAATTTGCTTTTAATAATTCTGATGAAAATTCATATTGAACCCAATTTTTATATAAGAAGTTGATTTCCACATCTTTTTTCTTATTTTGGACCCAAATTTAATATAATTATATAAAGTTTTAAAAATAATAATAAATAAATAAAGGACCCTAAAAGGGTCCAAATTTATTTATTAAAGTCTAAAGATGCGAGTATTAAACAAAAAAAATTAATTAAAAAATAGACCTTTTTTAGACCATTTTTTTTTGGGCCCTGGGCGGGCGTCCCTAGTTGACCCGCCTCAGGGCCGACACTGACTATCGGTAGCAATCAGTGATCCTGTACCAAAAATTCCACATTGGAAAGTGACTATATATATATATATATTCCTAGGAATAATCTAATGGAATCAAATTTATTTTAGTGCAAGAGAATATGAGGTCCTGAAATTTACTCAATTTATAAATAACATATAGGTATCAACGTATGTTGATTAATCATCAATGTTGTCAACACTAGGTCATAAGATATATATATATATATTCCTAGGAATAATCTAATGGAATCAACTATATTTTAGTGCAAGAGAATATTAGGCCCTGAAATTTACTCAATTTATAAATAACATATAGGTATCAACGTATGCTGATTGATCATTAATGTTGTCAACACTAGGTCATAATATATATATAGTTTTTCTATTTTTTTTTTTTTTTTTTTTGATTGATAAGAACACAAACATTACATAAAATTCCTACATAACAAAGAAGAAAAATCCAACCGAATAAACTCCTGACAAGAAGAAAAAGCAGAACCAGCTAACGACAATAAATATATCAGGACGAAGAATGTAGACCATAGATTATGGAGAAATTTTGATAAGTGCATACACTTTGAGTCAAAAGTATGTAAATCTAGTGGTCTACATTCTTCGTCATGATATATTTATTGTTGGGGGGAATTGACAATAGAAAATCTATATGTATATATATAGTCCCGATCTAGTTAGAGCATCATGATATAACTTTATCAGTATATTGAATGTGAGCTACTAGTTTTGACAAGTAAATACACATTTGAGTCAAAGTATGTAAAATGAGTGTCTCATATTTAATATTCTCACGAAGTTATATCAGGATACACTGACTTGAAATTTTTTGTCTATATATATATTCCTAGGAATATTATGAGGTCCTGAAATTTACTCAATTTATAAACAATATATATATATATATATATTTGAGAGAAAAAGATTTATATAAACTAAATAGGACAATCGTCTAAAACAGACCTCTCCACACACGGAGGGTGAGATTCTATCCAAAATATGTCCTCATCAATAGACAACGCCATTTTGAATAAATTATGGGCAAAAATGTTTGCTTTCCTAGAGACGTGCCGTACTGAAACGCCACAAATTCGACGCAGGAGAACATATAGGTATCAACGTAAGTTGATTAATCATTAATGTTGTCAACACTAGGTAATAATAATAATATTTTATCTTCATTATACAATTCTTAGAGGTCTTCAGCTAGTTATAGATTCCGGTTTGTCGCCGTGCTTGGTTGAATCAGATGCAGAAGTTGTAGTTAAGTGGATTAACAGTGATGATCAGTTTTTCTCTGATACTGGAAATGTTATTACTAATATCAAAGGTTTATTGATTCAAGCTCGTTGTATTTCAGTTAAGTTTATTCCTAGAAAAGCAAATCAGGTGGCTCATATATTAGCTAAAAACAGTCTCTCATGTGGAGAAGATATGTTTTGGCCGGAAGAGTTCCCTACCTGTATTGATTCTGTTATCGCGACTAAGTGTCGTAGTTGTATGTAATTTTCTTTACTTCAAAAAAAAAAAAAAAAAACACTTCAAAATTAAGCAAATGGTATATTAATAATCTCATTTTTATTTCAAAAATAATAATCTCATTTTTTTTTTTTGGTTTCCCAACCGGTTTCCGAGCCCACTGGGTCGACTAATCCGGTTTTCGGAGCGGGTCCCGGGGTGAAGGTTTTAAACTCCTCCCAACGGTCTTGCGGGGGATCGAACCGTGGTTCGCCCTTCCAAGTCTAGCCCCTGGCACCACTAGACCAAGACACCGTTGGTAATAATCTCATTTTCTATTTGCCGATTTGGTGCAGACTGCAGACCAATTGTATCAAAGGCAACGATTATTCCTGAAACTAAGGATTCTATATTTCGGGAATTTGCGAAAACAAAAAACACACGTGAAAATAATGAAGTTAATTTGTTTTTAACCCACATGCATTGTTTTCCCAAACTACTCTCATATAAACAAAATCCAAAACTCCAAAAGCACAATTGAGATGTTGATGTTGGTGTTTCATGTCGGTGAAATTTCATCAACGTGAAACATGCCTATAACATTAAAACATCAATCTCAAATATCAAAAACCAATTATTCATCATTAAACAATCTACACAACACAAATTTGTTCTTAAAAACTTTAAAACATGTATGAAAAATATACCTAAAAATGATTTCAGGTTGAAATCTGTGGGGTTGAAAATCTAGTTGGGAAGTTTGTATAATTTCGTCATATACTTGTATGTAAATTAATTTGGTGTGAAGAAGTGTGATGCACCGGAATTCAAGTGAAATTTTAGCTAGATAATAATGAATAATCTATAAAATATTATATAGTAACAAAAAAGAGTAAAATAATAGGTTAATGATAAAAGTCCACTTCATTCATTTCTCTTTAAACATCTATGCTTTTCTGCCTTCAGGGTTGATCCATTGTGCTGATAAAAAATCCTAAAACATCTCTCTATTTATCAGCTAATTGTCTCCACTCTGCTCACTGCACTGCAGCCAATTTACATGGCCGACATTTTACCTATAGATATTGGAGACCATGAAGTTGCTTTGACCGCGAAACGCATCGATCCAGTCCAAAATCCTCCTTCTTCCTCCTCCAACGCAAACAAAAACGACTCCGGTTGCTTCTTTTCTGTTCCTTTCACGCAAAAGGTCCTTGGCCATCTGATCTTCCTTTCCATCGATCATGATTAATCATTATATCATATATATAAATAATATGCAGAGAGGTTTCACTTTGATTAATATATATGCAGTTAATAGCAGAGGTTGAGGGTACATTTCTGCTGATATTTGTGGGTTGTGCATCGGTTTTAGTGAACGAAAATTATGATAAAGTGGTGACACTTCCGGGGATCGCCATGGTGTGGGGACTGACCTTTTAGTAGATTTTAACTTTTTATAAGCAATATCAAGGACTAGTTTGATATTATTTTAAGAAGTTAAAATTAGATTATTTTATAATTTTAACATAAAATGATACTCAGTAAAACTTTCAAAAGTGATTAATTGATAATCTGACAAGTTTTGACAGTGATTTTGAAAAGTATGTGAGGGGTTACTTTTTGAAAGTGATTATGGAATAATCTATTTCCGCATTTAATGCATCTTTTAAAATATCATTATTATCCTTATGAAATCAAATTAAAATCATTTATATACCTTATTTCATCTCAAAATTAAATATTCTATTTAAATATTGATTTGATTTATAAAATCTTTTATAAAATCGTTTAAAAATATTTTAATTGTTCTTATGGAGGTTTTTTTATTTTTTTTTTATTTTTTTTTATTTTTTTAAATTATTATTTTTTTATTTCAACTTAAATATTCTACTTAAATATTGGTTTATATATATAATTAATAAAAAAAAAAAATCGAGTCCTAAATTCATGTATATTTTAGTCATTGTAACTAATCTCAGAACTTTTATTGTAAAATTACCAAATATATGTATACTGCTTTTGAGCTATATTGTAGTTTTAAAAATACAATTAACTAAATATCTGATTAACTTTACAACTGATTATTCCTTCAGCACAGCTAACAGTGATTATTATAAAAGTTACAGCAATACCAAACTGGCCCTAAGTCACTAATCATGTATTATCACATAATTGCTTGAAACTGTTATGACTTATGAGTATTAATGAATTATTTTTTATATGATGCATAAAAGTTGGATTTATTATGTAATTCAATCTGAATTTTAATTCCAATTAGGTGTTACATTGCAGAAACTTCTAAATTAATTATAGGTTCATTGTTTAAAAATATTGTAATAATTTTACTCATTAAACTCTATTTGGAAACTGTGATGGAGAGCTATTAAAAAGATTTAGTCAAGTTTTTTTTTTTTTTTAGCCTAGGGTATGCCTCTCGTAAACTTGTGATGTTTCATTTTCGATTGCACTTTAAATAGTTCAAGAAAAAAAATGAATAATTTTACTCAATAAACTCTATTTGGAAACTGTGATGGAGAGCTATTAAAAAAATTCAGTCAAGTTTTTTTTTAGCCAGAGGTATGCCTCTCGTAAACTTGTGCCTGGCTTCGTCCTATACACTTCAGCTAAATTATATAAATTGGATTCTCTCATACTATATGTGTTGGGTTTGATTCAGGTTCCGGCTTATATATCAGCTCAAGTGCTGGGATCAACGATAGCATCAGGAACACTGAGATTAATATCAATGGAAAACAAGATCATTTTGTAGGAACACTTCCAGCCTGGTCGGATATGGAGTCATTTATGATTGAGTTCGTCATCACATTCTACCTTCCGGCTTATATATCAGCTCAAGTGCTGGGATCAACGGTAGCATCAGGAACACTGAGATTAATATTCAATGGAAAACAAGATCATTTTGTAGGAACATTTCCAACCGGGTCGGATATGGAGTTATTTGTGATTGAGTTCGTCATCACATTCTACCTCATGTTTGTTATATCCGGTGTTGCCACCGATAACAGAGCTGTTAGTCTCATATCTTCATTTTTTCTTTACTTAAAACAAGTTTATAAATTAGCTAGGCCGGCAGGGTTAAGTATAGTCTTTCTACCTCAGAGTTGTCATGAATTTTTAAGATTATGATGAGAATTGTTAGCCATCGATTATAAGAAAACAGAGGATTGATAAACTGCCATTGATGAGCTCAAGAGAGCTTTAAGATTTCATTGATAACATTCATTTTACATAGATGGATTATATATTGAATAGTGTACGCATTCTGCTACTTATCAGAATCCAAAAAGCATCTAACAAACTCCTGAAAATCGGGATTCTCAATAAACATAAGTTGACACATCAACATTGCTAACTAACTTTTCATAATTAACTCTAGGTCAGCTTCAGCCTCCAGAGTCAACTAATTCTCTACTGAGTTGGCACTTGGTTTTCTTCTGATTTGAGCACTGAAGCACTGAATCATTCTTCAAGGAATGCGCAAGACCAGTGTAATGTAGAGGTTTGCAACTCTGATGATGTTTAGAAGTTTTTTTAGTGCTTGTGACTTGATCATGATGGTACACATTGGCAGTCACTCTAATAAGGCTTAGAGCATCTCTAACCATGCTCCCTAAAGCCACTCTTTAGCCAAAATAACTGGTGGGGATGGTTTTTTTGTACTCCAACCACTCCCTATTATGACTACCTATTTTAGAGAACTACCAAGACACTCTCTAAATGTAGAGAGCTATTCCTTACTAGCTATTTTCTCTCTCCTATTATTTTATTATTTTTTAAACCAATTTGCTTATTGAAAAAATGATGTCAATTTTGAAACAAAATAAATTTATTTATATTTTAAATTAAAAAAATATTAAAATACTAATGACTAGCTATAATAGAGAGGATGGTTTGAATGATCCCATGAAAAGTTACTAGCTAAAATAGCTTTTTAGCTAAAATTTAGAGAGTATGGTTGGAGATGCTCTTACTATTTGTCCATCCTCACCTTGACCGAAAAATAATTAGATGGAAAAATAAAAAAGGAAGCTTTTGTCTCCTAAGAATTAAAAAAATGGAAAACATGTGATAAAACTTAGAGCATCTCCAATATAAGTGTGACTTGTGAAAAAAAGAGATGTCATGTAGGATAAAAAGACGTTCTGTTAATAATCGTGTCTTCAATGCACATTAGACATTGTCAAGATGACCGTCTACTTTCAAACGGTGCACAGCTATTTTTTAGGTTAACTCAGTAAATATTTAAAACTGACATTAATTTTTCATATATTTTTGGTAAAGAGATAAAAAAAAAAAAATGGATATGTCATTAAAAAAAATTGTGTTTTAGATAGAAGCATTAGAGACCAAATTTAGAATTAATTGTTTATCAAATCTATTTTTATACCACATTGGAAGCAAGTCTCTTGACTTTGTTACCATGCTTACTTTTACATCGGAGATGCTATTCCTTAAAAATAAATAAGAAAATAAAGTGAATTGATTTTCATTACAAAAATGGATTTGAGAATGAGAGATGTCAATATTAATCGGTATAATTAATGGAGTATTTAGATTTCTTTCTTGAAAAGGCTTCCATGTCTCTCCTGTATTTCCGGTGGGTAGTTGAAGCAGCAATCAATGCCTCTTTTTTTGTCCTATTAAATATAACTAGTATTATGATCATCACAATTTTCAACGATATATCCAATGAAAACAGATAAAAATAATATAATAATGGTCAACGACCAATCATCTCTTCATTTACCTCCTTAATTTTATGTTTAATAAAAATAAAATATAAACCAAAAAAACCCGACCTCTTTCCTCTTTAAATTGGACATGCTTTGCTCTGTTCTAACTAGTTGGTCAGAAACCTTAAATCTCTCTCTCTCTGTTTCAATCTGTTTTTCTCTGTATTTGTTTGTTGTTCACTGCAATTGTTGTGTTGGGTAATAATATAGATGGCAGAGAGTTCAAGTAATGGAAACCATGGAATTTCTCTGACTGTGAAAGATGATTCCACTCAAAATTCTCCATGTCCTCCATGTCCTCCTCCATGCAAACCCAAGCCAGAAACTCCCTTGATCACCTTCTCTACTCTTTTCATGCAAAAGGTAAATTTAATTTTCAATTTTTTTTTTTAACGGTTTGGTCTGGTCCTCATCCTCAAAGATTCAAACATCAACATCAATAAATTTTTTTATTTAATTTTTGATGCGCAGATAATGGCCGAGGTTGTGGGTACATATTTCCTGATATTTGCTGGATGTGCATCAGTGGTGGTGAATAATGAGTTTGATAAAGTAGTGACACTTCCAGGAATTTCAATAGTGTGGGGACTTGCTGTCATGGTCCTTGTTTACTCTGTTGGACATATCTCTGGTGCCCATTTTAACCCTTCTGTCACCATTGCTTTTGCTACTTGCAAGAGATTTCCATGGAAACAAGTAAGCCCATTATTTTTTTTTCCTGGTCAATTTTTTTTTTTTCCTGAACAACACATGCCAACTTCTATCAGTTTGGTTGCCATACAAGAAACCATAGTAATTAAAATCTGGGTTGTCTTACCACCGCGTTTGGTGGTGAATGATGATCATTCAACCTGATAAGTGATAATATTTCCAGGTTTGAGTTGATTGACCCTCATTCAGTCCGACAATGTTTCCAAGTTTGAGTTGAATGACTCTAATTCAGTCCAACAATGTTTTCAGATTCGAATCGATGTAGGGCAGTAGGGCAGGCTGTATATTAAAAAAATGAAATGAAAAATAATAATAATAAAAATAAAATAAAATAAAATAAATTGTCCTCTTGAATGCTGTTTTGGCTGTACCATTGATAGTTACATTTTACAGGTTGTTTATTTCTGGGTGGGACACTTCACTTATAGTTTGAGAAATAGACAAGACCTACCTGTAAACAAGGTTTCTGATAAATTTTAGTAAATTTAAACGGAGATTCGTAACGATTTTTCAAAAAGAATGTTTCCAATAATTTGGTAACCAAAACATCAAGAGTGATTGATGGAAAATTTCCATTATTTTATATATAATCGATTTTTGTTAATCTATGTTTCAGGTTCCAGCCTATATAGTAGCTCAAGTTCTTGGATCAACACTGGCTGCAGGAACACTGAGATTGCTACTCGATGGAAAACAAAATGTATTTTTTGGAACAATTCCAGCTGGGTCAAATATGCAGTCTTTTGTGATGGAGTTCATCATCACTTTCTACCTCATGTTCATCATATCCGGCGTCGCCACCGATAATAGAGCTGTCGGTTTCTATTTCTTGTTTCATCATTTTGGTTTTAATTTATGATTAAATTACGATTAAAATACATATCATTCCATAATTCGATTATTGAGGTTAATTAACTAGCTAAATAAGCTGGCCTTTCACATCTGGCCTTTCACCCTAAATTAAATTAATAAAAAAATATTTTTTTTAAATGGATCTCCACTATCCATCTCAAACATAGATGGTGGAGATTAAATAAAATTTTAAATAATTGAAAATTGAATTGAATTAGAAAATATATAAATTAGAAGTAAAAGAAAAATAAAACAATTTTAAGAAGTAATTAGCAAAAATAAAATTGAAAAACTGGAAAAAACAATATCATTGTTTGTGCAGGTGAGATGCATCAATGATATTTATATAAAATGATTTTTTTTTTCTTTCTAGTTTTTCAATTTTATTTTTATTTTTACTTTTTAAAATTGTTTTGTTTTTAAATTTATGTTTTTCTTTTTAATTTATATATTTTCTAATTCAATTCAATTTTTAATTGTTTAAAATTATATTTTATCTCCACTATCCATGTTTGAGATGGATGGTGGAGATCCATTTTTTTTTAAAATGTTTTGTTTTTGTATATATTTTTTTTATTAATTTAATTTAGGGATCATGGGTAGTTTAGTTTTTTAAAAGTAACAGCTAGTCAACAATTAAGTTTGACTTAACGGCAGGGGGTATGAGTGTCAATTAATGATAAAGTTGTTTCTGGGTACAAGAGGTCAAACCTCAGGAGGTTTAGTGCAATTTACTCATATTAAATTAATCTGCCTAATATATGCCAAATCTTGTGAATTCAAAATATTTAACAATTAATCAATCAATGATTTATTGTTTAAGTTGAGCTGTATTGACAATGATACGGATATAAAACCTATATTATGTACATTATGTGATTAGTTATTTTGTTGTTTATACAGATTGGTGAGCTCGCTGGGCTTGCCATTGGCTCTACCATATTGATTAATGTCATGATTGCAGGGTAATTACTGATTACTTCTAATTTACGGTAGACTATATCGACTTCCTTTAAGGTTTGGCTAAAATACAAATGTTATGTCCGCATTAATTTCTTTTATGATACTTTGGTCAAAGAGAATGTGAATTCACTTAAATCCTCCCAATTAATATATTGTATAGAGTATGTTGAGTGCATTCAACTCCCATGTGGAGGCTCAAATAGGTCAAAATTAAACACAATAAACGCTATTTATTTTCATAAGATATTTATCATGTGGAGATTGACCCATACGATTTTGGTTCGTTCATGCGATATGAACAACTAGTTGTGTAAATAAATTGAGGATGACCACACCTGATAAGGACTTCTTTTTTAATGCTATTATTGCAATTTGTGCAGGCCGATTTCAGGGGCATCAATGAACCCAGCAAGAAGCTTGGGTCCAGCAATAGTGTCAAGCCAACATAAGGGCATATGGATATACATGGTTGCACCAATTCTTGGGGCTGTATGTGGTGCTTGGGTTTACAATATGGTCAGGTACACAGACAAGCCTCTGAGAGAGATCACCAAGAGTGCCTCCTTCCTCAAGGCTACATCGCGTGCCTGATTAATAACAATTAGACATAATCGATTGATAGTTTAACTTATGTAAATTTATTAAGAGTCAAATGTCATGATGATGTACGAGAAATGAAGTTCAACCGTTCAAGAA
The DNA here is from genome assembly GCA_954870605.1 of Acer campestre. NCBI lineage: Eukaryota > Viridiplantae > Streptophyta > Magnoliopsida > Sapindales > Sapindaceae > Acer > Acer campestre. Next base: position 12,958,922 of record OX940809.1, read on the forward strand.
ATGATGTTCATTGATAACTTGTTATAATTATCTTTTAATCTTTAAAAGTTATGAAAGTACGAGTTTTCTTGTACAATGTTTGGTTTAATCTTTAAATGTTTTGTTGGGTTCATTCTCTCAAATACTCTTTAGTTTTGCCAAATTTTAACAATTTTGAGTTCTGCATTTTAACCAATTGGTAAGTTACTACCAAAAAAAAGTGTTCATAAACACAGAAATGAAAACATTGCAAAATGTGGATAACAAGAATTAATCGTTTGTATATCAAAAATGAAAGTAACAATCCTTTGTTAATATTTCTAATTGTTTATTTTTAAATTAATATAAGAATATATTTTTAGATACTAAAATAGTGTCAATCTACTATTGCTTCAAAAAAAAATAAAAAAAAAAATAAAATTGGGTATCTATAATCTAATTTTTTAATTATAATTGCCACTTTAATATTCAACCATTCATTTACTCATAATTCAATTGTTTAGGCGTATTAAAGGTGAATAACAATGTCTCAAATTAATAAGATGTATAAGTTAAAATTAATTCAGCATATTAGTTTGATATGAATTTGTATAAATAAATGAGTAATGCTACATTGCCCAAATCTGGTGCTCAAATGACGTGGCAATACTCTCATCCATTCATTCAAATCAAGCAAATCTAATACAATCTAAATGAATGGATGAGAATGTTGCTACGTCATTTGGGCATCAGATTTGAGCACCAAATTTGGACAATGTAGAATTACTCTAAATAAACTGGATGGTGTCGATTTTTTGAAAGAAAACGACAGTTATGAGTTATGAGTAAACATATAGTTATATACATTAAACATTTCAAAGTTAATAATTTATTCTGTAACTCCTCTAAAATATCAAAACAAATATTAAATGTTAATCAAGCCTTTAATTTAAATAGTTTTTCTCTCTAAACCCATTTTGTTAGCTTTGAGTCTTTTGAGTTTTGACACTCAAATTAAATCTAAAAGGCATCAAACAATAGAGTTCAAAATTTTTTTGCCACTATTTGGGGCGCTTTTTGTAAGACAGGCACCACATTACTGATTTAAGTTTGAAAGGCACCTATTTAGATGACCAACAAAAATACCCCTTTTTGTCAGTTTGTGTCTTTTTTCAAACCTTGAGAAAAAACCTTTGAGAGAGAAAACTCGACGGCCCAACAGTCCTAAAGTTGACCAAAATCTGACAACGAACTTACCGGCGACGTCGCTACAGTATTGAAGTCGAAGAGAACTCATCGACGATGAAGAAATTAGTTTATGAAAAATTTGTTTTGAAGACGATGAAGATTTAGGTTTCCGAGCATTTTATAACAGTCCCCGAGCTTTTTAAAATGTTACCCGAGCCTTTTTTCAAGGAAAATTCATAGGTTAATCGGTTTAGAATCTCCAAGCCTTTTTACACTAGATCTGAGCCTTTTCAACAGTAATCCGAGCTTTTTAATTTTGATTCTCCAAGACTTTTACACTATTCGAGCCTTTTAATACACAGTTCGAGCATTTTAATGAACTATTCGAGCCTTTTCATACACTACCCGAGCCTTTTCATACACTACCTGAGCTTTTTCATTTGTTCTTCGAGTCTTTTCAGTTAGATTTAAAATTCACACAACCAGCTTAAGGTTTATAAAAAACTCGGAGAACAAATGAAAAGGGAACCCAGCTTAAGGTTTTAAATTGAAAAAAAAAAGCTCGACCCCCGAATGCGTCTGCGTAGCGCCACAAAACTAATTATCCAATGAAGTTGCATTGATAATGTTATGATGTTCAACCTTCATTGGATGTCTGTTATAGAGGAAGGTGAAAGAATAAAATATCAGAAAACTTCAAAGTAAGAAAGAGAATGTGTAAAGTAAGGGCAATTTTGGTAGTGCACCATAATAGGTGCCTTTTAAACTTAATTTATTAAAGCAGTGACTTTGTCACCAAATCAGTTAAAAAATGTGACATTTTCCACCAATTCCACTCAAACAATACAACCCGGCCGCTTGCAACACAAATTAACGATTTATATAATTAACAATAATGCAGTACAAACCAAAAATTTAGCCCAAAAGTTAATGACATACCAAATGATTTGTTATTATCTTACCATTAAAAACCTGAAAATTAACTTAAAATGATATATCAAGCGATATTCGCCATATTAGTCCGTGATCACTAGCCATACAAATTTTTTTTTTGAAGTATTACACAATTATATAAATTCGGGGGTTTTTTTTTTTTTTTTTTTTTTTTTTTGGGGGGGGGGGGGGGGGGGGGGGGTGGTGGTAACTCAAACCCGCAACCTTGTGATGCAGGTGTGAGGGGTTTACCACTGGACCAACCTCACCAGACATACAATTTGTGTTAACTTTTGGGCTAATTTACTTTTATAGTGTGGTGACTCGGATTTCATACATTGTTAGGATGAATGAGTATTGATATTTACCGCAAAACCACATTGGGGGTGGTCTTTTTGAGTAATTTATATATGATACTTGGGTGATGACCAGTCATCACACAAAATACTGACCCAGTGATATGGCCCAATTGAACTGTAATACATGTCTTTTTTTCTTTTACCTATTCCAAGACTTCTTGTACTCAAAGACTGACTTTTAATGCATGCTTGAGAACATAAAATCCCAATAAAACTGAACTATATACAACTACAAAGTCTTGGAATAGGTGAAAGGAAAAAGAACACATGTTACAGTTTAATTGGTTCAAATCACTGGATCAGTATTTTGGGTGCTGACCGGTTAGCACCCAAGTATTATCCATTTATGTGTTGTGTATCAATTATCATTACTCTTCTCCAAATGTGTTATCATTAAAATAATCTTCGAATCATGCATTCCTTGTTAGCCTTCAATTTCCAAGATTTCAAATTTATTCAATTTTGACTTTAATTAATTAATTTGACCGATTTATTCATTAAAATAAAAATCTCTTATCTTTTTTTTTTTTTTTTTTTTGGTACGTGACACTAGTCAACACTTTTCACATAAATCAATTTTGTTTAGAATTTTTATCTTTTATTCTGTCATATTAATTGGAAATCACGTGTTGGTAAATCTGTCTTTAAAAGAGATAAAACATCATCTCTTTTCCTCATCCATATCACGAGCAGCAAATCGAATTGGTGCTGCAATTGGATAAAAAGAAAAATGTTGCCTTGTAATGGATAAGATAAGAAAAATTTTGATGATTCAAATCAAATATCACATGATTCATCTTCCATACACGTTACAGAATACACTGAATTTTCAAAAAGTTCGTGCAAGCAACAATTAACCACAAAGTATATAATTCAGATTTCACATGACTATAAAGTTTGAATCCCAGCTCACATGTTTATAAATCCTATAATAATTAGGTAGATATATAGATGTTGCTGCTTGTAAAACTTGTTTTCCTCAAATTAAAAAAAAAATGTTTAATGTTAATTCATTATAGCTTTCAAGTTTTCAACCATTTTCCACTGCTAAAACCAAGTTAATACAGATAAAATTTAACCTAAAATCCCACCTTTTTATAGAGAATGTATTCTAGAGAGAGATCCTCTGACATGAGCTAGAAGAAAGCAAGAACTGATTTTAGAGTGAATCTGGTTTCAATCTTTGTGAATAATCTTAATCCAAAGGTAGATACCGAGTGTTTATGGGGAGTCTTTAAGGTTTTTGGCAAAGTAAGGGACGTTTTTCTGTCAGTCAAGAACACTACTAGGAAGAGTTGCTATGCTTTTATCAGGTTTGGTTCTAGAGAAGAAGCGCAAAAGGTGGTAATCAAGACAAATGAGATGCATGTTTATGGATGACCGATCAGCACTAAGATTGCAACTACTGAGTGGGAAAGGAGGAGGAAGGATGGAGAAAGTTCGATGGGGAGGAATAAGAGAGAAGCTTTAAGATCCAGAGGCTCTAGAGACAGTAGTATTCCCATGGATGGCAGGGGAAGAGGATACCACTCTTATGCGTCCAACAATGAGAGATCCTATGCAGAGGTGGTGTATGGTTACCAGCAGCAAGACCAATTCAGAGAACATAGAAAGTCAGAGAAGAATATTATGTTGAGTTGGATGGAAAGAAATGAGGAAAGGGAGTGGCTATCCAGGTGTGCCGTAGGTACCCTTTCTGCTTTTGCTAATTATGAAAATTTTAGGAATAGAATCAAGACTAGGGGATTCAGTTTTAAGACATCCTACATAGGTGATAATCACATTCTATGGTGTTTTGAGACTCAAATTGATAGGGATGGATTCCTAGCTAACCGATTATTTTGGGAAGATTGCTTCAGTTCAATGAGCAAATGGAATGTGTCGTTCATCCTAAAGTCCAAACTGGTATGGATTGAATGCATTGAGGTTCCTCTTTTCTGTTGGAACTATAATTTCTTTCTGAAATTAGGAGGTATAGTTGGAAAACCTCTCATGGTTGATGAAGAAACGGCCATGAAGAAGAGTATAGAGAGAGGTCGGGTGTTGGTGCTTATGAATCCTAATCAGGAGGTGCCACATGAAGTTAAAGTTGATAATGATCATGGCACTTTCCCAGTGAGACTATCGGTAGATCGGAATCCAGTGGATAGCTTGTGGGTGAACAAGCACTTGGGGATTAACAATGAGGGTTCAAATTTGAATCCGTCGGCTGGAAAGGCAGGTACAGGCAGTTTGAAGGAGTTGGAAGCTGTCACAATCAGGCTCAAGCCACAAGAAAGAGATAGGAGAAAGAGGGCTGGGGAAGGGCAGGTCAGAAAGCAGGTCAGAGATGAAAGCTCTAGTCAGGGTTTACAGTCCAATCATAGGGTTTCGGTAAAAGGAGAAGTCAGTGAAGGTAGGGGTGGAAGACAGAACTTTTCTGATGTTAGTAGGGAAAGAAATGCAAGGATTACGTACTCTTTGAAAACTCCCGAGAAAGGGAAAGGGAAAGATAATTGGGTCCGCAAATCAAAGATAAAGCCTTTTGGATTCTCAATGAACAATGCAACGTTGGTGATTGACAAAAATAGAAGTGATGTGTGCAGTGGAGAAAGTGAGGGGGAGAGCAGTAGTTAGACTGCTTCAGAAACAGAGATAGGAGCAAAAAAGATTTCTTATCAGTGGAAAGGTGAATGTTCAAAGTTTGTTGGGCCGGATAAAGGGGCTCATGAATGTTCTCAGGAAGGCCCATCAGTAGAGCTACTTCAAAAAAAAGGAGCAGAAGAGCCAAAGGCCCATGTTGGCGAGGACAATGGGGTCCAACTCAACTGCATTGATATGGGGCAAATGGTTGTTTATGCCCAGGAATCACATGATCAGCCTCTAAGATCTTCTGGCAAATAAAATACAGGCTCTCAATTAGAGAGAGGAGTCTCCCCTGTTTCAAATGAGTTGCGGATGGTGGAGAGAGAGGAGTCGTAGGATTTGGTAACAGAAGGGCAGAAGAATTCAGTAGAAAGTAAAGAAGGTAGCAAGTCAACAAGTATTCACAACATGCAAACTAGGAGCTCGAGGAGGAAAAACAGCAGGAAAGATGCGAGGGATGGGGAATGGATTGTGAATAAGGTTACTTGGAATTTAGACAATGAGATGGCTAGAATTGTTGAAGAGAGTGTGGCAAGGGGAATCAATTTGAACAATAGGGATTCTTCAAGAGACAAGGAACCATGGTTTGTGGAGGAGGAAGTTTCGAAAGTCATAGAGGTGGGAGTAGCACTTGGAGTGGATTTCAATGAAAAAGAACAAGAAATGATCGACATCCTTGTGACAAGGGAAAGGGAAGACGAGAACAAGCTGAGATAAGTGTTTGGCTGTGTTTTCTGTTTTGGTTTTCGGTCTCTTTTTTATTTATGTTTGCGATCTCTTAGAATGCTAGAGGTTTGAGAAGGATAGAGAAGAGAAGGATGATGAGAAGCTTAGTGCGTAGGTTTCATCCAATTTTCCTGTTTATTCAAGAATCAAAGTTACAGAACTTTGACAGGGGAGTTATTCGGTCTTTGGGGGGTCATTTGTTAATAATGGGTGTGGATGTGGATGCAATAGGCAGAGCAGGTGGTTTGATTGTTTTATGGAATGAAGAGAGTTTTGTGGTTAGATCGTGCATTTCTAATAGTCGGTGCATTATCCTTGAAGGGGAACTCTAGAAGCTGAAAAGAATGATGGTAGTCTGTAATGTTTATGCTGCTAACGTTGAGTATGAAAGAAAGGAGCTTTGAGATTTCATAGTTAATTCTAAAGTGTAGTTTTCGGTCCCATGGTGCATAGGAGGAGATTTTAATACGTTGTTGGAACCGTCGGAAAGGAAAGGCAGTGGTTGTAACATGGTCTCTATAAGAAATTTTCAATCTTTTTTAGATAGAGCAAATCTTGTGGATATTCATTTGGAGGGCATTAGATATACTTGGACCAATTTCAGAGAATCAACATCTTGGGCAAGGTTGGATAGATTTCTAGTGTCTCCTATGTTCTTGAACTGGTTCCCGAATCTCTCTCAAAAGGGTTTTGACGGAAGCTTTTCTGACCATAATCCGATTGTGATTGGGGAGGAAAGAGTGAGATAGGGCCCTAGCCCTTTTCGTTTCTATAATAGCTAGCTTTAGGAAAAAGAGCTTATGAAGGAGGTTAGAGAGGAGTGGAGTAGAGGTAATTGGAAGGGTACTCAAGACTATATTCTTGCGTCTAAGATGAAAGCGTCTAAGTTGTGCGTTAAGAAATGGTTCTTTACCAGTAAGCCTCACGAGAGTGTGATTCCTTGTTTGGAAGGTAAGTTGGCAGACCTTGATAGAGAGGCTGCCGCTGTGGGTTGGAATGTGTAGAGAAAAAAGAAAAGGTTGGATGTCCTAGCGGAACTTTGGCGTCATATCAAAATTGAGGAACAGATGTGGCGGCAAAAATCAAGGGTGAACTAGTTAAATCATGGAGATAGGAATACGAAGTTTTTTCACAATATAGCAAATGGGAGAAGGAGCGTGAACAACATCGGTGAGATTTTAGTGGATGGAGTGAGGTTGATAGACTATACTCAGGTGAGGAATGGCATTTGTAACTTTTTCAAAAATCATTTTTCTAAGGAGGAGTGGGAGAGACCGAAGTTGTTTGGTGTTGCTTTTACTCAACTGTTGGTGACAGAGAGAGAGTCTTTAGAGGTTGGTTTCAGTTTAGATGAAGTCTGAAAGCGCTTAATTCTTGTGACGGAAATAAAGCTCCGGGGCCGGACGGGTTGAATTTGAATTTTGTTAAGGCAAATTGGGACGTGATTCGTAATGATTTCATGAATTTCATTGAGGAGTTTTACAGAGATGGGTCCATCATTAAAGATCTTAACAAGACCTTCATCACCTTAATTCCGAAGTGTAGCAATCAGGAGGTAATCTCTAATTTTCGTCCTATAAGTCTTGTGAATTCTATGTATAAAATCATTGCAAAAGTCTTGACGAATAGGTTGAAAAGAGTTATGAATTCGATTATAGGAGAGTCTCAAATGGCTTTCGTTAGTGGGAGACAAATTATTGACGGGTTTGTTATAGCCGAAGAGATCATTCACTCTTGGAAAAGAGATAAAAATGGTGGCTTTCTGGTGAAGTTAGACTTCGAGAAAGCATATGATAGTATAGATCATGTTTTTCTAGATAATATGTTAGAGAGCTTGGGTTTTGGGTGTAAATGGAGGAATTGGATTCGAAATTGGATTCGAAATTGTATTTCAACTCCGTCTATGTCCATCTTAGTTAATGGTTGTCCCACGTCGGAGTTTGGAGTTCAGAGAGGCCTCCATCAGGGGGATCCCTTGTCTCTATTCCTTTTCATCATAGCCATTGAAGGTTTAAATGGGCTCTTTAGAAAAGCTGTGGAGAGGAATCTGGTGAAGGGTGCTGTGTTTGGAAATAATGAGGTTCACGTTTCTCACTTAAAATTTACGGACGATATGATTTTATTTATTCAGCCGAATTTGTCATATTTCCTTAATGCCAGAAGAATACAGAGGTGTTTCAAGTTAATTTCTGGTTTACATATTAACTTTCATAAGTCTTGTGTGGTTTCGGTGGGAGGTAGAGAAAGGGGGTGGAAGAATGGGCAGCTCGTTTTAAATGTAAGAGTGCTAGGCTTCCTATTACTTATCTAGGTCTTCCGTTGGGTGCAAGACCGAATTCGGTAGCTTTTTGGAAACCGCTAATGAGCAGAGTGGAGAGGAGGTTAACCCCTTGGAAGAGAAAATTCCTTAATAAGAGTGGTTGGCTTATACTCATTAAGGCAGTGCTGTCAAGTTTACCCATCTATTATCTTTCGGTTTTTTAAATGCCAAAAACAATTGCAAGGAACTTTGGAAAAGTGCAAAGAAAATTTCTGTGGGGTGATAGGGAGGAAAAAAGAAAACTTCATCTTGTGAACTGGAATTCGGTTTGTAAAAGAAAGGAGAATGGTGGTCTTGGTATAGGCCACATTATGGATAGGAATAGGAGTCTCTTAGCAAAGTGGGTTTGGAGGTTTGGGAGGGAAGAGGGTGCTCTTTAGAAAAGGGTGATGTGTGCTAAATTTAGGATGCCGCTGGATAGTTTGTGGTGGTCGGCGAAGTGTTCTCCTTCACTATCTTATTTTGTTAGAGCTGTGGGAAGTCTTTTCCTTGAAGGTTCCAGCACTTTGAAGGTCCTTAAAGAGGGTTTCTTTGTTAATATCGACAACGGTAATAGGGCCCTCTTTTGAGAGGACATCTCCTGGGATTCAATCCCTTTGAAGCTAGTTTTTCCACGTATTCACAGTTTGGCCATAAATAAATCTGGTAAGATTGCTGAGTTTGGGCAGTGGAGAGGGGATTTTTGGGAGTGGAAAGTTGACCTTCAGAGGCTTCTCTTTGAATGGGAGCTGGAACAATGGCATGTTTTCATGTCTTTTTTGAACAATGTTGTTATTAGGAAGAATAACCCTGATTCCTTATCTTGGTCTTTAGATTCTAAAGGGTGTTTTTCTATTAGTTCTTTTAATAAAAGATTGGAAAAGCTGGATTTAATGGCGATGGAGAATTATGTGGATATTTGGAAAGGTTTTGTGCCTCCCAAAGTTGAGTTTTTTGCCTGGCAGGTGATGAGGGGCAGAATTCCAGTCAATGAGGGGCAGAATTCCAGTCAAAGAGGTTATGCTGAATTTCGGTTGTAATGTGGATGATGAGGTAAAGTGTGTTTTGTGTAATGGTGGTGTTGAGACAGTTGATCATTTACTTTTAAATTGTCACTGGTCTTGGCGTCTTTGGAAGGTTTGCATGATCTTTTGGAGGGTTTCTTGCTGTTCTTCTGGGTCGATCACGGGATGGTGGAAGGGTTGGATGAGTTTGTGTCCAGCTAAGAACTAAGAGAGAGCTTGGTTTGTTCTTTTCTTTGCTATTTTGTGGACTATTTCGGAAGCTAGAAATCAAATGGTGTTTCAGGGCATTAATCAAGGGGTGGATCAGTGTATTGACATGGTGAAATTCCGCATTGCTTGGTGCTTTAAACACCATGTTATAGGCTCTAAGGAACCTCTGTCTCTGCTCCTTTTGGAGGTGGGAGATCGTTGCTTGGGTTTTATTCCTAGTAATAAGAGAATCATTGATCATTGGAAGCCTCCTTCCCTTAACTCCTTTAAATTCAATGTTGATGGTTTTGCTAAGGGCTTGCCAGGCCCAACAGGTATGGGGGGGGTCTTAAGGGATTCAAATGGCAAAATTCATTGTCTTTTCTCTTCCTTTTTGGGCTACTCTGATGCCATCTCTGCTGAGATCAGTGCTATTTACAGGGCAGTCTCCCTTTGTGCTTATAATTTTGATTGGAGCAATAGGAGTATTTCCATTATCAGTGATTCTAAGATGGCTGTTGAGTGGATTAATGATGAGGGAAATCTGGCTAACTGCAGCAACCCTCAGATGATCCAGGACATCAGATCGCTGCTGTCCTCCCTTTGCAACACAGTTGTTCTGTTTTCTTCTAGATCTTCTAATTCTTTTGCAGATTTGTTGGCTAAGAGGGGATCGAGTGATTTGGGAGATTTTGTGCAATGGGGTGACTCTTGAGTGCTTGTGTGTGTTTGTTGTTGGTGGTGTTTTTTGTTTTCTGTTGCCTTGTTGCCTCTTGGCTGTTTTTGCTTGGTCTTGATTGGCCTTTCTTAATAAAGTTGCTATTCAAAAAAAAAAAAAAAAAAAAAAAAAAAAAAACCAAGTTAATACAAATATACAACATGGATTTGTTTTTCTTTTGTTATACAACATGTCAACCCAATATGGCAAAAAAATGTTTGACACTGTATAAATCAAAACCCTTTCAGGATAAGTTAGGCCCTAGAGACATCTTTGAGTGAATACAACATTAAGTGTTGATATTTACGATCCCCGAAGAAACAAGGATTTTCAACTGGAGATTTTCTTCATTTGGAAAAAAAAAAGGTTGGCCTAACAAGTGTGCATCGTCAGATAAGGAGAAATTTGCGCCAAGATTTAATGGGTTGAGGTTCATAGAGATCTTGATCATTTCCCGTATAGTGATATAAGATAGATGAGTCCAAACCAAACTCAGGGTTTTCTTTTATTATTGACTTTAAACTTGTAATTTCTATTTTTGGTTTCAATTCTTAGACAAAAACACCGGTTATTTTCGTAGTTTATTCCTCTAATTTATTTTCGTACTTTTTAAATGAATGGGTTGTTAACTTGTTATTATTATTTTTTATTATATAGAAACTTATTTTTAATTAAATTAAATGGTTTTTTATTTATTTTTAAAACTAATTTTTTCTCATATATATATTTATATGTGGGCCCATAATTTTAAATTTAAAGATTTCAGAAGGGATTAAGCCCAGTGAAGCTAAATTAAAACTAACATACAAGAAGGCCCAAAAGACATGACCTTCGATGAAGCCTGGGAAAGCTAAATTTAAAAAAAAATTAAGCCCAAAAAGCCCAAATTAAGGTTGGCCAATGTTAAATCTCGGGACCTTGGCTAAATTTTAAGAAAGAGCGACGATAATAGCACCCCTCAAGAACTGTATTTACACCCCTTTCATAATCATATCAATTAAAACTTAAAAAAAATCTCTAATTTGTAAATAAACCTCACTTAATGCCAAAAATACCCTTTCTTTAATTATACTATATTGTGTTTTTGTAAGTACATACCACCTACAACTATTATTATGTTATTTAATCAACTTTATTATTATTTCAAATTTTATTATCATCTTTAATTCTCTTACCATTCTTTCTCTTTCATACTTATTTTCTCTTCTTGGTTTTTTCAAAATCAAACTCCATTTTTCGTTATAAATCCGTTTTAAGATTTTTTTATTATTATTATTTTTTTATTTTAGGAGAATCACTTTATGTTTGAGAGAGTTGTAGGGATGCAAGATTTGTGTCATGTCCCAATTGAAGTGGAAGTAGACAAGTGTTAAGTGATATTTCAAAAAAATAAAATAAAATAGGTGTTTGATGAAATTGAAGAACATCTAATATATATATATACAGATTTTCTATTATCAGTTTGTCCTGACAATAAATATATCAGGACGAAGAATGTGGATATATACAGATTTTCTATTATCAATTCATCTTGACAATAAATATATCAGGACGAAGAATGTGGACTATTAGATTTACATACTTTAACTCAAAGTGTATGCACTTGTCAAAACTTCTCCATAATTTGTGGTCCACATTCTTTGTCCTAATACATTTATTGTCAAAACGAACTGATAATAGAAAGACTGTATATATATATATACACACACACACATATATATATTGACAAGAAAGAACATCTACTATTGATAAATAAAAAAAAGGTAGGTCTAAAGTGTATAAATTGACAAAAAAAAAAAAAAAAAAAAGGTTTAAAGTGTGTTTGAAAGAAATATTAAAAAAATATATAGATAATATAGTTAATTTAAAAGTCTGTTTATATATATAATGATTTTATTCTTCTAATAAAAATAATAAAAATAAATTTAAAATTTACTTTTTCACAATTAAATTTGTCTCATGTTTTTTATTCATTTTTCATACTTAGCAATCAATTTTTATTTCCTTAAGAGAGATTGAAAATATATATAAAGAGAATTTAGGGTTTATTAAAATGAAAAGAGTTTTTATAATATATGTTAATATCAAACCATTAATAGGAATTATTTTTTTACAAAAGATTAAAATAGGAAACTAATTAATAATTATTGGTAATTCTATCATTAAAAAAACTCTTTTTTAATTGACAACCAAACGACTAACGATTTTTATTTAAAAGCTCTACATCTAAAAGATCTATTTCTAAAATATCTACTACAAAAAGATCTACTTGAGAAGCTTTTCCAATCGTATTCTAAAACTACTGAAAATCTCAAAAGCAGTATACATATGTTTGGTAATTTTATTGTAAAAGTGTTGAGATAGTTACAATGACTAAAATAGACATGATTTTAGAACAATACTTATTTATTTTCATTAATTATATAAATAAAATCAATATTTAATTAGAATATTTAAATTAGAAAAAAAGATTCCATAAGAACATTAATGGTATTAGAAAAGATTTTATAAATCAAATCAATATTTGAATAGAATATATAATTTTAAGATGTAATAAGGTATAAATGATTTTATCATGATTTCATAAAATTAATAATGATATTTTAAAAGATTTATTAAATACTGAAATAAATTATTCCATAATCACTTCAAAAAGTAACCCCTTACTCATTTCTCAAAATCACTGTCAAAGCTTGTCAAATTATCAATTAATCACTTTTGGAAGTTTTACCGAACATCATTTTAAGTCAAAATTATTAAATAAGTAGATTTTAACTTTTCATAAGCAATACTAAGGGCCAGTTTGGTATTTCTTTTAAAAAATTAAAATCAAATTATTTTATAATTTTGATATAAAATGATATTCGATAATACTTCCAAAAGTGATTAATTGATAATCTGGTAAGTTTAGACAGTGATTTTGAGAAGTAAGTGGGGGGTTACTTTTTGAAAGTGATTATGGAATAATCTATTTCCGCATTTAATGCATCTTTTAAAATATCATTATTATCTTTATGAAATCAAATTAAAATCATTTATATACCTTATTTCATCTCAAAATTAAATATTCTATTTAAATATTGATTTAATTTATAAAATCTTTTAAAAATCTTTTAATTGTTCTTATGGAGTTTTTTTTTTTTTTTTTTTTTTTTTTTTTTTTTTTTTTTTACAATTTAAATATTGGTTTATATATATAATTAATGAAAAAAAAAAATTAAATAGAGTCCTAAACTCATGTATATTTTAGTCATTGTAACAAATCTCAGCATTTTTATAGTAAAATTACCAAATATATATATACTGCTTTTGAGCTATATTATAGTTTTAAAAATACAATTAACTAAATATCTGATTAACTTCACAATTGATTACCAATCTGGCCCTAAACTGGCCATAAGTCACTAATCATGTATTATCACATAATTGCTTGAAACTATTATGACTTATGAGTATTAATGAATTATTTTTATATGATGCATAAAAATTGGATTTATTATGTAATTCAATTTGAATTTTAATACTAATTAGGTGTTATATTGCAGAAACTTTTTAATTAATTACAGGTTCATTGTTTAAAAATATTGTAATAATTTTACTCATTAAACTCTATTTGGAAACTGTGATGGAGAGCTATTAAAAAATTTTAGTCAAGTTTTTTTTTTTAGCCTAGGGTATGCCTCTCGTAAACTTGTGATGTTTCATTTTTGATTGCACTTTAAATAGTTCAAGAAAAAAAAAACCATTTTTATTATTATTTAATGAATAATTTTACTCATTAAACTCTATTTGGAAACTGTGATGGAGAGCTATTAAAAAAATTTAGCCAAGGTTTTTTTTTTTTGCCTAGGGTATGCCTCTCGTAAACTTGTGCCTGGTTCCGTCCTATACACTTCAGCTAAATTATATAAATTGGATTCTCTCATACTATATGTGTTGGGTTTGATTCAGGTTCCGGCTTATATATCAGCTCAAGTGCTGGGATCAACGATAGCATCGGGAACACTTAGATTAATATCAATGGAAAACAAGATCATTTTGTAGGAACACTTCCAGCCTGGTCGGATATGGAGTCATTTGTGATTGAGTTTGTCATCACATTCTACCTTCCGGCTTATATATCAGCTCAAGTGCTGGGATCAACGGTAGCATCAGGAACACTGAGATTAATATTCAATGGAAAACAAGATCATTTTGTAGGAACGTTTCCAACCGGGTCGGATATGGAGTCATTTGTGATTGAGTTCGTCATCTCATTCTATCTCATGTTTGTTATATCCGGTGTCGCCACCGATAACAGAGCTGTTAGTCTCATATCTTCATTTTTTATTTACTTAAAACAAGTTTATAAATTAGCTAGGCCGGCAGGGTTAAGTATAGTCTTTCTACCTCCGGGTCGTCATGAATTTTTAAGATTATGATGAGAATTGTTAGCCATCGATTATAAGAAAACAGAGGATTGATAAATCGCCATTGATGAGCTCAAGAGAGCTTTAAGATTTCATTGATAACATTCATTTTACATAGATGGATTATATATTGAATAGTGTACGCACTCTGTTACTTAATAGAATCCAAAAAGCATCTAACAAACTCCTGAAAATCAGGATTCTCAATAAATCATAAGTTGACACGTCAACATTGCTAACTAACTTTTCATAATTAACTCTACGCCAGCTTCAGCCTCCAGAGTCAACTAATTCTCTACTGAGCTGGCACTTGGTTTTCTTCTAATTTGAGCACTGAAGCAATGAATCATTCTTCAAGGAATGCACAAAACCAATGTAAAGCAGAGGTTTGCAACTCTGATGATGTTTAGAAGTTTTTTTTTAGTGCTTGTGACTTGATCATGATGGTACACATTGGCACTTGGCAGTCACTCTAATAGGGCTTAGAGCATCTCTAACCATGCTTCCTAAAGCCACTCTTTAGCCAAAATAGCCGGTAGGGATGATTTTTTTGTACTCCAACCACTCCCTATTATGACTACCTATTGTATAGAACTACCAAGACACTCTCCAAATGTAGAGAGCCATTCCTTACTAGCTATTTTCTCTCTCCTATTATTTTATTATTTTTAAACCAATTTGCTTATTGAAAAAATGATGTCAATTTTGAAATAAAAGAAATCTATTTACATTTAAATTAAAAAAAATATTAAAATACTAATGACTAACTATAATAAAGAGGATGGTTGGAGTGATCCCATGAAAAGTTACTAGCTAAAATAACATTTTAGCTAAAATTTAGAGAGCATGGTTGGAGATGCTCTTATTATTTGTCCATCCTCACCTTGACCGAAAAATAATTAAATGGAAAAATAAAAAAGGAAGCTTTTGTCTCCTAAGAATTAAAAAAAAGGAAAACATGTGATAAAACTTAGAGCATCTCCAATGCAAACGTAACTTGTGAAAAAAAAAGATGTCATGTAGGATAAATAGATGTTCTGTTAATAATTGTGTCTTCAATGCAGCCGTGCATATTCAACCTCAAACTGACGTGGCAAAAAAAAAAAAAAAAAACATTAGATATTGTCAAGATGACCGTCTACTTTCAAACGGTCTGTTGCACAGATATTTTTTAGGTTAACTCAGCAAACATTTAAAACTGACATTAATTTTTCATATATTGTTGGTAAAGAAATAAAATTAAAAAAAAAAGAAAAAAAAATGGACATGTCATTAAAAAAAAATTGTGTTTTAGACATAAGTATTGGAGACCAAATTTTGAATTGATTATTTGTTAAGTCTTTTTTTATACCACATTGGAAGTAAGTCTCTTAACTTTGTTGCCATATTAACGATTATTAATATGCGCTCACTTTTGCATTGGAGATGCTCTTCCGTAAATATGAATAAAAAAATAAAGTGAATTGATTTTCATTAAAAAAATTGATCTGAGAATGAGAGATGCCAATATTAGAGCATCTCAAATGCAATGCTAAATTATTGTGTCAATGTTATAATTTAGCACAAAGTTAAAAAAAAAAAAAAAAAAAAAAAAAAAAAAACATGCTCCAATACAATGTTAAATGGCACAGCAATAAATACAGTCGTATTCAATACATTCATAAATACATTGGTTGTATTCATTGACTTTTATAATTTTAAATAATTAAAAAATAAAAAATAGCATATGAAATAGAATTTTACATTTCATTAATTTTATGCGGGGTATTATCACTAAAGTCCCTACTTTTTTATAAATTGTCACCTATTTAAATGTCTTTGTCATATTAGTCACTTTAGTCCCTTATTTTTTCAAAATACATCACTTTAGTCCCTTATTTTTTCAAAATACATCACTTTAGTCCATTTGACCAAAAAATCAACGGTCAACTATAACAAAATGTGTAAAAATACAATTTTACCCTTTATTGTTATTTTTAAATTTTTTCTTTTAGTCCCTCTAGTTTCAATAATAACTGGTCAACCCCTAAAAAAAATTAAAATGCCTCCATCAAGGATAGAACCTTCAACCTTAAGGTTAAAAGTCACAAGCTTTAACCAACTAAGCTATTCTAGCTTATTATTGAAGGTTTGTTGATTTAAATGTATATATAGTTATATAATTTGTTTAAACTAATTTAAATCTGTTTATATAATTTAAAATAAACTCATATTTAATAATAATATATAAAAACATATCTATGAAAATAAAAAAGAAAATAACAAACCAAAAGGAAACCCAGAAAACCCAGAAAATCAAAGCCTGTAACTTTTTTTTCTTTCTTTTTTTGGATTTTTTTGTTTTCAAAAAATATATTATTTCAATTTGATAAAAAAAAAAAAAAAAAACCCAGAAAATCAAATCCCATAAATTGAAAATTTCCTCTTTTTTTTTTTTCCTTTTTTTTCCTTTTTGTTTTGTTATTTTTTTTTTCATTCTCATAAATATGTTTTTATATATTATTATTATATATTATTTTATTTTAAATTATATAAATATGAGTTTATTATTATTATTATTATTATTATTATTATTATATATGAGTTTATTTTAAATTATGTTTTTATATATTATTATATATGATTTTTTTTCCCCTTTCAATTTATGGGCTTTGATTTTCTAGGGTTTTTTTTTTCTTTTTTTTTTATCAAATTGAAATAATATATTTTTTTAAAGAGAAAAAAATCCAAAAAAAGAAAGAAAAAAAAAGTTACATTTCTGGGTTTTCTGGGTTTCCTTTTGGTTTGTTATTTTCTTTTTCATTTTCATAAATATGTTTTTATATATTATTATTAAATATAAGTTTATTTTAAATTATATAAACAGATTTAAATTAGTTTAAACAAATTATATAACTATATATACATTTAAATCAACAAACCTTCAATAATAAGCTAGAGTAGCTTAGTTGGTTAAAGTTTGTGACTTTTAACCTTAAGGTTGAAGGTTCTATCCTTGATGGAGGCATTTTAATTTTTTTTAGGGGTTGACCAGCTATTATTGAAACTAGAGGTACTAAAAGAAAAAATTTAAAAATAACAATAAAGGGTAAAATTGTATTTTTACACATTTTGTTATAGTTGACCGTTAGTTTTTTGGTCAAATGGACTAAAGTGATGTATTTTGAAAAAATAAGGGACTAAAGTGATGTATTTTGAAAAAATAAGGGACTAAAGTGACTAATATGACAAAGACATTTAAATAGGTGACAATTCATAAAAAAGTAGGGACTTTAGTGATAATACCCCATTTTATGCCAATTTTGATATTGGCATTGGAGATGGTCTTAATCGGTATAATTAATGGAGTATTTAGATTTCTTTCTTGAAAAGGCTTCCATGTGTGTGGGTAGTTGAAGCCGCAATCAATGACTCTTTTTTGTCCTATTAAAAAAAACCCCATTAAATATAATTATATAACTAGTATTATGATCATCACAATTTTCAACGAAATATCCAATGAAAACAGATAAACGTAACATAATAATGGTCAACGATCAAACATCTCTTCGATTACCTCCTTAATTTTATGTTTAATAAAAATATAAATATAAACCAAAAAAACCCGACTTCTTTCCTCTTTAAATTGGACATGCTTTGCTTTGTTCTAACTATTTGATCAGAAGCCTTAAATCTCTCTCTCTTTCTCTGTTTCAATCTGTTTTTCTCTGTATTTGTTTGTTGTTCACTGCAATTGTTGTGTTGTGTAATAATATAGATGGCAGAGAGTTCAAGCAATGGGAACCATGGAATTTCTCTGACTGTGAAAGATGATTCCATTCAAAATTCTCCATGCCCTCCATGTCCTTCTCCAGGCAAACCCAAGCCAGAAACTCCCCTGATCACCTTCTCTACTCTTTTCATGCAAAAGGTAAATTTAATTTTCAATTTTTTTTTAAGGGTTTGGTCTGGTCCTCATCCTCAAAGATTCAAACATCAACATCAATAATTTTTTTTATTTAATTTTTGATGCGCAGATAATGGCAGAGGTTGTGGGTACATATTTCCTGATATTTGCTGGATGTGCATCGGTGGTGGTGAATACTGAGTTTGATAAAGTAGTGACACATCCAGGAATTTCAATAGTGTGGGGACTTGCTGTCATGGTCCTTGTTTACTCTGTTGGACATATCTCTGGTGCCCATTTTAACCCTTCTGTCACCATTGCTTTTGCTACTTGCAAGAGATTTCCATGGAAACAAGTAAGCACATTATTTTTTTTTCCTGGTCAAATTTTTTTTTTTTTTTTTCCTGAAATTGGTAAACAACACACGCCAACTTCTATCTGTTTGGTTGCCATACAAGAAACCATAGTAATTAAAATCTGGGTTGTCTTACAACCACCGCATTTGGTGGTGAATGATGATCATTCAGCCTGATAAGTGATAATATTTCCAGGTTTGAGTTGAATGACTCTAATTCAGTCCGACAATGTTTTCAGATTCGAATTGATGTAGGGCAGTAGGTCAGGTTGTATATATATATATAAAAATAAAAATAAATAAAATTAAAAAACTAGGTTGTCCTCTTGAATGCTGTTTTGGCTGTATCATTGATGGTTACATTTTACAGGTTGTTTATTTCTGGGTGGGACACTTCACTTATAGTTTGAGAAATAGACAAGACCTACCTGTAAACAATGTTTCTGATAAATTTTAGTAAATTTAAACGGAGATTCGTAACGATTTTTCAAAAAGAATGTTTCCAATAAGTTTGTAACCAAAACATCAAGAGTGTGATTGATGAAAAATTTCCATTATTTTATATATAATCGATTTTTGTTAATCTATGTTTCAGGTTCCAGCTTATATAGTAGCTCAAGTTCTTGGATCAACACTGGCTGCAGGAACACTGAGATTGCTATTCGATGGAAAACAAAATGTATTTTTTGGTACAATTCCAGCTGGGTCAAATATGCAGTCTTTTGTGATAGAGTTCATCATCACTTTCTACCTAATGTTTATCATATCCGGCGTCGCCACCGATAATAGAGCTGTGAGTTTCTATTTCTTGCTTCATCATTTTGGTTTTAATTTACGATTAAATTACGATTAAAATACATATCATTCAAGAATTTGATTATTTAGGTTAATTAACTAGCTAAATAAGCTAGCCTTTCACATCTGGCCTTTCACCCTAAATTAAATTAATAAAAAAACATTTTTTTTTAAATGGATCTCCACCATCCATGTTTGATGGATGGTGGAGATCAAATAAAATTTTAAATAATTGAAAATTGAATTGAATTAGAAAATATATAAATTAGAAGTAAAAGAAAAACAAAACAATTTTATGAAGTAAAGATAAAAAAAATAAAAAAATAATTGAAAAAATGGAAAAAAAATATATCATTGTTTATGCAGGTGAGATGCATCAATGATATTTATAAAATATGATTTTTTTTTTCTATTTTTTAAATTTTATTTTTTATTTTTACTTTTTAAAATTGTTTTGTTTTTGAATTTATGCTTTTCTTTTAATTTATATATTTTCTAATTCAATTTAATTTTTAATTATTTAAAATTGTATTTTATCTCCACCATCCATCTCAAATTTTTTTTTTAAAATGTTTTGTTTTTGTATCTGTTTTTTTTATTAATTTAATTTAGGGATCATGCGTAGTTTAGTCTTTTAAAGGTAACAGTTAGTCAATAATTAAGTTTGACTTAACGGTAGAGGATATGAGTGCCAATTAATGATAAATTTGTTTCTCGGTGCAAGAGGTCAAACCTCAGGGAAGTTTAGTGCAATTTACTCATATTAAATTAATCTGCCTAATATAAGCCAAATCTTGTGAATTCAAAATATTTAACAATTAATTACTCAATGATTTATGTTTAAGTTGAGCTGTATTGACAATGATACGGATATAAAACCTATATTATGTACATTATGTGATTTGTTATTTTGTTGTTTATACAGATTGGTGAGCTCGCTGGGCTTGCCGTTGGTTCTACCGTATTGCTTAATGTCATGATTGCCGGGTAATTACTGATTACTTCTAATTTACGATAGACTATATCAACTTCCTTTAAGGTTTGGTTAAAATACAGATGTTATGTCCGTATTAATTTCTTTTATGATACTTTGGTCAAGGAGAATGTGAAGTCACTTAAATCCTCCCAATTAATATATTGTATAGAGTATGTTGAGTGCATTCAACTCCCATCTGGAGGCTCAAATAGGTCAAAATTAAACACAATAAACACTATTTATTTTCATAAGATATTTATCATGTGGAGATTGACCCATACGATTTTGGTTTGATCATGCGATCTGAACAACTAGTTGTGTAAATAAATTGAGGATGACCAGATAAGGACTTCTTTACTAATGCTATTACTGCAATTTGTGCAGGCCGATTTCAGGGGCATCAATGAACCCAGCAAGAAGCTTGGGTCCAGCAATAGTGTCAGGCCAACATAAGGGGATATGGATATACATGGTTGCACCAATTCTTGGGGCTGTGTGCGGTGCTTGGGTTTACAATATGGTCAGGTACACAGACAAGCCTCTGAGAGAGATCACCAAGAGTGCCTCCTTCCTCAAGGCTACGTCGCGTACCTGATTAATAACAATTAGACATAATCGATTGAGAGTTTAACTTATGCAAATTTATTTAGAGTCAAATGTCATGATGATGTACGAGAAATGAAGTTCAACCGTTCAAGAAATGATGTACATTGATAACTTGTTATAATTATCTGGGGTAATTGCACAAACATCCCCTGATGTTTGATATAACTACACACATATGGCAGTTTTGGCTATAACACAAACATCCCCTGACTTTTGAAAAATATTGCACTAATATCCCCTACCGTTAATTTTCTACAGTTAGCACTTAATGGTTAGTGGTAATATGGTCATTTTCACTAAAATTAAAACAAATTGAAAAACAATTATTATTTTAAAAATATTTGATGAAGATGAAGAGGTCATGGCATTGAACATCAGAAGTTTTCAAATGTCTTAGTAAAGATCTAGAAGAAGCAAGCAAGAGTTGCTTTTTTAATTATTTTTGTGGATTGATGAAGATGGTTGGGTGATGTTTGATGATTTGGAGGTGTTATATTTGATTTTTTCCATTTGGGTGAGCAAGATGAAGAATTTTTTGTTTGATGATTTGGAGATCGTGTTGTTTGGTTGTTTGAATATAATGTTTTTGGATGTTTTTTTTTTAGATAGATAGATGAGGAAGATGAAGATTTGTTTTTATTAATATTTTAATTTTAGGGGCATTTTAGTCATTTTACTCCTTTGACCGTTGTTTAACAGTTAAAAGTTAACGGTAGGGGATGTTAGTGCAATATTTTTCAAAGATCAAGAGAAGTTTGTGTTAATATGACCAAAACTGCCATATGTGTGTAATTATATCAAACATCAGTGGATGTTTGTCCCCTTATTATCTTTTAATCTTTATAAGTTATGAAAGTACGAGTTTTCTTGGACAATGTTTGGTTTATGGTTTCATTCTCTCAAATACTCTTTAGTTTTGCCAAAATTTTAGGGCCCGTCCTGTAAGCTGTTTTATGTTTTTGTTTTTCGAAAAGAAAAATGAAAATGAAAATGAAAACAGTGTTTTTAGTTTCATTTTTGAATTTCAAATACGCGTCTGGTAGCATTTACTGGATTCAGTATTTTGAAAATAAAAACGGAAAAAACGCATCCGGTAGGATAACCGAAAACTTTCGAAAATTGAAATATTAATTTTTACCATTTGTTTAATATTATAAAAATAATATACAAATTGATTAAATAATTAACCAATTTTTTTTTTAATGTAATTAATAATTAAAATAGAAGTTACCAGTTAAAGAGGAAGAAGAAGAGGAGGAAGAAGAAGAGGACCAGCTGAAGAAGAAGACCAGATCGGTGACGGCAACTGGCGATCAGCGGAGAGAGGGGAAGCAAAGCAGATCGGTGGCAAGTGGAGGAGGAAGAGGAAGAAGAAGAGGAAGAGGAAGAAGAAGAAGAAGACAGCGACGAGATCGACGGCGAGTGGAGGAGGAAGAGGAAGAAGAGGAAGAAGAAGAAGAAGAAGAGGAAGAGGAAGAAGAAGAGGAAAATGAAGACCAGCGAGATCGACGGCGGTGAGCGACGACCGACGGCGAGCGATGACCGGCGGTTCAAGATAGAAGATGAGGGAGGAGAAAGAAGATGAAGGAGGAGAGAGAAGATGAAGGGGGAGAGAGAAATGAAGGAGAAAGAAGATGAAGATGTCTGGTTCAAGAGACCAAAAAAGAACAAAAAATATTTTTTATTAAAATAAAATAGATATTAATGATATGAGACCCACTACATATGAAAAACAAAAACAAATTCATAAAAAACAAGTGTTTTTTTTTTTTTTTTTTTTTTTTTTTTTCAAAATTCCATTTTTAACACTGGTTTTGTTTTTCATTTTGTTTTTGAATTTTGAAAATAAAATGAAAAACGGTTACCGGATGCGAATTCGAAATCATTTTTGGAAAACAAAAACGAAAACAAGTTGAAAACAGCCTGCAGGATAGACCCTAACAATTTTGAGTTCTGTATTTTAACCAATTGGTAAGTTACTACCAAAAAAAAAAAATGTGTTTATAAACACAGAAATGAAAACATTGCAAAATGTGGAAAACAAGAAATAATCGTTTGTATATCAAAGTTGAAAGTAACAATCCTTTGTTAATATTTCTAATTGTTTATTTTTAAATTAATATAAGAATATATTTTTAGATACTATAATAGTGTCAATCTACTATTGCTTCAAAAAAAAATAAATAAAAAAATAAAAAAATAAAAAATTTGTATCTATAATCTAATTATAATTGCCACCTTAATATTCAACCATTCATTTACTCATAATTCAATTGTTTAGGCGTATTAAAGGTGAATAACAATGTCTCAAATTAATAAGATGTATAAGTTAAAATTAATTAAGCATATCATTTTGATATGAATTTGAATAAATAAATTGGAATAGGTGAAAGAAAAAAGAACGTAACATGTGTTACAGTTTAATTGGGTCACATCACTGGATCAGTATTTTGGGTGCTGACCGGTCAGCACCCAAGTATTATCCATTTATATATTGTGTATCAATTATCATTACTCTTCTCCAAATGTGTTATCATTAAAATAATCTTCGAATCATGCATTCCTTGTTAGCCTTCAATTTTCAAGATTTCAAATGTATTCAATTTTGACTTTAATTAATTAATTTGACCGATTTATTCATTCAAATAAAACCTTTTTTTTTTCTTTTTTTTTTACGTGAGACTAATCAACACTTTTCACGTAATCAGTTTTGTTTAGAATTTTTATCTTGTATTCTGTCACATTAATTGGAAACCACGTGTTGGAAAATCTGTCTTTAAAAGAGATAAAAGACCATCTCTTTTCCTCATCCATATCACGAGCAACAAATCGAATTGGTGGTGCAACAATTACTGTTTGGATAAAAAGAAAAATGTTGCCTTGTAATGGATAAGATTAGAACAATTTTGATGATTCAAATCAAATATCACATGATTCATCTTCCATTCACGTTACAGAATACACTGAATTTTCAAAAAGTTTGTGCAACCAACAATTAACCACAAAGTATATAATTCAGATTTCACATGACTATAAAGTTTGAATCCCAGCTCACATGTATATAATTCCTATAATAATTAGGTAGATATATAGATGTTGTTGCTTGTAAAACTTGTTTTCCTCAAATAAAAAAAAAATGTTTAATGTTAATTCATTATAGCTTTCAAGTTTTCAACCATTTTCCACTGCTAAAACCAAGTTAATACAAATATACAACATGGATTTGTTTTTCTTTTGTTATACAACATGTCAACCCAATATGGCAAAAAAAATGTTTGACACTGTAAATCAAAACCCTTTCAGGATAAGTTAGGCCCTAGAGACATCTTTGAGTGAATACAACATTAAGTGTCAATATTTACAATCCCTGAAAAAACAAGGATTTTCAACTGGAGATCGATTTTCTTCATTTGGAAAAAAAAGGTTGGCCTAGCAAGTGTGCATCATATCGTCAGATAAGGAGAAATTTGCGCCAAGATTTAATGGGTTGAGGTTCATAGAGATCTTGATCATTTCCCTATAGTGATATAAGATAGATGAGTCCAAACCAAACTCAGGGTTTTTATTTATTTATTATTATTGACTTTAAACTTGTAATTTTTATTTTTGGTTTCAATTCTTAGACAAAAACACCGGTTATTTTCGTAGTTTATTCCTCTAGTTGAATCATGAATCATGCTTGCACTTGTAAGTTGTAACTATCAGTCTATCAGTACTTTTTAAATGAATGGGTTGTTAACTTATTATTATTTTTTATTATTTAGAAACTTATTTTTAATTAAATTAAATGGTTTTTTATTTTATTTTTAAAACTATTTTTTTTTCTCATATATATGTGGGCCCATAATATTAAATTTAAAGATTTCAGAAGGGATTAAGCCCAGTGAAGCTAAATGAAAGCTAATATACAAGAAGGCCCAAAAGACATGACCTTGGATGAAGCCTGGGAAAGCTAAATTTTTAAAAAAATTAAGCCCAAAAAGCCCAAATTAAGGTTGGTCAATGTTAAATCTCGGGACCATGGCTAAATTTAAAGAAAGATCGACGATAATAACACCCCTCAAAAACTGTATCTACACCCCTTTCGTAATCATACCAATTAAAACTTTAAAAAATCTTTAATTTGTAAATAAACCTCACTTAATGCCAAAAATACCCTTTCTTTAATTATATTATATTGTGTTTTTGTAAGTACATACCACCTACAACTATTATTGTATTATTTAATCAACTTTATTATTATTTGAAATTTTGTTATCATCTTTATTTCTCTTACTATTTTTTCTCTTTCATACTTCTTTTCTCTTCTTGGTTTTTTCAAAATCAAACTCCATTTTTCGTTATAAATCCGTTTTAAGATTTTAGTTTTTTTTTTTTTTTTTAGGAGAACCTCTTTCTGAGAGTTGTAAGGATGCAAGATTCGTGACATGTCCAAATTGAAGTGGAAGTAGACAAGTGTTAAATGATATTTAAAAAAAAAAAAAAAAGGGTGTTTGATGAAATTGAAGAACATCTAATATATATATACAGTCTTTCTATTATTAGTTCGTCCTGACAATAAATGTATTAGGACGAAGAATGTGGACCACATATTATGGAGAAGTTTTGACAAGTGCATACACTTTGAGTTAAAATATGTAAATCTAGTGATTCACATCTTCATCCTGATATATTTATTGTCAGGACAAACTGATAATAGAAAATTTGTATATAAATATATATATATATATAGACAAGAAAGAACATCTCATATTGATAAATAAAAAAAGGTCTAAAGTGTATAAATTGACAAAAAAAAAAAAAAAAAAAAAAAAAGGTCTAAAGTGTGTTTGAAAGAAATATTAAAAAAAATATAGATTATTGTGGTAACCAAAAAATGGCTCACAGGCCCAAAAGTACAAAGCCCAGACTATAACTTGCTTTGGCCCAAGTTTGAGGAGCCCAACGAGAACAGTAACAGCATGACTTGGTCGTCTGAAGACCAAGTCAGCCAGGTGTACTAAAAAGCGAGATTCTTGGAGAGATTGATTCTAGGGAGGAAATCTCTCCAAGAATCTCGCCCACGATCAACTCATTATCTTACCTACCTACTTCGAACGGTCACCTAGAACCTCCTATAAATAACAATGCATTTTTCTCAGAAAAGGACAAGAAAAAACAAGCTTAAGAGAGCGTACTGAAACTCTGCTTCAAAGGATCACGCTCACCGGAATCCAAATTTACACGTTCATCGTTGCTCAGCCCAAGCATAACTAAGGCTAACAATTTAAATCAGTCTTTTTGCTATATTTTCTTTTCTTTTATTATTGTTCTATTTTTCTGTTATTATTCGTTTCTTGCAGGTTACTTGTCGATCGACCAGGTTCATTTCCAGTCGACCACGTTCATTTGCAGGCAGATCAACTTATCAACTACTTTGCTTAAACGGACTTATCCAAGTTGCTTTGGGCCTAATTCAGCATCGACCTAATCCATATCGATTGTAGGACGACCCCCTACAATTATTAGTTAATTTAAAAGTCTGTCTATATATATAATGTTTTCATTCTTCTAATAAAAATAATAAAAATTAATTTAAAACTTACTTTTTCACAACTAAATTTGTCTCATGATTTTGATTCATTTTTCATACTTAGCAATTAATTTTTATTTCCTTAAGAGCGATTGAAAATATATATAAAGAGAATTTAGGGTTTATTAAAATGGAAAGAGTTTTTATGATATATATTAATATCAAACCATTAATAGGAAAAAAAAATTTACAAAAGATTAAAATAGGAAACTAATTAATAATTATTGGTGGGTGTACTAACAAATAATTAGTCATCTTAGTAATTTTACTCAAGGGTATTATTGGATTTTTAAAAACATACTAATTTAAGGTGTACATATAGCTTTTAAGGGTGCAAAAATTGTCACTCTTAAAGAAAATGTTGGATCGAGACGTTTGTATAACTAACCAAATTATGACATTTCTCTCACTTAACAACGCTTGAAATGTAGACGAGATGAGGTTAGTCCGATAGTAAACCTCTCACACATACACCACAAGGTTGTGGGTTCGAGTCTTCCCCATAAAAAAACCCGAATTTATATAAAACTTCAAAATAATAATAACAACAACGACGACGACGACGACGACGACGACGACGACGACGATTTAAATACTTAATTCACACAATCACATTCACTTCCCCATATATCCGTAGATTCTTGCTAGTTGTTACAAATGATCTTGGTAGAGTGTATGAAATAATCTCATTTTTTTTTTCCATAAGGTTGTTGGAGATTGGAATAACTCCATCCCAACATATTATTTATGAAAATAAAGAAAAAAAAAACAAAAGAGTTAAGAAAACAAAAAAAATAGAAAACAAATCAACAGAACCTAAAAGAAGGTCTGCTACAAAAATCATTAAAAAATAAAAGAATTGCAAAAATTTGGAGTAGTCCACCACCATGTAGGGGAGATGATACTTATCTGCAACTTGGTTACTTTCATGATAAATATGAGTGGCAACAAAGTCCATTTGAGAGAGTAAGCTCAAATATCTATCCCAAGCGGGGTGCCAACACTAAGGAACCTTTCGAGACCTAGAACAAAGAACACCCACAACAAAAGCCGAATCGCTCTCTAACCATAACCGACGCAAGTCAAAAGTCCAAGCATAATCAATAATGTGGACGGAAGTGGCCAACTCAGCCTCAAAATCAAAATAGACATCAAGAGGAATAGTGAATTCGAAGCAACCTTTAACGAAACCCCAGTATGTATAAAAAACCCTTGCACAACCAGTAAGACCAGGACTACCAAAAGCAGTCCCGTCCGTGTTAACCTTAAGACAACCCGGAGGGGGAGGACGCCAAATAACCTCTAAAATACTAGGAGCCTTGGAAAGACGACCAGAGACATGAAGCCGCTGAAGAGTTTGAAGCTCATTCACTGAATTCTTCATAGTGCCAGATTGAAGGGAGTTTGCCTCTTGAACGGAATGCCAAATCAAGGAAAGAGCTTCAGTAAAAATAGGTCTGCCACCCTCAAAGATAGCTTGATTCCGTAGAAATCACACCACCCAAAAAACCGTGATGATAGAAGCCCGCCAAAGAGCTTTCAGTGGTATGAAATAATCTCATAAAATATTGAAAAATTGTTTCTAATTATAAACGAAATTTTTGATTGTTATTAACTATGTTAGAATTCATGAATTACCCATATGAACTTTATTAAAATGATTTCATGTTTGACTTCAAAAATGGAAAAAGATTGGAGGAAAATAATGCAAATGTATAGAGGGATATTTCGGCAATTTAGTGGCTACGGGTGAAATAAATTTTTACAATATGGTTACTAAAATCAAAACTTCGATTTTGATTAAAAACAGATTTCTTATATTTTATGTGTTCATTTTCATTTTGATTTTTTTACAATATTTATTAATTTGGGACCAGGAATTTTTTATTTTTTTTTATTTTTGAAAGCTTTAATCATTGGTAAGATTCGAGTCGTTGACCTGAAAGTCATTTACCGAAACCCCAAACTCGTCAATCTACTCGCTGAGCTATACCCCGTTGGCATGTGTTCATTTTCATAAATTCTCACATTAATCTTTCCAAATGCTTTACGCAATCAGATTCAACTGATAACAGAGCTGCCACTTCATCTTTTCATCTCATCATTTGGTTTTTGTTTATGAAACTTATCGTTCCATGATTAATTTAATTTGCTTAATGTTTGGGGCAGCCGTAATTTGAAAATAATCGTTTTTTTAATTATGTTTCATAAATAATTAACTTTTGAAAATTTGGAAGATATATCATATATGACAACGCACTTTAAGAATAATCACTTTCTTTTATTAAAAAAAAAGTAAGAAAGAAAATGTATTTGGTAAAGCGAAGCAACCTTTAATGAAACCCAGTATGTACAAAAAACCCTTGCACAACCAGTAAGACCAGGATTACCAAAAGTAATCCCGTCTGTACGTGTTAACCTTAAGACAACCCGGAGGGGGAGGACGTCAAATAACCTCTAAAAAACGAGGAGCCTTGAAAAGACGACCAAAGACATGAAGCTGCTGAAGAGTTTGAAGCTCATCCACTGAATTCTTCATGGTGCCAGACTGAAGGGAGTTTGCCTCATGAACAGAACGCCAAATCAAAGAAAGAGCTTCAGCAAAAACAGGTATGCCACCCTCAAAGGTAGTTTGATTCCGTAGAAACCACACCACCCAAAAAACCGTGATGATAGAAGCCCGCCAAAAGCTTTCAGTTGTATGAAATAATCTCATAAAATATTGAAAAATTGTTTCTAGGATATGGCTACATTGTTGGGAAATTAAATCCCAATAACGTTATTGGAATTTTATTACAAGATTCTTCCAATACTTTGTTGACATGTGACAACCAAACAATTTAAAAAAAGATGAGTAACTGGTTATTACCAGTTAACCAGTTACTTTCAAATTATTTTATTATAAAAATGTAATAATCTAATTTAATTTAATTTAAATAATTGTGTTAAATAATTTTAAATAATAATTAGATAAGGATTATACATATCCTCACAATAATCTTCTGTTATTTAAATAAATATATGATATTTTTTATTATTTGAATTTGTATTTAATTTAATTAAACATTTATGATATAACAGATTTAAAATAGTCAATTTTTTTAAACTATTATTATTTTTAGAAAATAAAAATATATATTGTTTAATTTTTAAAATATTTTTGATGTATTATATTTTGAAATTAATATTTATTTGATTTAATTATATAAAACATTTGTAACATAATAATTTTTGAATTAAAATTTCATTTAAAATATTTATAATTATTTTTATTATTTTTATGTGATAAATTACGTGTAACATAATTTCGGTACAATCTAACAAATTTTGTATAAAAAATTGTAATTTAAATGTGTGTGGTAACAATTTTTTTTTTATAAAAAAATTTCAATTTTGTAACAAATTTTAAGTGATATGTAACAATAAATTCATAGCACGTAACAACTTTACCATAGCATGTAACAACTCGGTTTATACGGGCAACAAAATATATGTATTTTGTAACAAGTTTCACGTAGAAAGTTGTAGTTAAAATGTTTGTGGTAACAATTTCACGTTGGTTTGATGTGTAATGAAAAAATTGTAAGTTGTAACAACGTTATCGTATCATGTAACAACTCATTTTATAAGTGTAACAAAATATCCGTACTATGTAATAAGTTTTACATAAAAAAATTTAAGTAAGATGTATGTGGTAACGATTTAACGTTATAACAAATCTGACATGATATGTAACAATAAAGTTATAAGTTGTAACAACTTTGACTTAGTATGTAACAACTCAATTTATATGGGTAACAAAATATATGTGTTTTGTAATAAGTTTCACGTAGAAAGTTGTAGTTAAAATGTGTTTAGTAACAATTTTACTTTGGTTTAATGGGTAACGAAAAAGCTGTAAGTTGTAACACGTTGTCGTATCATGTAACAACTCATTTTATATGGGTAACAAAATATCCGTATTATGTAACTAGTTTTACATTAAAAAAAATAAAAAAAAAATTAAGTAAGATGTATGTGGTAATGATTTAACGTTGTAACAAATCTGACATGATGTGTAACAATAAAGTTGTAAGTTGTAACAACTTTGATATAGCATGTAACAACTCGATTTATATAGGTAACAAAATATATGTGTTTTGTAACAAGTTTCACATAGAAGGTTGTAGTTAAAATATTTGTGGTAACAATTTCACGTTGGTTTGATATGTAATGAAAAAGTTGTAAGTTGTAACAACGTTATCGTATCATGTAACAACTCATTTTATATTGGTAACGAAATATTCATACTATGTAACAAGTTTTACATAATTTTTTTTTTTTTTTTTAATTAAGATGTATGTGATAACGATTTAATGTTGTAACAAATCTGACATGATATGTAACAATAAAGTTGTAAGTTGTAAAAACTTTGATGTAGCATGTAACAACTTGATTTATATTGGTAACAAAATATGTGTTTTGTAACAAGTTTCACATAAAAAGTTGTAGTTAAAATATTTGTGGTAACAATTTCACGTTGGTTTGATGTGTAACGAAAAAGTTGTAAGTTGTAACAACGTTGTCGTAACTCATTTTATATGGGTAATAAAATATTCATAATATGTAACAAGTTTTACATAATATATTTTTAATTAAGATGTATGTGATAACAATTTAATGTTGTAACAAATTTGATATGATGTGTAACAATAAAGTTGTAAGTTGTAACAACTCTATTTATATGGGTAACATAATATATGTGTTTTGTAACAAGTTTTACATAAAAAGTTGTAGTTAAAAACTATCACATGATTTCCATTATCAATTTTTTTTTTTTTTTTTTTAAATCCATTATAAATTTAGAACTCATATTTTGAAATAGAGATGGACAAAGTACCCTTTTTTTTAAGCCACATATAGTGAGAGAAAAACAATGAATAATTTCTAATAAAGCTATGAGCAAACATAACCTTCATAACTCTTTTTAGGATACTCAACAAGGGTGAAGATGCAAATTTGGTTTAGGGTTCTTTTAGAATAATAATAATAATAAAAGATGAAGATGAAAGAATCGTGAAGACAATCTGGTTTAGGGTTCCATTAATTTGACATTTTTTTTTTAATTTATTTTTTTTCATAATGTTAAAATCGGATATATACATATATTTTTTTTTAGAGAAGTCAGTTTTTTTTTTTTTAAAAAAATAAATCCTTTTTCTTATCTTTTTTTTAACTAATTTAAATCCTTAAAAAAAAAAAAAATCCCTTACCATCTGATATGCTTTCTTATCTCCTAATATTATTAATTATTTGAAAAATTTTAAAAAAAAAAAAAAAAAAAAAACAGTTGAAAATGTTTCAAGTTTTTACTGTAATAAAAGACATTTTTTTCAAATTTTAATAACGTCCATTAGATTTGCTTTTATCCAATCCAATGGTATTTATTAAGTCCAATAACGTTATTGGACCAGTAAGGTAGTATGAACCTTGTTTCTAATTATAAACGAAATTTTTGATTGTTATTAACTATGTTAGAATTCATGAATTACCCATATGAACCTTATTAAAATGATTTCATGTTTGACTTCAAAAATGGAAAAAGATTGGAGGAAAATAATGCAAATGTACAGAGGGATATTTCGGCAATTTAGTGGCTACGGGTGAAATAAAATTTTACAATATGGTTACTAAAATCAAAACTTCGATTTTGATTAAAAACGGATTTCTTATATCTTATGTATTCATAATTCATTTTTTTTGTTGAGAATATCTATTAATTTGGAACTATGAATTTTTTTTTTTTTGAAAGCTTTCATCATGGGTATGATTCGAGCCGTTGACTTGAGAATCATTTGTCTAAGTCCCAAGCTCGTCCATCTACCCACTAAGTTACACCCTGTTGGCATGTGTTCATTTTCATAAATTCTCACAATAATCTTTCCAAATGCTTTACGCAATCAGATTCAACTGATAACAGAGCTGCCACTTCATCTTTTCATCTCATCATTTGGTTTTTGTTTATGAAACTTATCGTTCCATGATTAATTTAATTTGCTTTATGCTTGGGGCAGCTGTAATTTGAAAATAATCGTTTTTTTTTTTTTTTTTTAATTATGTTTCATAAATAATTAACTTTTGAAAATTTGGAAGATATATGACAACGCACTTTAAAAAAATCACTTTTTTTTTTTTTTTTTTTTTTTTTTTTTTTTTTTTTTTTTTTTTTTTTTTTGTAAAAAGAAGAAGCAAGAAACAAAATATATATATATATATATATTTTGTAAAAAGAAGAAGCAAGAAACAAAATGTATTTGGCAAAGCAAAGCAACCTTTAACGAAACCCCTGTGGGTGCGTTTGGTAAGCGGGACGGGACAGGACAACGTGGGACAACTTATTCTTGTCCCACGTTTGGCATGACATCAGTATGGGACAAGGTGGGACAAAATTCTCAAAAAATTGTCCCACATCTGACCCTCGGCCAAGTTGTCCAATGGCATGGGACAAGCATTGAAAAGACGGTTTTACCCTTCTTATTTCTAAAAATTACAGACTATATATATACAAAACCTGAATCCTATCTCATTCTCTCTCTCTCTCTCTCCTCTGTGTTACCTCTCCCACCGTTGAACTCATCTCTGTTTCAAAATCCAAAAACCACCCAAATCCTTCCTTTGACCTCTAGATCACCGATTTCCACCGCCACCTTCGTCGCCTCTTCACCCGTTCGCCTCCCTCACACCGCCCATCACCCCGGTCACCTCCCTCACTCTACCAAATCACTCTGTTCTAGGCTGTTCTAGGGTTTGTTTCTATTTGAGATGAAGTGAAGATGGTAGAGATGATAATTTGATTTGATTTCCATTTTGATTGATAATTTCGATCGTAATGTTGGAGATTTGATTCGATTGTTAATTTATAATTTTTTTTTATGAATTGATTTGTAATATTTATTGAAATAATTGAGTTGATTGGGTTTTGTTTTGTTTTTTTTTTCTTTGTGAGATGATGAATCAGTGAAGAAGAAGATGATAGGAATTAGGGATTTGATAATTTGGGGATCTATTTGGGCTTTTATCGAAGAAGAAGAAGAAGAATGGATCTCTGAGAAGGTTCGGCTGTTAGGTATATCAGAAAACAATTGGCAAAATTGGGGATTTTATTCTAGGGAATTTTGGCTGTCGAAGAAGAAGAAGATTTGGGATTTTGTTTCTAGGGATTTCGGTTTCAATGCCTACTCTCTCTCGATCTCTTATCTGTTCTTCTTATCGTCAATCTATGTTCTTCATCTTCAATTCTATTTTCCAGAAATATTCCATAACCCTACAAAAATCAAGCTCAGATATATCAGAAAATACATTGAAATTGTTAAGAGTATGACATAAACCTGGTGGTGCGTGAACATAGGATGGAGAATTAGAGATGTTGGTGGAGACCAATCTCCAGATTGGATCTCCACCGTCCATCAATCAGGAGACCAATCTCCAGATTGGATCTCTACCGTCCATCAATCATGATGGATGATTGAGATCCAATCTGGGATTGGATCTTCACCTCAATTTATATATATTTTTAATTTTTCAGTTTTTTTTTTTTGTTAAATTCTATTTAATCTTCACAGTCCATGAATATGAATGGTGGAGATTACTGTGAAGATAAATTTTTTAAAATAAAATATATTTTTTTTCAGTTTTTTAAATTGCATTGTTTTTAAAATTTTGAATATCAACCATCTATCTTAATCAAAGATGAAAAAATTGTAAAAAATAATCATGTAAAATTATTAATTAAGAATATTTGTCAATCACAATATTATTATTTTTGTAACAAACATTAGATAAGACAATATGGGCACTTTGGTCATTTGAACCTCTTGTCCCGTCCTGTCCCAGTCATACCAAACGCATAACAGTACAGTCCTTGTTCAATCCCTTCCAAACACAATACAGAACAATATGTCCTGTCCCATCCTGTCCTGTCCCGTCCCATCCCGTTCGCGTACCAAACGCACCCTGTATGTACAAAAAACCCTTGCACAACCAGTAAGGACTACCAAAAGCAGCCTCATCCGTGTTAACCTTAAGACAACTCAGAGAGGGAGGATGCCAAATAACCTCTAAAATACGAGGAGATTTGGAAAGACGACTAGAGACATGAAGCCGCTGAAGAGTCTGAAGTTTATCCACTGAATTCTTCATAGTGCCAGACTGAAGAGAGTCTGCCTCACGAATGGAACGTCAAATCAAGGAAAGAGCTTCGGAAAAAACAGGTCTGCCACCCTCAAATGTAGATTGATTCCGGAGAAACCACACCACCCAAAAAACCGTGATGATAGAAGCCTGCCAATGAGCTTTCAGTTGTATGAAATAATCTCATAAAATATTGAAAAATTGTTTCTAATCATAAACGGAATTTTTGATTGTTATTAACTATGTTAGAATTAATGAATTAACCATATGAACCTCATTAAAATGATTTCATGTTTGATTTCAAATATGGAAAAAGATTGGAGGAAAATAATGCAAATGTATAGAGGGATATTTCGGCAATTTAGTGGCTACGGGTGAAATAAATTTTACAATATGGTTACTAAAATCAAAACTTCGATTTTGATTAAAAACAGATTTCTTATATTTTATGTGTTCATTTTCATTTTTTTGATGTTGACAATATCTATTAATTTGGGAGCAGAAATTTTATTTTTGAAAGCTTTTATCATTGGTAGGATTTAAGACGCTGACTTGAGAGTCATTTATCCAAATCCTAAGCTCGTCCAACTACCCGTCGAGCAACACCCGTTAGCATGTGTTCATTCTCATAAATTCTCACAATAATCTTTCCAAACGCGCAATCAGATTCAACTGATAACAGAGCTGCCAGCCTGCCACTTCATCTTTTCATCTCAGCATTTGGTTTTTGTTTATGAAACTTATCGTTCCATGATTAATTTAATTTGCTTTATGTTTGGGGCAGCTGTAATTTGAAAATAATCTTCTTCTTTTTTTTTTTTTTTTTAATTATGTTTCATAAATAATTAGCTTTTGAAAATTTGGAAGATATATGACAACGCACTTAAGAATAATCACTTTTTAAAAATAAATAAAAAAGTAAGAAAGAAAATGTATTTGGTAAACATTATTTTTATAAAATGTGATCACATAAAACGATCAAAATGAACATAATAAGAAATGCAATTATAAGAAATGTAATTGTGAGTTTACAATGTATCAAGTTCTAATTGCCACCACTGCATTGTTGGGATTTCGAACCATTGAACGTGGAAGTGACATGCCTAAGATTTACCCATAACGATATAACATAGCAAATAACGTCTACTAATAGAAAATTAAGATGAGAGAAAATATAAACCAATCATACACAAAATACAAGATATACGTGGAAACCCTGAATCAGGGAAAAAACCACTAACCGTTAGGACGACATAGAAAGTTCCACTATATGATAAATTATTACAACCATATACTTCAGAATTCTCTCTCTCACAACCCAAACCCCAAACTACCGAGCGTTACCAAGCACCTAAGCTTACAACCGAGCTTTACATCATGGCTCTCAGATCACAATGCTCATAGGGTCTTCCTCCGAGTACACCCTTCCCAAATATCCCCCTAGGTCTCCCCTGAATATCACCCACAGATCTCTCTCTTGATCCCCAAATATTCCTCGGATCCCTCCCCAAATATTCCCAACGGTCTCCCTCGGAACCACCATACTCTCTGATGTTACAAGTGTTCTTTTGCTCAACATAAATAGACAAATAGCCTAGTTAGAAGGTTCTATTTATACTAGTTACAGGGAGCTTAGACCAATAAGGAAATCGATCTCCTACACGTACAAGACTTTATTGTTTCACATAATATACTATTTCCTTTTATGCACAAGTCTTCTTGTAAAGAAAAATCATTTTCCTTCAAGCAAAAGAACTGCAAAAAGAATTACTTTCCTTTTCCGCTGAAAACTTCTTGTTTCACGCAGGCTTATGATTGACTACGGTTTCGGTCACGGTTGGCCACCCTCACCCTACACCATTACAAATAACCTGAAATGTACCACGTTTTAGCAAGCCGTAGGAAACCGATGTCCCACCGTTGTCCTTACCCACAGCGTTTTCGCAGACCATTGTTGCTTCACACAATGTTCTCGATAGCGTTTTCCTCTGGGTTGGACCGTTGTCCTTACCGATGTGCAATTGCACAGCGTAAGGCACATCAGTTTTCTTCAGACTTCGTTTCTTCAGTTCTTCTTAGTTTTCAAACCTCCCTCAAACACCATCTCCAACTTCCAAACGTTTTCCCATGTCTCCAGGAAGTTTCACATCAAGTGAGTTTCGTTGGTTTAATTGGGTTCACTTGAGAATACAAGCTAAAACCTAACAATTGCATGGTATATATATAAATGTAATTTTGAAATTGACATAATGTTCACATATTTTCTTTATATTTATATATAAAAAAATTTAAAATATGAAACATAGATAACTAAAAATAATAATTCTATCAAATTTAATTAAAAAATAGGCCATCCGAGGACCAGCTCTTTTTGGGCAACATCGAAGCTGACAAAGACAGTTTCGCTAGATGATCTAATCCCCTTCAACCTAGGGAGAAAAACTTGGGTGAATCCGATGCACAACACTAGAATCTGATAGTGGTTACTCAGATGCAATCAATGATTGACATGTGTCATTTGAAAAAAAAAAAAATTCCTTCCAGCTCATCTTATCTGTTGTTCTTTCCTATCTATCAGACTCTCTCTCTCCCATTTTCTCAGTCAATATGGATCCATCATCGGTGATCTTTCTCTAGCGCCATTTGACTTCGGTAATAATCGGACGACGCTGAGTTCGATGGCGTGATCGATTTCATTGGATTCGTGACAGATCGTCACAAATCTGATGACGAAGGTTCGGTGACGATTTGGGTTTGACTTCTTTTCTCTCTCCACACAACTCGAATATGAAATGGACACTTTGGTTACAATGGTCGGCACCCAACGAACGTTTACCAGTGTTTTTGTCGTCAACTCATCGGTGATGACGTCGACGGCAGTAGTTTCGACAAACTTCGAACGACAGTTTGACCACCAAGACGATTTCGTTAGGAGATGACCCATTTGAGAGATCGAAAGGTCGGAACTTTTTGCACCTTTCAGTGTGGGTGGTGTCGACTCACTTGCTTCGAAGGTCTACGGTCGGCGGCGTTAACGGCAGTCTGAAAATGAGAGAGAAAGGGTGTCTAATAGATAGAGAAGAAAAAGAGAAAATGAGGTGGAAAAAGAGAATGAGAGAATTTTTAAATAACACATGTCAATCATTGATTGTATCTGATGCACCATCATCAGATTCCAGTGTGGTGCATTGGATGCACCCAAGTTTTTCTCCAACTTAGGAGGTGACTTGGTGGAGCCTTTTGTATTCAGCTCCTCCATAATGAGAGCAGGACTACCTCATTTGAAAATATCAACATCGTTGGAACCAATAGCCAGTCAACCACCAAGGCACCAACTATTTTAAATTTTAAATTTTAAATATTATTTTTTTTACTTATTTTTAATCATTAATATATTATATATTTTTCCCGATAGAATTCACTTTTTAAAGGGCATAGAAGACTTTTACTTGGTCAAACAAGAGTCAATTTAACGGAATTTTAACGGAGTTAGATTTCAATGGAGGTTTTTGAATAAACAGATTTTGATATATACATCCAATAATAGTTAAAAGGTGAAGAGAGCTCTTCAATATTATCCCTATTATTAATGTACATTTTAGTTTCAATATATATATTCGAGGAATATTCTCAAGGAATTGATTCAACTTTATTTTAGGACCAGTTTGATATTACTTTTGAAAAGTTAAAATCAAATTATTTTATAATTTTGATAAAAAATGATATTTGGTAAAACTTTCAAAAGTGATTAATTGATAATCTAACAAGTTTTGACAATGATTTTGAGAAATAGGTGGAGTACTTACTTTTTGAAAGTGATTATTGAATAATCTATTTCAGTATTTAATGAATCTTTTAAAATATCATTATTATCCTTATGAAATCAAGTTAAAATGATTTATATACCTTATTTTATCTCAAAATTAAATATTCTATTTAAATATTTATTTGATTTATAAAATCTTTTAAAAATCATTTAATTGTTTTGATGGAATTTTTTTTTCTAATTTAAATATTCTACTTAAATATTGATTTAATATATATAGTTAATGAAAAAAATGAAATAGAGTCCTAAACTCATGTATATTTTAGTCATTTTAACTGATCTCAGCACTTTTAACTGATCTCAGCACTTTTACTCATGTACGAAGTACTTGGGATTCAGATGGGCGCCACGTGTCAGGAGATCAAGGCCGCTTATCGGACACTAGCTAGAGTCCTGCACCCGGACGTTGCGGCAGCTACCAGACAAAACGACGACAACACGGCTTTCAAGTTCATGAAAGTACACGAAGCGTACGAGACGCTCTCCGATCCAGAGAAACGGGAGGTCTACGATCTGTCGCTGTTCAGGCAGCGGCGGCCGGTTAGCTCGCCGTTTGCAATGTCTACTTCGGCGGCAACGGCGTCGGGTTTTTCCGGCTACACGCGGCGGTCGTGGGAGACTGATCAGTGCTGGAAGAATTGACAGCTGTAAAATTATTAATTTTAGTTGCTTAGGAAAAAAAATATATTTAGAAATGTTGTCCCCTGATCCTTGTTTATGGGGATTAAACTTTAGAGTGTAAATATCTGTGGATTCTATCTGAAAG
This sequence comes from Acer campestre, assembly GCA_954870605.1. Lineage (NCBI taxonomy): Eukaryota > Viridiplantae > Streptophyta > Magnoliopsida > Sapindales > Sapindaceae > Acer > Acer campestre. Next base: position 12,998,302 of record OX940809.1, read on the forward strand.
TGAAAACAGGCGGCTTTTTCACAGCCTGAATTATATAACATATGTATATTACTTTTGAGCTATATAGTAATTTTAAAACTCCAATTAACCAAACATCTACTGATTAACTTTACAGCTGATTATTCCTTCAGCACAGGTAACAGTGATTATTATAAAAGTTACAACAATACCAAACTGGCCCTTAGTGCTTTTGTTAAAAATAATAATAATAATAAATAAATAAAAACTTTATTTAAGTGCTAGAGAATAGGAGGCCTTGAAATTTACTCAATTAATAAATAACATATAGGTATCAAGTTATTTGTTTAATGTTGAGAAAACCTTTTGAAGATGCAAATAGGTCAATTGGTCAAATAATAATAGTTATTTTATTTTCATTATGACTTATAAACGCTTCAAAATTAAGCAAATGATACGTTAATAATCTCATTTTTATTAAAAAACAAAAAGCTCATTTTCTATTTGGTGCAGACCAATTGTTTCAAAGGCATCGATTATTCCTGAAACTAAGGAATTTTATATTTCGAGGAATTTGCAATAAAAATAAATAAAATAATAAAATAAAATAAAATAAAAAAAGGCGTAAAACTAATGAAGTTAATTTGTTTTTAATCTATTAGGTTTGGTTGAATGTGTTTTAATTTATATATATAATTATAATATTGATATTATAATATTTGATTAGAAATTAATTTTGATATAATATAAAAAAATTAAAAATTTATATACAACTAATTATGATATCACAAATTATAATAAATAAATAAAACATAATTCAATCATACAAAAATAACTCCTATGATGCATCAACTTATGGAGGCAATAACATTATTTACAATATTTTATTTTTTTAAGGAAAAAAAATAAAGCCTCATACCTAATTGCAGAGGACATAAATACATACATGCTTCCCGTTAAAAATGAGTATTCTCATGGAACCTTTAGTTCATTGTTTCAACCAATGCATTTTTCAACCATGAAATCTTTTTGTTCTCTTTGTAGAAGATACAAAAATAAAAAATAAATAAATAATTAAATAACTATTTATGCAATGTCAAGAACATTAAATTAATTAAAACCAAAAGATTAAAAAGTGCTGATTATCACTATTTCAATTTTTTAGAAAGCAGGATTCTATTGCAAACAGGATCAATACAAGCTGATATTTGAGTCTCCAGTAACAAAAGTATTCAATTGCATGCAATTGAATCAAAGTTGTTCATTGTATTAAAATAAGGGGGTGTTGATAAGAAAAGTTCCTTATATATATGCACATTGGATTCTATTGGAAAAATAACCAAATTATGAAATTAAGAACCTATAAGTACCGGATTTTCTAATTAATCGTCCAAAAACTTGGAAACAATGGAAACAAATTATGTTGTAAAGTTACACAAATGATATTATCTTTTTGATTGAATGGAGTATACACAATTAATAACCACCAAAAGATCTACCTTCATCAAAGTCAATAGTGAGGAACAGAACATCAGAATAAGAAGAAGCCAGCCCTTCAAAAATAGAGTTCATAACCACAAAAGGCATGCACCTTGAAGCAATAAAGTGCACAACAATCTACAACAACAACACATCCCACAAAAACAAAAACAAAAACATCAACTTTCATATCAAAACTCAAAAACACAAAAACCCCACTTGGATTCTTATAAATTCACAAGCTTGTTACTTGATGTATCATATGGCAAGTTAAAGGATTGATTTTGATCATGAAAATGGAAAACGGAGGAAGAGAGGACTTACTAAAAAATCTCACAATCAGAGTTGTAGTACAAATTTACTATCAATTCAGATGAACAACTCAAATGAAAAGGAAGATAAATTAACGGTGTGAGATTCAATTAAAAAGTAATAAGAAAACAATAAAAAAAGATTAAAAGAGAGAGAGATCTAAGCTACTAAGAGAGATAAACTTCACTGTGTTTAGCTTAATCTAAACTAAACCTACTTCAGTGTTTCAATCAAAATCATTCAAATACAATCACAATATTACAACTGTATTATAAAACTAATAAGATTTCAGTCATAATTTCTCATAATTAATTGATAAGTTTTGAGAAATCAAAACAAATACAAAAATGAATTAAACCATAAATTGAAGAGAAAATAATGAAAGGAAAAAAAGAAGTAGAAAATCAGAAATGTACCATTTTTGAAGGAATTGAAGAGGAAATAGGACTTGAGTCTCTTCTGATTCTTTAGCGTTTGATTTGTTGAATGATGTGATCTTCTTCAGTGTTTAACAGACACCCAAATAATTAAATCTAACTGAAATTTTATCATAATTAACAGCAAAAATAAAGAATCAACCTTTTCCTGGATGAATCATGCAGAGAAATTCTTTGGGAAGAAGAGGAGAGAATGAGGAAAAAATGTTTCAATGTTTATCTCTCATTTTGTCTAGAGGTGAGAATGACCCAGAAGGAAAAGAATGAGATTTGTATAAAAGAGAGATATCTAGTCTACCGCTTGGACTCTAATAGTTTTTTTTTAATATATTTTTTCTTTCTTTCACTTGTATATTTCAAGTCAATTTTACTTTCAAAAAAGAAAAAAAAAGGATGCTATAATTAAAAAGCTTCTTTTCAAAGAAACTATTTTTTTTTTTTATAAAAATGATTCTATAAGTAATCGACATATCGCTCTTTTAATAACTATTAATTTGGATCCCGTCCATATCATTACCTCTAGCCTTTTAGCAAATAACCATCTAAAGTCATAATAATTGAGATAAACTATTTAACAATGATTTAACCTATTTAGAATTTTAAATTAAGACAAATTTTGGAAATTACTATACAATCCATGTTGTGTTACTATTACTAAAACATGTCTATTAAGTAATTCTACAAACTCGAATGCTTATATTTGTCATTTGACTTAAAAAAAAAAAAAAAAAAAAAAAAGATGCTATAACTAAAAGCTATCTATTAAGTAATTATATAAAGTTTAAATTGTATTTATAGTTTTACTTTTAAAAAAATTAAAAAAAAAAAAAAGTCCAACAAATAAAAATAAGGGAGGGGGGAAAATTCTAGCCGACCACTTCACGCTTTTATATATAAACAAAACCCAAAAGCACAATTGAGATGCTGATGTTGGTGAAATTTCGTCAACGTGAAACATGCCTATAACAATAAAATATCATTAAACCATCAACACAGCACAAATTTCAAATTTGTACTAAAAAACTTTAAACAATACTTTGACAATCTAATTATAGGCCTTACTTTGACAATAAGTCATAAAACCACTAAAGCTAAAAAAAATAGAATCAATAATGCAATAAAAAAGAAAAGTAGTGTAGTAGTGGAACACTCACTAAGAGCATTCATAGTGGGGTCTAATTTAGACCAAAATAACTAGATCCACTTTTAAGTGGATCTTATACGTAAGCCCCATTTATGGGACCAACAGGACCAGTTCCACTTTGAGTTTCAAATATGGAACTCAAAGTAGAGCTGGGCCAATGATTGGGAGTTTGACTCTCAATCATTCGGCTTACATATATATTTAAATTGTTTAAATTTTAATATATAATTATAAATTTAAATAATTATATATATATAATGAAAAAGTATAAATAATTTTAATTTTAATTTTAAAAAATTATTTTAATGAAATTAAAATAATTTGAATGAAAAAATTAATTTTTTTTTACTAATTTTACTTTTTATAATATATATAATTATATGTAATTATAAATTTAAATAATTATATATAAAAACAGGGAAAATATATATTAAAACTTTGTAATGAGATTTAAATAATTTGAATAAAAAATAAATTTTTTTTGATTAATTATGTATATAATTGAATTAAAATGTAAAAACTTATAAAATTAATATTTTCAACGGTATGTATTAGTTTGTAATTCGGTTGTGATAAATTTTAATTAATTAATTGTTTTGTTTTAAATTATTTAAAATTTGTTAAATAATTATTGATAGTGTTGATATTTAAAATATATTATATAATTTATTTATTAAAATGTATATATATATTGTCTTTCTATTGTTAGTTCGTCCTGACAATAAATATATCAGGACGAATAATGTGGACCACAGATTATGGAGAAATTTTGACAAGTGCATACACTTTGAGTCAAAGTATGTAAATCTAGTGGTCCATATTCTTCGTCCTGATATATTTATTATCAGGAGGAACTGATAATAGAAAATCTGTATATATATATATAGTAATGATTGTTTGGAATAAAGTTAACAAAGTGGATCCAATTTATTTTTTCCAAATTAGCTGCATTATGGGAAAAAGGAACCTATTTACAGAGGATCCCAATGGTAAGACCAATTTTTTGAAAATCAGGCCCAAAAATGATGGTGTGGCACTAAATGGGTCTTGTATTTGGGTCTGATGCATTGTGAATGCTCTAAGGCACCCATTAATTGAACATAACAATTGACTCTAACTTATTCTGACTTAGTCTAACAATTGACTCCAACTAACTTTGACATGGTCTCATGACTTGGTGCTGGCTCATGCATATATCATTCCCCTGCTCTTGAATTATTCTTGTCCGCAAAGATAAAATCAAGATATGTTTTGAAAGATATTTTGGGAATTTTTCCAGCCAACGATGCCACTGTAAGGCAATCCCCTTCAGATGGAAGGAGGTGAATTGAACTTTCTAATGTGCAGCGATGTTCTTGAAATCGAAATATTGTTCGGCTTTATATATCCATCTTGTGGGGTAGTTTCCACCGAAAGTGAGGAACGAAAGCTTTAGGTGGGTTTGGTTTTAGTCAAAAGAAGGATTATTGTGTGTGGTTTCTGTATGGGCTGTGCGGCGACTGTGGGGAGTTTCTCCTGGAGCGAAAGGATTGATGTCTTTCTCAACTGAATTCTCGTTGTGGGCAACACGCAGAGATTGAAGTTCAGTCAATATGGTTTGAAGGTTACTATGGATTTGGTCGAAACTAGACTCATGGCGAGCTAGAATTTTGCTAACCTCATTGCAGAACTCGATGTTGAATTGGCTTTACCACAAGTGTCCATGATCGGAACTGCACTCTGATACCACTTGATATGTATCAAATAAATTACTAGAACTAAGAGTTAGAAAAAGAGAATAACAGAGGAAATATTTGCTAGAACAAAAGAAGAATTTAAAGAAGGAGATAATTTGGTCTATAACTCTGATAACTTTCCTTCAATCTGTCTTTGGCTATTTAATTATAAGCCTTGTATTAACAAGAAGTCATAAAAGCACTAAAGCTAGAACAAAGAAGCATTAATGCAATAAAAAAGGAAAGTAGTGCAGTAGTGTGTAAGGATTTGGAAATTTAGGGATTAATTTAGGGTTTCGCTATTTTGGGATTTTAGGGATTTAAGATTGTGTTTGGTATGAAAGAGTCAGGTCTTTTATTATTCCCTAAGGCATTACGCCACCGTTTTGTGTTGGTATTATTAGGAGCCAAAACGCAGTCATTTGGGCAAGTTATAGTTGTTAGTCAAGTTAACGGTTCTGTCAGTCAATCCGTTTGTTTTGTTAGAGTCTAGATATTTTGTATTGAGGTCATACTGATATCACATTTGTAACAGATTATTGTTACAATCTGATTCCAAGGAATTGTATAAATGGTGAGAAATAAATGGGAACATCAATCAGATATTACAACAATTTCCTTATCCAAATTCTACTCTCTCTCTCTCTCTCTAACAACTTCTCTCTCTTCTCTCTACAATTCTTGATCTAGTCTCTATCTCCTATCTGTTCTTCTAACTATTCTTCAACCTTCAATTTCCATAATCTTCAACCTGTAAACTAAATCCAAAAACATATCAAAAATACAATTAAAATGCTTAGGGCATGACATAGTGAAACACACATTAAGGCACATACATAGTTACACACACTAAGGGGTCATTTGTTTTTTGTCTGAAGACTGAACATTCCTGAATTTTTTCTAAAGATTGAATAAGGACTGAAATCTGAACTTAAATGACATGTTTGTTTTTGTTTTTCTTACATCTGAATGTATTGTTAACACGTTTGTTTTTTAAAAGTAAAGATGTCTGAAAATAAGTAATTTTGCATTTATAGCCATGTTAAACAATTAAACATATAATATAGAATAAAAACAATCCAATAATAATAATTATATATGAACCATATGATCATGATCTTCTTCTTTGATTACAAACAAACTTCATTTTTCTTTTCAAAAACTAAAAGGGGCATCAAGAAAACTTACACAAAACACACACTCTCTCTCTCTCTCTATATAAATACATCACCCTAATATCATTATAAAGTATTGATACAATATTAAACATCAATATGAGAAGTGATTAGGGTTCTTTTTCATTTTTAAAGTTATTTAAAATAAGCAGTATATTAAAATAAAGATTTCTATACCATATATAATTATGATGAAATAGGAAATATGTTATATACAGGGGATAATATTGGAATAAAAGATTTTGGATTGCATTTAATACAGTTCAGTAATTTACAATTAAGTGAAAATTCATGATTTTTTACTTTTTATTTTAAATTGTTTTTTGGTTTTCTTAAAGTTGTTTGACCACATAAAAAAACAAACAAAACAATTTAATAATTATGATTTAGACCCATTAAGTTTTAAGTGGAAAAAACAAACGACTCCTAAATCTAGAACATAAAAACATTAATGCAATAAAAAAGGAAAGTAATGCAGTAGTGGAACACACGCTAAGGCGCACATACACAGTTACACACTAAGGTGCACATATCAAAAACATGAAACATCTCTCTATATATTTGCATGTCTCCACTCTGCTGAGTGCAGCCAATTATCTACTTAAAGCATGGCCAACATTTTACCTATAGATGGAGACCGTGAAGTTGCATTGACTGTGATGAAAGACGTCGATCCTGTCCAAAATCCTCCCTCTTCCTCCTCCAACGCAAACAAAGACAACTCCGGTTGCTTCGTTTCTGTTCCTTTCACGCAAAAGGTACTTGACGTACCATCTGATCTTCCTTTTCTTCATTGATAATGCATGATTAAACATTATATCATATAGAGAGGTTTCACTTTGATTAATATATATGCAGTTAATAGCAGAGGTTGTGGGTACATTTCTGCTGATATTTGTGGGTTGTGCATCGGGTTTAGTGAACGAAAATTATGATAAAGTGGTGACACTTCCAGGGATCGCCATGGTTTGGGGACTGACAGTCATGATCCTGGTTTACTCTCTTGGACATATTTCTGGTGCCCATTTCAATCCTGCTATCTCCATTGCTTTCGCCACCTGCAACAGATTTTCTTGGAAACATGTACGTACGAGAGTACTAATCAGCTGCAGAATCATGCATGTTTTTTTTATGCAGGATTCCCAATAAAATACAAATGTTAATTCAATGGATACTAGTAGCAATTGGAGATCCCGTACGAAGATAATTTTCATATATACACTTTAGCTAAATTATATATAGAACTCGGATTCTCTCATATTATATGTGTTGGGTTTGTTTGGTTCAGGTTCCGGCTTATATATCGGCTCAAGTGCTGGGATCAACAGTGGCATCAGGAACACTGAGATTAATATTCAATGGAAAACAAGATCATTTTGTAGGAACAGTTCCAGCTGGGTCGGATATGGAGTCATTTGTGATTGAGTTCGTCATCACATTCTACCTCATGTTTGTTATATCTAGTGTCGCAACCGATAACAGAGCTGTTAGTCCCATATCTTCATTTTTTTTTTTCTTATTGGGTTAATTATAGTCTTTCTATCATCGAAATCGTCCTAAGTTTTTAAGATTATGATGAAAATCGTTAGTCATTGATTCTACGAAAACAGATGCATCTAATAAGTCATAATCAAGAAACTAATTTTTTAATAAAGTCAGCTCGTCCTGATAAGAGAAAGAACAGGACTGATTAGCTTAAACTAATGCTTAACATTTAAACATTCAATATTCATGTACTTTGAAATTATGTCGTATCATATTAAAGTTAGAGGGTAAAGCTAAATCAACTTAAATTTATGATTTAAAAATTTAACTTCAACATCTTGATCACTCATATACTATCAATCTAATGACTAATTAGGAATTAAGATTTAGATGTACATTTGAGTAATTTATGAATTTTTATTTATACAAAGATATGGAACCTTCTATTTAAACCATAACTTGTTCCATTCCTTACACAGATTGGGGAGCTAGCCGGGCTGGTTATTGGAGCTACCGTTCTGGTTAATGTCTTCGTCGGCGGGTATTAGCTTAAATCATTTTTAAACGATCAATAACCTACTTGACAGTTGACATAATAGTACACAACACTATGTATATCTAATACTGTTTTGCAGGCCAATTTCAGGAACATCGATGAATCCAGCAAGAAGCTTGGGGCCAGCAATAGTATCAAACCAATATAAAGGCATATGGATATACATGGTTTCACCAGTTCTTGGGGCAGTGTCCGGTGCTTGGGTTTACAATACGGTCAGGTTTACAGACAAGCCTTTGAAAGAGATCACCAAGACTGCCTCCTTCCTCAAGAGTGCAGGGAGCGCCTGATTAATAATAATTATACATAATCAATTAAGAGCTTTATTAACTACTCTGTATTGTATGCAAATTGTGAAATACGAATAAGACAGTTTTATGCATACGGGTTGTACTGCTATACTAATAACCCTAGATTTTCCAACACCACTTAGCTTCCCAAATTACATAATTTACATACAATGTATTGCAGGACAACTTTTCCAGAGAGAGATTATACAAGTACAATGTTAAAATCTAATCCGTACCGATTGGTTGAACAAATTTAAGTGTAGAAAAAGAGCATATAGATTGAAGAATGTTCATGATATTTGAACATTGTTGTTCATTTGCACACCAACTAAAAACCCAACAGATTATCTGTATATCATATATTCATATATTGAAGCACATTCTCTTTCTGACATGCAGATTATTGCTAACTATTGCTACTACAATCACAAAAACATGTAGACACAGGTCAAAAAGAATAAAAAAATTACAGAAATACAAAAGTTATGGAAGTTCAACAGTGGTTAACCTTTACTTGCATCATTTTCATCAAGTTTGCTGAAGCAGTCAAAATCATGATGAAATCTTCTAGTAAGGCAAGCGGTTCTCCCTCGGACAACAAGTTACAGCCCAGTGACCCGCCGTCGCCTTTTTTGTCTTACTCGATTTCAGCCCCGGTTACGAACAACCGATGGACTCCTTGACGAGCTGGAGCTCGGCAACCGCATCCTGATCCATCCGGAACTTACCTTCCTCGTCGCAGTACACGAATCGGATCGGTCTCGCCGAAACAGTAAACGGAGCCGAAATCGAATAAGAAAATAAAAGACGGCTACAGCGGTACCTTGTCGTCCGAGAGAGAATCTCTTCATTTACCGGAAGATTTCATCATGACTTTGACCTGCTTTAGATTTTTTTTTTTTTTTTTAATTTAATTGAATTTTATTTATTTATTTATTTATTATTATTATTATTATTTTGTGTTTTTGTGTTAGAAGAGAAGGATTAGGGATTTCGAAGTGATTTGGGGATTTTGATTTATGGATTTTGGGTGAAACGAATAAGAGAGAATTAGGGATTTCAGAGAGACATTTGGGAGATTTGGGGTTGTTTAGGACAGCTGCGGTCAAAACTCATAAGAAAGGAAGCGAGGTGGACTAATTATACAAACGTCCCTTGATTTTAGACCTAATTGCAACTAGATCGAACTTTTACTCAAAATTGTAAAAACCTCCCCTGTCGATACACACTTGCCGTTAATAGTTAACAATTTAAGGGTAAATTTATCATTTTAAAGTAAGGCCAAACAAAAGAAACACATGTCACTTCTTTGTGAAGTCAAAAAAATAATAATAAGTAGATAAACTTCCATGTGAAGTCAGACAAAAAACAAAAATTATATTTATACCTAATCAAATAATTTTATTAGTTTATTATCTTTAATGTAATTAAAAGTTTCAAAAAAAAAAAAAAATCATTAACGTAATTAATAATTAAATTTCCAAAGAAAAAAAAAAATAGATGGAGATGACCTTTACTACTTCACATATTGCATTTACAGAGGAGTAGCCACGAGAAGTAGAACCCACTTCCGCCATCATGACCACCCTATTTCTTCCGTTGTTGCCGCTATCATACCCTCCACGACCAACAGCCATTAGATTCGATGATGAATTTGACCTCTCGCCCTTCTCGAGATCGAATCGATGACTAATGTACAAAGACTTCCTCGCCGTCGTCATCTGGATCATGAAAGTGATGAAACCGAAACCCTTCAGTCCAAGAACAACTTCGCCTTCCTACTCTAGTAACCCTCCTTTTGTTATCACTCATAATTAGGGGTGAGCACAAAAACCGAAATCGAATTAAACCGAACCGAACCCAACCCAACCCAAAAAGGGTGTTTGGTTCAGTTCATAGCTTCTATTCGGTTCAAACCGATTTAAAATTTGAAAACCGAATTGAATTTGGTTCGGTTTTGATTTTGGACATACAAAACCGAACAGAATCGAATAAACCGAATTATCTTAATTAATTATTTTGTAAGGTTTAATTTTATTATGGAATGTTTGTTGATGATGTTTTATTTTGGACTACATTTTTTTATTTCTATTTTATAGAAGTTATGAAGATTTTATATTTTGATTGAGTATATAGACTTAATATGATTGAAATTTTAGATTTAGATTGAAATTTAGGTTGTATTTTGTTTAAATTTTTTTTTTTTCATATTATGTTTTCTTAAAAAAGTTTAAGCCTAAATGCCAAAAATATAACTTAAAGGCCCAAAAAATTAAAAAACATATAAAAAAAACCTTCAAAGCCCAATAAACCCAAAACCAAATTGAACCGAACCGAGATAAATGTGTTCGGTTCAATTCGGTTTTCAGGTTCAAACAGTTTAAATCGATTCATATTTTCAAAAACCGAATATATGTTGGTTCAATCCAGTTTTAGCCAAGACCGAACCGAACTGAACCATGCCCACCCCTACTCATAATTTCTTCTTCCTTGTTCACTGACCTAAAAAACACCAAAAATCATAGCTTTGTACCTAAAAAAACAAAGTAGAGGCTCCCATAGCTTATCAAATTTACCAGCCCTTTTAGCTCCCATTTTTGTTTTGTTAACCTTTTTTTTTTTTAAGCATTGTTATTTTTTTTCTTCTTCTAAGATCTGAGAGCCTTTCTCGCTCCCATTTTAGTTTCATTAATTTTTTTTTTCCTAATATTTAATCAAAACTACTTTTGGGTTTAATAGTATTTAGTATAATTATTCTTATTATTTTCCTATTACTTCATCATTAATATTTCTACTGATTTTATATTTAATAAATATTTTTAATTTTAGTTTCTTATATAATTTTTAATTTTAGTTATTTATTTACATTTTATTTTTAGTTGATAATTTATTTTATTGTTTATCTTAAATAATTTATTACTTTAAGATAATATAGAAAAAGTAAACTAACTCACCCAAAGGCATTTTAGACCATCCATACGAATTGGTCAATCAATGTTAGTTATAACGTAAGTCAACTAACAGCAGGGGAGGTTGCTGTAATTTTGAGTAAAGTTCCATTTAGCTGTAATTAGGTCTAAAATCAAGGGATGTTTATGCAATTAGTCCTGTAAATGTTGACTTCGAAGTTCGAACCCTAACTCGATTCGACCATTTGGTCTTGATGGATCACCATTTGGTGAATCGGGTCAATAGCTCTATTGGGCCGTTGGGCCGAAATTGCAATTATCATTTCCTTTAGCTTAAAGAGTTTCGGTGAGCCTGCCTTATTTTTTTCAGCTCAGGCCAGCTAGCTAATTTGAGTTTCTCAACTCAGACCTGTGTGCCTTTGAGAGAGATCACCAAGACTTCCTCCTTCCTCAGGAGTGCTGGGAGCGCCTGATTAATAATAATTATACATAATCAATTAATAGCTTTATTAACTACTCTGTATTGTATGCAAATTTTGAAATACGAATACGACAGTTTTATGCATACGGGTTGTACTGCTATATTAATAACCCCAGATTTTCCAACACCGCTTAGCTTCCCAAATTACATAATTTACATACAATGTAAATTGCAGGACAACTTTTCCAGAGAAAGATTATACAAGTATAATGCTAAAATCTAATCCGTACCGATTGGTTGAACAAATTTAAGTGTAGAAAAAGAGCCTAAAGATTGAAGACTGTTCATGATATTTGAACATTCTTGTTCATTTACACACCAACAGATTATTTTTATATCAGATATTCATATACTGAAGTACATTCTCTTTCTGACAGGCAGATTATTCCTAACTATTGCTACTACAATCACAAAAACATGTAGACACAGGTCAAAAAGAATAAAAGAATTACAGAAATACAGAAGTTATGGAAGTTCAACAGTGGTAAACCTTTACTTGCATCATTTTCATCTAGTTTGCCGGAGCTCGTCGTCTCAAGTCTCAACTAACTTTGTGACGGAAGACTAGCTTGAATAGCAGTATTCCTAGCAGAACCGTCTCGAGGCCTTGCTTTTGGAAGGATTACAGGCCTACAAAATATTAACATAAAGGACAACTGCATTGTAAAAAAAGTCATGGTAATCCATATGAAAATGGTTTTCCTCCAATACCATATAATCCTTTTAAATAAAGGAAGTTCTGACTCAAGGATTAGTGACGCGTCATATATTTGAGGAATACCAGCACCGAGCCAGAATTCTGCTCGTTGTTCAATTTTCACCTTTAAGCAGGACGTAGGAACATTCCCTTCCATGAAACCTCTAAGCTTCACTTTCAAAGTTTGGGTTTCTGAGACATATCCAGCAACAAGAGGAGCGGCTCTGAGGAAAGTCAAGAGAAGGCGGATAGGCTCACTTTGGAATCGTAACATGCACGGACTGCTTGAACTTGAAAGTGGTTTACCATTAACAGAAAGAAAATCTACTCTCACCTTCAGAAAAGGAAAATACAAAAGATTAAGACAGGCACTCATCATATATTGATAATATATATAACCAACTAGAAACAAACATGGGGAATAGGAGTCATCAGCCATGAATTAGAAGGCTATACTTAATGCCCATTATCTCGAGCACAAAGTAATAAAAAAGGAAACAAGTGCTGATTCAATAAAGAAGAAATAACACCAATCTCAAAGATTTTTTGCTTTGATCCATTAGCTCGAGTATTAAGTTCAAAATAAATCATCTTAAGAACATAGTCAAATAAGTAGTGTTTAGAAAACGGCATTTCTTTTGTTAACACGGCCAGCCACAGATGCAGTCAGGTTAATTCAGTATTCTGATCCATATTTTTGTTATGAAATCTCTCTAAAGATTCTTGTTAATTTTACGACTGCAAAAACTGATTGTCGACAGTTAAGTAGATCACAACATCTTCACCTAAGGCAATCATTCTGGTTAAATGACGTTAATAACTTCAACCTAATTCCATTCACTGCAATGAGGGAAGGAAGAAGGAACTCTTTTATCACCTTCTCTATTATTATTTTTTTCCTAATGCCCCTTAATCCTCTATGGAAATAATAATGTTGCAATCTTTGTAATATACTAACTTCCACAAAAAAATGGTGTTAGCTGGAAATTTAACTTCCTTCCCCTAAGAAATTGAGTTAATAGATTGCATTTATTAATGTTTGTTACTTGATACTAATTAAACATTATAATTTTGAAAAAACCTTTCAAACCATCACAAGTAAAGATCATAATCTAGCATGAAACAGAGCTAACCACAAAAACATAAGTAATACTTCCATAAACCGAAAGATGATAAACTTGATTAAAACACCATAGAACACATAGCATCAAAAGATTCACAAACTTTCGATTCAATGAAATCAAATAATTACCTGAAAAACCCCAAGATTTCTGTTATACTCTGACTCCGGCAATGTCATAATAACTGTAACCTGCAACTTATGACCAATTGGTATAACCCGTGACTCCGAAATCAACCAAGGCTCTTTTTTCTCTTCACATTTGACACCACAAGAAGCACCATAACAAGATGTTAACGGTATCAATGCCACCGGACTATTCTCCTTATAATCAAAATTCAATGTCTCCTTTATTTGGATTGGTTCCTCCACCAAATACCTCATAAATAACCCACTAATCAAAATTGAAAAAACCAATAACCCGCACAAAATGAAACCGACGTAAATAGCCCAAAACAATCCCCACCCAATTCGAAAAACCAGCTTCCATATCGATTCGTGCTCTTTTAACCACCCAGAAACCAGTGGACTAACAAACCCACAGATAAATTTGCACAGATTGTACAATTTTAGCAACAAAAACTCTCTTCCACGCTTTATAGTACGAAATGGGTCCACAATTATCATGTAAGAGAAAAATAAAACCCGTATAGGAAACGAAACGAAGCAAATTAGCAAATTAAATTGAAACGAAACTGCTTTAATCACCAAACCAGCTAAATAAACAAGCAAACTCGACGATTCTAATGACTCACCCAGTGACTCAACTGATTCCGCTGAGTCACTCACTCGGACATCATTCTCAGTCGTTATCGTCGACTCCTCGTTCTCGACACTCTCGTGTGGTTTCGAGTCAGCTCGGTCTGTGCTGGACTCAGATTTTCTCTCCAAATCGATTTCATTCTCTATCAACTTCTGATAAATCTTGTAGCTTCTCTCTCCAAAGCTCGTTTTGGAGTCGTCAACTTCGGTTCGGCGGCGAGAGAGCGAACGGCGGCGGAGAGTGGAAGCGGGGATCTCGTTGGAGACTGACGTGGATGGATGTGATTGGTCGGTGGATTTGCAATCGTAAAAAGGGAAATCATCGAAGGCGTCGAAGAATTCGTCATCGTCGTCGTTGGTTGGATTTGGTGGGTCCATTTAGAAATTAGGGTTAGGGTTGGGGTTCTAGGATTTGAAATTTATTTACAGTAAACCAAAGCTGAGAATTTGAGAATGATTGCAGTTCAAGTTTGCGTTTTTTTTTTTTTTTTTTTTTTTCCGTTCTCGGTTTGTGTGTTGTGTCTGCATTTGCGGGACACGTTGGTAGCGTGGATGTTCCCGCCACGACTGATCAACTGCTGCCACGTGTTATGAGTTTACAGTAATCTAGTTGGTGAGAAAATCTTATGTATAACGATCTCATCACATCACTGATGAGACTGGCCAATAATATTGAGCCACATTTCATTAACCCAATCTTATTTGACGATCATACCAGATGTGGAGAGACCGTCTCACATAAGATTTTCTCCTAATCAGAAGATGTTTTCTTATTTAAATGGGGTTTTTACAATTTGGTCCAATTTAATTGGAAAACATCATTTTTTTTACTTATTAATTCAAAAAACATCAAATCGGTCATAATATAATTCAAAATACATCAAATTGGTCCTAAGGTTAGTCAAACTAATGGTCAACTAATGTTTAGGAGGGTAGAAAAGTCATTACATTTGTTTCCAATTAAAAAATATAAATAAAATAATAATAAAATTAAAAAATAAAATTCAAACTTTGATTTTTGGTGGAGATCCAATATGGGTCTCCATCAAAGAACAAAGACCAGAACAAAATCATCTTCTTAACACAGCAAAATCAAACAACTCAAATCCACCACCATTACCATCCCAGATCAACAACACCACAACCCAAATCAACAACAAAAAAGTTCAACCTAGACAACCCAGATCAACAACAAAATTAAACCCAAAAGAAATTAAAAAAAAAATGTAATCCCAACCGAAACCTCACCATCAGCTCATCAGCTCCACCAACATCATCACTCATCAGCTCTACCACTATCACCCCAACCTAGAAACCCCAACTGAAACCCCAACTGTAACCGCCATTGAAACCACCAAAAACCGAAACCAAATCGACCCGAAACGAAATCTTAGGGGTTTTGTGTGTGAGAGACGGTGATTTTTCTTTGTTTGTGAATCAGGTGGTGGTGGTGGTGGTGGTTAGGAGGTTGTCGATCGATGCGGATTTGGTGGAGATGATGGTGGTGGTCAATCGGTGTGGATTTGGTGGAGGTTGTCCATCGATGTGAATTTGGTGGAGGTGGTCGGTGACGATTTGGTGGTGGTAAGGATTGGTTGATGATGGAGTGAGAGAGATAAAGAAAAAAAAAATTATTAGGGTTTGGTGATTGAATGCGTGAGAGAGAGAGAGAGAGAGAGAGAGAGAGAGAGAGAGTTTAATTAAAGGGTAAACTTATCTTTCCACTGATATTATAAAAGTTGACCATTAGTTTGACTAACCTTAGGACCAATTTGATATATTTTGAATTATATGATGACCAATTTGATGTATTTGAATTAACAAGTAAAAAAGTGATGTTTCCCAATTAGATTGAGACCAAATTGTAAAAACCCCTAGCCAACTATGATATTGTTGTCCATCCCCATTGCATTCATTCTTTTTGGTAGGTAGATGCAAGATTTAATGCCATGCAATCCTAATATAGAAGAAACAAACAGTTTTGTAACTCTAAAAAAGGTTTTATTAAATAAGAAAAATAAGAATCATGCCTTTTTTTTTCTTCTTTTTTTTTTACACAAAAATTAAGAAGCGTGATTCATGCTTTGTAAGTATTAGCTCACTCTTTAAAAGATAGGCATATATGAATTTAGGGGTGGGCGTTTAATGGATCGGTTCACTTTTTGAGTGAACCAATAAAAAACCGATAATATCCGGTTTTTGAAAAAGTGAACCGATCCGATAAAATTGAAAAGTGTGAACCGATCAATAACTGATTGAACCGGTTCGGTTCAGTTTTTTCGATTTTGGCTTTCGACTTTGAACTTGAAATTATATTATATTACGTACGCATGTTCTCGCTATAGTTATTGGCTTTCGACTTTGGCAACTTGGCAGGCAGGATCAGAAGTTGGATCATGAATTTCATACAAACACCTGTATTCAATACAATTATGTAAATCTTTTATTATATTTTAAATACTGTAACATAAATCTTTTAAAGCTGGTTTAATATTATATAAACAGGCAAAGAGGCACAGGTAGTCTAAAGGTAGGGATTTTTCATTATATACACCGGTTCGAACCCTTGAACCGGAAACCAAACTGAAATATTCGGTTTTTTAAAAAACGAACCGAACCGAACCAATTAACAATGAAAAACCAAAATAAAACCGATTGGACCGGTTCATTTCACCGGTTCGGTTCGGTTCACTGGTTTTTTTCCCACCCCTAGATATGATTATAGATTTATAGGTAGTAATGCTATACATCCCACATCCCACATCCCACTACATGTGGTATGTGAGGTGTCAAATTGTGAGTGAATACACATTAATAATGATTTATCTCATCTACCCAATGCATCCACTCACCATATGACACCTCACATGCCACATGTGGTGTGATGAAAAATGTGAGATTTTAGATGGGATGTGTAGCATTACTGTCAAATCTTATATTATTTTGAGTCTATCTCAATTTTTTCTTAAAGTATTATTGAGTCTATTGTTGTAAAACCAAACCATAAATATATAACAAAATATAGATGAAGAGAAATGGTAGAAATTAATATGCGGATACTTTATTGATGGCTTCGGACCTTCGGTTCTTCTTACCAAATTGCAAACAGAAAAGCCAATATATAGGCAAACAATAGTAGGGACAATAATGTAATTTTCCATCCATGTTGTGCCACCAATCCAACAGGTCTCATACCAATCATCATTTGCAGCCACCTCCTTATGACTACGTATTATGGCGGAAGAATCCACTAACTTCTATAACACTCCCTCTTAGATTTCCATCATTTATATTTTAATTTGTTGGGAGAAACCAAATGGGACAAAAACCTTTGCAAAATTTATACAATGATCTTGATCTGGATCTAGTGGTGTTGGATGTGCTCAAAAATGTCTCATTAAAAACATTATCAGAAAAACTCAGTGGGACAAAACCTGATCGAAGGGAAAAGAGTACAATTCATATGTGTATAGAAATTATACTTTTCTATGAAAAACCCAGTGGGATCAAAACCCTAGCAAAGATATCCGTTGATCTACTAGATCAAAGTATAATGATCTTCTGGATCAAAGCAACATATATACAATGATCTTCTAGATCAAAGAAAAATATATATCATGATCTGCTAGATCTAATGAATTTTGGGCGTGCTTAAAGAATTGCCTTATTAAAAATCTTATCAAGAAAACCCAATGAGACAAAAGCCTAATCAAAGGGGAAAAGAGTACAATGTACATATGCCCAAGATAACTAATATATTTCAATATACACCCCTTGAAGGAACACCCCCCTGATAAAAATTCTTTAGAAAACAATCTTCTAGATTGTTCATGAGCTAACACATACCGATACTTATTTCATGAAATGCAATAACATTATAAATAATTGGAGGATGTAAAATTAAAAGTAAAAGTCTTGCTTCATGGAGCACTATGAAATTGTTGTGCCATTATAGATAAAAACATATCTCGTTTATGAACGAGCTTTATGTGGATTAGATAAATATCTCAAATCAACATAACCAAGTAAATTTGAAAGATTGTTAGATTTTGTATAATTTAATCCTAACTTTTTTCGTTCCACGAGGTAACCAAAAAGATGTTTAATCTCATTCCAATGTCTTCGAGTTGGTGCTAAACTGAATCTAGTAAGTATATCCACAAGGAATGCAATATCTTATCTAATACATTGAGCCAGATACAAACTAGCACCAATAGCATTAATATATGGTATTTCAGGACTAATTATCTTTTCACCATCTTCTATTGGTCAAAATGGATCTTTCATAGGATCAAGAATTCTAACAACTATATGAGTAATAAATGGATAAGCATTATCCATATGGAATCTTCTCAACATATTCTGATTTATGGACAAGAATTCGGTTTGATCTATACTTGATCTTCAGACTGAGACAATATTTTCTTTCTCATATCTTTCATTTCAAATTCCCTTTTCAAATGCTTTACAGTTTTCAAGAGCTCCAATTAAATTCATATTATCAAATATCAACATAAATTGTGAATATAGCTTATTTGAACTCTGATTTCTTTTTGAAATCACATGGATATTTAATATAATTATTATACCATTCTTTTATCAGATATTCACTGAGATTGTTATACCACATCCATCCATATTGTTTTAATCAATACAAGGATTTGTGTAGATTTATTAAATACAGATTACGAGATCTCGATTTATATGCTTCTAACATTTTAAATATGTCATGGATTTTAATATAAATATATGTATTAAGTGAACTATATAGATAAGTGATCACTACGTCTATAAGAAGCATTTCAAGCCTTTTAGAGGCAGCCAAACTTATCAAAATCCATAACGTAATCTCATTTTTCTTATTACGTTTCTATACAAAAACTAATTAATATCCAACTAGTTTGATGTCTTCAGGCGTCTGGACTAATGGTCCAATACTACACGTTTGACTAATGAAGTCAATTCTATTTGAATTGCTTATTTCTATATAGGCCAATCATGTTTTTTTTTTTTATTATCTACAATCATCGATATTATGAGTTTTATAATCATCATTTATAATTCCAGTAGCTACTGTATATGAAAATGTATTACTGATGATTTTTTCTTCACTATTCCTCATTTCTCTCGTATGAATCGGTATGATTTATAGAAATTTCCTAATTTCTACATTCTTGTGGCTCTTTAATGATTCCATCCACTTCAGGGGATGTCACTTCAGGATTTTATGTATCTTTAGAGAAATCTAACTCTTTTGGAGTTGATTTAGAGAAAGTGAATTTATTTATAACTCGAGTTTTGTTTATATTAGGATCCTAATAATTTATTTTCCTCTACTAGGGAACAATACTTTTTGAATTAAAAAGTTTAATTATAAACATAAAATATGCATCAGATGATTCATTTTGTTGCCTTTTGCTCCGATTGTTCTTCAGGAACAATCACCCAGGTTTATGAGTAGGCAAATTGAAAAATTTTGTTACCTTTGATATATCTATAAATTGTTGGATATGACTCGTATTTCCAATGGTTACCAAACACGATTTACCAATGCGGAGACTTCCTGGAGATGTGAGAGCATTTAGGAGTATGAGGTTATGTTTGAGGGAGGCTTGGAAGACGTGACGAACTGGAGAAGCAAAGAGCAGGTCAAACCACTGCCGCGCTGCTGCCGCTTTGGCAACGGTCTGGCAGCGGTAAGAAACTGCTGCCATTTTCCGACAGCGCATGGAGAGCGGTTCCAATTCTAGTGCTTCACGCTGTGGAAAGCGCTGTGGCTTTCACAATGGTCCGACAGTGGTCGACAAGGTTTGGCGCGTGGATCACGGTTTTCTGAGTGGTCAAGTTCAACACGGTTTAGGAAGCAGGTGGCCAACTGCAACTTGAATCGTATTTAATCACAAGCACGTGTTGAATCAGGAAATATGCATGGAAGAGGAAATATGTTGCTTCTAGAGTTCTAATGGGAAAAAGATTTCTCCTTGAAGTAAGACTTGTCATAATAGGAAACAATATTTATGTGGAACAAGTAAATCTTGTATGACTAGGAGATAGATTTCCTTGCTAGTTTAAATTCCCTGTAATTCATATAAATAGACCCTAATAACTAGGTTATTGGTGGTGGAGCAAAATAGCTAATACTAGAGAGATCTCAAAGTGAGCATTGGGTGTAATTGGGTTTGGGGTATTATTTAGAGAGAGATCCTGAGTGTGTGATTGTAACAATTTACTACATATTGGAACTTTCTCCTGTCATCCTGACAGCCGTGGTTTTTTCCCTGATTTGGGTTTCCACGTAAATTCTTGTGTTGTGTGTGCTTGGATTTAGATTACTTCTCTTCATCTATCTTTTCTTTGTTATTGTGTTTGTTTGTGTTCTATCCGGCAACGCTTCCGCGCGTATAAGTGACGGTTTGTTCGCTAACATAAATATACCTGATAACTAATTAATAATCATTTAATGATCAATTATATTTGGTATTTGTATTGAGTTGTACAAATATTGAAATGAGACACATTTATTAAATGTATAGAGAA
Organism: Acer campestre; assembly: GCA_954870605.1. Classification (NCBI taxonomy): domain Eukaryota; kingdom Viridiplantae; phylum Streptophyta; class Magnoliopsida; order Sapindales; family Sapindaceae; genus Acer; species Acer campestre. The sequence continues at coordinate 13,019,359 of OX940809.1, forward strand.
CTAATATCTCTATTTTGTAAAAGATTATCTTTTAATTCTCTTCTATTATGTAGAAATTTTCCATCCTCTAATGATAGGAAAATTTATCAAAATAGTAATATGTAGATTGTGGATAAAAATCATCTATCAGAAATTTAAACTATCCAATAATAGAAGATTAAACAATATCAACATATATAAATCTCAAAATGATATAGAAATCCTATCTCGGATCATGCCAAAGATGCAATAAGGACATATATAACACAATCAAATATCTTTAAAACGAGCAAGTCAATGACCAAATGCAACTTGTAATGGTGAATAATGATAATAAGCATTGGGTCAGAGGTTATTGAAGAAACATGTAAAATAACATGTCTCCATATAGAAATTGGTCATTGCGTTCGTAATAATAAAATTTTCCCAATTATCTGGAGACGTTTGATAAGTGATTTCGCTGATCCATTTTAAGTATAAGCACATGTGAAACTGGATGTTTAACATCTATCCCAACTGCTTTGCAATATTAATCAAAAGTCTTGGAAGTAAATTCACCAGCATTATAATGACACATTGACTAAATTGATTAATTTGGAAATTGTGTCCAAAAACTTATAATCAGTGCAAGTAATACATAGACGTTTGATAATAAACAAGCATGTGACCATCTCGTAGATGTATCAATTAAAACCATAAAATAACGAAATGGTTCACTTGGTGGATGAATAGGTCCAAACATATCCCTTTGAATTACGAGGATTCAAAACCAACTTTAAAATAAGATGATCTTATTACTAATCTCTATTGTGAACATGTAATATATTTATTCTTATGGAATTAAAGAATCTTTTGGCTATTTAATTGATGTACATAAGAATTTTCAATGATCCCACACATCATCGTAGATCCTGGGTGATCAAAACGATCATGTCAAAATATAAGTATTTTTGGATCTGAGAACTTCTGGTTAATGACTATATAAATATCTACATTTTTATAACAATATAATATAATCAATATGAGAAAACACGCAACATCTCACTAATTAACTTATATGTCTTTGAACTAAGCAGATTTCTCATGGCTCTATTTAAATAATGAAAAGCATAATCGATGCACAATTTGGTAACAATATTGTGCCTTTTCCGAAGCCTTCAATCAGATCTACTGGATCTGATATGGTATTTACCTTTGGTAAGACAAATTTTTGTTCTTGCACTATTGGCAAGACTTATATAATCATATTGTGTTTCAATAATAGATAATTCATTGTTCAAATCCACATCATTTAGTAAAAAAATATTTTTTTCCTTCTGGGAATTTTCAAGGTGCTATGTGCAATGCCATTTTATATCTCATCAAAAATGATAATATATATATATATATATATTAATAGGTTTATTCTACAAACTTTTTCTCTTGTCATTTACAAACATCCATTTCTAGAGTATGTTTTGATATCTCATGAATAAAAATATATTCAAGTTTACTCTCTTGATATTGCTTTTTCGGGAGCATATATGAAATCGATAAAGTATCATTTCCAATTTCATTATACGTGACATCAAGATCTTAAATCTTTTTATGATACTCACAACATTCTATTGGGATGTGTAGATTTCTTCCTCAAATAAATGACATGTAAACATATCACTTCATAAATATGAGATAAAATAAAATCATGAATCATATTGATTTTCGAACTTCTGGTTTGACTGTGAACTGCAGGTTCATACATAAAACTCAAAAAACTTCAGGTTATGAATGGAAATTATAATTTGTCTTTCTAGATAAAAGAATTATAATCTGATCAGATTCAGAACCTCTGGTTCTGATAAACTTTGATATTAAAATTTTTAATAACACAATTTAAATTGAATTCAGATCTTCAAATATGATTAGAACTTCAGGTTCTTAATGAAATTGAAATCTAGAACTTCTAGTTCTAATCAAATGTCAAAACCGCGCTAACTTAAATATCATAATAATAAATCCAGAAACTTCAGGTTATGACCAGTTGCTCTAGCCATGCTCAGTTTAAATTACACAATAATAAATCAAGTGCAAATAAATTTAGAAACTTCAGGTTCTAGTCAGTTAGCCTAGTTGAGCTCAACTCATAAATTGCATATAAATGCAAATAAATAAAAGACATAAAAATTAAATCCAGAAACTACAAGTTCTGGTAGGTTGGCTCAACCAACCTCATAAATTGCGGATAAAAAAATAAATGCAGATAAATAAAGTGCATAATAGATCCAGAATGGCAGTTTTGGTAGGTTGGCCTAGTCAGACTCATAAATTACATAAAAGTAAATAAATGCGTAATAATAAATAAATCCAGAAACCTTAGGTTCTAGATTAGCGAACAAAACCGTCAAGTATAAAATTGCATAGAAGTAAATAAATGCATAATAAAAAAATAAATCCGTAAATTTCAGGTTCTAGATGAGTGACCAAAACCGCTTCAGTATAAAATTACGTAAAAGTAAATAAATACATAATAATAAATAAATCCATAACTTTAGGTTGAAATTCAGAACTTCAGATTTTGACTGGATTGAAATTCTTAATATTTAGAGCTTCCAACCTTTGTATTGTTTTTTGCAATCTTCAAGTTGTAATAAAACAAAACACTGAGTTGTAAGTAAATCACTCTTCTGGAGATATTTTTACTTATATACAATCACAATCGTTGCTATCTTCAGGTTGCAATCAATATAATTTTAGATTGTATGCAATCTTCAGGTTGCAATTCATACAATACTGAACTGTAAGTAAATCACTATTCTGGAGATCTTTTTACATAAATATAATTGTATTGATAACGTGTTGTGAAACCGAATCATAAATATATAACAAAATATAGATGAAGAGAATAGGTAGAAATTAATCTACGGATGCTTCATTGATGGCTTCAGACCTTCGGTTTTTCTTACCAAATTACGAACAGAAAAGCCATATATATGTAGTCTCGATCTGGTCAATACGCATTGATATAACTTTATGAGGATATTGAATGTGAGCCACTAGTTTTGACAAGTGTATACATAGTTAAGTCAAAGTATTTAAAACTAGTGGCATACATTCAATATCCTCATATATTTATATCAGTGCGTGCTAACTTAAACATTTATATATATATATATATGGGCAAACAATAGCAGGGACAATAATACAATTTTCCACCCATGTAGTGCCACCGATCCAACACGTCTCATTACCAATCATCTTTTGCTACCACCTCCTTATGACTGTGGCAAAAATGGTCAAGAGGCCTAAAGTTAAAAACCCAAGCCTTTTTTATAGTCTACCTAGGCCCGTTATAGTAGAACGATCCAATATAAGTGTCAATTGCAGAACCTGATCTTTGAAGGACCAAGTCAATGGTCAATAGTCAATAGTCAGTTAAGTTGAAGTAGATGGTTGTGGGAGAGATTTTCTCCTACAATCTCGCTCACAATCAAGTCATGGTCAAGAGAATGTTAAAGCAATGGAACTCCTATAAATAACGAGGTTTTGGCTACAGAAAATCCCTAAAAAAATTTCTAGACTGAAACAAACAATCAAGCATATTAAGAATTCTGTTCAATCTTTCCGGTGATCAGAATTCAAGTTGATTCATGATTATTACAAACGATTGCTCAGCCCAAGCATACCTAAGGCTAAGAATCAAACCCCCACTTTCAAAGTTTCTTTATATCTGTGTTTTTGTTTTCATTTTGCTTGTAGGTTCAACGAAGAAGATAGCAACCCCAGGTCGACCGACTAACCCTTTTTGCAGGTTTATAGAGGAAACGACAAACCTCAGCTGACAAACCCAACTAAGTTGCTTTGGGCTTAACTTAACCTGATCCAATCCACATTAACCGTAGTTCGACCACCTACAGTTTGGCACCCACCGTGGGGACCATCGCAACTTTACAAGCCATTCAGTCAAAGCTTTCAAATGAACAACGATGTCTGGGGAAAGAGTTATCCCAACCATTGAAGAACAGAACGCTGCATTGATCGCTCAGATGGCAGCAAACGCATAAAGATTTCGAGCACTCAAAGCTAAAAACACCGCAATCCAAGTGACTAACGGCAAGCTACGAGCCTTGATCGACGGCGTAATACCCGATAACGAAGATATGGAATGCCCAAGTCCAATCCCAAACGGTGAACAAGAAGTCGATCGAACAGCTCTGGTCGCCCCAACAGGACCAGTAATCCTGGACGCAAATCCTAATGTCGGGCAGACCCAACAGACACCCCAGACTGCTCGAGTCGAAATCGATCTCAACAATTTGCCAGTCCGAAATGAAAATGAGCAAGATCCGGTTACGGGCAAGCAACCTGAAAATGTCACAAGGATTAGTAAATATGGACCTGAATCATCTATATCCGCTAACTTAGAATTTTCCAGCAGGTTTACAGAAATGGAAGCCCTTATACAAAGGATTCCAGGAGTTCCAACCACTATTAAAAGAAGTAATACGAATAGCTTTGCCGACTCACCATTCGTCGATGCAATAGCTCTAGTCGAGATGCCCAGAAAGTTTAGTTTCCCAAATATGAAACAATATTAGGGCGCTACTGATCCGGACGACCATATAGTACAGTACAAGCATAGAATGTTCACTGCAGCAATACCACGCGACCTACGAGAAGCGTGCATGTGCAAAGCCTTCGGGTCCAACATTAATAGCCCAGCTTTACAATGGTATACTAATTTACCTAACAATTCGATTAATTCGTTTGCGCAGCTTACATATACATTTGTGGAGCAATTCGCTAGCAGTCGCAAACTTGAAAAACAGTAGGACAACCTATATACAATAACGTAAAGACACAGGGAAAATCTAAAAACCTATGTCGGACGTTTCAATAGAGAAAAAGTACAAATCCCACATTGCAATCAGGCGACCGCCATATACGCCTTTAGAAAATGCCTCATGTTTGACTCTAATCTATATAAAGAGCTCATTAAATATCCATGCAGGATGATGGAAGATGTATTGGCAAAAGCATGGGCCCAAATCAAGTAGGAAGAAGATGAAGCCAATTTCATCAGTAAAGTCAATAACAATACAAATCGGAGAGTCAATTGAGTGGATAGAAAGGTCGATCGACAAACGAATAGAACCTTACTCGACAGGCGATAGGAGAAATGCACAGCCACGGGGGGAAGGCTCGAACGACAATCGACCCTTTAGACGAGATTACCCAAGGATGAGCCGACCACGCATTGAAGCGCCAGAGTACAACCTCGGCATCGAGCCAGTCGACCTCGTGGCAATATTGAGGGAAATGGGTAAAACGATCAAATGGCCACGAAAAATGAACGCACCACCAGAATATCGAGATGCAAAGTTAAGACGTGAATTCCACGGAGATCATGACCATCGAACAGAAGATTATGTCGCCCTCAAGTTTGAAGTGGAAGAACTTTTAAAGTAGGGACATCTACAAGAGTTCCTGACGGACAAAGGGAAACAAACTTTGGCCAGGCGAAACGACAAAGGGTTAACCAATGCAAACGACAGTCCGCCAAAACCACCCCGACAAGACAGGGTGATCAATTATATTGCAGGAGGATCTGAAGTCAGTGGAGTGTGCTATTCTATAGCAAAGAGGCACACACGACAAGTGTCGAACACTGAGATCCAACCTAGCCGGAAGCATCTGTCGACTATTGACGAAACAGTCACCTTCAAGTCTATGGACAAAGCAGATTTGTTTTTCCCACATCATGATGCACTTGTTATTTCCTTACATATTACAAATTGTTTAACTAAATGCATTTTGATCGATAATGGCAGTTCATGTAATATTCTGTTTAACAGTGCTTTAAGAGAGATACAGGTCGACAAATCCAAACTCAGTCGTCGAACAACATTACTGACAGGCTTCAGCGGGGAACAAAAAAACACCTTAGATGAAATAGTACTACCCGTCTATGCCTAAGGTGTGAATCTCTACTTCAATTTCCTGGTTCTTGACTGTCAATGAAGGCTATCCCATCGACTTACCATCAGATGATAAAGTTCTCAACTAGATGGGGAGTGCGCGAAATTAAAGGAGAACAAAGAGCAGTAAGGGAATGCTACCAAAATGCAATGAAGAAGAAGAAAGAGGAATTGTAGCAATTATAGAACTCCAAGGTTGAGTCGACCCTAGATGCGCCTAAGATGGAAGAACTTGATGAAGTATCGATCAACCCAGAACAACTGGAACGAAAAGATTTTATCAGGTCCAGACTATCCAAAGAAATCCGCGAACAGTTGATCAAATTCCTAATGGAACGATAGGGCAGTTTTGCCTGGTCGCATTCGGACATGGTCGGCATTAACCCAGAGGTAATTGTTCATCGATTACAGGTCGACCCTGATTACTAGCTAGTAAAACAAAAGCGAATGAAGTTCGCTCCAGAAAGGAACAAAATAATCAACGAGGAGATCCAGAAACTATTCGACATTGGTTCAGTGAAATAAGTAAAGTATCCTGACTGGTTGGTAAACGTCGTGGTGGTGAGAAAGGAAAACGGTAAATGGCGAGTATGCATCGACTTCACAGATCTCAACAAAGCATGCCCCAAGGATTCATTCCCACTACCACACATCGACATGCTCGTCGACACTATAGTAGGACACGAACTACTCAATTTCATGGATGCATACTCTAGCTACAACCAGATCCTAATGCATCTAGACGACCAGGAAAAAACTGCATTTGTATCAGAGCGAGGTACTTTTTGTTATAAAGTAATGTTTTTTGGTTTGAAAAATACAGGTGCAACCTATCAAAGACTGGTGAACAAAATGTTCGCCAAAATGCTCGGTTCAACAATAGAGGTCTACATCGACGATATGCTTGTTAAATCAATGGTGGCTCAACAACATATTGACCACCTACGACAGTCATTCAACGTCCTCGATAAATATGGTATGAAACTAAACCCTACTAAATGTTCTTTTGGTGTATCCTCAGGGAAGTTCCTAGGATACTTGGTCACCCAAAGAGGCGTTGAAGCCAACCCAGACCAGATCCAATCAATATAAGGAATCGAGTCACCTGGATGCATCAAAGATGTACTAAAGCTCACCGATCATGTAGCAGCACTGAATAGATTCATTTCCAAGTCGTCCGAACGATGCCACCCATTTTTTAACACCTTAAGAAAAAATAAAGCATTTGAATGGAGTGACGATTGTGAAAAAGCATTGTAAGATTTGAAGGCATATTTAACCTCGCCTCCACTGTTGTTGAAACCAAAAGACAATGAAACGCTACTCATATATCTGGTGGTATCGGACACTGCTGTCAATGCCATATTGGTTAGAGAAGAGGATAACGTTCAACACCCGATGTATTACGTGAGCAAAGCGCTGCTCAACGCAGAAACTAGATATAGTCGATTGGAAAAGTTGGCTTTAGCTCTTGTCATTGCAGCACGTAAATTAAGGCTATACTTCCAATGCCACTCCATCAAGGTATTAACTACTTATTCTCTTATAAATATTCTGTATAAACTGGAACTTTCAAGTCGACTGACGAAGTGGGCTGTCGAATTAAGTGAATACGACATCAATTTTCACCCGCGAACGGCATTGAAATCACATGTATTAGCTGATTTTATTGCATATTTTACCTCTAATGAGAATTTACAGGCTGGAAAGGAAATGATAGCTCCTACGGAGACTGAAACGACCAAAAAGTGGACCTTGTCAGTCGACGGTTCTAGCAACATCAAAGGTAGTGGACTGGGATTGGTGCTCAAATTTCCACACGGAGACGTACTAGAGCAATCAGTCCATTGTGAATTTCATGCGACTAATAATGAAACTGAATATGAAGCATTAATTGCTGGACTCGACCTCGCCAAGGGTTTGAACATAAAAAGCCTTCAAGTGTTCAGCGACTCACAACTCGTCGTCCGATAAATGAACGGGTCGTATGAAGCAAGAGATCAAAGGATGACCGCCTACTTAGCTAAAGCCAAACTGTTGCAGTTAACATTCGACGAATTTACTATACAACAAGTGCCAAGATCGAAGAATTCCCGAGCAGATGCATTAGCAAACTTGGGATCGACAACGACCAACGGATCGAAATCAATTCCTATCCTACATCTTACATCACTAACGAACCAAGAAACCGAAATAATTGCTCCAGTCGACCACGGAAGAAGTTAGATTGATCCTTTACTGGATTACCTATGGGCTGACATTCTACCTGGGGACAAAACTGAAGTAAGGAAAATCAAAGCAAAGGCTGCGAAATTTTGCATCTTATATGGTAATTTATATAAAAAATCATTTACAGGAACCTACTTGAGGTGCGTGACTCCATGAGAAGCATACGACGTCCTCAAAAGTCTACATTATAAAGAATATGGGAACCACTTTGGAGCTCGTAGTTTGTCGAACAGAGCTATCACGGCAGGATATTACCGGCCGACGATGTGCTCTGATTCCCAGAACCATGTGAAGTTATAGGACAAATGCCAAAGATTCTCACATGTATCTCACCTTCCCCCAGGTATGTTAAATTCAATTTTGGTCCCTTGGCCTTTTATGAAATGGGGAATGGATGTTGTAAGGATTCTCATATTGATTGACTTATTTCGTAGACAAACCACAAGTTGGGGTTTGATTTGTAAGGGTAGTTTTAGGTGTTTAAGGATCAAGCTTAATGCCCTCAAGACCTCAAGGTGACAAGCACGCTAAAGGTATATCTCTTGTGCTTAGTTTTTCATTGAAGAGATTTAGTAGCACACACTCACTTTGCATATTTTAATATGTGTGCATTCTCTTCACATGTCACTTTCACACATGCACTTTTATGTACATGCACTTTTATGTATTGTATCTTGTTGTGTGTTTGTGTCTTGTAATTCGTTTTTCGTAGATGTTCGGAAACGTCCACGCTTGCACATAAGTGTGCTTGGTTTTACGCGAAGACCACTCTTGGTGATTGCCTTGGCTTTCTCCTTGGATTCACCAATTTTGGTGAATCAGCGGTTAGATCGGCAGCCCTGGCCGCCGAATGAAACTGCTGATCGTGCGTTTTCAGGGGCAAACTTGTCTTTTCACATGCCCTGTTTTTGATGCCTATAAATATCATGCTTTCTCTTTTCTCCGGGTTAGTTCTTTGACTCCTTAGAACCCTAAAGCAAAAAGAGAAACACTTGAGAGAAAAATCATCAAGAACTCACCTTTAAACACTCAAAGCTTTTCATTTGATTCATCAAGTTCATCTAGGATCATTCTTGCATAGCTTTGCATCATCACAACTTGCTTGGTAAGATTTTGACTAACTTCATCTAATTTTAGTTTCTTTCTTATCAAGAAATCTCTTTACTTACTTGTATGTTTTATGTTCACATGCTAAATACAAGTTAGAGATTGTTTGTGATGAATATGATTGAGTGTTGTATTGTGATAGATATCTAGGGTTTGTTTATTCTTGAATAGCTAAGCTTTATGATATGTCATTTAGCTTTTGATATCTAGGATTGATTTCATTGATATATCATCATCCTAGATAAGCATATAGGGTTGCCTTGCTCTTATTGCATTTTGAGTATTCATATATTCACATAGGCTTGTTATCTCTTCTTTGAGAAGTAAGACTTGTGTAGCTTCCGGGATTAGGTTGCGTAAACCACAAGCAATTGAACTAGGTTCACTCATACCGGGATTAGGTAGGTGTGTGATTACTTCCGGGATTAGGTTGTAATCTTTTTCACATTTAGTGGATTCGAGGTTCAAGTGTGGCTCACTTAATAGCCCGTAGTTTTTCCCGTGAGGGTTTCCACGTAAATATCAAGTTTCTTTTAATATTCCGCACCATATTACACTTGCTATTTTATATTGACTAGTAATGGGTATTTTCGTAATCTTACCTATTAACGAAAATTGGGTAAAATAGCATAAAATCTATTCACCCCCCTCTAGATTAATATTGAACACACCGTAATTTATTTCAGATGTTGTAGGAAAACTCCCCCCGGCACCCTGTGGTGTCATCTACATGTTAGTACCGACAGATTACTTCACCAAATGGGTCGAAGTCGGAGCTTTTCAACAAATACACGACATAGAGGTATGCAATTTCATCTGGAAAAATATTATTTGTAGGTTTGGAGTCTCATGGGAAATAGTTACCGATAACGGATCCCAGTTCATCTCATACGACTTCAAGAACTTTTACGACAAATATGGGATAAAGCTAAGCTTCTCAACGCCACGTTATCCCCAGGCTAACGGACAAGCGGAGTTGACAAACAAAACTATTATCAACACACTCAAGAAGCGACTAGAAGCAGAAAAAAAGTGAATGGGTCGAAAAACTCTCAGAAATCATATGGTCATGCAGAACTACACCTCGTCGATCAACAGGGGAAACCCCATTCTCTTTTGTCTATGGATCAAAAGCAGTAATCCCTATCAAGACACGACTTACAACTGTATGAAGCGAAAATCCAAATGAGATCCAAAACAGCCTTGAGCTTGCTTTCGAATTAGATCACTTGGATGAACGACGTGATCGGGATGCCTTAAGAGTACAATCGTATCAACAACAAGTCTCACGACACTATAACAAGAAGGTGCGAATTAGAGTATTCAAAGTGAACAACTGGGTATTGCGACGCATCTTCCAAAATACCAAAGAAGGAAGAGCAGAGAAGTTGAGACCGACATGGGAATGACCCTATCAAATAACAGAGACCAAAGGTCGAGGAGTGTACAAATTGCGAGGACTCGACGGTCGAGAATTACACAACAACTGGAACGCCTTACATCTAAAACAGTATCATTTCTAAACTTTGTCATTTCTGTCATTTCTGTCATAAATCTCATTTGTACGAATGTCTTTTTAAATACTAAAGAAACGGCTCACAAAGAGCAATGATGAAAAACTTAGTACTAAGTTAAAAAATGAGCTCACAAAATTCATCTCTACTCTTTTGTCGACTTCGACGCATTATATTACTATTACATAACTGACAGGAAGTACTCCGACATCTATGAAACGAGTATCAACTCTCAGCATTCTTAATTGGCAACCAAAATATTGAGAGTCAGGGGAATATCTATTGTCGACTGAACGCATGTACGCGGATATTTAATAAAATTTGTCGACTGAACGCATGTACGCGAATATTCTATGTAATTTGTCAACTAAATGCATGTATGCGAATATTCTAAGTAATCTGTCGACTGAACGCATGTACGCGAATATTCTATGTAATTTGTCGACTGAACGCATGTACTCGAATATTCTATTTAATTTGTCGACCATGTTTCTATCAATAAGAACACCATTTCTATGGCTATATTCTTGATAAAAATATATATACGCGATCTCCAATCAAGCTAAGGGTCGTATCAATCAACTTACGTATGAGCATAAATTTATAGGCTTATCTCATTCAACTCATTCAAACTTTTGTGCCAACCCCATTATATATAAATCTCAATGCAAAATTATCGAAAACAAAGCATGCAACAAAATATTTAAAGGTCGAGTCGACCAAATCATCCACAAAACATACAATAAATACTTAAAGGTCGAAATGACCAAATCATCCACAATTACAAAAGATATATGATGAAATAGTAAGATAAAAATAGAAGTTGAAAAATAGGACATCAATCGAAGGGTGGATCAACGACAGGTGGATTAGCAATAGGTGGATTGGCAACATCAGCATTCATTTATTCGACATTGTCGAGGATTTCATCTTCACTAAGAGTTTGTTCTTCCCTTCCAGCTTCTCTAGGCGAGGACTCTTCCAGTCTCAACATTTCTTCATAAGCATCGATCATCTCCTGCATGTCGACATTATTCCACTTAGCATGCTCACTTGACAGATATTCCTTGTAAAGTTCTGCCTTCGCCTTGCATATCGTGGCAGATGCAATCGACGACAACTGTTCTTTTAAATCGGCAACGAGACGCTGCTGCTCAACAGTGGCCGCGCTAGCCTTGGTCGACTCCTCGGAGTGTCGATCCCTCTCTGCTCTCACCTCCTTTAGTTCTTTTTTAAGAGCTAAGTTCTTACTCTTTAGCTCCTCTACAGCCTTGTCAACCTTAGCCTTTTCCACCTTAAGGATGTCGTTCATTTTCCTTAACTTCCCACACCTGTCACTGACTACTTTATGCCTATCCTTATATGCAACTGTGCCTGCAGAGCCTACAAAAAAAAAAAAAAAAAAAGTCGTATAAAATAGAAGAACAATATAAACTCCTAAATCCAAAAGAGATTAGAGAACAAATCACCTGGAAAGCCGAAGGAATTCCCGTTTCGAATACTTCTTCAGTCTTTTTTCCTTTCAGAAATTCCTCGTCTGCTGAAAAAAGAAATTCATTTGACTTCTTCAAGAAATCAGTCTGCTCTTTAAATGAAGATAGCCCAGAAGAAAGCACCTTTGACAATTCAGGCTCAAAGGCAGCAGTCTAGTTCCTTGAGCTCAACTCGACTCTTTTCCCACGGTCGACAGTCGAGTCTCTCCTCTGTTTCTTTTTCGTGGGACTCTGCTTAGGAGATGAAATGTACACATGCTTGGATGACACAGAAGTGCCCTCCTTCGACTTGTCAATCGCTTGTTTCTTTTTGGCCGCTGTTGCCCGCTTCTTAGCCAGATCATCCCTGTAATGCTTTAAAGTGTTGGCTTCATTCGACAAATTTAACTTTGCACTCGACATCGACGTCACTACGAAACGACGTTCAATATTAGTTATAGGTGACAAGAATTTCATTTCATATTGGAGAATTTCGAAACTCCTCCTAATCCATACATACGACACAAAGTCCCTCACATGAGGATAGGGTGCTCGTGACCTATTTAAGGTCGACCATCTCCATAAACTGCTAGGCCTAAGTTTACCTTCTATGAGCAGCACTTTATAGCTCCTTTCTTTAACAGGAATGTTTAACAAAATATTAGTGTGCCCAGGAGCTACGTCGCACGATGGCTTAGTTTCCACACCCTTCGTTTCTACAAAAGCAATTACTCATTAACACGAGTAATTTCAATAAAACAAAAACTAAACGACAACTGGCAAGTAATACTCACCATACCAATTCCATGTTCGCCGGTATTGATACTGCAACTCTCCCCAAGGAGCATCGATTGGAGGACCTTAGCAAAAAAATAAGTATTATTCCAATAACGGTCATTCGTCGTAGTATCGGTGATGAGTTGATGCTCCCTATTCCTGGGTATCAACATGTAACGACCTAGGTTGAATACATGTTCCTTCAAGTAATAATTATGTAGGAGACATCCTAATCCAAATTTGATATTGTGTCTCTCGTAGAGGACACCCAGACTCAGCAATATCCTCTAACTATTTGGCATCAATTGGCCAAGAGCAATGTCATAATATAATAACATTCGTCGAACTAGTTGAGGGACTAGAAATCTGAACCCTAAACGAAGGGTATACTCATAAAAGCACGTCCACCCTGGTATGTCCCAATCTGCCCGCTCATCTTCCTTTGGAGCACGTAGTTCGACATTATTAGGGATGCCATAAATTACCCTCAGACTACGCAGGTTCTCATCCGTAACTAAACTAGCCGGACTCTCTTCCAGAATACCTAAAGGGCGGCCAGAGGTAGAAGCCTCTGCTGTATCCACGTATTCCGAGAACTCGATCCTCGACGCAATGACACGCACACCACCCTACCTTAGTATACCTTCTGTATTTATAGTGACGACGTTCGACGGATCCTCTAAGGTGACCGGTCGATCTACATCTAGCATCCCGCTATCGACTCCATCACTGTCACCTTCCCCTTCGCTTGGAGTCCAATCAAAGCGTGAGTCGGAAATCGTATCGTCGCTCGACATGTTGTCTCCTAAAGCTGACAGAAGCAAAAATGCACAAGTCGGAAACTAATGCGCTACAATCACAACCTAGGGTTTCTAAGATCAAAACCTAGGGTTTTCAACAAAAACAAATCAAACCTTAGAGGCCGACCTAACCCTACAATTTCTATCGTCCCAAAGTCGATCAAATAAACTACTCACGATAAAACGATAGTCACTTCATGTGGACAGTCAAGTATAAACAACAGATCAAACACTCCAGATATAATCAAAATGCAGTAGAGAACATCATCAAGAACATTGAAGAACATCAGAGGTAGCAAAAAACACGATTTCCAGGTGAAAATATCAAAAACTTATACTTGTTCCTTATAAACTTGAAATAAATTCGACAAAACAAATCTTATGCAGAAAAGAAAGGAATTCTCTTCACTAACCTTAAAAGTTTTTGAGGAAGAAGCTCTAGAAATCCACGAGAAAATGGCAGTACCTGCTAAATCACTAACGAAGAAAAGACGCGAAGAAAAGAAAATAAAAGCAAGTGTTTTGAAGGGTCGCAATAAAGAAACTTTAGAGAGTGGAACGGTTTACTTATAAACCAACTCTCTTAACCTCACTTGCCATGTGTCAATGCCCCTTTAGTTACCAATTAACCAAGGTAACCAAGATAACCATCCATGGTGATGGTTTAAGGTTTGAAATTTGAAAACATTTTATCTCGAACAAAACAAGCATGCTTAAATTAAATGCATCTAACGTCATCCTAGGGTACTGAAACGAAAGACGTCCCTTCGATTTAACCTTTGATCAAGCCAGCTTCCTAACACTACTCAAAACGTTCGTCGAGCGACCATTGGTACTCGATGTAGTTGATTTGATGAGTTATTAAATCAAAACGACTCAAGTTGGTGTGCTCGACAAAATCAATGGTTGACTCAACGAAAATCACTCTCTACTTCATTAAAAACTCTTTAGAGAGTGGGGGACAAACTGTGGTAGCCAAAAATGGTCAAGAGGCCCCAAGTTAAGAACCCAGGCCATTTTTATAGTCTACATAGGCCCGTAATAGTAGAACGATCCAATATAAGTGTCAACTGCAGAACCTGATCTTTGAAGGACCAAGTCAGTGGTCAATAGTCAATAGTCAGTTAAGTTAAAGTAGACGGTTGTGGGAGAGATTTTCTCCTACAATCTCGCCCATAATCAAGTCATGATTAGGAGAACGTTAAAGCAATGGAACTCCTATAAATAACGAGGTTTTGGCTACAGAAAACCCCAAAAAAAATTCTAGACTGAAACAAGTGATCAAGCATATCAAGAATTCTGTTCAATCTTTCAAGTGATCAGAATTCAAGTTGATTCACGATTATTACAAACGATTGCTCAGCCTAAGCATACCTAATGCTAAGAATCAAACTCCCACTTTCAAAGTTCCTTTTTATCTGTGTTTTTGTTTTCATTTTGCTTGCAAGTTCAACGAAGAAGATAGCAACCCCAGGTCGACCGACTAACCCTTTTTGCAGGTTTATAGAGGAAACGACAAACCTCAGCTGACAAACCCAACTAAGTTGCTTTGGGCTTAACTTAACCCGATCCAATCCACATCAATCGTAGTTCGACCGCCTACAATGACTATGTATCATGGTGGAGGGAAATAATCATTTTCCCCTCTATAGTTTGACATATTAGACACTTTGCCCCATCTAGTTTTACTAATGACCATTTCCCCCCCCTGAAAACCAAAATATTAGACATTTTACCCCCTAACCATTTGATAATCCGTTAGTCAACAATTTTGACCGTCAAAAAATTATTTAAATCTCATTATTATCCTTGAACATATTAGTTATTCCCTCTAATGACACCACTAATTGTTTTTGAAGAAAAAAATCGGAAATAAAAAAAATTAAACTAATAAAAGTATTTAAAAAAAACATAATTGAAAATAAAAAAAATTATAAACTTAATTAAACTTTAATAAAAAAAAATTCAGTATTTAAAAAAATAAAAAATAATGTTTTTTACATTATTTTTACATTAATTAAAATTTTTAATTATTTTTACATTTCATTCTTTATATTAATGTTTTGTAAATTAAATTTTTATTTTTACATTTCATTCTTTATATTAATTTCTTTTAAATAAATTATTCAGTATTTCAATATATATATATATTAATGTTTTTTAAATTATTTTTACATAAATTAAATTTTTTGATTATTTTTATATTTTATTCTTTATATTAATGTTTTTTAAATGAAATTTTTATTTTTACATTTCATTCTTTATATTAATGTTTTTTAAATAAATTTTTATTTGTACCTTTAATTTTTTATATTTATTTTTGTTTAAATAATTTTTTTTATTAAAGTTTAATTAAAATTTATAATTTTTATTTTCAATTATTATTTTTTTTAAAAAAATAATTTTATTAGTTTAATTTTTTTATTTCTGATTTTTTTTCTTTAAAAACAGTTAGTGGGGACATAACTAATGTATTTAAGGGTAATAATTTCATTTAATTGATTTTTTGATAGTTAAAGATGTTGACTAACGGACTTTCTAAGGGTCAGGAGGTAAAATGTCTGATATTTTAGTTTTTAGGGGGGGAAATAGTCATTACTGAAACTAGAGAGGGCAAAATGTTTAATATTTTAGTTTTTTAGAGGGAAAAATGGCCTTTATCGAAACTAAATGGGGCAAAGTGTCTAATATTACAAACTATACGGGGGAAAATGATTATATCTTTCATGGTGGAAGAATCCACTAACTTCTATAACATCTATCTCATTTTTAGAGTAATAGGTTGCTCATGATATGTTTCACACGTCTTTTTCTCTAAATATAGAAAAAAGTCAAGGACAAATAATGCTTTTGGGATTTGGGAGACTTTTCTACATTGACTTAGAGAACCCTAAATGATAATTTGTTACACTGATTGAGACTTGAGAAATAACGTAGGAAGTCAAATCAAATGGTTCAAACATTAATTAATTAATGCATATTGGATTCTTGTCTTGTTGGGTCTACAACGTTAATACATGTCTTTAAAACATATGCATGTTTGTGGTTATTCTCGACCGATCTGATTTTTTATTTTTATTATTTATTTTTAATTTCTAGATGCGTTCACAATTCCATTTATACTAATTTGTAGTTTGGACCAACTTTCTGATATTTTATTTGTCAAAGTTGTTTCAAAGCTCTTTATAATCAAAACCAAACCAGTGAAGTTTGAAATACTGTCGACTTATTAATACGTACACTTAACAAATTCTACTTTGTCTTTTGTTAATTTATATAGATTAATTGCAAATTAAGAAACATTTTTTATTTTTTATTTTTTTTTTAATTTTCAGTAAGTAAAAAAATTAAAACTATTTGGAAAAAAAATCTCTTTCCGAAAATTTTGAAAAAGTTAAATTGTTAAAGCACCTTTATATAATATCCAGTCCAACTCCCTTTTGACTTGAATCTTCCTGCCTTTGCTTTGCTAGCTGCCTAGCTATCTATAAACATATATACAACAAAAACATGAACTGATCACTGATCAGATCACCTTGGTTGAATTTAAAGCAATTCGAAGATGTTCTTCGTCGTCGTCGTCGTCTTCTTCCAATCTCTACTCCTGGTATCTTTGGGTTTGTTTGGAGGACAGTTCTTTGTTGCTGCTCAGCAGCTTCCTCAGTCTGAAGGTATATATCAAAATTTGTTCCTTCAATTTCCTATCTGTTATTAACTTCTTATTGTATGTTGTTGTTGTCTTAGTTTTTGCATCACAATTTTTCATTCTTCTTTGATATTAATTCATCAGAATTCAGAATTTTTTTATTTTTTTTTATTTTTCTATATGTTTGCTATAGTTTGTTTTTGCCAATGATAATCTAGCTAGTAACCAGCTGGAGGAGTTAGAGTCACCAAAGTCATGATCATTATAGTATCTATTTTTTTTTTTTTTTTTTTTTATATTAAAAATATTACATAAATTCAGGTATTTTTAGAGATGGGAAGGACTCGAACCAACACGTGGCATCGATGTGAGGGGGTTTTATAACTTGACTGACGTCATCTTGTTGATGATCATCATGTTATCTTCACTCTACTAAATGTTATTAAAAATAATAAGAAGAAGAAGCAATATTGGCTGGGCCGCATGTACAACACAACTTTTGTTTAGGCCCAGTAAATTGATAAATATACACCGTTGGATTGAAAATGGATCAAATATGTTTATTATAATTTAGGTTAATTAGCACCGATGCCCCTAGTTTTACTCTAGTAGGCATATAACTATGAATATACTTATAAAACACTTATTCACCTAATTATTTTGTGTTACGTAAGCATTATTTGATCCAATTGCATTGTTTTTTCTAACAAAAAGTGATGAGGTGGATAAATGTGTTATAATTATGTTTACAGTTATATGTCTATCAGAGAAAAATTCTTACCTCATAAACTCTTCCAAAATATGCAACATGCCCCCTATATTTTTTTTTCACCACTAAACCCCCTGAACTCTTGTTTTTTGACAAACACTTGTGTTTTTTGCCCCCTGTGTGGGGGTATCTACCGTCGGCACTTGCCAATTTGTGAGAGTTTAAGGGGTTTAGTGAAAAAAAAAAAAGTATAGGGGGCATAGTGCATATTTTGGAAGAGTTTAGGAGGCATCGGTGCCAATTAGCCTATAATTTGTGACCACCTTTGCTTTGTGATGCTGAATTTGAAATGCTTGATTGTGATTTGAGAGTTTTGAGACTTGTTATAATTATGAATAAATTTTGGTGTAGTTGATGCACTGAATCAAATAGTGAAAACAATGGGAGCTGCTACTAATTGGAGTTTCGATGGCAGTGCTTGTGGGTTTAAGGTGACACCTATTTCTGATGCTGAATCAGAACCCACCTCCGACATTGCTTGCAACACTGTTAACAATACACCCCACATTACATCCATGTAAGTTTTTCTTCATCTCTGATGCTATTATGTATTTTTGAATTGTTGGTATATAATATATTTTCCATTATCAGAAAATTCCAGCGTTGGAGTCTTACGGGAGTGCTACCACCTCAACTGTTCAAGCTTCCCCAACTCCAGCAAATGTGAGCTCTTCTACATACTCTTACTTGTATAATAACAGTAATTCATATATATATATATATATTATATATATTTATCACATAATGCGTTAAGTCTCTCTCTGTTAGATTGGCAAACTAGGAAATAATATTGTCATAAATTGCTTTTATCTGAGTTCTTCAAGTCATTTCCTGAGTATTTTATTAGTGTCAAAAGAGTTGTAAGTAACATTGTAAAATGTCTGATTCATTTCAAATGGGAAACCTTAATTATTGTGTGCTCACGAATCTTCAAGTTGCCAGTGTTCAAAATTCCTTTTTTGAGATTTTCTCTCTGTCAATTTATAACATGGTATTGGTGGAGCTTATTTGATCGAAAGGTTACATGTTCAATTTGTAAATGATGGAGATTGTACTAATTTAAAACCTATTTGTTTTAGATCCATGTATGTGTTTCAGCCATGACCAACTTTTTAGAATAACCCTTGTTTAATTAGTACAATAGTTGTGATTTGTTTGGTGATATGATCTTAATTTCTTTATTATTTCTTTTTCTTTTTGGATTAGTAATTGGAAAGTTAGAAACCACACCAAAAAATGTGATAGATTCTGAGGTTAGATCAATGTTGTTGGTGTTTTGCAGTGATTTGGCCTACAACTACTTAAATGGGTCAATACCAGTTGAATGGTCCTCGATGAAGTTGAAGTTCATGTAAGCTATATCGACATCTTTCTGATCAGATTAAGCAAATACAATACAATTTGGTCTTGTTGAGTTAATCAATTATTGATAATTGTCAATGCAGTTCTGTTTTTGGAAACAGATTATCAGGCAACATACCAAGCCATTTGGGGAATATTACTGGTCTCACATATTTGTAAGTTTTTAATTCTTTGCTTACGCAAGTTTGTTTGGGTTATTAATGCGATGTTGTTGTCATTCACATATATATTTGCTAACTGGCCCTGTAAGAATTGATCATAAATTTCCTACTTTTTATGAATTTTATGAACTCTCAAACCATCCATTTTTATTTGACAGAAAGAAAGAACAAATATTTGATTTTTGATCGAGGAGATATTTTATTCTCTAAGAATATTCATTTTATCCATTTCTTTTTCCTCATGCTTCCTGGATCCGTGTGAAACTGTGAATGGTTGAATATTTTTCCATCTAATGCTACATGCATGTGTGCGTGTGTGCACGCATGCATATTCTACATATGAGTTTGTTGGGGTGTTTAAACAAATGTGTTCTATTAGCTACTCAATGTATCAATTTACCAGGGACCTTGAGGCCAACCAATTTTCCGGGCAGTCCCTGCTCAGCTTGGGAATTTGGTTAACTTGGACACACTGTAAGTTATTTACTTATTTACAAGGCTTCTTTATGTTTAGGTTATACCCGCGAGTAGTATATTTGTTGCTGTATCAATTAATTTTTCATCACAGGAGGCTATCATCCAATAGCTTGACCGGAAATTTGCCAATGGAACTCTCTAAGCTGAAAAATTTAACAGACTTGTAAGCTTTTCATAAAATTATTTTAAGATTACATTCAAATTTGGCAGAAGTGTAAGCTGTGTTCCATTTTTTTTGCTTGATGCAGTAGGATTAATGACAACAACTTCAATGGGAGTATTCCAGATATTTTTCAAAGCTGGAAGGTACTCGAGAGACTGTAAGATCCTGTACTTTCTTAAGGTTTTCCAACTTTCATATTCCTGCTCTTGAATGTTCTTGATTGGTTTATTTAATTAATGCAGAGAATTACAAGGTAGTGGATTAGAAGGTCTTATTCCATCATCCATCTATGGTTTGAAAAACCTAAAACAATTGTGAGTGAATATTTCTCAACTGTTCTACTGCAGTAAATAGAATGATTTACAACTCTTGAATGCTTCTTAAAAAGATCTATTGATAATGCACTGTTATATACAGGAAGATTAGTGACATAAATGGAACAAATCAAGCCTTTCCTGAAATTCAAAACTTGACAGCACTTATTCGGATGTAAGTTCCTTGCTTATTTATATCATGTTGGTGACAAAGTAAAGTTATTCACCTAAGAGTTGTTATCTCCGACAATATTAACTTTGGATTTACAGAATTTTAAGGAACTGTAGCATTTCTGGAGAGATACCTCCGTATATTTGGGGAATTATTAATCTGCGAAATCTGTAAGTTTGTTACATATACAATTTTCAGTTAGAAATTGATTTATGCTTGAAAACTGAAAACCAGACTTCCTACATAGCACGCAATATGCATGGATGAATACCTTTGTCTTTGTGTATTTGGAATACAATTAAACTACTTCTTTGTCTTGCGTATCTGATACATCAGTTGTGACACTATTAATATATTTGTATTATGCCAAACATGTAAGGCACAATAAGCTATAATCTCGTGTGCATTATTGTTTTAAGTAAAAATTGATGGAGATTTAAAGAAGCCATCGATCTCTAAAAATCAAAAAAGATGTATCTAAAAAGGTTCTTATGTTTGCTGAGTAATAACAGATCATGTATTTTTATATGAAATTTGTTGACATCTGCACAATCTCACTAATGGAAAATGGATTTTTAAGATTGGACTTTCGGAAAGTTGCTCGAATTGGACTGAAGTTCCATGCATCCTTTACAGAACAAGACTTCTAATGATTCCACATTCCACAAACTCTTATAAATTGCTATTTCAATATGTTTAATAAAGATGATTTTTACCTCATTTAGAATACCAAAGACAAGGAAGTCAAATCTACTAGGCTAAAGAATACCGTAATACATATTTGCAGAGTAATTGATGCTTTACCATTTTCTCAACTAAAATTCTCATCTTTTAACATTCATTTATTGATGTTTAAAATCGTTATGAATGGTTAATCTTAAAAGAAATTGCTTATATAATTTTTTTTTTTGAATTTGATTATATAATTGGATATTGCTTTCTAATGTTTGTACTTAACTGGAACTCTGTTTATGTTCTATGCTTAAGTTGTGACTTTCTTCAGTCACTTTAAGTCCTTGTAGATTTCAAAAGTAAGTTTCGTAGAGTTCTTTACTCTTGTATATCTACTGATATGCTATTTTGTTGTAAAGCAGAATTAATGTTTACTACATAAACTAAATAGGCAGATGTTGTGACAACCTAAGTTTACGGACATGTTCATATATTTTATGATTTATCTTGTGATTTTGGATAGGGATCTCAGTTTTAACAACCTAACTGGTGAACTTTCCAATGTATCAATCGTTGGGAGTTTGAAATTCATGTAAGTTAGTGAAACCAAATTTCTAGATTTACAGAGTTTAAGTTCACAATGTCCAGCATGCTGACTGCTTGATCTCACCTTTATCAGCTTTCTAAGTGGCAACTCTCTCAGTGGGAATATACCGGAATCAATCTTGAAGAAAGGAACTAATGTGTGCGTATCTTATCTCATAGATATTCAATATTTTTTGTATCAGAAAAAGATTTCCTTTTCAATCTACTTGTGTTAGAGCAAGATATCATATCAAATACTTTAAGGTGATAATGAGGGGTGATGCACAATCATCATTTTACTCTGATCCCCCATCTCTTTTCAAGCACTAATTGTTGCTTTTAAAACAAAGATTAATTTATAGAAGTACATCATCATGCATCTCTTGATTGCTTCATCATTATACAGGAAATTTACCCTTTTTATTCTTTCTTGCATTCAGGGATCTTTCATACAATAATTTTAATTGGCCGAGCTCCGAGCAGCCTGCTTGTCGGGAGGCACCGTCAGTATATTTCTCTTTTTTAGTGAACAATGATCTGCTCTGTTTAATTCTTTGTGTTACACTATCATGTGGTGGATCCAAGTGCTGATATTCTTTGTACTTGTTATTACTTCACCAGGAATCTAAACCTAAACTTGTTCCGAAGTTCAGTAGTGAAAAACAACTTGTAAGTTACTTTTCTTGGTTTCTTATTAATATTCTTGCGTAAGGGACAATGTTAACACTTAACAACACAATACATCAAGAGGGGTTGCACATAGTTAGCTGTTTCAATTTATTGGAATTCAAAAACAAATAATATGTTCTTTAACATATTCTCATGAAAACAGTATACCTTGACCTTTAGGCTTTAGTAGTGTCTGTATGTGCTAATCTCTCTTTTCTTTGACTTAATCAAGGAGTGGAGTTCTTCCATGCCAGAACAATTTCAAATGTGATCGATGTAAGTATGTTACTGAAAATCCGATAAGAATATTCTACCTTCAAATTTGTATGTCCAGTTAACAAACTTGTTCTGAATTTACTTCACTTTTGTTCACTCTTTTTAAATCAACTTGAGGAGAGGTTTTTGAAATTTAACCTTCAAAATTTTCAAGCAATAAAATGAAATTGCATATATTAACAGTTTTTTAACTTTACAGATCAGCACTCCTTCCATATTAATTGTGGTGGACAAAATGTAAAAGTAAATGGCAGAACATTTGAAGGAGAGAAAGACATTGGCGGTGGTGCTGCAACATCCCATTTAAATCATGATGCTAATTGGGGATTTAGCAGTACCGGAGACTTCGCGGATGATGACGATGAACAAAACACACATTATATTGCAGATTCGGATTCATCACTCATTTCTGAATTATACACTAGTGCACGGATTGCTCCTCTTTCACTTACTTATTTCGGATATTGTTTAGCAAATGGGAATTATCTTGTGACTTTACATTTTGCGGAGATTGTTTTCCCAAATGATACCACATATCGCAGCCTTGGGAGGCGGATATTTGATATTTATGTTCAGGTAAATTAATCACAATCAAGACATACTTTTTGACTGGTAATGCCTGAAAATCAAACGATTGGTGCCAAATGATGTTGATGGATTGTTGAGATAATGGATGCTGGCTTATGAAATTCGTCCATTGTTGTTCGAATTTAATTTACCATCTTTTCTTGCACGTTTTCTAAACATGTGCCGTGTTTCAAGCTATGCTTGTAAGAGCCATTCTTTGATTCACAGTTTTAGATGGAATTCACTCCTTTTAGCAAATAACATACTAAAAGGGTGTAATTGAATTGGCATGTTGCAGGACAAATTAGTTGAGAAGGATTTCAATATAGAAGCCGAAGCTTCTGGGGTTCTTAAGCCTATTTCAAAACCATATAATGTCACTGTTGCAAATAACAGCTTAGTGATACGTTTCAACTGGGCTGGGAAAGGAACTACATCAACTCCTAAAAGGGGAGTCTATGGCCCCCTTGTATCTGCTATTTCTGTGGAGGATCCCAGTGAGTGATTTTCTCCTTCTGTTCAATATGATTATAGTTGCTCTTGTAGCGTAAAGTGTAAAACATGATGTCACATTAACCATTAGTTCATTTATGCATTGGAAAATTGTTGAAGATAATAATTGCTTGATGAACCGTTAGTTCATTTTCCAAGTGACAAAATACAATAATTGCTTGATGGGTTCTTTTCTGCAGACTTTAAACCTGGAAAGAAGAATATTGCATCTATTGTTGTTGGTGTTGTCGCAGGATTCTGCGTCTTAGTCTTGGTTTTGGGTATCCTCTACTGGAAATACTCTGTCAGAACTAGGAGCGGAAAACAAACAGGTTTGGGCTTCTATTAAATCAAAATATTTCAACAGAACTTCTGTTTGCTGTTCAATACATATTCAATGCAAAAAATGTTTATGGTGAAAAAGCAGAATCTTTTAGAAGCTTTAACAATGTCAACTTTCTTCTTAGGAGCTGTTAAATATGTAATCCAAAGTGTTTATTTTAAGGATATTTAGTCACAATGAGATTTTTTTCAGTAGATTTCATATGAACACTTTATCAGCTAAGTAAATTAGATTACGCTTATACTTAACCATGCAATCTATTTAAATCATTTTAGAAAATACAAGTTTCATTTTCCAAACGTATTTAGGATCTATGCGAATTCATCTTGATTTTTATTTTGCTTCCTTTTGGCAGATCTTAAAGGATTAGATCTCCAAACAAATTCTTTTACCTTAAAGCAAATTAAAGCTGCCACTAACAATTTTGATTCCCTGAATAAAATTGGAGAAGGCGGATTCGGACCTGTTTTCAAGGTATACAAGCTAATCTTTGGTCACCGTAATTAATTATCCATCTTAGTACAGAAGTTCCTTCAATTGTTCTGCTCAAAATATATACACTTTTTTCTTCTTCATGACTGTCATGCAGGGTCTGCTAAGCGATGGTACCATAATTGCAGTGAAGCAGCTCTCTTCAAAATCAAAGCAGGGAAATCGTGAATTCTTGAATGAGATAGGAATGATTTCATGTTTACAACACCCAAATCTTGTGAAACTACATGGCTGTTGTATTGAAGGGGATCAACTATTGCTGGTTTATGAATACATGGAAAACAACTGTCTTGCTCGAGCTTTGTTTGGTAAGTTAAATCTAGTGACATTTATTTGATTGATCATATTGAAGGAAAAATAAAACAGGAAATTGATAATTACAAACGGGTAGATAATTATTTATTTTCCTCAGTAACACTTCTTTGAATGGTTATCTAAAGGCCGCGATAATTGCCAACTGAAACTGGACTGGCCAACAAGGCAAAAGATTTGTCTCGGGATAGCTAGAGGATTAGCTTTTCTTCATGAAGAATCAAGATTCAAAATTGTCCATAGAGACATCAAAGCTACAAATGTTTTGCTTGATAGGGATCTAAACCCCAAAATATCCGATTTTGGGTTGGCTAAGCTTGATGAAGAGGAGAAAACCCACATCAGCACTCGAGTTGCTGGAACAATGTACGTCTCTCTAATAAAACTGAGATTGCTATATTTCCATTGGAGTTAATCCATGATGATTTTGACATGCAGAGGATATATGGCACCGGAATATGCACTGTGGGGTTATTTGACCTACAAGGCAGATGTTTACAGTTTTGGAGTGGTGGCTTTGGAAATTTTTAGTGGAATCAACAATGTGAGTTTTGTGCCAGACGACGATTGTGCTTGTCTTCTAGATTGGGTAATTCACTGCTTGATGTCCTTTTAGGTTGATAAACTATAAAACTTAAAAAGCATTCAGTGCATGCAAAGAAACAATATCCATGATAAATTGCTCATTTTAGAGACTGTTATCAACAAGTGAATGGTCACTTCGAATTGTGATGCAACTTTAGTTCAGGATGTAGATTTTTTCAATCATAGATGCTATGTTTTTTGCAGGCCTGTCATTTACAGCAAATCGGAAAGCTAATGGAGCTAGTGGATCCAAAGTTGAAATCTGAATTCAAGGAGGAGGAAGCAAAAAGGATGATTAAAGTATCTCTCCTATGCACCAATGGTTCACCATCACTAAGGCCAACTATGTCTGAGGTAGTTAGCATGTTGGAAGGAACAACTAACCCACCAGACGCCATACCAGAAGCAGGTAGTTATAGTCAAGACTTGAGGTTCAAAGCTATAAGAGACCAACGCCGGCTGATGCAGAATCAGAGTTTGGCAGGAGATCAGGCCATTCATCCAACATTAGCCGGATCCTCTACTTCTGGCCAAGACCTCTATGACGTTAATGCAGAGTCATATTTGAGGTATAAAGCCACGAGAGAAGACTGTTATGGACAGATTAAAAGCAAGAGTTCGGTATCAGATCTCCAACTTTCAACATCAATTCCCTCGCGGACAGGCTCTTCAACATCTGTTCATGATCTTTATAGCAACAATTTGAGTTCCAAGTAACATATAAGGAGCTTCAAAAAGAAAAAAGTAACACATAAGGTGTTCTTTTCTCCTTGTATAATTTTGTACGAGAGTGAGGAAATTGCTAGGAATTCTTACAGAAGTTGGTTTGGATAACTCAGGGATGGGAATTTCCCCCATGAGGCCCCACCCCCATGGGACCCCGCCCCCATTTGGGGGCAAAATTTGCCCCCAAATGGGGTTTTAGTCTAACTCTAACTCTTTTAATCTATTACTTATATTTTGGATTGATCGAAAGCTTTAAATTTGTTTAAACTTTTATGTGTAATAGTGTAATACACTAACACTATATTATTATAGTTATTTGTATTAATTTTGGAATAAATTAAATCAATTATATATTTTAGTTTGTATATTTTGTTAATTGTTGGATTAAATATTGAAATAGAGTAAAACAAAACTTTGGTTCGATTGAATTCCGAATTCTGAATTATAAATTTTGAATTTTGAATTGAAAAATTCTTGGATTAAAAATGAGAGAAATGGGGGAAATGGGGTACAGGGTGGGGGTAGGGGAACCTCCCCCCAAACACCCCCATCCCCAGTTCCCCCAAAATGGGTATTTGTCTCTTTTTTTCCAAAATATGAAGAGTATTATCTATATTTAAAAGAATAAATTTAGTTTATTTTTATACTTTATCAATCTTCGATATGAACTACAAAACTAGTTTATCAAAACACATATTAACGTAATTCTATAATTAATGTATCATCAAGATTGCCAAATAAAATCGAAACTTAGTTTAGCTGAGTAGAGATCCTTAGTCGAATGATTGCACATTACATTACACGTTTCCAAATATGATGAATGATTTATCAAACTATTTTGTAATTTTTAAACTATTAGATTAAGACTAGGGTGACGATATTTACAGCCCTTTATAACTTTATATACATCCAAAACTTGCAATTTTCTCAAAATTCCATCATTGTCCTTAAATAAAACAGGACTTTTGTTTTTTTTTTTAATCAATTGAAATGAAAGTTAAAGCTAAGGGAGAAAAAAATTGAAGGGTTAAAACGATGTTAGGCCAAACGTTACGGAGCAAATAATAATGTCCCTAAAATAAATCATTAGAGAAATTATTATCAGCAATGAAAATATTATTTATTTTATATTCTTATTGTTTTTTTTGTGTGTGTGTGTGTGTGAATTTTACTATCTTTCCAGGTGGAAGAAATGAATTGCTTTTTTATTTAGTACTAGAAGAATTAAATCTTAAAAATAGATTATAAAGGAAATAATAATTAATTAATAAATAAAACAATTCATGAATATTTTGAAAGTGCCCCTTTTAATATATATTCGGATTATAAATTATTTTATATAATTAAATATGGTGAAATTTAAAAACAAAACATAGTAAGGCAGTAAGGGAGGTGTATACCACTGCACATCACCTCCTAGAAGAGATGGTTGTGCACCTCCCTTCCACACCTAGTGGTTAGGGGTTCAAGTCCCACCATACGCATTTTATAAGCATGTGTGGGGAGTTTTCTCCCGGTTTGTGGGAGCAGCCCTCTCTCCGGTTGTGAGAGTTATAGTCCTTATGTAACCTCTCCCCGATAGTGGGAGCAGTATTTCGGGCCGTGCTTATAGAATTTAATTAATCTCACCGAGTCCCGGCAGTTGTTGTATTTCAAAAAAAAAAAAAAAAAAAAAGGGAGGTGTATACCACTTGAAGGGATGTGTATTCTTGAACAGTAAAAATTTAAATAAGATTTATTAATGAAGTTTGTGATTGGCTGTTGATAAATAAAAATTGAAATATTTATTATTAATTATTTGGTTTCGAGTAATGACAACTTTATTGCTAATCAAAATAAGATATTAAGAACTTCCATAATCAGAAGTAAAACATTACACGTGCGATCCGGATATCTACCCCATAACGGGAGATAACTACTCCCACAACCCAGGTTGAAAACTCCCTACATATGCTTGTAAAATGTGCATGATGGGATTTGAACCTATCACCACTTATGTAGATGCAGGGATGTAACCAAGATTAAACACTAGGGTGGGCTAGAATAATTTTTTATTTTTTTTTCGATCATTAACATTATAAGAAAATTGTATTAATTAAAAATAAAGATACACTCAGTTAAGAGGGGATTACTCTATAAATGTATATTCTAAATAAATACATTTAAAAAATTAATAAAAAAATAAAGTCAAAACAAATTATAAAATAAATATAAAATACAAATACAATCAAATACTAATTAAGCTGTATCCTATGGTTTTTCAAAAAATCAAACTTATCAATTATGAAATCAGCAACAGCACCCGTAATTTCTCTTTCTATGTAGACAACCATGGATTCATCAACACACACAACTTCAAAAAATTGTTCCTGAATAAACCCATCATCATTGACATATCTTAAAATAATAGCCATTTGTTCCTTGTTAGATTCATCAATCGCTTCATCAACAAGAATACAAAATTTGGTATCTCCAATTTATACACAGATTTTATCACGCACACTATCAGCTAGAATTTTTAACAGCTCTTGTTGGATCTTGGTGATGTATATTTGGCATTTTGAGCATCATTATGTAGGATCCTAAAATTTATTAAACAACAAGAAATTAATTAAACAATAATATTAAGTTGTAAATTAAAATTAGAATAACTAATAATTAGATTAATCCTAAAATTTAATTACAAAATAAAATATTTAAATTTACAATATGTATAAAAATATGCCTAATTGAAAGATGAATTATTAATATTTATAAAGATGTTAGACTAAAATTTAGAGAAAGATGAGAGAGAAAAGAATTATTAAAGATAAAGTAAAAAAAAATATTGATATTAAAGACCTAATGGTAAAGATGAGAGAGAAAAAAGAATTATTAAAGAAAAAGAAAAAAAATATTGATATTAAAGCCCTGAAGGTTGTTGCCTTTACGCCTCATGATTCGTGAAGTGAAGTGGGTAAAAGTCTTCTAACCAGCCAAGGTATATGCATATATAGCTGTTGAGCCTGTTTCCACTTCTTAGTTCTACACGGTCACTGATATCAATCATTAATTTTTTTTTTTTTTTTTTTTATTTTTTTTATTTTTTTTTTTTTTAACTTTCAAATTTTTTGCAGCCCACCGTAGCCCAGTCCAAGGTCCGTCCCTGTGTAGATAGGAGGTGCACTACCAGTTGTGTGAGAGATGATATGCTTATTTATTAATTCTCTTAAATTTTTTTAAATAATAATAGTAAAAATAGTTTTTTATTTTTTTTACAAAATAATAATAATAATAATGGTTTGCTCGAAAAAGTGTCATCAAAGAATCAGTTGGGCCTAGAGATGGCAAATTTACCCGGCTGGGCCTGGTACCCGGCTTTACCCGGGCCGGAAATCCCAGGTAAAACCCGAACATGCTTTACCCGGCACCGGGTAAGGGTTGTCTGGGTACCCGGGCCGGTTGTGTTCCGGCCCGGGTCCGGGTATACCCTTATACCCGGCCGGGTACCCGGTTTTTAATTTTTAAAATTTTTTTTTTCCGAAATAACCATTAAATCTAATTATACCCTTCTCTTCTTCCAATATTATAAAGTTTTTCTTGATTGGGAAATGATGGAGAATGATATATGCAACCAGAAGAAAATCATGAATGATTGAGAGACTCGAAGACACATTTCAACATTGTTTTTTTTTTTTTTTTTTTCTTTCTTTCTATTTATTTTTTGAAACATCCTTCTTTTTTTTTTTCTTTTTTTTTTTTTTTTGAAAGTAATCTTCTTACTATTTGGAGGTTGCATGAAGTTTTTTAAAGGAAAATCTCTCAAACCATCAAACATGTTGGTTTATAAGTTAATTAGTGTGATTTTAAGCCTTAATTATTTTACACTAAAAATTTAATTTGATGGTACAAACTATTCAAAAATAAAATAAAATTACACATGTTACTTTTTTTTTTTGATGAAATTGGACTAACCTAAGAGGGAAAAGCATCACAAGAGATCATATACTGAAAAACCCCTAGGCAGTATTCAAAAATATATAAATAAAGGAAAAAAGAAATAAAAGAATCCGAAAAACAAAACAAAACAGAGGACACAACCCTAAAAAACCCAAAAGCACATAGGCCAAACAAGAAAAAACAAAACTAGACCAATCATGTGTTGGTGTGAGTGGTTCGGCGCTCTCATCCCTTAAGCAAGGTCGTGGGTTCAACTCCCCTTGTGAACGGAGCTACACATATTGGGAGCACTTTACCCCTTAGTGGGCCAACCCGGTGCGAGTCCGGATTAGTCAGGGTGTGGTCTGGGCTAATTGCACCGTATGGTGGATTCGCCTCACCCGGAAACCGGATGGTGTAAACAAAAAAAAAAAACAAAACTAGGAAAATCAAAACTAGGAAAACCTGAAGGATTCTCTGTCCATACAATCATTACCAACTAATTGAAAACATAACGAATGAGTGGAGGACCACCATAAATTAGAAGGAACACCCAAAGCGTGCTTAGAGAGAGCATCTGCCACCTGGTTACCTTCCCTAAAGATGTGAGAGACCTGGAACTCCATATGAGAGATCTAAAAAATACAATGCTGCTAAGCTTGACGAACACGCTGACCTTTCAGAAAGAAGTTGAACCACATAAGAAGAGTTACACATGTTACTTCTTTATGTAGAGAATTTTATTTTATTTTATTTTTAAAATATATATATATATATATATTGGTTAACAGAACTGTGATCCACTACATTAAAAATAATTTATGAGGTAAAAGGTTCTCTAGAGGATTCGGGTCCTAAATCCAAATATTCTTATTAGAGGTTTATGTATATTTAATAAGATGGAGGATGATTGATTCATCTTCTTATATTCTATAAGTTAAGAATTTGATTAATTGTTTGATTTCTTTGTATTAGAATGAGATGATTATTATTATTTTTTTTTTTTTTTTAAGGATTGGATGATTGAAATTATTGTGTTTTAGGGTTTTAGATACAATCTCAAATTATGAATTGTTTTAATTCAAGAAATATCCTGATTTGATCTTATAATTTTTAGATTGATTTAATTAATTAATATATTTTTTAAATGGAGTGTCAAAAGATAAAAAAAAAAAAAAAAAAATTAGAAAAAAAAAACAAATTGCTTTTAGAATTTTTTTTAGATTTTTATAATGGGATGTATTTAGAAAAAAATGTAAAAAAAAAAAAAAAAAAATGGATCGTAAGGAGAAAATCTCCTAGTTTGGAGATGTTTTCTTAGTTTAAGTTTCTTCTTTCTTTTTCAGATAAAAACTAGGATGCTACGATATTGTCGTCCATCCCCATTGCCATCCTGCATTCATTTTTTTGGGTAGGTAGATGCAAGATATGTCATGCAAGTATGCAACCATAATTTAGAAGAAATAAACAGTTCTGTAACTCTAAAATAGGTTTTATTAACTATGAAAAATTAAGAATCATGCCCTTGATAACCGATGAGACCGGCTTTGTAAGTGTTAGCTCACTCTTAAAAAGATGGATTTGGATCAATCTTATCTTTTTAAAACATGTGATTGATTATTAATAAAGTGGTTGTTGAAATAAATCACATCTTAACCACACATTCATTGTAATGCTTATGTGTAATGAAATTAGGAAAAAGATTAGATCAGTAAATAATCAAAATTCTAAAAAGATAGGCAAAAGATACGATTATATATTTTTATTTTTTTTGATAGTAAGATACGATTATACTTGTAGGTATTCATATCAAATAAGTATTATTTTGAGTCTCATCTCATTTTTTACTTAGGATATTGTTTCACACGTCTTTTTCTCTAAATATGGAAAAAGTTAATAACAATTAATGCTATTGGGATTTGGGGGACTTTTCTCCGTTGATTTTATAGAGAACCCTAAATGAGAATTTGTTACACTGATTGTGATTTGAGAAATACCCTAGGAAGTCAAATCAAATGGTTCAAACATTAATTAATGCATGTTGGGTCTACGACTACTACGTTAATACATGTCTTTAACTTTAAAGGAAACATATGTTTGTTGTTAGTGCTGGCAAAATGGACAGGGCCCTGGCGGGCGACCCAGCCCGTCAGCTTAACCGGCCAGGCCCAAGCCCGTTAAGCTGGCGGGCTAGGCCGGGCCGGGCCTAGATGGCTAGATCGCAGGCCGGGTCTAGTAAAGCCCGCAGGCCTTAAAAAAATTGCAAAAAACAATTTTGGTGGGCCCTAACAGGCCGGCCTGTTAGGGCCCGCCATAATTCAATTTTATTTTTTTCAAAATTTGAATTGAGGGGTGGCTTTTGTAATTAACCAGGTGTTAAAAATTACAATTTTAAAAATCTTTTATAGTTTTTTTTTTCCAATTATACCATAACCTAACATTTTCCTATAAATACCCCCATCACCCTCACTTCATTCTTTACATTTTCTCTACTTCCCTAATCCTTACTCTCTTATTCTCTTTATTCTCTACAATCTCCAACATCTCTCACTCACTCTTTCAACTATTTTGTAATTTATTTTATTTATTTAATATATTATTTATATACTATATACTATTATACTAATATACATTATATATTATATATTTACATACCTCCCACTCATGGATGATTTCTCCAGCATAACCATCAAAGAGAGTTCCAGTAGTAACCAGCCGGCGAGCTAATGTAATTGTAAATACTTAATTTTTTTTTTTTTTATTGCACTCTTTTTCCCTTACCAAGTATCAAGTTTTTATCCCATTGGGTTTTTCTTGGTAAGGTTTTTAACGAGGCAATCATAATTTATAATTTATTCTTTTTACCACAAATTTAATACGAAATTATAAAAATATTATTCATCAAAAACTAATTAAGTGTTGTATGAAATGACAAATATTATATTTCATATTAAAATTATTACATTAATAATTACACAAAATTATTACAATGTATAAAAAAATAATATTATATAAAAAATGTTTTAAAAAAAATTGAAGCCTGTTGGGCTTGGCCCGTTAAGGCCTTAATGGGCCGGCCCATTAAGGGCCCGTTAAAGGCTTAACGGGCCGGCCCATTAATAGCTTAACGGGCCGGCCCATTAATAGCTTAACGGGCCCTTAATGGGCCAGCCCGTTAAGGGCCCGTTAAAGGCTTAACGGGCCCGGGCCTGTCCCATAATGGGCTTGGGCCCAGGCTGGGCTCACCCTTTCGCCAAACGGGACGAGCCGGCCCGTTTTGCCACCACTATTTGTGGTCATTCTCGACCAATCTGATTTTTTTTTTTTTTTTAAGGATAGGGAATGCTATCTACCTTTTCCATTTGCCTTTCCTATTTACCTTTCTCATTCATTGTTTAACACATATACAATTTTTCATTTAATAAAAAGCTCTCACTTTTTGCTGCAAAGCTTGTTTACATCTTTACCCCTTATTAATGAAATAATAGAAGCAACCATCGGGGGTAAAAACGTAAACAAGCTTTGTAGAAAAAAGTGAGAGCTTTTCATTGAATGAAAAAATGTATATGTGTCAAGTACTAAGTGGGAAAGGCAAATGGGAAAGGCAAATGGGAAAGGTAGATAGCATTCCCCTTTAATGAAATATCTGGGTGTGCGTTCACAATTCCAATTAAACTGATTTGGAGTTTGGACCAACTTATTGTCTAATATTTAATTTATGGGGATTGTTAATCTGTGCGGTACAGGTTAACAATTATAATTTTGGGAAATTATTATTCTCCCCCTTGTAGTTTACCGTATTCTCTAGTCTCCCCCATCTAGTTTCAAAATTCTCCAATTCCCCCACTCTCATGCACAAATACAACCAATCTCACCATATAAAAATAGGCATGGGAGGGGGAAAATTGGAGAATTTTGAAACTAGAGGGGGGAGACTGGAGAATACGGCAAACTATAGGAGGAGAATAATAATTTCCCTATAATTTTACTATAATAAGAAGAGAGAAAACCGAAACTAACCACTTAAAACATTAAACTTTTGTTAGTAACCACTTTGAAATTTTAATTGTTAATAACCACTTTTTTAAAAAAATTTCAGTGTATGTCCATAGATTACCAGCCTTGAAGCAAACTTGAAATCATGGGTAAATTGAAATGTCCAAACTTGAAATCATACCTAAATTAAAATGTCAAAACTTGAAATCATGCCTAGATTTGAAATATCCAGGAGGTATTTGTAGGAAATGATCAAAAAAATTATGGACTTATTGTTTTTAGCCACAAGTTTATTTTTATTATTCTTGTTATCTTTGTGCTTGAATTGCCAAAATTGCCCTGAAATTTGTTTTACTTGACCAAAATTTCCCTCCCAAAATTTGTCTCTCTCTTCACCTTATACCCAAATTTGTCTTCAAAATCAGATATTCTCTCTCTCTCTCTCTCTCAGATAACATTTCTCTTCTTTTCCCAAATTTCATCCACCTCCAACCCAAATTTCGTCGAATCTC
The DNA here is from genome assembly GCA_954870605.1 of Acer campestre. Lineage (NCBI taxonomy): Eukaryota > Viridiplantae > Streptophyta > Magnoliopsida > Sapindales > Sapindaceae > Acer > Acer campestre. The sequence goes on from OX940809.1 coordinate 13,054,400, forward strand.
ATCGAATCTGCCGGACCTCTCGTCATCGCCGACCTCTCGCCATCACAAATCCGTCGCTATTGCTGCTATCGTCGAAACCGTCGCACGTCTCGCTGAAGTAGCACCTCTCTCTATCGCTGAACCTCGCGCCATAGCTAAACCTCTCTCCGCCACCGCACTTCTCGCAGTCGCGCAACTGTAGCCGTCGCTCACCTCTGGCCGTCGAACACATCTCACCGTCGCACACCTCTGGTCTCAGGTCTGGTAAATTTACAAACTCTTATTTTGATTTTGATTTGTGTCTGAAGTTTGATTTGTGGTACTGGTTCTAACTCTGATTTTGGTTGTCATTTGTAATAAAGTTTTGTGCTTTAGAATAGTTTTTATTTTATAAATATTACAAAAAAAAAGCTTCATAGGAAACATTTTTGTGATTCAGTCTGAAGTTTGGTGGTGTAGCAGTAGTGTTTGATTATACATGATTAATGAAGCAACATTTAGAATATTTTGTGCATGAGTTTGTCTATTTAGCAGTTGATAATTGTTATTGCAGTAAATTTGACATCAATAGGATAGTCTAGTTGGTTTGATCTCTTACAATTTGGTCAAATTTATGTTTGTTCGTGGGGTATGTGATAAAAAATATATATAAAGTTTGTATCAGGTTAACATGTACATTGCTTCTTCTTTTTATTTTGAGTGTTTGATTACTTAGCAATTTGAAATTGCAAATTTGCGCAATGATTTGTTTTAAATTCTTCTTTTTCGAGTTAAAAAATAATCCGGTGAAAAAGTTGAAGATGGTGAGTTACATTTTGATGATACTGTTCCGGTTGAAGATGCATACGAAACTTAAGTATTGGATTTTGATGGTGAAACTCAATTATTGGATTTTGATGGTGAAACTCAAGTATTGGATTATTTTGTGTGTTATTTACTGGTGCTTGGTTAGCTGGGTGTATTAGTGCTTGTTTTTCATAGTTGATGCCTGCGTGCATCTTTTTTCCTGCAGCTGTTTTGGTGTTTGCTGCTTGTTTTTGTTTCTTTGGGTTGCTTTGTGCTTCTCTTGTTTTGTGTGGGCGTTGCTTCGGGGTCTTCCCTTGTTTTGGTGTGGTTTTCCTCTCTTCAATAATATTGCCTTTCAAAAAAAAAATGATGATAAGGGAACACAGTTATTGGATGTGTTTGAAGAAGAGGTTGATGATGATTGTAAGAGTGAAAGATCCAACAGAACTGAAGTTTTGGACGATGTTGATGACATAGGTATTAATGATACAACAAGAAGAGGCAATGCCAAGTCATTAGAGAATGAAAAGATTCAGTGTTTTTCTGTTTGTGAACACGGAGATAAATTAAAGGTTTAATAGAGCGTCCTGATGCCTTGAGTGGCGAGTCCTGTAACACGGGTGAGTTCTGAATCCTGTCTGAAATAATGAAATTCATGTATATATCTTGTGAATACCTCAGTAAATATATATTTAGTATATGCATGTTTTTCATTGAATCTGTTACAGGAATTCCAAAACATTAGTGGGTGCGATAGAATTTTGACATACTGTTCATTAGGCTATACAATCACTAGTCAATTTAATGAACTTATGTATTCATCCTGTTTCTCAGGATCTAGGCCAAGGTTTACTTCAATTCGGGCCGCATCTTTACGTGCCTCTGGTCTAGCTGCTCGTAGTAGGGCTTTGAAGGGAATTGATAGTGATTTTTGTTCAGTCTCGACTAGTGGTCTGTCTTCTGATCAATATAAAGATCCAGTTAGAAAAGGATTTTATTCGGGCAGTCAAAGAAGAAAGATTCAAAGAAGCAAGCTTCAAGTCTGGTGTTTGTTCATTGAAGTATTGGATTTAGCTTTGCTTGCTTTTAACTTGTTATTTTTAAAGTAAACATTTCATATTTGGATATTCCAAAGTGAACCACGGGACCCCAACAGATACAGAGCATCATGTACTGGTTATATATATATGTACTTGAAGTGTCCTAAAAAATGTCTATTTTGCTTTGGCTTGGTGTTTCCCTCATTTTAATGATTTGTAGAATAAGGGTTGAAGACATATGCAATACATTGAGAAAAGTTAGTGTCATTTGAAGGCAATGAGCCGATGACATGTAATTTGAAACTTAATTGATTTTCAAGTTACATGTAAGTCGTATTATATCAGTTTGTTTCAAATTACATGTCAGTTGCAGTTCAAGTTACATGCAAATTAATTTTGAAGTTACATGCCATTTGAATTTCAAGTTACATCAGTTAATTTTAAAGATACATGCCAGTTGATTTTCAAGTCACATGTTAGTTAATTTTCAAGTTACATGTCAATTGATTTTCAAGATACATGCCAGTTGATTTTCAAGTCATATGCTAGTTGATTTTCAAGTCACGTGTCAATTGATTTTTAAGTTACGTACATATCAATTGATTTTCAAGTTACATGCTAGTTTAATTTCAAATTACATGCGTGTTAAATACCAACTATTCGAAGTTACATGCTTTTCAAGTTACATGCTTGTTGCATTCCAAGTTACATGTTAGTTGTATTCGAACTTATATATCATTTTCATTCCAAGTTACATGTCAAGTTTGTTTCAAGTTACATGTCCTTCGTGTTCCAAGTTATATGCCACTTGACAGTTGTATTTGAAGTTGCATGCCAATTGTATTTGAAATTAATTAAAAAACAAATATCAAATAAAAGAAAAGAAATTAAGAAAGAGATTCAATAGATAAATTACAAGAATGAGAAATGAATAGAAGAATCATTATTTGTAACTGAATCTCTTATTGCATATGTCGACGGATACAAATAGTAGCAAAAAGATTACAAGGCATCTTCTATAGACCTCATTTAGAATAGCTGAATATATTCATCGAACCCATGTTCAGAAAAAGAAGCACGACAAAACCATATAGACAAGGGAAAAACAAGCCAAGAATACAAAGCAAAACCAAATCAACACAACAAAACAGAGCTAGCCCGACCCACCAGCCAATAAGAAGCAAAAATTAGCAAACAACCCACCAGACCACCCATTTATTTATACGTCGGTGGTGGATTTTTTTATCCACAAATTCCTCGGTTTTATGAGGAAATCCTCATAATTTACATGCCAGTACAAAAATGTTACATGTCAGTACAAAAAAAGTTAAATGCCAGTACAAACAAAGATGTTACATGTCAGTAAGTTACATGCCAATACAAAAACGTTACATGTCAGTACAAACAAGGATGTTCTTGTAGTGTAATTCTGAGTACTTGAGTACTTATGATACCATACACACTCAAGTGTAAAACGAATTGATTTAAAAAAAAAATGAATCGAGTTAACATATTCATTTACTAATCTTCTTCCCCATCACTATACTAACATCAAACTATAAATTTAAAATCAACAATAGCTACAAACAATAAACCCAAATTCAATATCCAATTTATTTTCAAATACATATCCTAATTAAATACAAAGAATTGACATCAATGATCAACTAATGGCCAATGCTTCTCTAAGTATTCATCGAGCATTCTTACATCATCACTGATTGTTTTGGTTTATCGAGGGAATCATCTTTTATTGGGCAACAAATTAGACATAAATAATACAAAAATCATAACTAAGGGATGGATGTCCCATATCAAAAACAGTATAAGAGCTTCAAAATTGGATGACCGCATCCTTTACATTCACCAAACACTTCCTAATGTCATCACGACGTCTAGACATCTAGTGTGGTTTCGAAACAGGACAAGATCCAGGACTTATATGGATTGGAGAAGTACTAGCTATGAAGTGCTTTTCATTTTCTAGATCCTTCAAGATGGGGAAAAAACTAAACTAGACAATGAATATATATATATATATATATCCAAAAGTCATTAAAAGCCAAATTGAAAGTGCTGGAAACATCTAATGTTTCCTCTATTTAAACAAACGCCAAAACAAGTTGCTTATTAAAAAGAAGCTCGTAGACATTTGTGTATCCAATTCCGAACAAATCAATATTTGAAGCAGTTAAATTAACCAGCACAATTGTTAATCTAAAATGACCAAAACTATCTCCCAAACAGCCAAATAACGATCCAGATCATAGTTTAGCTGTTGGTCCATAAATAGAAGCACATACAATCGAAATAGAAGAAATTGATGCAGGTGCTTCTTTGTCATAATTTTTTTTTTTTTTTTTGAAAAACAACCAAATTTATTGAATAATAAAACCCCTGGGGCAATAAAAACATACAGCTGCATCAGTCCAGAAGAGAAACCAGACCACAAAACATTCAGCTAAAACAGAAGGCAAAGAACTAGGCCTTGAATACACAAACCCAAACAAAACACCCACAACTAGAAAAGAAAGCTAGCAAGACATAACAACAGAAGACGAAGCATAATTCAGCATTTAACCACCAGCACTAAACACAACAGACAACATATAGCCAGAAAAAAAAAATGTTAATTAAATATGTCATAAATATGTTAATTAAATATGTGAATCTGAACTCAAATTACTTAATAATTTAGTATCAACATACATCAATTTTTTTTTATTTTAAAGAAACCCTATTTTTTAATCCCATAAGTAGAAGCACATACAATCGAAATAGAAGAAATTGATGCCGGTTAACTCACCGATAACTGAAGACGGCGTCGACGAGTGAGGGCGACGGCGTTGATAAGCAAGGACGATGGCGTCGACAAGCAAAAGGAGCAGCTTCGACGAATGAGGACAGCAGCAGCAGCAGCAGCAGCTACGTCGGACGGTAGCTGAAGACGGCGTCGATGACCGAGAGTGACGGCATCGACAAGCAAGGGCATCAGCACCGACGGCGAGAGGGGCGGTGGATTCGGCGAAACCAGCTACATATTCAATTCAAAGTGTGCCTTTTATAGGCTTCTCAAAATAACAACATTAAGCTAGAAAATAGGAAACATGAAAGTGGTGCGTGAAGCACTATACAAACAAATGACAACTAACTCATTCCACTACACAACTGCCAACTATCACATTCCACTAACTTGCTCCACTAACACACTAACAAGAACCATGCATTCACGTGTACAGTACACATCATTGGATTATGCACATATCATTCCATCCTTCCCAAATTGTCCTTGTCCGCAAGGACGAAATCAGGATAGGTCATGGAAAAACGCTACTGAATTTTCCATATAGCATCTTCGAATGATACCTTCCCTTGTGAATTATACATTCCCTTGTTCTTCAGTTTGCCAACAACTCGAATGGTCTGTTGATGGTTGGTTCCAGTCATAACATGGAAGGAAATTTCCGGAATTGGTTTTGTGAAAGCTGATTCGTTAGGCAATTCTTCGAGTGTGGCAGAAAAATCTGGTTCACTTTTTTCACTCCTTTCACAAGACTCTTGGCTTGTAATCCGACAGAACGAAACATGTGTAGTATAAGAAGATGGGGTAAATTTTTGGTTGGGTGGGAGACCAAGCAGACTAGCGGTGGTGTTGGAGCGGGAAGTGTTGGATTGGTTAGGGGGGTGTGCGGATTCTCCAGGTGCGTAGGGGTTGATTTCTCTGTCTACTAGTTTTTGAAATTGAGTGACCCGTAAAGCATGCAAGTCGGTCATGATTGTTTGCAAGGTAGCATTAATTTGATCAAGGCTTGACTCATGTTGAGCCAAGATTTTATAAACTGCCTCTATCAAGGCTTGACTCATGTTGGCAAAATTGCCTCTATCTATCTCCTATCTCTTCTCTAAATTCTCTATATGTATTTTCCAGGATCGGAAATATACATACTATCCTAAATTCTCTTTATGTACTTTCCAGGATCGAAAAAGTACATAACACAATCTCTCTCTTTTTCTCTTCCTTTCTCTCTTTCTCCGGTTGTTGCCCGACAGAATTCAATTGCACCTGACAAAACAAAACCCTCTTTTTTTTCTTTTCTTTTTTTTTATTCTTTAATTTCAAATTTAGGGGTAATTTTGTCCAAAAGTGGTCAAAAGGCACAAAAATAATAAAAAATAAATAGTTTGCTAAAAACAATAAGTCCATAATTTTTTTGGCTCATTATGGTTTCACCCCAATGTCCAAACTTGAAATCTGGACTAAATTGAAATTTTTCCTTTCTTCTTCTTCCACTTCTTCTTCCTCAAACATTAGGTTTTTTTTTTTTGTTTTTTGTTTTTTTTTTTTTTGTTTCCCTTTTCTTGCAGATCACCTCGTAGGTGAAAGGGAATCGATTTCGTCTCCGGCGAAGCAGCAGCGGACGAAGAGGAGGCAACGCACAAACGGCAAAGCAGCAGCGCAAGCGAGGAAGCACCAGCAATGAACCAACAGCGAGCGAAGCCACCATCGCCCGACATGGCCACTGCTGTGAAGCCCAGAAGGTCGCTGGTGCTCGGCGACACCTTCGCCGGCACTCAACAACCCTTAAAGCACGCCGACGAGAGAGATCGAGGAGAGAGTGAGAGAGACATCGGGGAGAGAGAGACCAAAAGAGAGAGAAAGAAAAAAGAGAAAGAAAGAGAGTGTGTTTGAAGACCCTTTTTATATGAGGGCTTTCCAGTGATTTCTCAAAAAAATGGTTATTAACAAATAAAATTTCGTTTGTGGTTAAAAACAAATTTCCCATAGTATGTGTGGTCAGTTTTGGTAATTTTCACTAATAAGAAACTTATTAATTATATAATCATTGTATTAATTATTTTATTTCTACTAATTCATTTAATGAGTTTCTTATTATAGTAAATTTTTAGTTGTTAACATGTGCCCTTAGAGCATAAATTAGCACTACCCTTAATTTATTTGTTAAAAGTTGTTTTAAAGACTCAAAGCTCCTTTATAATCAAAACTAGCGATGTTTGAAAAAAAATAAAATAATAATAAGAATTCAATTTGAATTTCTGTTTTTTATTTGTAATTGGCGCTGACAAGGACTTTAACCTGGATTCTGAGTTTTTGAAATTTCCAATTTGCTACAGTAGATAATGACATTACAGTTGAAAATAAAATAATAATTCTTTAATTACAACTTTACGTCTTTACTTGATAGAAAAAATAAAAAAATGCAAGAATATTCTAGTACTGTAGTACCACCAAACACAGGCTTACTGGTCACAACATCCATGCACGGTTTTTGATCTTCTATAAATTACAAGTACGCTAGCAGCCATAATAACAAATCTTTTAGAATATTACCCAATTGATTGAGTGTGTTGACTTGAATCACTTGATCAAATTCATTCTAAGATGTTCTTCGTTGTCTTCTTCGAATCTCTACTCCTCGTATCTCTGGGTTTGTTTGGGGGGCAGTTCTTTGTTGATGCTCAGCAGCTGCTTCCTCAGTCTGAAGGTATATATATCATAATTTGTTCCTTTAAGTTTACTTGTTATTAATTGTATGTTGTTGTTCTTTGTTCTATATGCATATGTTGTTTATATATACTTTGTTTTTGCCAATAATAATCTAGCTAGAGTCACCAAATTAAAGTGATCATATTATCTTCGCTATGTGGTCATAAACAAATTCCATTTAAGAAAGATGATTATTTTTAGCGATTTAGCAATTTTCACGGATGGAGGAAGGAGGAAGGAGGTATATATATGCCGAGGGTATTATGGTAATTTTAAGGTTAGGGATTGAAATGATATTTTACAATGTGGTTATTAACCGTAACAATTTTCCGCATGGTCATAAACAAATTTCACATAAGAATGAGAGAATTTTTAGCAATTTTCACTAAAAAAAAAAAATAAATAATAATAATAAGCAGAAGAAGAAGCAATATTGGGCTTGGCTGGGTTGTTTAGGCCCACTTAGTTGATAAATATAAACCGTTGGATTGAAAAACTTTGTGATGCTGAATTTGAAATGGTTGATTGTGTTGCGGTGTAGTTGATGCACTGAATGAAATAGTGAAAACAATGGGAGCTACTAATTGGAGTTTCAATGGCAGTGCTTGTGGGTATGAGGTGACACCTGTTTCTGATGCTGAAACAGAACCCACCACAGAGATTACTTGCAGCACTCTTAACAATACACCCCACATTACAACCCTGTAAGTATTCCTTTACCTTTTTCATCTTTGATAGTAATTGTAAGAGTTGAATTATTTTGAAAATATTTTTGTAATGTTGTTGGGTTTTCACTAATGAATTGTGGGTATTTTTTCCATTATCAGAATATTCAAGCGTTGGAGTCTTTCAGGAGTTCTTCCACATCAAGTGGTCCGGCTTCCCCAACTTCAGCATATGTGAGCTATATATACACACTCCTTCACTTACTCATTCTTGTATAATAACAATAATTCATGTATATGTATATATGTATGTATGTATGCATTTGGCAAACTAGGAAATAATATTGTCTTAAATTGCTTTTATATGTATTCTTCAAGTCATTTGTTGAGTATTTTATTAGTTTTTTCCTCTTTAGTGTCAAAAGAGTTGTAACATTCTAAAATGTCTGATTCATTTCAAATGGGAAACCTAATTATTGTGTGCTCACGAATCTTCAAGTTGCCAGTGTTCAAAATTACTTTTTTGAGATTTTCTCTGTCAATTTTCTTTTTAACATGGTATTGGTGGAGCTTATTTGATCGAAAGAGGTTACGTGTTCAAATTTTAAATGATGGAGGCTGTAATAATTTAGGATCTGTTTGTAGTAGATCCATGTGTGTATTTTTGCATGTGTTTCGGCCATGGCCAACTTTTGGGAATAATTGCTTTTCAACAATGAACCACATAAATTTGAAGTCTACATGTGAGTAGTGTAACAATTAAGTTAATGGAAAATGCATGCTCTGATCATTGGTTTATTAAGTATATGCAAGAAAATATCATAAAACTACTCTTGTTTTAATTCACAATAGTTGTGATTTGTTTGGTGATATGATCCTAATTTCTTTATTGTTTCTTATTGGTAATTGGAAAGTTAGAAACCACATTAAAAAATGTGAAACATTCTGAAGTTAGATCAATGTTGTTGGTGGTTTGCAGTGATTTGGCTTACAACTACTTAAATGGGTCAATACCAGTTGCATGGTCTTCAATGCAGTGGAAGTTCATGTAAGCTATATCAACATCTTTCTGATCAGACTAATCAAATACAACACATTTTTTTTCTTGTTGAATTAATCAATAATTGATAATTGTCAATGCAGCTCTCTTTTCGGAAACAGATTATCAGGCAGCATACCAAGCGATTTGGGAAGTATTACCAGTCTCACATATTTGTAAGTTTTTAATTCTTTGCTTATGCAAATTTGTTTGGGGCGTTAATACGATGTCATGGTCACAGGTCAATAACATATATATTTTCGAATTTTATGAACTCTCAAACTATCTATTTTTATTTGACAGAAAGGAAGAACAAATATTGCTTTTTGATTGAGGAGATAGCTTTCCATTTCTAATGCTTATGCTTCCTGGATCTGTGTGAAACTGTGAATGGTTGAATAGTTTTCCTTCTAATGCTTCAGTCACACTTAAGATTATTTTCCAGATATGTGTACATGCATGTGTGTGTGCATATTCTACATATGAGTTTGTTGGAGTGTTTAAACAAAAGTGTTCTATTAGCTACTCAATACATCAATTTACCAGGGACATTGAGGCAAACCAATTTTCCGGGACAGTCCCTACTCAGCTTGGGAAGTTGGTTAACTTGGAAACACTGTAAGTCATTTACAAGGCTTATTTATGTTCAGTTTTTTCCTTGCAAGCAGTGTATTTGTTGAAGTATCAATTAATTTTTCATTGCAGGAGACTATCATCCAATAACTTGACGGGAAATTTGCCAACGGAAGTAGCTGAGCTGAAAAATTTAACAAACTTGTAAGATTTTCATAAAATTATTTTAAGATTACTTTCAAAATTTGGCAGAAGTGTAAGCTGTGTGCCATTTATTGTTGCTTGATGCAGTAGGATTAATGACAACAACTTCAATGGGAGTATTCCAAATATTTTTCAAAGCTGGAAGGTACTCAAGAGGCTGTAAGATCCTATACTTTCCTAAGGTTTTCCAACTTCCATATCCCAGTTCTTGAATGTTCTTGATTGGTTTATATAACTAATGCAGAGAATTACAAGGTAGTGGACTAGAAGGACCTATTCCATCATCCATCTCTGGTTTGAAAAACCTAGAACAATTGTGAGTGAATATTTCTTAACTGTTCTACTACAGTAAATAGAATGATTTACAGCTCTGAGTGCTTAAAAAGATCTATTGATAATGCACTGCTATATACAGGAGGATTAGTGACATAAATGGAACAAATCAGGCCTTTCCTGAGATTCAAAACTTGACCGCACTTACACGTTTGTAAGTTTCTTGCTTATTTATATCATGCTGGTGCTTATTTCCTAAGAGTTGTTATCTTTGACATGACTAACTTTGGATTTACAGAAGTTTAAGGAACTGTAGTATTTCTGGAGAGATACCTCCATATATTTGGGGAATTAATACTCTGCGAGTTCTGTAAGTATGCTATATTTACAATTTTCAATTTGAAATTGGTATATACTTGAAAACTGTAAACCAGGCTTAGCATGTGTGGATGAATACCTCTGCCTTTGTGCATTTGGAATACAATTAAAATACTTCTGTCTTGTGTATCTCATGCATCAGTTGTGGCACACTTAATATAGTTGTATTACCCCAAACATACAAGACATGATATTAAGTAAAAATTGATGGAGATTTAAAGAAGCCATTAACGTCTAAAAATCAAAGAAGACACATCTAAAAAGGATCTTATATCTGCTAGAAATAACAGATCTTGTATTTTTATATGAAATTTGTTAATATCTGCATAATCTGACTAATGGAAAACTGGATTTTTAAGAGTGGACTCCCAGGAAGTAGCTTGAATTGGACTGAAGTTTCATGCATCCTCTACAGAACAAGACTTCTAATGATTCCACATTCTGCGACCTCTTATAAATTGCTATTTCAATATGTCTAATAAAGATGATTTTTACCTCATGTAGAATACCAAAAACAAGGAAGTCAAATCCATGAGGCTAATACCATAATACGTATTTGCAGAGTAACTGATTCTGCACCATTTTCTCAATTAAAATTCTCATCATTTAACATTCATTTATTGAAGTTTAAAATCATCTTGAATGGTTAATCTTAAAAGAAAACTGCTAATATAAAATTTTGTGAATTTGATTATGTAATTGGATATTTCTTTCCAATGTTTGTACTTAACTAGAATTCCGTTTATGTTCTATGCATAAGTTGTGGCTTTCTTACCTAGAGTTCTTTACTCTTGTATATCTACTGATATGCTCTATTGTTGAAAAGCAAAATTAATGTTTACTGCATAAACTAAATAAGCAGATGTTGCGACAACCTAAATTTACCTACATGTTAATAAATTTTATGATTTTTCTTGTGATTTTGGATAGGGATCTCAGTTTTAACAACCTAACTGGGGAACTTTCCAATGTCCCAATCGCTGGGAGTATGAAATTCATGTAAGTTAATGAAACCAAATTTCTAGATCTATGGAGTTTAGTTCACAATGTCCAGCACGCTGACTACTTGATCTCAACTTTATTAGCTTTCTAAGTGGCAACTCTCTCAGTGGGAATATACCGGAATCAATCTTGAGGAAAGGAACTAATGTGTGCGTATCTTATCTCATGGATATTCAATATTTGTATCAGAAAAATATTTCCTTTTCAATCTACTTCTGTTAGAGCAAGATATCATATCGCATACTTTAAGGTGATAATGAGGGGTGATGCACGGTCATCATTTTACTCTGATCCCCCAATCTCTTTTCAAGCACTAATTGTTGTTTTTAAAACAAAGATTAATTTATAGAAGTACATCATCATGCGTCTCTTGATTGCTTCATCATTTTACAGGAAATTTACCCTTCTTATTCTTTCTTGCATTCAGGGATCTTTCATACAATAATTTTAATTGGCCGAGCTCCGAGCAGCCTGCTTGTCGGGAGGCACCGTCAGTATATTTCTCTTTTTTAGTGAACATTGATCTTCTATGTTTACTTCTTTGTGTTATACTATCATGTGGTGGATCTAAGTGCTGATATTCATTGTACTTGTTGTTACTTCACCAGGAATCTAAACCTAAACTTGTTCCGAAGTTCAGCAGTGAAAAACAACTTGTAAGTTTCTTTTCTTGGTTTCTTATTAATACATCAAGAGGTTGCACATAAAATTAGCTATTTCTAGTGGAATTACATGGTGTTTCAATTTATTGGAATTCAAAAACAAATAATATGTTCTTTAACATATTCTCATGAAAACAGTATATCTTGACCTTTAGTAGTGTCTGTATGTGCTAATCTTTCTTTCTTTGACTTAATCAAGGAGTGGAGTTCTTCCATGCCAGAACAATATCAAATGCGATCGATGTAAGTATGTTATTGAAAATCTGATAAGAATATTCTACCTTCAAATTTGTATGTCCAGTTAACAAACTTGTTCTGAGTTTACTTTATTTTTATTCACTCTATTTAAATCAACTTGAGGAGGGTTCTTGAAATTTAACCTTCAAAATTTTCAAGCAATAAAATGAAATTGCATATATTAACATTGTCTTAAAAGCTGTTGGTAAGATAGTCTTTGACAGTTTTTTAACTTTACAGATCGGCACTCCTTCCATATTAATTGTGGTGGACAAAATGTAAAAGTAAATGGCAGCACATTTGAAGGAGATAAAGACATTGGTGGTGGTGCTGCAACATCCCATTTAAATCCTGATACTAATTGGGGATTTAGCAGCACTGGAGACTTCGCGGATGATGACGATGAACAAAACACACGTTATATTGCAGATTCGGATTCATCACTCATCTCTGAATTATACACTAATGCACGGATTGCTCCTCTTTCACTTACTTATTTTGGATATTGTTTAGCAAATGGGAATTATCTTGTGACTCTACATTTTGCGGAGATTGTTTTCCCAAATGATACCACATTTCACAGCCTTGGGAGGCGGATATTTGATATTTATGTTCAGGTAAATTAATCACGATTGATGCCAAATGATGTTGATGGATTGATGAGATAATGGATGCTGGCTTATGAAATTTGGCCATTGTTGTTCAATTTTAATTTACTATCTTTCCTTGCACGTTATCTAAACATGTGCCATGTTTCAAGCTATGCTTGTAAGAGTCATTCTTTGATTCACAGTTTTAGATGGAATTCGCTCCTTTTAGGAAATAACATACTAAAAGGGTGTGATTGAATTGGCATGTTGCAGGACAAATTAGTTGAGAAGGATTTCAATATAGAAGCAGAAGCTTCTGGGGTTCTTAAGCCTATTTCAAAACCATATAATGTCACTATTGCAAATAACAGTTTAGAAATACGTTTCAACTGGGCTGGGAAAGGAACTACAGCAACTCCTAAAAGGGGAGTCTATGGCCCCCTTGTATCAGCTATTTCCGTGGTGGATCCCAGTGAGTGATTTTCTCCTTCTCTTTTTGATTAATAATATACTATATTTCTTAGTCCTGTTCAATATGATTATAGTTGCTCTTAGTTGCTCTTGTGGCGTGAAGTGTAAAGCATACTGTTACATTAACCGTTAGTTGCATTTATGCATTGGAAAATTGTTGAAAATACATTGAAAATCAGATAAATTAATCATGCTGTTATATTCTACTAAGAGCAAATATAATTTTATGAGTAACATGACTTTCAGTTTTTGAGACAATTAGTAATTTTCCAAGTGACAAATTGTAACTATTGCTTGATGGGTTGTTTTCTGCAGACTTTAAACCTGGAAAGAAGAATATTGCATCTATTGTTGTTGGTGTTGTCGCAGGATTCTGCGTCTTAGTCTTGGTTTTGGGTATCCTCTACTGGAAATACTATGTCAGAACTAAGAGCAGTAAACAAACAGGTTTGGGCTTTTATCAAATCGAAATATTTCAACAGAACTTCTGTTTGCTGTTCAATACATATTCAATGCAAAAAATGTCAACGGTGAAAAAGCAGAATCTTTTAGCAGCTTTAACAATGTCAACTTTCTTCTTGGGAGCTTTTAAATATGTAATTCAAAGAGTTTATTTTAAGGATATTTAGTCCGAGATTTTTTCAGTAGATTTCATGAATCATATGAACATTTTATCTGCTAAGTTAATTATATTCTGCAACATTTATATTAAACATTTAAACCATGTAGGATATCTGTTCAACAATTTTCATTTTCCTTTTCAATTTTTCTCGAAACTTGGAATGGTTATTTTGTTGAGTTATGAAACGTGTTCAAGATCTATGCAAATTCATCTTGAATTTTATTTTGCAAATAATCAAATAAATAATGAATCTGGAAACTAATTTAAACCAATCTTCTCTTTCTTCCTTTTGGCAGATCTTAAAGGATTATATCTACAAACAAATTCTTTTACTTTGAAGCAAATTAAAGCTGCCACTAACAATTTTGATTCCCTGAATAAAATTGGAGAAGGCGGATTCGGACCTGTTTTCAAGGTATACCAAACCTTTGGTCACCATAATTATCCTTCTTAATACAGAAGTTCCTACAATTGTTCTGCTCAAAATATATAGTATACACCTATTTTTCATGACTGGCATGCAGGGTCTGCTAAGCGATGGTACCATAATTGCAGTGAAGCAGCTCTCTTCAAAATCAAAGCAGGGAAATCGTGAATTCTTGAATGAGATAGGAATGATTTCATGTTTGCAACACCCAAATCTTGTGAAACTTCATGGTTGTTGTATTGAAGGGGATCAATTATTGCTGGTTTATGAATACATGGAAAACAATTGTCTTGCCCGAGCTTTATTTGGTAAGTTAAATCTAGTGACATTTATGTGATTGATCATATTGGAGGAGAAAAATAAAAATAGGAAATTGATAATTACGATCGGGTAGATAATTATTTTTGTTCCTAAGTAATACTTTTTTGAATGGTTATTTAAAGGTCGCAATAATTGCCAACTGAAACTGAACTGGCCAACGAGGCAAAAGATCTGTCTCGGGATAGCTAGAGGACTATCTTTTCTTCATGAAGAATCAAGATTCAAAATTGTCCATAGAGACATCAAAGCTACAAATGTTTTGCTTGATAGGGATCTGAACCCCAAAATATCCGACTTTGGGTTGGCCAAGCTTGATGAAGAGGAGAAAACCCACATCAGCACTCGAGTTGCTGGAACAATGTACGTCTCTATAATAAAACTGAGATTGTTATATTTCTCTAGAGTTAACCCATGTTGATTTTGACACGCAGAGGATATATGGCACCGGAATATGCACTTTGGGGTTATTTGACCTACAAAGCAGATGTTTACAGTTTCGGAGTTGTGGCTTTGGAAATTGTTAGTGGAATGAAAAATTTGAGTTATGTACCTGACGACAACTGTGCTTGTCTTCTAGATTGGGTAATTCACTGCTTCATGTCCTTTTAGGTTTATAAACTATAGAACTTAAAAAGCATTCTGTGCATGCAAAGAAACGATAACCATGAAGATATGTTCATTTTAGACTGTTACCGATAAGTGAATGGTCACTTTGAAATGCGATGCAAACTTATTTCAGGATGTAGAAATTTTCAATTATTGATGCTATGTTTTTTGCAGGCCTGTCATTTACAGCAAAACGGAAAGCTAATGGAGCTAGTGGATCCAAAGTTGAAATCTGAATTCAAGGAGGAGGAAGCAGAAAGGATGATTAAAGTATCTCTCCTATGCACCAATGGTTCACCATCACTAAGGCCAACTATGTCTGAGGTAGTTGGCATGCTGGAAGGAACAACTAACATACCAGACGCTATACCCGAAGCAGGTAGTTATAGTCAAGACTTGAGGTTCAAAGCTATAAGAGACCAACGCTGGCTGATTCACAATCAGAGTTCGGTAGGAAATCATGCCGGTCATCCAACATTAGCTGGGTCCTCTACTTCTGGCCAAGACCTTTATACAGTTAATGAAGAGTCATATTCGAGGTATAAAGCCAGGAGAGACGACAGTTATGAACAGATTGAAAGCAAGAGTTCGGTATCAGATCTCCAACTTTCGACATCAATCCCCTTGTGGACAGGCTCTTCAACATCTGGTCATGATCTTTATAGCAACCATTTGAGTTCCAAGTAACATATAAGGTGTTTTTTTTTCCTCCCTGTATAATTTTGTATGAGTGAGTGAGGAAATTGATAGGAATTCTTACACGTGATAGAATGTTATTATAGGGACGGATAATTTGTTAATAACTTAAATTTAAATGTAAATTCTTAAGGATTATTTAAAGGATTATTTGTTTTAAGGATTATTTAAATTCTTATACATCCAAAAATGAAATTTTATTTGTTAAAAACAAATTAGAATCTTAAATTGATATTTGTTGGTTTGGTCGAAAAAAGAAATCTGAAAAAAGGAAAAAAAAAAAAAAATGAGAGTACAAGACTCAATTACGAATAGAGATTGACATTAAGGAAATGGGGATGGATATTGATCCCCCATCCCTATCCCCATCCCCATTTCACAAGCCTTCCCCATCCCTTGCGAGTTTGGGGAAGGTATCTTCATCCCCATTTCCTAATTTTCCCATTTTTTTGGTTCCCATCCTATTTCAATTTTGAGGGGATATTGGAAAATGGGGATGTGTCCCCATCCTATTTCAATTTGGAGATGACATTCATTCCCATCCTCCTCCATTTGGGGATGAGGATGGGGACAAATTAAGATTGATAAAAAAAAAAAAAAAAAGGGAAAAATAAATAAATAAATTACCGGTAAGTCTCGAGCCAACCACTCGAGACTCGGTCTAAAAAAAAATAATAATAATAAAAAAAAAAAAAAAAGGTCAATTTTCTCTCGCTTCACATTATCACGAACCCTAAACCCATTAAAAAAATAATAAATAAAAAAAAATAAAAAAAATAAATAAAAAAAAAATTACCCGTTTGTTCTTCCTTGAGAATCAAAGCTCAAACCCTCAAGGCAGAAAGCGAGAGCCACAAATTGCAATGGCTTTGAAAACCCCTCTTCGTCTTTCTTCTTCTTCTTCTTCGTTTTTTTCTGCTTTAAAATGTAAACATTTCTCTCAAATATCCACCAACTCAAATTCCAAAAGTGACCTCACTTCATGTCCAAATCCAGAGGCACTTGACAGATTCCTCAAAGATAAATGCAGATCAGGTAACATCTCTCCCGGTGAAGTCATTACTTTTTTGATTGCTTGATTCAGAGGCAACCCGCTCCTCACATTTCTTCCTTCACTATTTTGTTTACTGCTCTTGCCAAGAATAACCATCATCATACTGTTATTTCTCTTTTTAAGAAGTTCAACTCTACTCGGTTGTCGCCAAATTTGATTATTTTCAACGTTTTGTTGAATTGTATTTGCAATATGGGTAGAGCTTGTGATGGTTTTGTGGTTTTAGGGAGGATTTTGAGGTTGGGTTTCAGCCCAGATGCGGTGACTTTTACTAGTTTGATTAAAGGTTTGTGTAGGGAGGGTAGAATCATGAACAGTACCCAGTTGTTTAAGAATATGATTGCATTTGGTTGTAGGCCAACTGTTATTACATACGCGACGTTAATAAATGGGCTGTGTCGAACAAGAAATACAAGTGTTGCACTTAGGATACATGAACAAATGGTTAAAGGGAATGGTGAAAACGGGGTTATTTGTAGACCCAATATTGTTAGTTATAGCAGTATGATTGATGGTCTTTGTAAGGATGGATTAATAGATAAGGCTAAGGATCTCTTTTCAGAAATGAAAGGTATGGGAATCAGTCCAAATGTAGTTTCTTATACTTCTTTAATTCACGGTTTGTGTTGTAGCGGTAAATGGGAGGAAGCTAAAGATTTGATTGTTGAGATGGTGGATCAATGTGTGCAGCCTGATGTTGTGACATTTAGTGTGATTATAGACGAGCTTTGCAAGAATGGGAAGATAGACAAAGCAAATGAATTGTTAGAATTAATGATTAAGAGAGGAGTGATGCCCGACACGATTACTTATACCACATTGATAAATGAGTATTGCAAGAATGGGAAGATAGACAAAGCAAATGAAATGTTAGAATTAATGATTAAGCGAGGTGTGAATCCCAACACAGTAACTTATAACACATTGATATATGGTTTGTGTTTGGCAAATAGAATTGATGATGCGAGGGAGTTGTTTGTTTCTATGACAAATAATGGATGTAAACATGATGTTTTTAGTTACAACATCATGATCAATGGGTACCGCGAGAAACAAAACATAAATGAAGCCATGGGTCTTTATAGGGAGATGGTTTCAAAGGGAGTTGTACCAGATGTTGTTACGTATAACACCTTGTTAAGTGGCCTTTTCCGAGCTGGTAAAATTGGGCATGCAAAAGAATTGTTTTCAGAGATGCGACATAAAAATTTTATGCCTAATGAATATACATATAATATTCTCATCGATGGGTTATGCAAGAATGGTTGTATTACTAAAGCAATTGAAATATTGCATACTTTGAAAAAGGGTAAGTTTAATCTTACCATTGAAAGCTATAATTGCCTCCTAGATGGATTGTGTAAGACATGGAGGCTCGAACTTGCTTGGAAGCATTTTCACAAGTTATCTGAAGAAGGCTTAGAACCTAATGTTGTCACATATACTGTCATGATCAATGGGCTTTGTAAATATGGTAAACTGGAAGAGGCAAATGGTCTATTATCAAATATGGAAGACTTGGGTTGTGCTCCCAATGTTTTCACATATAATACACTTATGTGGGGATATTTACAAAATAGCAAGACAACAAAAGTGGTGGAACTTCTACAGAAAATGGCAGAGGGAAATTTAATGCCAGATGCATGTACAGCTTCTATTGTCATGAACTTACTTGTAAAACATGAGAAATATCGTGAATGTTTGAATTGGCTTCCATCATTTTCTGCTAAACTGACCACCGGAAGTTGACATAGCAAGTCTTAAGTGAAGCAATTGTTTGTACTTTGTAGCTTATAAGCCTGACTTGGAGAACCTCCTTAAAGCATGAAGATAGGCTGACACTGCGTCAACGATGATCATTTAATAGTCCAAAGGCAGAAGCCCTTGGCCAACGGTTGAACTTTGGGTCCTACATTTATCAAAATCGATCAGAAACTTTCTCACAATACTGTACATTCTTGCTCAAGAATATGTTGATCGGTTGTCAAAACTTCAGGTTGAGTTTCCTTCACTTTAATTGTAAAATGATTAATGATTCATGTCCTTGCTTGCCTCTGTGTCTGTCTTATTCCACAATATATATCTTATATAAAATTATACCATATATAATGAATGATTTTCACCAACAAATTTGTAATTTGTAATGTTGTTCTATAACAACCAACAAAATTTTGAGGTTCTAGCATGAGTGAAATGTTGATTCTAGGTTATAGATCATTTATCTTTTTTTTAGATTTATGTAAGAATTATAGTTGTTTTAGATTTATGACGAATTTTCTACGTTACATAATATTTAGTTAATCCCATCATTATTCCTAGCCAAATCATTCTTGCGTATTACTTTCTACTCGTGTACTTTGAAAGCTAAGCTTCTCAAAGAGAAATAATTAACTTCTTATCGCTTATTTTGTTATAATGATTGGGTCAATATGCTATTGAATCTTACTCGGCATAAATTCTTTCTCAAAGCTTTTCCCATGCTGAACCTGTGAGTTTATTGTACATTCATTATTTCTGATGCTAAATTAAAACACCTGAAGTTCAAAATAATTACAATTTTCCGGTGAGACACTCTTGTGGAATTAGAAAGTGAAACTTGTAGTAATAGCTTGTTCTTTCATGCTTAGATGCATATTAATTGATGCAACATTCAGATTAGTTCCTTTCAGCCTAATTTTAAACTAAGAAGAAATAAATAATGTTCATTATAGTTTATGGACAGATTGTTTTTAACATTCAAGAACCTCTTTGAAAAGATTGCAAGTTTGAAACAACTGACATTAAATTTTTTTTGATAAACAATCGTCAATACTCTAAGAAGGCTCTAAGAAATATGGAAACTTGCATCAAGGTGAATTCGAAGACGAAGGAGAATCTAACATGTGAGCTCTGAAAGCTACCAACAATTCCTCCGTGTCATTTGTAAATTTTTGATACAAACTTCTCCGAGAAATTCTCCTCGAAGAAAGTCTAGACACAAACAAAGCTTGGCTCCTTAAATAACCTTTTCAACTTGAGAATTTGTATAACTTTATAACTTTTCGATTAGATATAGTAAATTGATTAAATTGGACGTAACTTCAAATTGTTAGGGGTGTTAAATCCCAAACGTTACTTGGGGGACTTGAACCTATTCACTTTGAAAGTTATAAACGTTAGTTAAATCCCAGTAGTTCAAATCAACCGTTTACCATCGTTTTAAAAGTTATATATGATAGTATAAGCGTAACTTTAATTAAACAAGAATTCAGATATTTTTAAAAAAAAAATAAAAAATAATAATAATAATAATAATAACAACTATAACAATAACAAGCCAGATTTATATTATATTTTAACATATGAGTGATGAATGACCGATTGTGGCGAAGAGAGGGCTCACAGGGGCTTCCCTCAATTTTTTCAAGGCTTTTAAAATGATAAATTTTTATCCAAGTTCTAAAACCTTTTCACTTTGACATAGATGGTATCAAGATAAAATAAAGGGTAAGTATAACCCCCGACTTTTGCCCTATTAGAACCGGTCCATGTGTTTTCATTAATGACGGTTAATCCTCTAAAATGAAATTATTATTAATTTTCACCCTTTTGTTACTTTTTTTTGTCCAAAAAATGCGTTGACCGTCAATCCTCACGTTAAATGACTGTTTTATATTTCAATATAATCTGAAAATGACCATTTAACTCTCAAGATATTCATTAAATAAAAAAAATGTTTTAAAAAAATAGAAAAAAAATATATTTAAAAACATGAATGAAAAAAAAAAATGGATTTCCACCGTCCATCTTTGAGATAGATATTGTAGATATCTCTTTTTATTTTTTTAATTTAATTTTAAAAAATAAATTAAAAATAAAAAAAAATTTAATTTTTAAAAAAAAATTGTAAGTATGATGGAGATCCAGATTGGATCGGGTGGATATCCAATTTGTATCTCCACCATATCCATCTATCCATAAAAAATAAAATAAATAATAAATAAATAAAAAACTGTAGATCTAGTGGAGATTCAGATTGGATCTTCACCATCCATCAAATCTATCTCTTTGATCTCCATGAATATCTACCTCCATAGAGATCAAAAAGACAAAACAAAATTAAAAAAACATATATATATATATATATTATTGAGCTTGTGCTTATCTAAATCTCCGTCTATCTCATTTTATAGGCGGTGGAGATCCAATCTAAATCTCTACCAAATCCATCTCTTTGATCTCCATGGAGATCAAAAAACAAAAAATTACTGATGTAGTCTGGCCTAACATCAGTTTACCCCTTCATAAATAACCATTCCCCCAAATGTTAACTTCTCGTTAAAAAGGTGGCATTGGTGTTAGACTGTTAGATTTTAAGGATAGTTTGGTGATTGAAAAAAAAAAAAAATGAAATGAAATATTTAAGAGCATTTCTGATGCAAAAATAGTTTGCATATCAAAAATCATTGACATGACATCAATGTCAAGAGACTTGCTTCCTAAGTGGCATAAAGATAGACTTGATAGACAATCAACTTAAAATTTGGTCTCCAATGTTCCGGTTTTAAAAACATTTATTTTTTAATGATGTGTCCAATTTTTTTTTTTATATTTATTTCCTTATGAAAAAAATAGATGAAAAGTTAATGTCAGTTTTAAATATTTGCTGAGTCAACCGAAAAAATAGTTGTGTAACAGGTCGTCTGAAAGTAGACGGTCATGTTGACAATGTCTAATATATATTTTGCCATATCAACGTGAAGTTGAATATGCATAGTTGCATTGGAGATATATTTTTAATAAACTGTCTATTTATCCTATGTGGCATTTTTTTTTTTATGCAACCATGGATTGTGAAAAAATTGGATGTCAACTAGGATGGATAGACATTGAGTTCAAATATACTTCTCCAATGCAATCATCACCATTCAATGTCAGCTGATGTGACAAAAAATATATATTAGACATTATTAACACGACTGTCTACTTTCAGATGGTCTATTGCACAATTATTTTTTTTCGGTTGACTCAACAATATTTTAATTACTGTTGCACAGTATTTAAAATTGACATTAATTTTTCATCTAATTTTTGTAAGAAAATAAAATATAAAAAAAAAATAGGAAAAAGAAATTGGACATGTCATTAAAAATATATATGTTTTAAACAGAAGAATTGAAAATCAAATTTTGAGTTGATTGTCTATCAAGTCTATATTTATATCACATATGAAACAAGTACCTTGACATGATTGTCATGTCAACAATTATTGGTATGCATGCATTAGAGATGCTCTAATATATCTCTCCAAATCTCTCTCATCTGCCTCTTTTCTCTGTAAAGGAAAAAGGGACCTTTTTTTTTTTTTCTTGTTTTCAATTGAAACGAAAGTTAATGTTAGGGGAGAAAATGCTATTTTTGAAAATAGGAGGGGTAAAATAATGTTAGGCTAAAGCCGCTAAAAGCTAGGGAGCAAAATAATAAAAGGAATGCCAAAGTGAAAATTGCCAAAACTAACCACATATATTATGGGAAGTTTGTTTTTAACCACAAACGAAATTTTATTTGTTAATAACCATGTTTTTGAGAAATTACTAGAAACCTCTCATATAAAAACCACCCTCAAAACACTCTCTCTCCTTTTTCTCTCTTTTCTTTCTCTCTCCTCTCCTCTCTCTCCCCCATTCTCTCTCTCTCTCCCTCTGTGTCACCGAGCGTCGACATCCTACTGGGTTGCATGACAGCGCCATCGTCGTGCTAGTGGGCCGTGTGCGCTACTGCTTCGCCGATGGCCTGTGATTACGGCCGTCGTCGATTGCTGCTTCGCTTCGCCGTCGTCAAGCTTCGCTGTCGTCCTTCTGCGCGCTACTGCTATTGCCGTTCACCTGGGATTACAGCCGTCGGAGATCCCCTCCGCCGGCGATGTGATCTGCAAAAAAGGGGAATTAAAAAAAAAAAAAAAAAAAAAAAAAAAAAAACCTAATTGTGAATTTTGGGAATTTAGGGAAGAAAGGATATCAAGTTTCACATATTTCATTTTAGGCATGATTTCAAGTTTCAAATATTTCATTTTAGGCATGATTTCAAGTTTCAAGTTTCATTTTAGTCATAATTTCAAGTTTCAACATTCAAATTTTTAGCCATGATTTTAAGTTTGAGGTTTTTTTTTTAAAAAAAAAAACTAATTTCAAGGGTATTCTAGTAAATTATGGACATACAGTAAATTTTTTTTGAAAAAGTGGTTATTAACATAAGTTTAATAATTCAAATGGTTATTTATGATTTTCTCTCAATGCCAAATATACTCTCTCAATCCACTCACTCTTCTTTATTTGACACATATCAGTATTTTACTTTTTGACATGAAATTTTAACCATAATATATAGTTTGTCTACTTATATTACTTACAACTAAATCATTCTCTTCCCAAATTTCCCTTTCTTTTTAACAACTATAATTTTAATTTCTTTCATTTAATTCTTTTTTCTTTTAAAGATGAAATCACCTGATTCTTTTCAAAAATCCTTTTTGATTTTTTCGAGGTTTTATTCTTTCTACTCCTAAACTTCATTTATACTCCTTAAAAAATATAATTTATTTCAAATATAATTTGCAATCTCTTTCATCTAATTCTTTATGAAATCCTTTTGAGATTATTATTATTAAAAAAAAAAACATTTTTGGATTATTTTTTTTTTACTTCTAAACATCATTTATTTATTCTCCTTAAAAAAACATAATTAGTTAAAAAAAAAAATTTATATTGCCATTTATTTCATTCAACATTCATTTAATATGAAAAAATTGATTGTAAAAGTCATTATATATATATACTGTCTCGTTCACTTCAGTGCATACTAATGTAACTACATCAATACCAATACATATGGACCACTGATTATGGAGAAGCTTTGACTAGTGCATACACTTTAAGTCAAAGTATGTAAATCTAATGGTCCACATCCAATGCATTAATGAAGTTATTTCAGTGCGCACTAACGAAGTTATATCATTGCGCACTGACTCAAACATTTATATATATATATATATATATACACACTATCAAACATAATTTAAAACAAAACAAAAAAAAACAAAACAAAACAAAACAAAAAACCTCAAAAAATTTTTTTTTTTTTTTTTAATTAGATGAAAGATATTATAAATTATAGTTTGTAAAAAGAAAAGGACAATTTGGGAAGAGAATTGTTTGTTTGAGTTGTAAATAATATGAGCAGACAAACCATTTATTATGGTTCAAGTTTTATGTGAAAAGGTAAAATACTGATATGTGTCAGAAAAAAAGAAGAGTGAGTGGATTGAGAGAGTGTGTTGGGGGGGTATATTTAGCATTACTTGAATAATAATGTTCCTAAAATAAATCATTAGAGAAATGAATGAAATATTATTGATGTTATATTCTTATTGTTTTTTTTTTTTTTTCAATAATATATTTTTATTTTACTATCCTTCTAGGTAGAAGAAAGGAGTTGTTTTTTATTCAGTACTAGAAGAATTAAATCTTAAAAATAGATTATAAATGAAATAATAATTAATAAATAAATAAAAAGAATTCATGAATATTTTTAAAATGCCCTTTTTAATATATATTTTTAAAAATATTCGGATTATATATTATTTTATATAATTAAATATGGTGAAATTTAAAAACAAAACATTTGTTAATGTAATTTGAGATTGGTTGTTGATGAAAAAAATCAATAAATTAAAACATTCATTATTAATTAGTTGGTTTTAAGTAATGACAACTTTATTCCTGATCAAAATAAGATGTTAAGAACTTCCATAATCAGAAGTCGAATTTTACAATATTGCCAATTAAATTACTCTTACGTCATAATAATTCAAATATGTGCTTTTGAACCAAATTTGAGAGGAAAAGAAAGGAAATGAATCCAAAATTAATGATTTTATTTTCTATATCTCAAAACTAATCATATTAATATTTGGTATTCATATGCCAATGACCTCTTGTCAATGTAGTGTGACTCTCCAAAGTGATACTCCACCACCAAGGTTCAATGTCAAGGCATGCATGTATATATATATACATATATTCATTGTCCCACCTTAAGTGTGGGTGATCTCTCCCCATTTGTGAGAGCAGTTGTCCAGGCTGTGCTAATAGAGCTTATTTCTCGAAGGTCCTGGCAGTTGTTGTAATTCAAATATATATATATATATTGGTATTCATATTGTTAAAAGAATATTATTTTCGTAAATAGAAAAAAAGTATTCATTTATTTCTCCCCTCCAAATAAGATTGGTTTCCTTTCCTTTTTATTTATAAACATCCAAACAACAATCATTAAAAACACTTCATTTTTCTTTCCTTTCCTTTCCTTTCCTCATTTACCTTTTCTTTCTTTTCTCTCATATTCCACCAATCCAAACACAGTGTTAAAGTCTTAAAAAAGCATTACATTAAATTAAATCAAATCATCATTATTTTTATTTTTAAAACAACTTTATTTATTAATTCCTTTAAAAAAATTTTAAAAAATCAATAATATTAGTTTTTTCTGGCAAAAAAAAGGGAAACCATTATTTTGCATTTTTAAGTCATTAAATGGAAAAATAATGAATTTCTAAAAAAGAAAAAGAAAAATGAAAATAATGGTCCGCTTGTAAAAGTGTCATCAAAGATTCAGTTGGGCCAAACATGTATAATATGTGACCCGACCTAGCACAAAAGAAACTCTGGATCCAAACCCGTCCGGATCCGACTCGGATCTAAAGAAACTCTGTAGTTGTTTGGCACTCGACAGAAAAAAAAAAAAAAAAAAACACTCTCTCTCTCTCTCTCTCTCTCTGCAATGGCTTTCAACACCCCTATTCGTCCTTTATTTTCTTCTTCATTGTATTCAGCTTTGAAATGTAAACATTTCTCTCAAAAACCCACCAACTCAAATTCCAAAACTGACCTATCTTCATGTCCAACAACTATGCCTCCAAATCCAGACGCACTTGACAGATTCCTCAGAGACAAATGCAGATCAAGTAACGTCTCTCCCGGCGAAGCTAATTACTATTTTGATTGCTTGATTCAAAGGAAACCCGCTTCTCGTATGTTGTGGTTCAATCTTTTGTTTACTGCTCTTGCCAAGAACAAGCATTTTGATACTGTTATTTCTCTTATCAAGAGACTTGATTCAACTGGGTTGTTGCCAAATTTGATTACTTTGAACATTTTGCTTAATTGTTTTTGCAATATTGGTAGAGTTTGTGATGGTTTTGTGGTTTTAGGAGGATTTTGAGTTTGGGTTTCAGCCCAGATGCGGTGACTTTTACTAGTTTGATTAAAGGTTTGTGTAGGGAGGGTAGAATCATGAAGGCTACCCAGTTGTATAAGAATATGATTGCCTTTGGTTGTAGGCCTACCGTGGTTACATTTGGGACATTAATTGATGGGTTGTGTCGAACAGGAAATACAAGTGCTGCTCTTAGGATACATGAACAAATGGTTAAAGGGAATGGAGAAAATGGGGTTATCTGTAGGCCCGATATTGTTAGTTATAATAGCTTCATTGATGGTCTTTGTAAGGATGGATTAATAGAAAAGGCTAAGGAACTCTTTTCAGAAATGAAAAGTATGGGAATCGGTCCAAATGTAGTCTCTTATACTTCTTTAATTCATGGTTTTTGTTGTTGGGGTAAATGGGAGGAAGCTAAAGATTTGATTGTTGAGATGGTGGATCAACATGTGCAGCCTGATGTTGTGACATTTAATGTGATTATAGACGAGCTCTGCAAGAATGATAAGATAGACAATGCAAATGAACTGTTAGAATTAATGATTAAGAGAGGTGTGATACCCAATATAGTAACTTATAACAAGTTGATAGACAAGCTTTGCAAGAATGAGAAGATAGACAAAGCAAATGAACTGTTAGAATCAATGATTACGAGGGGTGTAAATCCCAATGCTGTTACTTATAACATATTGATAGATGGTTTGTGTATGATTGATAAAATTGATGATGCCAAAGAGTTGTTTGTTTCTATGAAAAATAACGGGTGTAGACATGATGTTTTTAGTTACAACATCATGATCAATGGGTACTGCAAGAAACAAAACATAAATGAAGCCATGAGTCTTTATAGGGAGATGGTTTCAAAGGGAGTTGTACCGGATGTTGTTACGTATAACACCTTGTTAAGTGGCCTTTTTCGAGCTGGTAAGATTTGGCATGCAAAAGAATTGTTTTCAGAGATGCGACATAAAAATTTTATGCCTAATGAATATATATATAATATTCTCATCGATGGGTTATGCAAGAATGGTTGTATTACTAAAGCAATCGAAATATTGCATGCTTTGAAAAACGGTAAGTTTAATCGTACCATTGAAAGCTACAGTTGCCTCCTAGATGGATTGTGTAAGACATGGAGGCTCGAACTTGCTTTTATGTTATTTCACAAGTTATCTGAAGAAGGCTTAGAACCTGATGTTGTCATATTTCATATCATGATCAATGGGCTTTGTAAAGATGGTAAACTGGAAGAGGCAAATGGTGTATTATCAAATATGGAAGCAGCTAATGCATAACTTTGTTCTGTTATGCCGGTTGGTCCATATGTAGTTGAATCTTTTTTGGAACAAATTATTTCACATGGATTTTTCCATGCTGAACATTTGGGTTTATTATACATTCATTATTTAAAATGCTAAACAAACCCTTGAGTAGAGAACCTTATGTGAATGATTGTACATTACACTACACATTTCTTGTAAATGTAAAAAGAAATCCATCAACAAAGCGTTGAAAGGAGCCCAAAATGTTTCTTAGTGAAAATGGGTGTAAATAACATCTTTTTTTACTCTTTCAAAAAAAAAAATATGGCTCTCTAACAAAATTTTTGACTATCAACTCTTAAGAATAGAAAGAAAGACAAAAGCTTCTAATTCCAATTCATCTTTGTTGTTTACCGAAAATAAAAATAAAAATACGATAATTGATCTATCAAACTATTTTATAATTTTTAAACTATTATATTAAAAATAGAGTGTCGATATTTACAGCCCTCTACAACTATATATACACCCCAAACTTGCTATTTTATCAAAATTCCATCATTGTCCTTAAATATAACTGGACTTTTTTGTTTTCAATTGAAATGAAAGTTAAAATAGGGGAGAAAATGTAATTTTTGAAAATAGAAGGATTAAAACGATGTTAGGCCAAACGTTAGGCAGCAAATAATAATGTCCCTAAAGTAAATCATTAGAGAAATTATTATCAATAATGAAACCATTATTGATTTTATATTCTTTTTGTTTTTTTTGTGTGTGTGAAATTGTGAATAATATATTCTTATTTTACTATCTTTCCTTTTAGAAGAAATGAGTTGCTTTTTATTATTATTATTATTTAGTACTAGAAGAATTAAATCTTAAAAATAGATTATAAAGGAAATAATAAATAAATATAAATAATTCATCAATACTAGAAGAATTAAATCTTTAAAATAGATTATAAAGGAAATAATAATAAATAAATAAAAAATAATAATTCATGAATATTTTAGCAACAAAAATCTCTTCCACGCTTTATCGTATGAAATGGGTCCACAATTATAATGTAAGAGAAAAATAAAACCCGTATAGGAAACAAAACGAAGTTGCTTTAATCACCGAACCGGCTAAATAAACAAGCAAACTCGACGATTCTAATGACTCACC
This sequence comes from Acer campestre, assembly GCA_954870605.1. NCBI lineage: Eukaryota > Viridiplantae > Streptophyta > Magnoliopsida > Sapindales > Sapindaceae > Acer > Acer campestre. Next base: position 13,083,215 of record OX940809.1, read on the forward strand.
CAGTGACTCAACTGATTCCACTGAGTCACTCACGCGGATGTCATTCTCAGTCGTCACCGTCGACTCCTCGTTCTCGACACTCTCGTGTGGTGCCGAGTCAGCTCGGTCTGCTGGACTCAGATTTTCTCTCCAAATCGATTTCATTGTCTATCAACTTCCGATAAATCTTGTAGCTTCTCTCTCCAAAGCTCGTTTTGGAGTCGTCAACTTGGGTTCGGCGGCGAGAGAGCGAACGGCAGGGATCTTGTTGGAGTCTGACGTGGATGGATGCGATTGGTCGTTGGAAATGCAATCGTAAAAAGGGAAATCGTCGAAGGCGTTGAAGAATTCGTCATCGTCGTCGTTTGTTGGATTTGGTGGGTCCATTTAGAAATTTGGATTAGCGTTGGGGTTTTAGGATTTGAAATTTATTTACGGCAAATCAAAGCTGAGAATTTTAGAATGATTGAAGTAAAAGTTTGCGTTTTTTTTTTTTTTTTTTGTTTGCATTTGCGGGACACGTCGGTAGCTTGGATGTTCCCGCCACGTTAGACCAACGGCTGCCACGTATTGCAAGATTACGAAATCTAGTTGGTGAGAAAATCTCATGTAAAACGGTCTCAAACATGTTACTAGTAAGACCGTCCAATAAGATTGTCCTAATGCAAATAATGAAATGTGGTTCAATTTTATTTGACAATCATACCAATGATACGGTGAGACTATCTCACATAAGATTTTCTCACAATAAGACTCTCAACGTGAAAAAATCTTATGTGGCCAATAAGAGCATCGCCAATGCAGTGCCAAATATCTGTGTCAATGCTAAAATTTAGCATAGGGTGTAAAAATCGTCCTCCAATGCAGTGCCAAATTTGGCATAGCAATAAATGCTTATTTTTTAATTACAAAAATACCATTATTTATATTTTTTTAAATGAAAGAATGAATGCATTAATTGAACTTTGCATTGGAGAATAAAAAGAAATAATGAATGCATTAATGATAGATGTTTACTTTTATAAATTTAATTAATAAAATAATAAAAATAGCATTTTATATAGGATTGTGCATTGGAGCACAATGGTAAATTGATGTGTCAAATATAGCATTTTATATTTTTTTTGTGCTAAATTTAGCATTGGCATTGGCATATGCATTGAAGATGATCTAACATGACAAAACTGTTTCATTTAAGATTTTCTTCTGGTTTGGAAGTGATGCTTTTAATAATTCATAAAATATTTGTTTATATTCTATTTTAATTTTTTTTATTAATGACAATTTTAATATGAATTAAAATTGCTAAATAAGATAAAAAAAAATTCTAAAGACAATCCAAATTTTTATTTTTTTTTTAAGAAAATAGCGCTTTTTTTTTTTCATCTTTTGTGTTTTTTTTCTTTTTCTTTTTACTGTTTTACAAACCCTAAAATATCTTCTTCTCTTCTTCCAATATTATAAAGTTTTTCTTGATTGGGAAATAATGGAGAATGATATATGCAACCAGAAGAAAATCATGAATGATTGAGAGACTAAGGGCCTGTCATGCAGGCTATTTTCAGCCTGTTTTCGTTTTTGTTTTTCAAAAATGATTTCGAATTTGTGTTCGGTAACCCTTTTTTTCATTTTATTTTCAAAATACAAAAACAAAATGAAAAACAAAACTAGTGTTAAAAGTGGAAAATTTGAAAAACAAAAAAAAAAACTTGTTTTTCTTGAATTTGTTTTTTGTTTTTCAAAAAAATTAACAAAAAAATTAGGGATAATATCGTTTTAATCCCTATGGTTTACCATATTATCCACTTTAGTCCTCATCATTCCAGTATTGACCATTTTAGTCCTTTTGTGATGTTTTCTGTTAAAATCAGACCACTTGATATGGTCAAATGGTCAAATGACCATTATGCCCTTAATAATGGCTGAGTTGGTTGCAAAGACAATATTACCCTTCAGTGGGGATCCAACCTAGATCTCCAACTAATTAAAAAAAAATTAAAATTGATAGAGTGGAGATCCGTATTGGATCTCCATCGTCCATCTCATGAGATGGACGGTGGGGATCCAATCTGGATCCCAACTAATTAAAAAAAAATTAAAAAAATTAAAAAAATAAATTAAATTGATTAAGTGGAGATCCAGATTGGATCTCCACAATCCATCTCATGAGATGGACGGTGGTGATCTAATCTGGATTTCCACCTAATATAAGAAAAAACTTAAAGTTAAAAAAAAAAAAAAAAAAAAAAAAAAAAAATCTTCATCTATGAGGAAATTTTTTTTAATAAAACAAGATCTGAGATTTTTAATAAAAATCTTCACTATCATCAAACCCGAAAACCCAGATTTTTAACTACATCCACCATTCAACATCTTCATCTTCTTCATCTTCTTCATCAACACCAAAAACACACCCTTAACAGCAAAATCAAAACTAATTTGAACAAAACTATGAGGAAATTTTTTATAATAAAATAAGATCTGGATTTTTTTTTTTTTTAATAAAACAAGACATGGAAAATAATATTTTGAACAACAATTGGAAATCTCCAGATTTTTCGAACAAGATCCGAAAATCTGGAATCTGGAATTTTTTTTTTTAATAAAACAAGCAAACATCAATTTTTTTGCACATCAAACAACAAAATGAAGATGAATCAAGATCAAGAGTATTATCAAATTTGAACAAAATTATCAATTAAAGTACATAAATTTTCCACAATAAATTTTTATCAAGAACAAACTAATTTCATGTTATCAAATAGAACAATATATTAGTGATATAATTCACACAAACACCATCATACATTTATACAAACCCAAAACAAAATCAGTTCAAACTCAAACTCGAACCCAGTTGATCGGTGCTCGGACTCGAACCCAGTTGATTGGCGAACCAGAAGCAACGATGATGACGATGGTGACCAGAAGCAGCGGCGAAGACGATGACGACAACGACCAGAAGCCCGATCGAATGCCTATCTCTTCTGGGGTATGGTGTTTGGGTGGTGGTGGTGGTGGTGGCGGCGGCGGCGGCTAGGGTTAGGGTTTGGTGAGTTGTGGTGGGTTGAAGAAGATGAAGGAGATGAAGGGGAGAGAGAGAGAGAGAGAGAGAGAGAGAGAGAGAGAGAGAGAGAGAGAGAGAGAGGGGCTGGAGATAGAGAGAAAAAGAAAGAATGAATATTAGGGTTTGTTAATATTTTTAATTTTTAATTTTTATTTTAAAATTGTTTTTAATTTTATTATATAATTTGTTTTATATAATTTTAATTTTATTTTTTATTGTTTTAATTTGTTTTATATAATTTTAAAATTATATTTTTTATTTTTTATCAAATTTTAATTTAAATGAAGTTACAGTTTTGCCATTCTTATACAACATTTTGGAAGGGGTAGAGATGATTTTACCATTTTACCCTCGCTCTATTAACGTCAGTTTCAAAATTCTTGACGGAATTGGACGGTAGGGATTAGAAGAGGAATTAATTGAAAACGTTTGAACTAAAGTGGTCAAAACTGGAACGACGGGGACTAAAATGGATAATATGGTAAACCATAGGGACTAAAACGATATTATCCCAATTTTTTTTTTCTTGAACCAGTTCTTCATCTTCTTTCTCCTCCTCTGATCGCCGCCGATCATCGTCGCCTTTTTCTTCTTCTTCTTCCTCTTCCCCCTCCTCTGCTCACTGCCGCTAATCGCCACCGTCTTCTTCTTCTTCTTCTTCTTCATTTTCCTCCTTCTTCGCTCGCCGCCAATCTGGTCTTCTTCTTCTTCTTCTTCTTCCTCCACTCGTCGTCGATCGGCACTGCTTCACCTCGCACCGCCCCACTCGCCGCCGCCGATCTGGTCTTCTTTTTCTTCTTCCTCTTCTTCTTCAGCTGATAACTTTTGTTTAATTTAAAAATTACATTAATTTTTTTAGTTGATTATTTAATCAATTTGTTTATAAATGTTATAATATTAAACAAAATGTAAAAAATTGATATTTCAATTTTCGAAAGTTTTCGGTTAGCCTACCAGACGCGTTTTTTTCGTTTTTATTTTTAAAATACGGATTCCAGTAAATGCTACCAGATGCTTTTTCAGAATTCAAAAATGAAACCAAAAACACTGTTTTCATTTTTATTTTTCTTTTCGAAAAACAACAACTGAAATCAGCTTGTAGGACAGGCCCTAAGAGACACATTTCAACATTGTTTTTTTTTTCTTTCTTTCTTTCTATTTATTTTTTGCAATATCCTTTTTTTTTTTTTGGAAAGTATTCCTTCTTACTATTTGGAGGTTGCATGAAGTTTTTAATGGAAAATCTCTCAAACCATCAAACATGTTGGTTTATAAATTAGTGTGATTTTAAGCTTTAATTATTCTACACTAAAAATTTAATTTGATGGTGCAAAGAATTCAAAAATAAAATAAAATTGCACATGTTACTTCTTTATGTAGAGAATTTTATTCTAAAAAAAAAAATTCATATATTGGTTAATAGAACTTTGATCCACCACGTTAAAAACAATTTATGATGTAAAAGGTTCTCTAGAGAATCCTGAATCCAGCTCCTAAATCCAAATATTCTTATTACAGGTTTATGTATATTTAATAGGATGGAGGATGATTGATTCATCTTCTTATATTCGATAAGTTAAAAATTTGATTAATTGTTTGATTTCTTTGTATTAGAATAGGATGATTGATTGATTGATTGATTGATTTTTTTAAGAATTGGATGATTGAAAGTATTGAGTTTTAGGATTTTAGAAACAATCCCAAATTATTAATTGTTTTAATTCAAGAAATATTCTGATTTGGTCTTATAATTTTTGGATTGATTTAATTAATTAATATATTTTTTAAATAAAGTGTCAAAAGATAAAAGAAATAATTTTAGAAAAAAACAAATTGTCTTTAAGGATTTTTAAAATTTTTAATTTTTAAAATAGGATGTATTTAGAAACAAATGTAAAAAAACAAAAATAAAAATGGGTCGTAAGGAGAAAATCTCCTAGTTTGGAGATGTTTTCTTGGTTAAAGTCTCTTCTTTCTTTTTCGGATAAAAACTAGGATGCTACGATGTTGTCGTCCATCCCCGTTGCAAACTTGCATTCATTCTTTTTGGTAGGTAGATGCAAGATTTAATGCCATGCAACCCTAATTTAGAAGAAAATAAACAGTTTTGTAACTCTAAAATAGGTTTTATTAAATATGAAAAATTAAGAATCATGCCCTTGATAACTGATGAGACCTGCTTTGTAAGTAAGTACTCTTAAAAAGATAGACAAAAGATAAGATTATATATATATATATATAATATTTTCTATTATCAGTTCGTCCTGACAATAAATATATCAGGACGAAAAATGTGGATCACTAGATTTACATACTTTGACTCAAAGTGTATGCATTTGTCAAAACTTCTCCATAATCTGTGGTCTAAATTTTTCTTCATGATATATTTATTATCAGGACGAACTAACAATAGAAAAAATAATATATATATATATGATATTGAGGATACTGGACTTCGTCTAGACACCTATCTGCCTGTTCTGCCTTAACTGCGTGACTCGCCGTGGCCTGTATGTTGGTTTCGCGAAGTATGACAGGTAAGAAACCTCAGCCCACACTCTTATCCCCACACGGATACGATTATAATTGTAGGTATTCAAATCATATGCATATTATTTTAAGTCTCATCTCATTTCATTTTTGACTTATGATATTGTTTCACACGTCATTTTCTCTAAATATCGAAAAAGTTAATGATAATTAATGCTATTGGGATTAGGGAGACTTTTCTACGCTGATTTTATTGACAACCCTAAATGAGAATTTGTTACACTGATTGTGATTTGAGAAATATCCTAGGAAGTCAAATCAAATTGTTCAAACAATAATCAATGGCCAATCTGATTTTTTTTTTTTTTTTTTTTTTTTTTTTGAGGAAATCACTGGGTGTACGTTCACAATTCCAATTAAACTGACTTGAGGTTTGGACCAATTTAATGTTTGATTCTACCTTTCTCATTTGCTTTTCCCATTTTCCTTTCATACTCATTGTTTGACACGTATACACTTTTTCATTTAATAAAAAGCTCTAACTTTTTGCTTTAAAACTTGTTTACGCTTTCACCCCTTATAATTTTACTATAATAAGAAACTCATTAATTATATAATCATTGTATTAATTATTTTATTTCTACTAATACATTTAATGAATTTCTTATTATAATAAATTTTTAGTTGTTAACATATGCCCTTAGAGCATAAATTAACACTACCCTTAATTTATTTGTTATAAGTTGTTTCAAAGACTCTATAATCAAAACTAGTGAAGTTTGAAATACTGTAACAAACTTTTTATTAATACACCTACCAAATTCTAATTTGTATTTTGTTTATATATATATATATATAGATTAGTTGCAACTGAAAAAACTTTTTTTTTCAGAAAAAAAAAATTAAAACTATTTAGAAAAAAAAAAAAAAAGCTCTTTCCGAAAATTTTATAAATAATTATATAAATTTTATCATAATCCCTTTCTTTAAAATAAATACCTTTCTTTAAAATAAATAAATAATAATAATGAATTCAATTTAAATTTCTGTTCTTTATTTATAATGGAGGCGCTGACAAGGACTTTAATCTGGATTCTGTGTTTTTGAGATTTCCAATTTGCTACAGTAGATAATGACATTACAATTGAAAATAAAATAATAATTCTTTACAACTTTCCTTGTAAAACTTTACTTGATAGAAAAATAAAAAATGCAAGAATATTCTAGTACGGTAGTACCACCAAACACAGGCTTACTAGTCACAACATTCACGCACGTTTTTTTTTTTGATCTTCTAACAACAAACCTTTTGGAATATTACCCAATTGATTGAGTGTTTTGACTTTAATTTCATTCTATATTACATAAAAATCAAGATTATTGACACACAAACCAGAATTTTACACTTGATATATATATATATATATATATAGAGTAGAATTTCACATTTTTCATCCCATCACGTGTGGCATGTGAGGTGTTAAATTATGAATGGATACATGTTAATGATGATTTATCTTACTTACCCCATGTATTTACCCACCATTTAACTCCTCACATGCCACATGTGGTAGGATAAAAAATATGGAATTTTAGGTGGAATGTGTAGCATCACCGTGTGTATATATATATAATATCCAATCCAATTCTCTTTTGACTTATCTTCCTGCCTAGCTTGCTTGCCTTTCCTTGCCTTGCCTTGCTCTCTATAAACATATATACAGTACGACAAAAACATGAACTGATCGGATCACCTTGTGTCCTTGACTGAATTTGTTTTTTTTTTCTTTTTTCGTTTTCGAAGATGTTCTTCGCCGTCTTCTTCGAATCTCTACTCCTCTTATCTCTGGGTTTGTTTGTGGGGCAGTTCTTTGTTGAAGCTCAGCAGCTTCTTCCTCAGTCTGAAGGTATATATCAAAATTTGTTCCTTTTAAGTTTACTTGATATTAATTTATCAGAATTTAATTAGAAAACCTTTTTCTATATGCATGTGTTGCTATATATACTTTGTTTTTGCCAATAATAATCTAGCTGGAGTCACCAAAGTGATCATATTATCTTCGCTGTATGGTCATAAACAAATTCCACTAAAAAAGAGATGGTTATTTAAAGCAAATTATCATTGATGAAGGAAGGAGGTTTTTATATGCCGAGGGTATTACGGTAATTTTATGGTTAGGGATTGAAACGATATTTTACAATGCAGTTATTAACCATGACAATTTTCCGTATGGTCTTAAACAAATTTCACATAAGAATGAGGGTCATTTTTAGCAATTTTCACTAAAAATAAATAAATAATAATAATAAGCAGAAGAAGAAGCAATATTGGGCTTGGCTGGGTTTGTTTAGGCCCACTTTGTGATGCTGAATTTGAAATGGTTGATTGTGTTGTGGTGTAGTTGATGCTCTGAATGAAATAATGAAAACAATGGGAGGTAATTGGAGTTTCAATGGGAGCACTGCTTGTGATTTTAAGGTGACACCTGTTAGTGATGATGAAGTAAATCCCACCGCCAACATTACTTGCAACAATCTTAACAATACACCCCACATTACAACCTTGTAAGTTTTCCTTTTCCTCTTCCATCTTTGATAGTAATTATAAAAGTTCAATTATTTTGAAAATATTTTTGCAATGTTGTTGGGTTTTCACTAATGAATTGTGGGTATTTTTTCCATTATCAGAATATTCAAGCGTTGGAGTCTTTCAGGAGTTCTTCCACATCAAGTGGTCCGGCTTCCCCAACTCCAGCATATGTGAGCTATATATACACACTCCTTCATTTACTCATACAGTCATACTTGTATAATAACAATAATTCATGTATACGTATATATGTATGTATGCATGTATTTGGCAAACTAGGAAATAATATTGTCTTAAATTGCTTTTATATGCATTCTTCTAGTCATTTGTTGAGTATTTTATTAGTTTTTTCCTCTTTAGTGTCAAAAGAGTTGTAGCATTCTAAAATGTCTTATTCATTTCAAATGGGGAACCCTAATTATTGTGTCAAGGTGTTCAAAATTACTTTTTTGAGATTTTCTCTGTCAATTATTACTGTTGTTTTTAACATGGTATTGGTTGAGCTTATTTGATCGAAAGAGGTTACGTGTTCAAATTTTAAATGATGGAGGCTGTACTAATTTAAGATCTGTTTGTATTAGATCCATGTGTGTATTTGCGTGTGTTTCGGCCATGGCCAACTTTTGGGAATAATAGCCTTTCAACAATGAACCACATAAATTTGAAGTTTACATGTGAGTAGTATAACAATTAAAGTTAATGGAAAATGCATGCTCTGATCATTGGTTTATTAAGTATATGTAAGAAAATATCATAAAACTACTCTTGTTTTAATTCACAATAGTTGTGATTTGTTTGGTGATATGATCCTAATTTCTTTATTGTTTTATTTTTCTCTTTTTGGAAGTTTTTTGGTAATTGGAAAGTTAGAAACCACACTAAAAAATGTGAAACATTCTGAAGTTAGATCAATATTGTTGGTTGTTTGCAGTGATTTGGCTTACAACTACTTAAATGGGTCAATACCAGTTGAATGGTCTTCTATGCAGTGGAAGTTCATGTAAGCTATATCGACATCTTTCTGATCAGAATAAGCAAATACAACACATTTTTTTCTTGTTGAATTAATCAAGTATTGATAATTGTCAATGCAGCTCTCTTTTCGGAAACAGATTATCAGGCAACATACCAAGCCATTTGGAGAATATTACCAGTCTCACATATTTGTAAGTTTTTAATTCTTTGCTTACGCAAATTTGTTTGGGGCGTTAATACGATGTTATGGTCATAGGTCATTAACATATATATTTACGAATTTTATGAACTCTCAAACTATCTATTTTTATTTGACAGAAAGATAGAACAAATATTGCTTTTTGATCGAGGAGATAGTTTTCAATTTCTAATGCTTATGCTTCCTGGATCTTTGTGAAACTGTGAATGGTTGAATAGTTTTCCATCTAATGCTTCAGTCACACTTAAGATTATTTTCTAGATATGTGTACATGCATGTGTGTGCATATTCTACATATGAGTTTGTTGGAGTGTTTAAACAAATGTGTTCTATTAGCTACTCAATTCATCAATTTACCAGGGACATAGAGGCAAACCAATTTTCCGGGACAGTCCCTACTCAGCTTGGGAAGTTGGTTAACTTGGAAACACTGTAAGTCATTTACAAGGCTTATTTATGTTCAGTTTTTTCCTTGCAAGCATTATATTTGTTGAAGTATCAATTAATTTTTCATTGCAGGAGACTATCATCCAATAGCTTGACGGGAAATTTGCCAATGGAATTCGCTGAGCTGAAAAATTTAAAAAACTTGTAAGCTTTTCATAAAATTATTTTAAGATTACTTTCAAAATTTGGCAGAAGTGTAAGCTGTGTGCCATTTACTGTTGCTTGATGCAGTAGGATTAATGACAACAACTTCAATGGGAGTATTCCAGATATTTTTCAAAGCTGGAAGGTCATCGATAGACTGTAAGATCCTATACTTTCCTAAGGTTTTCCAACTTGCATATTCCAGCTCTTGATTGTTCTTGATTGGTTTATAGTTTATAGTTTATATACTAATGCAGGGAATTACAAGGTAGTGGACTAGAAGGACCTATTCCATCATCCATCTCTGGTTTGAAAAGCCTAAGACAATTGTGAGTGAATATTTCTTAACTGTTCTACTACGGTAAATAGAATGATTTGCAACTCTGAATGCTTCTTAAAAAGATCTATTGATAAGGCACTGCTATATACAGGAGGATTAGTGACATAAATGGAACAAATCATGCCTTTCCTGAGATTCAAAACTTGACAGCACTTACACGTTTGTAAGTTCCTTGCTTATTTATATCATGTTGGTGGCGAAGTAAAGTAATTCACATAAGAGTTGTTATCTCTAACATGATTCACTTTGGATTTACAGAAGTTTAAAGAACTGTAGTATTTCCGGAGAGATACCTCAATATATTTGGGGAATTAAGAATATGCGAGTTCTGTAAGTATGTTATATTTACAAATTGATATATACTTGAAAACTGTAAACCAGACTTAGCATGTGTGGATGAATACCTTCGCCTTTGTGCATTTGGAATACAATTAAAATACTTCTTTGTCTTGTGATCTCATGCATCAGTTGTAGCACACTTAATATATTCGTATTATACTAAACATGCAAGACATGATATTAAGTAAAAATTGATGGAGATTTAAAGAAGCCATCAACCTCTAAAAATCAAAGAAGACATGTCTAAAAGGTTCTTATATCTACTAAGAAATAACAGATCTTGTATTTTTATATGAAATTTGTTAATATCTGCATAATTTGACTAATGGAAAACTGGATTTTTAAGAGTGGATTCTCGGGAAGTAGCTTGAGTTGGATTGAAGTTTCATGCATCCTCTACAGAACAAGACTTTTAATGATTCCACATTCCACGACCTCTTATAAATTGCTATTTCAATATGTATAATAAAGATGATTTTTACCTCATGTAGAATACCAAAAACAAGGAAATCAAATCCATGAGGCCAATACCATAATACATATTTACACAGTAATTGATGCCTTACCATTTCTCATGTAAAATTCCCATCATTTAACATTCATTTATTGCAGTTTAAAATCGTCCTGAATGGTTAATCTTAAAAGAAAACAGCTTATATAAAATTTTCTGAATATGATTATGTAATTGGATATTTCTTTCTAATGTTTGTACTTAACTGGAATTCTGTTTATGTTCTATGCATAAGTTGTGACTTTCTCCATTCACTTTAAGTCCTTGTAAATTTCAAAAGTAAGTTACCTAGAGTTCTTTACTCCTGTATATCTACTGATATGCTTTTTTGTTGTAAAGCAAAATTAATGTTTACTGCATAAACTAAATAGGCAGATGTTGTGACAACCTAAATTTACCTACATGTTCATAAATTATTTATTATTTATTTTGTGATTTTGGACAGGGATCTCAGTTTTAACAGCCTAACTGGGGAACTTTCCAATGTTCAAATCGATGGGATTTTTAAATTCATGTAAGTTAATGAAACCAAATTTCTGGATTTACGGAGTTTAAGTTCACAATGTCCAGCATGCTCACTCCTTGATCTCAACTTTATCAGCTTTCTAAGTGGCAACTCTCTCAGTGGGAATATACCGGCGTCAATCTTGAGGAAAGGAACTAATGTGTGCGTATCTTATCTTGTGGATGTTCAAAATTTTTGTATCAGAAAAATATTTCCTTTTCAATCTACTTGTGTTAGAGCAAGATATCATATCAAATACTTTAAGGTGATAATGAGGGGTGATGCAGAGTCATAATTTTACTCTGATCCCCTATCTATTTTCAAGCACTAATTGTTGTTTTTAAAACAAAGATTAATTTATAGAAGTACATACTCTTGATTGCTTCATCATTTTACAGGAAATTTACCCTTCTTATTCTTTCTTGCATTCAGGGATCTTTCATACAATAATTTTAATTTGCCGAGCTCCGAGGATCCTGCTTGTGGGGAGGCAGAGTCAGTATATTTCTCCTTTTTAGTGAACAATGATCTGCTATGTTTACTTCTCTGTGTTACACTATCATATGGTGGATCTAAGTGCTGGTATTCATTTTACTTCGTTGTTACTTCACCAGGGATCTAAACCTAAACTTGTTCCGAAGTTCAGTAGTGAAAAACAACTTGTAAGTTGCTTTTCTTGGTTTCTTATTAATATTCTAGCATAAGGGACTGTGTTAACAACACAATACATCAAGAGGTTGCACATAGTTAGCTATTTCTAGTGGAATTACATGGTGTTTCAATTTATTGGAATTCAAAAACAAATAATATTTTCTTTAACATATTCTCATGAAAACAGTATACCTTGACCTTTAGTAGTGTCTGTATGTGCTAATCTGTCTTTTCTTTGACTTAATCAAGGAGTGGAGTTCTTCCATGCCAGAACATTTTCAAATGTGATCGATGTAAGTATGTTATTGAAAATCAGATAAGAATATTCTATCTTCAAATTTGTATGTCCAGTTAACAAACTTGTTTTGAGTTTATTTCATTTTTATTCACTCTATTTAAATCAACTTGAGGAGAGGTTCTTGAAATTTAACCTTCAAAATTTTCAAGCAATAAAATGAAATTGCATATATTAACATTGTCTTAAAAGCTGTTGCTAAGATAGTCTTTGACAGTTTTTTAACTTTACAGATCGGCACTCCTTCCATATTAATTGTGGTGGAAAAAATGTAAAAGTAGATGGCAGCACATTTGAAGGAGATGAAAATGTTGACGGTGGTGCTGCAACATTCTATTTAAATCATGATGCTTGGGGATTTAGCAGCACTGGAGACTTCATGGATGATGACGATGAACAAAACAGACGTTATATTGCAGATTCGAATTCATCACTCCTTTCTGAATTATACACTAATGCACGGATTGCTCCGCTTTCACTTACTTATTTCGGATATTGTTTAGCAAATGGGAATTATCTTGTGACTCTACATTTTGCGGAGATTCTTTTCCCAAATGATACCACATTTCGCAGCCTTGGGCGGCGGATATTTGATATTTATATTCAGGTAAATTAATCACAATCAAGACATACTTTTTGACTGGTAATGCCTGAAAAATCAATCGATTGGTGCCAAATGATGTGGATTGATTGTTGAGGTGATAGATGCTGGCTTATGAAATTCGGCCATTGTTGTTCAAATTTAACTTACCATCTTTTCTTGCACGTTGTCTAAACATGTGCCGTATTTCAAGTTATGCTTGCAAGAGCCATTCTTTGATTCACAGTTTTAGATGGAATTCGCTCCATTTAGGAAATAACATACTAAAAAGATGTGACTGAATTGGCATGTTGCAGGACAAATTAGTTGAGAAGGATTTCAATATTGAAGCTGAGGCTTCTGGGGTTCTTAAGCCTATTTCAAAACCATATAATGTCACTGTTTCAAATAACAGCTTAGAGATACGTTTCAACTGGGCTGGGAAAGGAACTACAGCAACTCCTAGAAGGGGAGTCTATGGCCCCCTTGTATCAGCTATTTCCGTGGAGGATCCCAGTGAGTGATTTCCTCCTTCTCTTTTTGATTAATAATATACTATATTTCTTAGTCCTGTTCAATATGATTATAGTTGCTCTTGTAGCGTGAAGTGTAAAGCATACTGTTACTTTAACCATTAGTTGCATTTATGCATTGGAAAATTGTTGAAAATACTTTGAAAATTAGATAAATTAATCATGCATAGTCACATAATAAGATGTATATCACATGCTGTTATAAATGTGTTGGGTCGGAGTAGAAGAAACAATTTTATAAAGAATGTAGTGAGTAGGCTTGATTCAAATTCCAGTCTTACTAGCAGCAGTTTGATTTTCCCTATGATGAATGTATAAGGACTTTTAGTTTTTAATACAATTAGTTATTTTCCAAGTAACAAATTGTAATTATTGCTTGATGGATTCTTTTCTGCAGACTTTAAACCTGGAAAGAAGAATATTGCATCTATTGTTGCTGGTGTTGTCGCAGGATTCTGTATCTTAGTCTTGGTTTTGGGTATCCTCTACTGGAAATACTATGTCAGAACTAAGAGCAGAAAACAAACAGGTTTGGGTTTTTATTAAATCAAAATATTTCAACAGAACTTCTGTATGCTGTTCAATACATATTCAATGCAAAAAATGTTTATGGTGAAAAAGCAGAACCTTTTAGAAGCTTTAACAATGTCAACTTTCTTCTTGGGAACTTTTAAATATGTAATTCAAAGTGTTTATTTTAAGGATATTTAGTCACAATGAGATTTTTTTCGATAGATTTAATATGAACACTTTATCAGCTAAGTAAATTAGACTTTGCAACACTTATATTTAACCATGAAATCTGTTCAAAATCATTTTAGAAAAGACAAGTTTCATTTTCCAAACGTATTTAGGATCTATGTGAATTCATCTTTAATTTTATTTTGCAAATAATTAAATAAATAATGAATCTGGAAACTTATTTAAACCAATCTTCTCTTTCTTCCTTTTGGCAGATCTTAAAGGATTAGATCTCCAAACAAATTCTTTTACCTTAAAGCAAATTAAAGCTGCCACTAACAATTTTGATTCCCTGAATAAAATTGGAGAAGGTGGATTCGGACCTGTTTTCAAGGTATACATTCTAACCTTTGGTCACCGTAATTAATTATCCTTCTTAATACAGAAATTCCTTTAATTGTTCTGCTCAAAATATGTACACTTTTTTTGTTCTTCATGACTGGCATGCAGGGTCTGCTAAGCGATGGTACCATAATCGCAGTGAAGCAGCTCTCTTCAAAATCAAAGCAGGGAAATCGTGAATTCTTGAATGAGATAGGAATGATTTCCTGTTTGCAACACCCTAATCTTGTGAAACTGCATGGCTGTTGTATTGAAGGGGATCAATTATTGGTGGTTTATGAATACATGGAAAACAACTGTCTTGCCCGAGCTTTGTTTGGTAAGTTAAATCTAGTAACATTTGTTTGATTGATCATATTGGAGGTCCTGGAGGAGAAAAATAAAATAAGTAATTGATAATTACAAACGGGTAGATAATTATTTATTTTCCTAAGTAATACTTTTTTGAATGGTTATCTAAAGGTCGCAATAATTGCCAACTGAAACTGGACTGGCCAACGAGGCAAAAGATCTGTCTCGGGATAGCTAGAGGACTAGCTTTTCTTCATGAAGAATCAAGATTCAAAATTGTCCATAGAGACATCAAAGCTACAAATGTTTTGCTTGATAGGGATCTGAACCCCAAAATATCCGACTTTGGGTTGGCCAAGCTTGATGAAGAGGAGAAAACCCACATCAGCACTCGAGTTGCTGGAACAATGTACGTCTCTCTAATAAAACTGAGATTGTTATATCTCCCTTGGAGTTAACCCATGTTGATTTTGACACACAGAGGATATATGGCACCGGAATATGCACTTTGGGGTTATTTGACCTACAAAGCAGATGTTTACAGTTTCGGAGTTGTGGCTTTGGAAATTGTTAGTGGAATCAACAATATGAGTTTTGTGCCAGACGACAATTGTGCTTGTCTTCTAGATTGGGTAATTCACTGCTTGATGTCCTTTTAGGTTGATAAACTATAAAACTTAAAAAGCATTCTGTGCATGCAAAGAAACAATAATCATGAAGATATGTTCATTTTAGACTATTACCGATAAGTGAATGGTCACTTTGAAATGTGATGCAAACTTATTTCAGGATGCAGAAATTTTCAATTATTGATGCTATGTTTTTTGCAGGCCTGTCATTTACAGCAAAACGGAAAGCTAATGGAGCTAGTGGATCCAAAGTTGAAATCTGAATTCAAGGAGGAGGAAGCAGAAAGGATGATTAAAGTATCTCTCCTATGCACCAACGGTTCACCATCACTAAGGCCAACTATGTCTGAGGTAGTTGGCATGCTGGAAGGAACAACTAACATACCAGACGCCATACCCGAAGCAGGTAGTTATAGTCAAGACTTGAGGTTCAAAGCTATAAGAGACCAACGCCGGCTGATGCACAATCAGACTTCGGTAGGAAATCATGCCGGTCATCCAACATTAGCTGGATCCTCTACTTCTGGCCAAGACCTCTATACAGTTAATGAAGAGTCATATTTGAGGTATAAAGCCACGAGAGACGACAGTTATGAAGAGATTGAAAGCAAGAGTTCGGTATCAGATCTCCAACTTTCGACATCAATCCCCTCGTGGACAGGCTCTTCAACATCCGGTCATGATCGTTATAGCAACCATTTGAGTTCCAAGTAACATTTAAGGTGTTTTTTTTTTCTCCCTGTATAATTTTGTATCAGTGAGTGAGGAAATTGATAGGAATTCTTACAGAAATTGATTTGGATAAAAAGATAACACACGTGATAGAATGTTAAAAGACCCAATTCCTTTTTCTCTAATATTTTTTTCTTTTCTCTTTCTCTCACCATTTCTTTTCAAGCTCACATGATTATCCTTTTCTCTCTTTACAAATGTCATTTTTCTTAAATAAACGTTTTAGTTGAAATCTATGATTTAATTTATTGTTTGTAATGAAACTCATGAATACTGTTTTGAAAATTTATTAATATAGAGATTGGATTTTAAGGATTGTTTAAATTCTTATACATTAAAAACTGAAATTTTATTTGTTAAAACTAAATTAGAATCTTAAATTAGAATTTGTTGGTTTGGTTGAAAAAAGAAATCTACAAAAAGGAAAAAAAACTGAGAGTACAAGACTCAATTACGAGTAGAGATTGACATTAAGGAAAAGGGGATGGATATTGATCCCCCATCCCTATCCCCATTTCACAAGCCTTCCCTATCTCTTGGGAGTTTGGGGGAGGTATCTTCATCCTTATTTCCTCATTTTTCCCATTTTTCCAGTTTGAATTTTTTCTACGTTTGACTAAAAATAACATATTAAAAAAATTGTTTATATGTTATAAGTTAGAACATGTAAAAACACAAATTTCCCAATATTAGAGTGAGTGATTATTTTTGGCAATTTCCACTAAAAACAATACCAATACAAATAAAAATAAAATACAACGGAGAAAATAATAATTATTAAAAAAAAAATAGTTTTGAGGGGAAATTGGAAAATGGGGATGTGTCCCCATCTTATTTCAATTTGGAGATGACATTCATTCCCATCCTCCCCCATTTCGGGATGGGGACAAATTAAGATCAATCGAAAAAAATAAAATAATAATAATAAAAACGACGAAAAATAAATAAATAACAAAACTTACCGGTAAGTAAAGGTGACCCCGGTTCGGTTTGGTTCCGGTTTCGGTTTTGAGGCCACCTAAAACCGAAACCGAAACCGGAAAAACCGGTTTGTTACCGGTTTCAAACCGCCGGTTTGGCGGTTTCGGTTTCGGTTCCGGTTTTAAAAC
The DNA here is from genome assembly GCA_954870605.1 of Acer campestre. Lineage (NCBI taxonomy): Eukaryota > Viridiplantae > Streptophyta > Magnoliopsida > Sapindales > Sapindaceae > Acer > Acer campestre. Next base: position 13,100,704 of record OX940809.1, read on the forward strand.
TGACGGTTTGGGCACGGTTTTGGGCGGTTTGGGCACGGTTTTTGACGGTTTTGGGCGGTTTTTCAAAAAAAAAAAAAGTGCCACGTGGCAACTTTTGATTGGTTAATTTTTTTTTTTAAATTTTTTTTAATAAACCGGCGGTTTAAACCGTCGGTTTTGGGCGGTTAAACCGCCGGTTTCGGACGGTTTGGAGGAATCCCAAACCGAAACCGGAACCGAAACCACCGGTTTCCAACCGGTTTCTAAACCGACGGTTTCGGTTCCGGTTCCGGTTCCGGTTTCGGTTAAACCGCGGACAAAACCGACGGTTTAACCAAACCGTGGTCAGCTCTACCGGTAAGTCTCGAGCCAACCACTCGAGACTCAGTAAAAAAAAAAAAAAAAAAAAAAAGTGGTCAATTTTCTCTCGCTTTACATTATCACGAACCCTAAACCCATTATAAAATAAAATAAAATTACCCGTTTGTTCTTCCTTGAGAATCAAAGCTCAAACCCTCAAGACAGAAAGCGAAATCCACAAATTGCAATGGCTTTGAAAACCCCTCTCCGTCTTTCCTCTTCTTCTTCTTCGTTATTTTCTGTTTTAAATTGTAAACATTTCTCTCAAAAATCCACCAACTCAAATTCCAAAAGTAACCTCACTTCATGTCCAAATCCAGAGGCACTTGACAGATTCCTCAAAGACAAATGCAGATCAGGTAACATCTCTCCCGGTGAAGCTAATTACTTTTTTGATTGCCTGATTCAGAGGAAACCCGCTCCTCACATGTCATCGTTCACTATTTTGTTTACTGCTCTTGTCAAGAATAACCATCATCATACTGTTATTTCTCTTTTTAAGAGGCTAAACTCTACTGGATTGTCGCCTAATTTGATAATTTTATCGGTTTTGCTGAATTGTTTTTGCAATATGGGTAGAGCTTGTGATGGTTTTGCGGTTTTAGGGAGGATTTTGAGGAAGGGTTTTAGCCCAAATGCCGTGACTTTTAATTCTTTAATTAAAGGTTTGTGTAGGGAGGGTAGAATCATGAGGGCTACCTGCTTGTTTAAGAATATGAATCTCTTTGGTTGTAGGCCTACTGTTTTTACATACACGATGTTAATAAATGGGTTGTGTCGAACAAGAAATACAAGTGCTTCTCTTAAGTTACTTGAACAAATGGTAAAAGGGAATGGAGAAAATGGGGTTATCTGTAGTCCCAATATTGTTAGTTATACTAGCGTGATTGATGGTCTTTGTAAGGATGGATTAATAGACAAGGCTAAGGAACTCTTTTCAGAAATGAAGAGTATGGGAATCAGTCCAGATGTAGTCTCTTATAATTCTTTAATTCATGGTTTTTGTTGTTGGGGTAAATGGGAGGAAGCTAAAGATTTGATTGTTGAGATGGTTGATCAACGTGTGCAGCCTGATGTTGTGACATTTAATGTGATTATAGATGAGTTTTGCAAGAATGGGAAGATAGACAAAGCAAATGAATTGTTAGAATTAATGATTAAAAGAGGTGTGATGCCCGACACAGTAACTTATAACACGTTGATAAATGAGCTTTGTAAGAATGGGAAGATAGACAAAGCAAATGAACTGTTAGAATTAATGATTAAAAGAGGTGTGATGCCCAACACCGTAACTTATAACACGTTGATAGACGAGCTTTGCAAGAATGGGAAGATAGATAAAGCAAATGAACTATTAGAATCAATGAGTACAAGGGGTTTAAATCCCAATACTGTTACTTATAACACATTGATAGATGGTTTGTGTATGATAGATAAAATTGATGACGCTAGGGAGTTGTTTGTTTCTATGACAAATAATGGGTGTAGACATGATGTTTTTAGTTACAACATCATGATCAATGGGTATTGTAAGAAACAAAACATAAATGAAGCCATGAGTCTTTATAGGGAGATGGTTTCAAAGGGAGTTGTACTGAATGTAATTACATATAGCACGTTGTTAAGTGGTCTTTTCCGAGCCGGTAAGATTGGGCATGCAAAAGAATTGTTTTCAGAGATGCTACATAAAAATGTTATGCCCAATAAATGTACATATAATATTCTCATTGATGGGTTATGCAAGAATGGTTGTATTACTAAAGCAAACGAAATATTACATACTTTGAAAAAGGGTAAGTTTAACCTTACCATTGAAAGCTACAATTGCCTCCTAAATGGATTGTGTAAGACATGGAGGCTCGAACTTGCTTGGAAGCTTTTTCACAAGTTATCTCAAGAAGGGTTAGAACCTAATGTTGTCACATATAGTATCATGATCGATGGGCTTTGTAAATATGGTAAACTGGAAGAGGCAAATGGTCTATTAACAAATATGGAAGACATGGGTTGTGCTCCCAATGTTTTCACATATAATACACTCATGTGGGGATTTCTACAAAATAGCCAAACAACAAAAGTGGTGGAACTTCTACAGAAAATGGCAGAGGTGAATATAATGCCAAATGCATGTACAGCATCCATTGTCATGACCTTACTTGTAAAACATGAGAAATATCGTGACTGTTTGAACTGGCTTCCATCATTTTCTGCTCAACTGACTACTGGAAGTTGACATAGTAAGTCTTAAGTTAAGCAATTGTTTGTACTTTGTAGCTTATAAGCCTGATTTGGAGAACCTCCTTAAAGCATGAAGATAGACTGCCACTGCGTCAACGATGATCATTTAATAGTCATAAGGCGGAAGCCCTTGGCCAATGGTTGAACTTTGGGTCCTACATTTATCAAAATCAGTCAGAAACTTTCTCACATTACTGTACATTCTTGCTCAAGAATGTTGATCGGTTGTCAAATCTTCAGGTTGAGTTTCCTTCACTTTAATTGTAAAATGATTAATGATTCATGTCCTTGCTTACCTCTGTGTCTGTCTTACATTTTTTTTTCTGTTATCTGTTTATGAAGATTTTTCTTAGCATATCATTCTTACACAAGTCTGATCTCTTACCTAAAGTGGAAATGAAACTGCTGCAGTGTTTTCAATTTAAACTTCTTATAGGATCGGCTTTTCAGTAATGCCTTGTCTCACTTCCTATTTGCTCTTTATTATGCCATATAACGAATGATTTTCACCAACAAATTTGTAATTTGTAATGTTGTTCTATAACAACCATCAAAATTTTGAGGTTCTAGCATGAGTGAAATGTTGATTCTAGGTTATAGATCATTTATCTTTTTTTTTTTTCTTTTCTTTTCTTTTGTCTGTCATGTGATATCTTGTGTATACCTTCAAAATTTGTGCTTCTTGATAATTGATATGCTGATGTCATGTTGACTTATAACATGTCAAGTATGTAGAATGTTAGTGCTAAACTGCTGATTTTATATTTTTATGCAGGATCAAGTTCCTCTTTTTCTCATCGGAATGCTGCATCTGCAGTTGAAGAAGAGTTTTGAGCTCCTGTGGTTAATATATTTGATCGGTTTGACCATGAGTCCATATGCTGCCAAGTCCCGGTAACTGCAATTCCTTTTTGAAATTACTGAAAATAAATGAATGTTGTTTCCACGGCTGCTAATCTTTTCTCTGCAGGTTAAGTCCACTGGGCTAGAGTGAAGGGGTCAAGATGAAGCTGTTAAACTACAAAGGTCAGGTAAAGTAATCTATGGTGTTTTTCCCTTTAGTTTATGTAAGAATTATAGTTGTTTTAGATTTATGACGAATTTACTACATTACATATTATTCAGTTAATCCCATCATTATTCCTAGCCAAATCATTCTCGCATATTACTTTCTACTCGTGTACTTTGAAAGCTATGCTTCTCAAAGAGAAATAATTAACTTCTTATCTCTTGTTTTGTTATAATGGTTGGGTCAATATGTCGAATCTTACTTGGCATAAATTCTTTCTCAAAGCTTTTCCCATGCTGAACCTGTGAATTTATTGTACATTCATTATTTCTGATGCTAAATTAAAACACCTAAAGTTCAAAATATTACAATTTTCCGGTGAGACACTATTGTGGAATTAGAAAGTGAAACTTGTAGTAATAGCTTGTTCTTTCATGCTTAGATGCATATTAATTGATGCAACATTCAGATTAGTTCCTTTCAGCCTAATTTTAAAGTGTAACTTAACTAAGAAGAAATAAATAATGTCCATTATGTCCATTATCGTTTTTCTTTTCATTTAAGAATTCTTGTGACCATGAAAATCTTGAATCAAACGTTGTTTCTTTGTAGAGCGTCTGAGATAAATTTTTTTTGTGTATTTTCCATATTGAGATGAAATGAACAGGGCATTAATTGGGGTTTTGGTGTGACCGTTGACATGCAGACAAATACTTTTGGTACAATATATACCAGGGGAAGATTTGTTGATAGAGCATCTGCTTTTGACTTTACTTGTAGGAGCAAGAACATCTGAAACTTTGAGTTTGAACTTGGATGTAGTCCCAAATTGTTAGGAGTGTTAAAATCTCAAACGTTACCGAGGGACTTGAACCTACTCACTTAGTCACTTAGATACCAATTGTTCATATCAACCACTTACTACATTTTAAAAGCTATATCGGCTATTAGAGGCACAACTTTAATTAAACAAGAATTCAAATATTTTATAATAATAATAATAATAACATGCCAAATTTATATTATATTTTAGCTGATGAGTGATGAGTGACCGCCGACAGTGGTGAAGAGAGGGCTCACAGGGGTCAGTTCCCCTTCCCTCGATTTTTTTAAAGGCTTTTAAAAATGATGAATTTTTATTAAGTTTTAAAACCTTTTCACTTTGACCCACTAATATATATATATATAGAATAATAGCCCCAAAACTTGTAATATTTTTGGCTTCGCCCCTGGAGGCACAAACATTTTTTTTAGTGGATGCAAGGCAACTTTAGATGGTATCAAGATAAAATAAAGGGAAAGTATTATTTCCCCCCTGACTTTTGCCCTATTAGAAAGATTGGTCCATGTGTTTTCATTAATGACATTGAAATGAAATTATTCTTAATTTTCTCCCTTCTGTAACCTTTTCCGTCCAAAAAAAATCGTTGATCATCTATCCTTATGTTAAATGACTGTTTTATACTTCAATATAATCTGAAAATGGCCATTTAACCCTTAAGATATTCATTAAATAAAAAATATATTTAATCCCACCTAAAATTTCACATTTTTCATCCCACCACATGTGACATGTGAGGTGTCAAATAATGAGTAGATACATGGGGTAGGTGGGATAAATCATCATTAATGTGTATCCACTCATAATTTGACACATTATATACCACATGTAGTGGGATGAAAAAGGTGGGATTTTAGATGGGATGTTTAGCATTATTGTATTTAAAAATAGAAAAAAAAAAAAAAATTAAAAACATGATTGGCAAAAAAAGAAGATAGATCTTCCCGTCCATCTTTGAGATGGACTATGGGGAGATATATCTTTTTATTTTCTTATTTAATTTTAAAAACAAAAATAAAAATAAAAAAGAATTTAATTTTTTTTAAAAAAAAAATTATAAGTATGGTGGAGATCCAGATTGATCCAATCTGGATCTCCACCATATCCATCTATTTATAAATAAATAAAATAATAGATCTGGTGGAGAATCAGATTGGATCTCCGAATCAGATTGGATCTCCACCGTCCATCTCATGATTTGGGTGGTGGAGATCCAGATGATTTGGGCCGTGGAGATCCAATCTGGATCTCCACCAGATCCATCTCTTTGATCTCCATGAATATCTACCTCCATGGAGATCAAAAAACTAAAAACAAATAAAAATAATAATATATTATTGATATGGTGCCTATCTGAATCACCATCTTCCATATCATGATATGGGCGATGGGAGATCCAATCTGAATCTCAACCAGATCCATCTCTTTGATCTCCATGGATATCAAAAAATAAAAATAAATAAATATATATATATATATATTATTGATCTCATTCCTAAATTCACTTGGATTCCTCCAAAGTCCACCTACAATCTCCATTTCCACATTATTTTTTTTGTTTCACTACTAACACCACCAATCACCAAAACCTTTGTTTTGCCGGCCAAAATGTTTCTTCTTTTTCTTCTTTTTGTTGGGTTATTCTCCACCAAACCTAGACCGAGAACCCAAACACCACAAACCCTGACCTAGAACCGGACCAATATCATCACCACCACAAGAACCCAAAACTGAACCATACCACAACCGCAAACCCCATGGGCGCTCGATCTCACCAAATCGCCAATCGATCTTCGTAAACTGGAAGAAGAGGGAGATGACACGAGAGAGAGAGAGAGAGAGTTTTTAGTTTTTTTATTTTTATTTTAAGAGTTTCTTCTTACAGTCCAATGTTTTTTTTTTTTTCTTTTTACACTTCATTTTTAAAGACACTTTACTTCTAAAAGTTTAAATTTAAAAATATTCTACAGACACTTTATTTTTTCCAAAATTATCCCTTTTTATCTGTTGATAGTCTTATTCTAAAGACACTCCATTTTAAAAAAAAAAAAAAAAATCAAATTTCTAAAGACACTCCTTTTTATTTTAATATTACCCTTTTTGAATAATTCTCTTTAGAAAATTTGAAATGGGAAATGGAAAAGAGTTGTAAAGTAATCAATAAAAATAAAACAGAGAATAAAAATGAATAAAAGTGAAGAGATCAAAACAATATGAAAACTGCTTTGGAAATCAACCTGTGAAAATAGGAAAACAATATTTGTTTTTCTCTTTTGTATTTTAAGTAGAGTAAAAAAATATTTTTAAAAATATTTTTTTGGAAAAATAATTTTTTTTTTTTATGTATAATTTTTTTAAAAATTGAACGTGGGTTGTACTTGAGATAAAAAAAACTTATTTCAAATTTGGTTGAACTGGAAAATAAGAAATCTTTATATATATATATATACATACACGGTGGTGTTCACATAAGTGCGCACTTATGTAAATATATGAGTGCATGAAATGTGAGTCGTTATATTGAACTACTTTAACTTAGTCTCATGAGAGATCCCTCATTTATAGAATTCTAAGGACTATATTATTTGACCGTTGGATATATCTAATGGTTATAAATTGTTAAAAGTATGTTGTTAGATTATCGTGTAGGCTGTTATTTTCTAGTAGTTATCTTTTAATTCTTTAGTTATCTACAATAAAGAGTTTTGAGTAGTCTGTTACTCAAACTCTCCTTTAAAATTGTTGTTTCCTAGTTGAGTTGAAAGTCCTTGTATTTAGGAAGTAGTTCAATTTTCTTTCCTATTTATGTTCATTGATCTCTCAGTTGAGAGTAAGTGAGAAATAAGATAAATTAATTCTCTCACAATTCTATATGGTATCAGAGCCACTCTCTGAACCAACAAACCCTAAATGACTAATGATGTGTTAAACACGCCTAGTACATCCTCAAATAATGTCTCTTCCTCAAACCCGGAACCTGTCAGCAACAATGGTTGTAACGGCAGGTCCGATAGTCACCACTTCCCACACATGCCTATTACTGGTCATAAATTGAATAGGAACAATTATCTCCAATGGTCACAATCCGTGTCAATGTTCATCTGTGGGAAAGGCAGAGATGACTACATCACCTGAGTTTCAATGTCACTGGCAAAGGGAGATCCTGATTTCAAGCAATGGAAAACTGAAAACAGCATGGTGATGTCATGGTTGATTAACTCCATGACAAACGATATAGGAGAGAATTTTCTTCTCTATGAGACTGCACAGGAGATATGGGATGCAGCAAAGCAAACCTATTCCAATAGTGATAATTCTGCTGAGTTATTTGGAATAGAAAGTACCCTCCATGACCTACGACAAGGAGAGATGTCTGTCACTCAGTTTTTTAACACACTTACTAGACACTGGCAGCAACTAGATGTGTTTGAAAAATATCAATGGAAGTGCCCAGAAGATGGAAGGTTATACAAAAATATTGTAGAACAGAAAAGGATCTTCAAGTTCTTACTAGGTCTGAATCAGCAAATTGATGATGTGAGGGGACGTGTTCTAGCAATCAAACCACTCCCTAGCATTCGTGAAGTTTTTTCAAAGGTCCGAAGGGAGGAGAGCCGAAAAAGGGTGATGATGGGGCCATCTAAAGCAGAAAATAGCCATACTTCAACTCTTGAGAGTTCAGCTCTTGCTGCTCGAGGGACATAAAACAGTTTCAATAACAATCAGCCTAGAAGAGGAAGGCCATGGTGCGACCACTGCAGTAAGCCAGGTCATACCAAGGAGACCTACTGAAGGATTCATGGAAAACCAGTAGATTGGAAACCCAATCAGACCTTCAACAACAGAGAAAGCCGAGGAAATATGGTGACAGGTAATGAAGGTTCTTTCACAGCAGAACCCAACCCTTTCAGTAAGGAGCAACTGGAAGTTTTGCAGAAATTCTTTAATCAATCATCTCAAAACACTACAGTCACTGGAACTGGATCTCTAGCTCAAAAAGGTACCTTTCTAAATGCCCTAAGTGTGAAGAAAGAACAACAGAGTCCATGGATTGTGGACTCCGGTGCATCAGACCATATGACCGAAGATGTCAAGAACTTAAAAAACTTTAAACCATGTCATGACAATCTTACTGTTAAAATTGCCGATGGTTCTCTGTCAAAAGTAGCTGGCACAGGTTCAGTTGTGATTTCTAAGAATCTAATACTTCACTCAGTTCTTTTAGTTCATAATTTGGATTGCAATTTGTTATTGATTAGCAAACTCACTCGAGAACTAAATTGTATGACTAAATTTTTTCCAAACCATTGTGAATTTCAGGACTTGGATTCGGGGAAGATGATTGGCAATGCTGAGATGTGTTCAGGACTCTATCTCTTGAAGATTGAAGTCTATCTTGAAAGACAACCTCAAACAGCAGAGTTTGTATCTCTCAAGATTCAGTTTAATTCAAATTCTAGGTTAAATAATGATAGTGTTATCATGTTGTGGCATTATCGATTAGGTCACCCTAATTTCGTGTACCTTGAAAAATTGTTTCAAGTATTGTTTGATAATAAAAGTCCGCATCTTTTCCAATGCGAAATATGTCAGTTATCTAAACATACTCGTCAAGTTTACCCAAATAAATCATATCAGATATCATATCCATTTTCTATGATCCATAGTGATGTCTGGGGGCCGTCTAGGGTTGACAATATAACAAGAGCTAGATGGTTTGTTTCCTTCATTGATGATCATACTAGACTAACTTGGATTTTTCTCATGAGAGAAAAATCTGAAGTATGTCAAATTTTCAAAAGTTTTAATAAAATGATCCAAAATCAGTTTCAGACTAAAATTCAAATTTTAAGAACTGATAATGGTAAGGAATATTTTAACTCATTGTTAGGAAACTATTTAATCAGTGAAGGAATTATACATCAAAGTTCATGTGTTGAGACTCCCCAACAAAATGGAGTCTCAGAGAGGAAAAATCGCCATCTTTTAGAAGTGGCAAGATCAATTATGTTCTCCTCTAATGTTCCTAAACAGTTTTAGGGTGAAGCTGTTCTCACAGCTGCGTATTTAATCAATAGGTTGCCTTCTAAAGTTCTTAAATTTCAAACTCCATGTCAATCACTTCTCAAAACCTACCCTGACACACGAATTTTGTCACAAATACCTTCTAGAGTTTTTGGCTGTAGTGTATTTGTTCATACTAGTCAGGTAAATCAGAGCAAATTGGACCCACGGTCAATAAAATGCATATTTGTCGGGTATGCTCCAACCCAAAAAGGTTATAGATGCTATTCTCTATCTACAAAACGGTTTTATACATCCATGAATGTAACATTTATGGAAAACCAGCCATTTTATCCCAAATCTACAATTCAGGGGGGGAATGTGAGTCAAGAATTTCAGCTTTGGGAGACTCTCAATACTGATCAGAATATTCAGTTATGGAAAACTATGCATCCTAATCAAACTCAAACTCCTCCAAGTCAGTCTCATCCACTACCTCATAACTCTAGTCAAATTCAAACTCAAACTCAAACTCATCCCTCATCTACTGAAAACCAAGAGTCTCACTCCCACATGTCTCCTACTTTATCTCATCTACCTTTAAATCAAATAGGAAACTCTAAGTCTCATTCTCCCACTGAAACACATATCTACCCTAGTCAGCAAATCAATTCCCTACAACCGGCTGCTGACAAAGAGTTCATTGTGTATACAAGGAAAGAAAAAAATCAGAAAGAAATAGAGCACCAAAAGTCACTACAACGCCATGACTCTGAACCAAATCAACAAGTCCAAATACCAGACACAAACACAGAAGTTGCTGTTGAAAGTATCTTAGGTAAGAGTGATTCTGATTTTACTTATACTGATAATGAAATGTCTGATATTGATCAACCAATTGCAATACGAAAAGGAGTGAGAGAATGCAGGGATCGACCACTCTATCCTATGTGCAATTTCATCTCATATGAGGGCTTGTCTCCAAATTACAGGGCTTTTGTTGTTAATTTAGCAACCATTCCAGTGCCCAACAGCATACATGAAGCTATTAAAGTACCGGAATAGAGGGCTGCAGTATATGAGGAGCTAAAAGCCCTTGAAAAGAATGGGACTTGGGAAATGTCAGAACTTCCAGAGGGTAAAAATCCGGTAGGTTGCAAGTGGATCTTTACAGTGAAGTACAAAGTGGATAGGAATGTTGAACGATTCAAGGCTCGGCTGGTTGCCAAAGGATACACACAGTCCTATGGAATCGATTATGAGGAGACGTTCGCTCCGGTGGCCAAGCTCAACACAATCCGTGTGTTGCTCTCTTTAGCCGCAAACTTGGACTGGCCTCTCCATCAGTTGGACGTGAAAAACGCCTTTCTGAATGGCGACCTAGAAGAGGAAGTCTACATGGAGGTTCCTCCAGGACTTGAATCATACTCAAAAACCTGCAAAGTATGCAGACTCAAAAAATCTCTCTACGGGCTCAAACAATCCCCATGTGCTTGGTTTGAGAGGTTCACAAGGGCAGTAAATCAGTACAGGTATCTACAATGTCAAGCTGATCATACACTATTTGTCAAACATTCTCCTGGAGGTAAAATTACTATTCTTATAGTTTATGTTGATGATATAATCCTTACAGGGGATTATGACGAAGAAATTCAGGGACTAAAAAAGGTACTTGCAAAGGAGTTCGAAATCAAAGACTTGGGAAGTCTCAAGTATTTCCTAGGCATGGAAATAGCTCGGTCAAAACAGGGCATTGTGGTGTCCCAACGTAAGTATATTTTGGACTTACTAAGAGAAACCAAGATGCTCGAATGCAAGCCTGCCGAGACTCCAATGGACTACACAGTGAAATTGGGAATGATTGAAAACAGTGCACCGGTGGACAAAGGTAGATATCAACGACTTGTGAGAAAGCTCATCTACCTCTCACATACAAGACCAGACATTGGTTTTCCTGTAAGCACTGTAAGTCAATTTATGAATAATCCTACTGAAGAACATATGGATGCAGTGTTCAGGATTTTGAGGTATTTGAAGATGACACCAGGAAAGGGCCTATATTTCAAAAAGGGCTCAAATAGAAGCACTGAAATCTTTACTGATGCTGATTGGGTAGGGTCTCTCATAGATCGACGGTCAACTTCAGGGTACTGTACATATGTGTGGGGAAATTTGGTCACATGGCGAAGTAAGAAGCAAGCTGTAGTGTCAAGAAGCAGTGCTGAGGCAGAATTTAGGGCCATGGCACAAGGTATTTGTGAAGGGATATGGTTAAGAAGACTGTTAACAGAACTGAAAACTCCTATGGACAAGACAATGAAATTGTTCTGTGACAACCAGGCTACCATCAACATTGCAAAGAATCCTGTGATCATGACATGACAAAGCATGTTGAAATAGACATGCATTTTATCAAGGAGAAGTTGGAAGAAGGGAGTGTGAAACTAGTATACACGCCTACTATACTTCAAACTGCTGACATACTTACAAAGGCTCTTCCTAGAGTTAACTTTGAAGACTTGTGTTCCAAGCTGGGTATGATAAATATTTACTGCCCAACTTTAGGGGGGGGGGGGGGGGGGGGGGGGGGGGTGTTGAAAGTATGTTGTTAGATTATTGTGTAGGCTGTTATTTTCTAGTAGTTATCTTTTAATTCTTTAGTTATCTACAATAAAGAGTTTTGAGTAGTGTGTTACTCAAACTCTCCTTTAAAGTTGTTGTTTCCTAGTTGAGTTGAAAGTCCTTGTATTTAGGAAGTAGTTCAATTTTCTTTCCTATTTATGTTCATCGATCTCTCAGTTGAGAGTAAGTGAGAAATATGATAAATTAATTCTCTCACAATTCTATATAAATTAATTAAAAATGAATACAACCGAGCAGCTAAAATTGAGAAAGTTACCTGCTGGATTATGGAAAGTGCAATTAATGCTCTCTCAATTCTTTATTTGATTTTCCATAACCATTATATTTTATTTTAAGCATTTACTTATCAACACTTTTTTTAATCTATTAGTTGGTGTTCATAATCTATTATTCATCTTTGTTATATTTCCATTTGAAGGAAGTTTCATGTACATAAGATTGATAAATAAGATTCAAGAGAAGTCAAACATGGCTTGAAAGTGTCAACAAATATATATAGATATAAATATATATATGGTGGTTCTCTAGTAAGGACGTCCAGCCATAGCCACACATTCACATTGGGTCACCCAATGTGAAAGTGTGGTTGTGGTTGGATTTCCTAAAATTATAAAGTCAAAACATCCTAACTAGAGAATTATTCTATATAAATATATATATATATATATTTAAAAAATTATTTTGGAAAGAAGAATAAGATATTTTAGGGTTTGTAAAATAGGAAAAAAAAACACAAAAGTGGAAAAAAAAAAAAAAAAAACACTAAAGTTGGAAAAAAGCTTCTTCTTCTTCTTCTTCTTCTTCTTCTTCTTCTTCTTCATCCTAACTAGAGAATTATTCTATATAAATATATATATATATATATTTAAAAAATTATTTTGGAAAGAAGAATAAGATATTTTAGGGTTTGTAAAATAGGAAAAAAAAACACAAAAGTGGAAAAAAAAAAAAACACTAAAGTTGGAAAAAAGCTTCTTCTTCTTCTTCTTTTAGGGTTTGTAAAATAGGAAAAAAAAACACAAAAGTGGAAAAAAAAAAAAAAACACTAAAGTTGGAAAAAAGCTTCTTCTTCTTAATAGATTGTCAATAGTATTTATCTTAATTTTTTATTTTGTTTAATTATAGTCCTTCACAATATTGTCTTTTCAATTTTAATGGTCAACATGATTTTGGACGGAAAAGGTAACAGTAGGGGGAAAATTAATAATAATTTCATTTCAGAAGGATTAATGGCCATTAATAAAACACAGAGACCCATCTTTCTAATATGGCAAAAGTCAAAGGGAAAATGATACTTTCCCTAAAATAAAGGGATATTATTTTTTCCCCTGAAGTTTGGCCTAACATCAGTTTACCCCTTATATTTTCATAAATAGCCATTCCCCCTAATGTTAACTTCTTGTTAAAAAGGTAGTGTTGGTTTTAGATTTTAAGGGTAGTTTGGTGATTGAAAAAAAAAAATGAAATGAGATATCTAATATGTCCCTCCAAATCTCTCATCTGCCTCTTTATCTGTAAAGGGTAACTGGACCTTTTTTTCTTTTTTTTTTCATTTTTTTTTTTCAGTTGAAACGAAAGTCAACGTTAAGGGAGAAATACTATTTTTAAATAGGGCAAATTGCACTGAACCCCTTGAGGTTTGGACAAGTTACACTTAGATGGAAAAGTTTTGTTATTATACATTAACACCCCTAAAACTTAAATTTGACTTTTAAAATGCCTAAAATGCCCATAGTTATATTATTTTAGACTTTATTTTTTTTACCTTTTAACCAAAAACTTTATAAACTTTAACAAAATAAAAAAATTAAATAAAATATATGATTCATTAAATAAATAAATAGTTTTAAAATAAATAAATTAATAAATACTTTAAAAAATTAAAAAAATAAATAGTTTTAAAAAATCAAATAAGTAAATAGTTTTTTAAAAAATTAAATAAATAAAGGGTTTAAAAAATAAATAAATTAAAAAAATTAAAAACATTAAAATTTTTTTAAAGATATCCATTAATAGAGACAAAAAAAGCTCTAAATATCCAAACTTTTACGGTAAGGATGATGGTGAGAGAAGTTTCAAGGTTCCCAACACTGGGAGTCTTCTTGCCTTCTTCAACCACTTCATTTAGTGTTGGGAACCTTGAACCTTCTCTCACCATCATCCTTACCGTAAAATTTTGGATATTTAGAGTTTTTTTTGTCCATATTAATGGATATCCTTAAAAAAAAAAAATAATGTTTTCAATTTTTTCATTTATTTATTTAAAATATTTATTTATTTGATTTCTTAAAACTATTTATTTTTTTTAAACTATTTATTTATTTAATTTTTTAAAACTATTTATTTATTTAATGAATCATATCTTTTATTTATTTTTTTTATTTTTATTAAAGTTTATAAAGTTTTAGTTAAAAGGTAAAAAAAAAAAGTATAAAATAATATAACTAGGGGCATTTTAGGCATTTTTAAATTCAAATTTAAGTTTTAGGGGTGTTAGTGTATAAAAACAAAACTTTTCCATCTAAGTGTAACTTGTCCAAACCTCAAGGGGGTCAGTGCAATTTGCCCTTTTAAATATGAGGGGTAAAACAATGTTAGGCTAAAGCCGCTTAAAGTTAGGGAGCAGAATAATAATTTTCCCTAAAATATATCATTAGAGAAATTATCATTAACTTAAACCAAACCATAATTATTTTTATTTTAATAACAAATTTAGTTATTAATTCTTTTAAAATTTCAAATAAAATATATAGTAACATTAGTTTTTTTTCTGGCAAAAAAAGAAAAGAAAAAAAGAAACCATTATTTTGCATTTTTAAGTCATTAAATAGAAAAAGGACAATTACCAATTAGGTACTGAGCAATTACCATTATCAAACACTCTTTTTCGGTTCAGTTCGATTTAGTTTCGGTATTTGTGTCCACCCCTAATTTTGCATTTTCAAGTCATTAAAATAGAAAAACAATGGTCTGCTTGTAAAAGTGTCATCAAAGAATCAGTTGGGCCAAATATGTATAATATGTGACCCGGCCTAGCACAAAAAGAAAATCGGATCGGATCCAAACCCGTTCGATCGAGCTTCCATCTTCAAAGTTCTAACTTCTAACCCCCGAGTTGGATCTAAAGAAACTCTGCTGTTGTTGTTGTTGTTTGGCTACTTGACAGAAAAACACACACTCTCTCTCTGCAATGGCTCTCAAAACCCCTCTTCGTCCTTTATTTTCTTCTTCGTTGTATTCAGCTTTGAAATGTAAACATTTCTCTCAAAAATCCACCAGCTCAAATTCCAAAAGTGACCTCACTTCATGTCCAAATCCAGAGGCACTTGACAGATTCCTCAAAGACAAATGCAGATCAGGTAACATCTCTCCCGGTGAAGCTAATTACTTTTTTGATTGCTTGATTCAGAGGAAACCCACTCCTCACATGTCATCGTTCACTATTTTGTTTACTGCTCTTGCCAAGAATAACTATCATCATACTGTTATTTCTCTTTTTAATAGGCTCAACTCTACTGGGTTGTCGCCGGATTTGATAATTTTATCGGTTTTGCTGAATTGTTTTTGCAATATGGGTAGAGCTTGTGATGGTTTTGCGGTTTTAGGGAGGATTTTGAGGAAGGGTTTTAGCCCAAATGCCGTGACTTTTAATTCTTTGATTAAAGGTTTGTGTAGGGAGGGTAGAATCATGAGGGCTACCTGCTTGTTTAAGAATATGATTGCATTTGGTTGTAGGCCAACTGTTATTACATACGCGACGTTAATAAATGGGCTGTGTCGAACAAGAAATACAAGTGTTGCACTTAGGATACATGAACAAATGGTTAAAGGGAATGGTGAAAACGGGGTTATTTGTAGACCCAATATTGTTAGTTATAGCAGTATGATTGATGGCCTTTGTAAGGATGGATTAATAGACAAGGCTAAGGAACTCTTTTCAGAAATGAAGGGCATGGGAATCAGTCCAGATGCAGTTTCTTATACTTCTTTAATTCACGGTTTGTGTTGTAGCGGTAAATGGGAGGAAGCCAAAGATTTGATTGCTGAGATGGTTGATCAACGTGTGCTGCCTAATGTTGTGACATTTAATGTGATTATAGACGAGCTTTGCAAGAATGGGAAGATAGACAAAGCAAATGAATTGTTAGAATTAATGATTAAGAGAGGAGTGATGCCCAACACGATTACTTATACCACATTGATAAATGAGTATTGCAAGAATGGGAAGATAGACAAAGCAAATGAAATGTTAGAATTAATGATTAAGCGAGGTGTGAATCCCAACACGGTAACTTATAACACATTGATAGATGGTTTGTGTTTGGCAAATAGAATTGATGATGCAAGGGAGTTGTTTGTTTCTATGACAAATAATGGATGTAAACATGATGTTTTTAGTTACAACATCATGATCAATGGGTACTGCAAGAACCAAAACATAAATGAAGCTATGAGTCTTTACGGGGAGATGGTTTCAAAAGGAGTTGTGCCGGATGTAATTACGTATAACACCTTGTTAAGTGGTCTTTTTCAAGCCGGTAAGATTGGGCATGTAAAAGAATTGTTTTCAGAGATGCGACATAAAAATGTTATGTCCGATAAATTTACATATAATATTCTCATCGGTGGGTTATGCAAAAATGGTTGTATTACTAAAGCAATCGAAATATTGCATACTTTGAAAAAGGGTAAGTTTAATCTTACCATTGAAAGCTACAATTGCCTCCTAGATGGATTGTGTAAGACATTGAGGCTTGAACTTGCTTTGAAGCTATTTTACAAGTTATCTCAAGAAGGCTTAGAACCTAATGTTGTCACATATAATATCATGATCAATGGGCTTTGTAAAGATGGTAAACTGGAAGAGGCAGATGGTCTATTATCAAATATGGAAGACATGGGCTGTCCTCCCAATGTTTTCACATATAATACACTTATGTGGGGATTTTTACAAAATAGGGAGACAACAAAAGTGGTGGAACTTCTACAAAAAATGGCAGAGGGAAATATAATGCCAAATGATTGTACAGCTTCCATTGTCATGAGCTTACTTGTAAAACATGAGAAATATCGTGAATGTTTGACCTGGCTTCCATCATTTCTCCCTCAAGAGCTAACAAGAAGTTGACACGGTAAGTCTTAAGTGAGTAGCTTTTGGTTTGTATCATAAACCCCTGATTCGGTGTACCTCATTAAAGCTAATAAATATACACTTTTCAGGAGATTGGCTACATCAAGGAAGCAGCTAATGCATAACTTTTTTCTCGTATTTCAAAGACATGGCTTGCGAAAAAGCTCAAACTATCTGATGGGAATACACCATGCCATAGGTTTACCATTTAATATCTTTTGTTTGTCGTTCCTTTATTTTCTTTATTTTTTTTCTTCTAATCATATGTATAATCTTATTTATTTGTTTATTTGTGTTTTCTTCATGTAGCTTTTGGCAATGGACCGTGTCCCAGGAATCAAAATTAGCAAGATTTAAGCGTTAGATCAGTTGGGGCTGTTGGGCGTCAATGGGAAAAGGTAAAGCTAATCCAGTCATAATGCTATGATTCTCAAAGAGTAATAATTAACTTCCTTATTGCTTATTATGTTAGCAAGTATATGATCAAGTTATTTGGATCCAATTAAAATATTTTTGTTGTGTTGGACTTATTCATTGTTTACCACGCTACTTGGTTTGGAAGTGCTTGATTTAATGTAGTTTTTATTTTACCTAATAGAGCAGTGAAACAATAGAAACGGACCAAAATGACAAAGCATTAATTGAAGTTTTTGTGTGATCGTTTTCCAGCACATGCAGACAACTACTTTGGTAAAATAATGCCATAAATGTAGTGAAAAGCCTTTCATGATTTTGTGGGCACAAAATGCAAAAACAAAGAATGTATGTCTTAGATGATGGGTGTGATTTATCCATATAATACCTAAATTAAACATTAATTGAGCTGTTTATTGCTATGCATGCTTATTTGTTGCGATACATACCTATGTGATTGATTGCTTTGTACTCTGTGTTCGACAATAAACTCTAAATAATCGGGTATCCTTTTCTGCAGTGTCAATCATATGACATCTAGAAGGACGTTGATCCCCTAATTTGGTATAACTGAGATTGCAAAATTATGAGTGTAGTTTATACTGTTGCATTCCTTCCAAATTGTATCATTTAAAATTTTTCAAAATTAGAATTTTAATCTGTTCGGTGTATATAATTTGTGAGTTCTCCTTCGGTCAAAGAATTGTAAAGAGCAGAAAGGTTAATTACTTGCTTAATTGATTGTTTAATTACAGTTTTCACTTATTGTAAGTTCTCTTTCGGTTTGTAAATCATAAGTGAATTATGATCATCGCTCATAATTCATGCAAACTTTCTTGTTCTTTTTGGCTGACTCATTGCAGTTTTAAGCACACGAATTCAACTCGTACAAACTTCAGGGACATCAACTTGCATAGCTATGATGAATCTGCGGAGGCAAAACATTCAAAACATTTAGGGCTATGCTTTTTCGTGCGTAAGACACATTTGTTGTCCGAATGAAATAATCTAATTCTCCTTGTCTGTGCACGTGCCATTATGCTCAATGTTAGTTGTCCATGACCGTGCATAATGATTTGATGTAAAAAACAATTTTCAATGATTTCTCACATGAATACAGAATATTCATCAAATGAATGTCATATATAAATTAGTGCTTTTTATGCTCTACATGAACTGTGCATAATGAAACAAGGAACATTTCCATGTCTTAACTTCAACTGCTCCTTGGAATTGCTAAACACGGTAGGTCCCTTTCGGAACATTTCCATGCCTTCGTGCTCTGTAAACCCAAGAAACCATCATATTAGAGAAGGATTCTGATCATGAAAATGCACGTTTCTTTGATTCAAACATTTGTTAGGTTAAGAGACAAGGAGATGGAATGTGTAGAAAAGAAAAAATAATAATAATATTAAAGTGAGATAGACATTGCTACCAGATAAATAACGTAATGAAACTCCATGAATATTGTTTTGAAAATTTATTAATATCGAGATTGGATTTTTAGGATTGTGCAAATTTTTGTACATTCAAAACTGAAATTTTATTTGTTAAAAATAAATTACAATCCTAAATCAATATTTGTTGGTTTGGTTGAAAAAACAAATCTGAAAAAAGGAAAAAAAAAAAGAAGAAGAGAGAGTACAAGACTCAATTACGAGTAGAGATGGGCATCGGTGAAATGGGGATGGATATTGGTCCCCCCATGTCCATCCCCATTTCCCAGTCCTTCCCCCATGGAGTTTGGGGGGAGATATCCTCATCCCTATTTTTTCGTTTTCCCAAATTTTCCTCTTTTTTTTAATTCTAATTTTTTTCTCTATTTCTTTTGTTTGACCCTATTTGACTAAATATTACATATTAAAGAAAATTGCTTATAAGTTATAACATGTAAAAACAATACCAATACAAATGAAAATAAAATGCAATGGACAAAATACTTAATATTAAAAAAATAGAAGGAAAAAAATTAAAAATAAAAAAAAAAGTTTTGGGGGGAAATTGGGAAACGAGGACAGGTTCCCATCCTATTTCAATTTGAGGATGACATTCATCCCCATTCTCCCCCATTTGGAGATTTTTATTTTATTTTATTATTATTATTATTATTATTATTTGGGGTGGAAATTCAAGGAAATAGCCTTTCCTAATGTGTCCCCCTTTCTTTCTTTCTTTTTTTGGAAATTGGGGATGGGAATTTAGGAAAGGGGGAATTACACAAACATTCCCTGAGATTTGATAAAATTGTACGGATATGGTAGTTTTAGCCTTTTAGGCATATATGCACAAACTTCCCTCAACATTTGAAAAATGTTGCACAAACATCCCCTACCGTTAGATAGATCCGTTAGTTAATGGTTAAACATGTAAAAAGTCTAAAATATCATATATTTTTATTTTAAATAAACTAAAAAATTTAAAAATAAGATTAAAAAATATTAAAAAAATCTTTTAGAAAACATGAATATGTCTTAAATTTGAAACCTAGAAGAAAAAAGAAATCATCTTAAAAAAAAAAAAAAAATAGTTTGTGCAATCCCCATAATTTTAAATAAATTTAAAATTTAAAATTTTAATTATTATTAAATTGTTTGAAAAACTATTTTTTTATTTGTAAAGATGAATTTATTTTTTCCAGGTTTAAGATTTAAGATATGTTGATGTTTTCTAAAATATTTTTTTTTGATATTTTTTATCTTATTTTTTAAAATTTATTTAAAATAAAAATAAAGGGTATTTTAGACTTTTTACACTTTTGACCATTGACTAGTAGATCCATCTAACTGTAGGGGATGATTGTGCAACAATTTTCAAATGTTGATGGAAGTTTGTGTGTATATGGCCAAAACTGCCATATTTGTGCAATTTTATCAAACCTCAAAGGATATTTGTGTTATTCCCCCTTTAGGAAAATATGATTATGGGGGGAAATGCTCGTCTCTAATTGCGAGTTAAGATCAACCAGAAAGAGAAAGAGGAAGAGAAGGAAGAAAAAAAAAAAAAAAAAAACTTACCAGAGCCAACCATTCGAGATTGACTGGATATTAAAATAAAAGTGGTCAATTTTCTCTCACTTCACATTATCACGAACCCTAAGGCCAAAACCCATTAAAAAAAAAAAAAAAGGCAACTACCAAGTAGGTCCTACACTTTTTTTTTTTTTTTTTTAAATTCCAAGTTGTTTGCGACTTTTATAAAAGTGATCAAATTTGTCCTTACATTTTTCCCAAGTGTCTAATTAGTCTCTCTAACTAAGTTTTATCAATTAACTTTACATGTGTAAGGATAAAATTGTACTTTACTTCTAAACAATATAATAATGACACATGCACAATTTCTTTTAACACATGAATATTTTTGTTTATTTTATTTGTTGGTTTTGATTTTTGAATAATTTTGACAACAGTGCTTGAATACTATTAACAAAAAAAAAAAAAAAAAAAAACAATTATATAAAAATGATAAAAGACTAAACTGAAAATAAATGGTAATTTTGTTAATAAAATAAGTTTATAATTGACATTGTCTTATTAAAATATTTTTAGATTTTTTTTATAAAATTTTAATTAAAAAAAGACATGAATGATGTTTCATTAATAATATTTTTGGATTTTGTTGTAATTATAATGGTGAATTTAATACACGAAAAATAAAACAACTTAGCTCTAATATGACAAATAAAGAGTATATACGTACTTTAACTAAATTTTTTAAAGTCAATTGTTATATTTAACCACGTTAAACCGTTATAGGGATTAATTTGGTCACTTTTGAAAAGTGAGAGACTAATTTGGCACTTGGAAAAATATGGGACCAATTTTGTCACGTTTGTAAAGGTCACAAACAACTTGGAAATTAAAAACAGTCCATGACCATATTGGTAATTACCCAAACAAAATAAAAATTACCCGGTTGTTCTTCCTTGAGAATCAAAGCTCAAACCCTCTAGACTGAAAGCGAAATCCACAAATTGCAATGGCTTTGAAAAACTCCTCTTCGTCTTTCTTCTTCTTTGTTATTTTCTGCTTTAAAATGTAAACATTTCTCTCAAAAATCCACCAACTCAAATTCCAAAAGTGACCTCACTTCATGTCCAAATCCAGAGGCACTTGACAGATTCCTCAAAGACAAATGCAGATCAGGTAACATCTCTCCCGGTGAAGCTCGTTACTTTTTTGATTGCTTGATTCAGAGGCAACCCGCTCCTCACATGTCATCCTTCACTATTTTGTTTACTGCTCTTGCCAAGAATCACCATCATCATACTGTTATTTCTCTTTTTAAGAGGTTCAACTCTACTCGGTTGTCGCCAAATTTGATTATTTTCAACGTTTTGTTGAATTGTATTTGCAATATGGGTAGAGCTTGTGATGGTTTTGTGGTTTTAGGGAGGATTTTGAGGTTGGGTTTCAGCCCAGATGCGGTGACTTTTAATTCTTTGATTAAAGGTTTGTGTAGGGAGGGTAGAAACATGAGGGCTACCTGCTTGTTTAAGAATTTGAATCTCTTTGGTTGTAGGCCTACTGTTATTACATACTCAACGTTAATAAATGGGTTGTGTCGAACAAGAAATACAAGTGCTGCTCTTAAGTTACTTGAACAAATGGTTAAGGGGAATGGTGAACGGGGTTATCTGTATGCCCAATATTGTTAGTTATAATAGCATGATTGATGGTCTTTGTAAGGATGGATTAATAGACAAGGCTAAGGAACTCTTTTCAAAAATGAAGAGTATGGGAATCAGTCCAGATGTAGTCTCTTATAATTCTTTAATTCATGGTTTTTGTTGTTGGGGTAAATGGGAGGAAGCTAAAGATTTGATTGTTGAGATGGTGGATCAACATGTGCGGCCTAATGTTGTGACATTTAGTGTGATTATAGATGAGCTTTGCAAGAATGGGAAGATAGACAAAGCAAATGAATTGTTAGAATTAATGATTAAGCGAGGTGTGAATCCCAACACGGTAACTTATAATACATTGATAGATGGTTTGTGTATGATAGATAAAATTGATGATGCTAGGGAGTTGTTTGTTTCTATGACTAATAATGGGTGTAGACATGATGTTTTTAGTTACAACATCATGATCGATGGGTACAGTAAGAAACAAAACATAAATGAAGCCATGAGTCTTTATAGGGAGATGGCTTCAAAGGGAGTTGTGCCGGATGTAATTACATATAGCTCCTTGTTAAGTGGTCTTTTCCGAGCCGGTAAGACTAGGCATGCAAAAGAATTGTTTTCAGAGATGCGACATAAAAATGTTATGCCCGATAAATGTACCTATAATATTCTCATCAATGGGTTATGCATGAATGGTTGTATTACTAAAGCAATCGAAATATTGCATACTTTGAAAAAGGGCAAGTTTAATCTTACCATTGAAAGCTATAATTGCCTCCTAGATGGATTGTGTAAGACATGGAGGCTCGAACTTGCTTGGAAGCATTTTCACAAGTTATCTCAAGAAGGCTTAGAACCTAATGTTGTCACATATACTATCATGATCAATGGGCTTTGTAAATATGGTAAACTGGAAGAGGCAAATGGTCTATTATCAAATATGGAAGACATGGGCTGTGCTCCTGATGTTGTCACATATAATACACTTATGTGGGGATTTTTACAAAATAGGGAGACAACAAAAGTGGTGGAACTTCTACAAAAAATGGCAGAGGGAAATATAATGCCAGATGCATGTACAACTTCCATTGCCGTGAACTTACTTGTAAAACATGAGAAATATCGTGAATGTTTGAACTGGCTTCCATCATTTTCTGCTCAACTGACCACCGGAAGTTGACATAGTAAGTCTTAAGTGAAGCAATTGTTTGCACTTTCTACATTACATATTATATAGTTAATTCCATCACTATTCCTAGCCAAATCATTCTCGCATATTACTTTCTACTTGTGTACTTTGAAAGCTAAGCTTCTCAAAGAGAAATAATTAACTTCTTATCGCTTGTTTTGTTATAATGGTTGGGTCAATATGCTATCGAATCTTACTTGGCATAAATTCTTTCTCAAAGCTTTTCCCATGCTGAACCTATGAGTTTATTGTACAGTCATTATTTCGGATGCTAAATTAAAACACCTGAAGTTCAAAATAATTATAATTTTCTGGTGAGACACACTGTTGTGAAATTAGAAAGTGAAACGTGTAGTAATAGTTTGTTCTTTCATGCTTAGATGCATATTAATTGATGCAACATTCAGATTAGTTCCTTCCAGCTTAATTTTAAAGTGTAACTTAACTAAGAAGAAATAATTAATGTCCATTATAGTTTTTCTTTTCATTTAAGAATTCTTGTGACCATGGAATTCTTGAATCAAAAGTTGTTTTGTAGAGCGTCTGAGAAAAAAAAATTTGTGTATTTTCCATATTGAGATGAAATGAACAGGGCATTAATTGGGGTTTTGGTGTGATCGTTGACTTGCAGACAAATACTTTTGGTACAATATATACCAGGGGAAGATTTGTTGATAGAGTATCTGCTTTTGACTTTACTTGTAGGAGCAAGAACATCTGAAACTTTGAGTTTGAACTTTGGAGTCTTAACGGGGATTCGAACGTGTTGCAGCTGTTCACAAGACAATGGAGAGAGTGAGTTTATCTGATTCTTTAGGGGACAAATTTTATTCATGTAGTATCCTTTCTTATTGAACCTTCTAATCAGATGCAGAAATATGTTGTTTACTTTTTGGATAGTTTCCACTTGCAAGAAAATTGTATGATTATTTCTTGTTGTCTATGTTGTTAGCTTATAATTTTTCATTGTTTTTTCTACCAATCGAAAAGCCGTAGCTACTGGAAGCACGATAAACCTTGCAACAATTTGTATCTTAATTCCATTCTAGTAGACCATTCATTTTAAGTTGTGATGCATACATTGTTTTTCTCTCGTTCATTCTAATTAATATTCTCTTGCTGTTCTTTTTGGCAGACTCGTTGCAGTTTTATGGGCAGGAATTCGGCTCTTTAAACAATCAGGGATATAATGCTCAAACTGGTGCAAAACCTCGAACTTTAACACAGTTATGGTGAAACATTTGTTGTCAATTTAGATTGATTTCGCACATTAATATTCATCAAATGAGTCTCGGATAAATTAGTACTTTTTATGCTCTACATGAACTGTGCATAATGAAACAAGGAATGTTAGCAAAATTTCACCTCACTTGACAGATTCTTTAGAAAATTCAAGAACCTCTTTGAAAAGCTTGCAAGTTTGAAACAACTGACATTGAATTTTTTTGATAAATAATCGTCCACACTCTAACAAGGCTCTGAGAAATATGGAAACTTGAATCAAGGCGAATTCGAAGATAAGAAGATTCTAACATGTGAGCTCTAAAAGTTACCAAGTGCCAACAATTCCACCTTGTCATTTGTAAATTTTGATACAAACTTCTCCAAGAATTTCTATCAAAGAAAGTCAACGCAAACAAAACTTGGTTCCTTGAACAACCTTTTCGAATTGAGAATTTGTACAACTTTATATAGAGGAATCTCCCATGCTATACGATGCTCTAATCAATGCCTCTTTTCTGAACTCAATTATGTCGGAAAAGAAATCAAGTCTTAACTTCAATTGCTCCTTGGATTTGCTAAACATGGTAGGTCCCTTTCGGAACATTTACATGCCTTCAAACATCAGAGAAGGATTTTGATCATGAAAATGTATGTTCTTTTGATTCAAACATCTTTGTTAGGTTAAGAGACAAGGAGATGGAATGGATCTATTGAATAAATGGTGTTTGTAGTAAATTGTTATCAATGTTGTTATTTTAGCTAAGAATGATTTTTTAAATTAGAAATAATAACAAACTATGAGAAAAAATGATTAATGATAACGTGGGTTGCAAATAATTTATATGCTTCAACGCATGTGAGTCTCAACTTAATTAGTTCTATTAAATGATAACGATTCTTGTTGATTTTCATACCATATTTGATTATGATAGTTGCATGATTAATGATTAGGTTTGGTGATGATTTATTCGATTTGATGTTGATTAACAATTAGATTAAATTGGAGGTTTGATTATGATTTATTCGATTAGATACTAGTTTTTGATTAAATTGGATGTAGTTCCAAATTGTTAGGAGTGTTAAAATCTCAAACGTTACCCGGGGGACTTGAACCTACTCACTTATTCACTTTGATACCAATTGTTCACATCAACTGCTTACCACCGTTATAAAAGCTATATCGGATGGTAGAGGCACAACTTTAATTAAACATGAATTCAAATATTTTATAATAATAATGCCAAATTTATATTATATTGTAGCTGATGAGTGATGAGTGACCGCCGACGGTGGTGAAGAGAGGGCTCACAGGGGTTAGTCCCCCTTCCCTCGATTTTTTTTCAAGGCTTTTAAAAATGATAAATTTTTATTAAGTTTTAAAATCTTTTCACTTTGACCCACCAATATATTTTTTTAGAATAATAGCCCCAAAACTAATATTTTTGGCTTCGCCCTTGGAGACACAAACATTCACGCCCTAACATTAACATTGGATTGAAAAGAGAAAATCTCGTTTTTTAATTTATTAGTCAAAAACCACCCTAACATTAACATTTCTAACCAGACATACCATTTTGCCCATATATTCAAATTTAAACAAAATAATAAAAATAAATTTAAAAAAAATATTAATTAACAAAAATATATAAAAATATTTTTTCTCTCCTTCAACTCTCTCTCTCTCTCTCTCTCTCTCTCTCTCTCTCTCTCTCTCTCTCGTTTCTTGCATGTGGGATGGTGGTTGGGTGTTTTGTTGTGGTCCGGGGTGGTCGTTGGGGTGGAGTGGCTGTTTATTGGAATTTCAGAGGAGAGAGAGGCAAAAGGATTGGGTGGTGTGGTTGTTGATGGCGTTGGATTGGGTAGTGACAGATCTAGCAAAGCACCATAAAAACCTAGCCACCATCAATCTTTGTTTGGAGAGAAACATTGTTGAGGAAGACAGAGAATGAGGGATCCATGGAGAGAGATAGAGAGAGAGAGAGAGAGAGAGAGAGAGAGAGAGAGAGGAATTTTTTTAATTAATATATTGTGGATAAAATAATGTATTTTTTTTATTTAATATTAGTTTCTTATCAAATAATTGTTTTACTTAAATTAATGTTATTTAATATTGTTTGAATATATGGGTAAAATAGTATTTTTGGTTAAAAATGTTAATGGTAGAGTAGTTTTTGACTAATAAATTTTTTTTAAAAAAAAATGGTGGTTTTTGGCCATTAAAAACTAGATGGTGGACACTTGGGCCTCTTGTCAATGTGGTTGGACCCTCCCCTGGGAGCCTCCACCACCACGGTTCAACGCCCAATGTGTACATGTATATATTTATATTATTTGTCCCCCTTGGCCATTAATTCCAAGGGTGAGTGTTGTCCCACCAATTGTGGGTACTCTCTCCCAATTTGTGAGAGTTGTAGTCCGGGCTACTCTAGAAGAGTCCAATCTCGCTAGGTCAAAAATGAAATTAGAGGGTAGTTTCAAATTAAACTATTTAAATATTATTATCTTGTAGTATTTTTAATTAAACTAAAGGAGAGTATTTTTAATTAATTAAATATTGTCTTGTAGTCCGGGTGGCTTTTAGCTAAAAACGAAACTAGAGGGGAGTTTTTGATAGTATCCCATCACTGTATTAAAAAAAAGAAAAAAAGAATACCCGTTTGTTTTTCCTTGAGAATCAAAGCTCAAACCCTCAAGACAGAAAGCGAAATCCACAAATTGCAATGGCTTTGAAAACCCCTCTTAGTCTTTCTTCTTCTTCTTCGTTATTTTCTGCTTTAAAATGTAAACATTTCTCTCAAAAATCCACCAGCTCAAATTCCAAAAGTGACCTGACTTCATTTCCAAATCCAGAGGCACTTGACAGATTCCTCAAAGAAAAATGCAGATCAGGTAACATCTCTCCCGGTGAAGCTCATTACTTTTTTGATTGCTTGATTCAGAGGCAACCCGCTCCTCACATGTCATCCTTCACTATTTTGTTTACTGCTCTTGCCAAGAATAACCATCATCATACTGTTATTTCTCTTTTTAAGAGGTTCAACTCTACTCGGTTGTCGCCAAATTTGATTATTTTCAACGTTTTGTTGAATTGTATTTGCAATATGGGTAGATCTTGTGATGGTTTTGTGGTTTTAGGGAGGATTTTGAGGATGGGTTTCAGCCCAGATGCGGTGACTTTTACTAGTTTGATTAAAGGTTTGTGTAGGGAGGGTAGAATCATGAACAGTACCCAGTTGTTTAAGAATATGATTGCATTTGGTTGTAGGCCAACTGTTATTACATACGCGACGTTAATAAATGGGCTGTGTCGAACAAGAAATACAAGTGTTGCACTTAGGATACATGAACAAATGGTTAAAGGGAATGGTGAAAACTGGGCTATTTGTAGACCCAATATTGTTAGTTATAGCAGTATGATTGATGGTCTTTGTAAGGATGGATTAATAGATAAGGCTAAGGATCTCTTTTCAGAAATGAAAGGTATGGGAATCAGTCCAAATGCAGTTTCTTATACTTCTTTAATTCACGGTTTGTGTTGTAGCGGTAAATGGGAGGAAGCTAAAGATTTGATTGTTGAGATGGTGGATCAATGTGTGCAGCCTGATGTTGTGACATTTAGTGTGATTATAGACGAGCTTTGCAAGAATGGGAAGATAGACAAAGCAAATGAATTGTTAGAATTAATGATTAAGAGAGGAGTGATGCCCGACACGGTAACTTATAACACATTGATAGATGGTTTGTGTTTGGCAAATAGAATTGATGATGCGAGGGAGTTGTTTGTTTCTATGACAAATAATGGGTGTAGACATGATGTTTTTAGTTACAACATCATGATCAATGGGTATTGTAAGAAACAAAACATAAATGAAGCCATGAATCTTTATAGGGAGATGGTTTCAAAGGGAGTTGTACTGAATGTAATTACATATAGCACGTTGTTAAGTGGTCTTTTCCGAGCCGGTAAGATTGGGCATGCAAAAGAATTGTTTTCAGAGATGCGACATAAAAATGTTATGCCCAATAAATGTACATATAATATTCTCATCGATGGGTTATGCAAGAATGGTTGTATTACTAAAGCAATCGAAATATTGTATACTTTGAAAAAGGGTAAGTTTAATCTTACCATTGAAAGCTATAATTGCCTCCTAGATGGATTGTGTAAGACATGGAGGCTCGAACTTGCTTGGAAGCATTTTCACAACTTATCTCAAGAAGGCTTAGAACCTAATGTTGTCACATATACTATCATGATCAATGGGCTTTGTAAATATGGTAAACTGGAAGAGGCAAATGGTCTATTATCAAATATGGAAGACATGGGTTGTGCTCCCAATGTTTTCACATATAATACACTTATGTGGGGATTTTTACAAAATAGGGAGACAACAAAAGTGGTGGAACTTCTACAGAAAATGGCAGAGGGAAATTTAATGCCAGATGCATGTACAACTTCCATTGTCATGAACTTACTTGTAAAACATGAGAAATATCGTGAATGTTTGAATTGGCTTCCATCATTTTCTGCTAAACTGACCACCGGAAGTTGACATAGCAAGTCTTAAGTGAAGCAATTGTTTGTACTTTGTAGCTTATAAGCCTGACTTGGAGAACCTCCTTAAAGCATGAAGATAGGCTGACACTGCGTCAACGATGATCATTTAATAGTCCAAAGGCGGAAGCCCTTGGCCAATGGTTGAACTTTGGGTCCTACATTTATCAAAATCGGTCAGAAACTTTCTCACAATACTGTACATTCTTGCTCAAGAATATGTTGATCGGTTGTCAAAAATTCAGGTTGAGTTTCCTTCACTTTAATTGTAAAATGATTAATGATTCATGTCCTTGCTTGCCTCTGTGTCTGTTTTACATTTTTTTTCTCTTATCTGAAGAATTTTGTTAGCATATCATTCTTACACAAGTCTGATCTCTTACCTGACAGTGGAAATGAAACTGCTGCAGCGTTTTCAATTTGACTTCTTATAGGATCGGCTTTTCAGTAATGCCTTGTCTCACTTCCTATTTGCTCTTTATTATTCCACAATATATATCTCATATAAAATTATACCATATATAATGAATGATTTTCACCAACAAATTTGTAATATGTAATGTTCTTCTATAACAACCATCAAAATTTTGAGGTTCTAGCATGAGTGAAATGTTGATTCTAGGTTATAGATCATTTATCTTTTTTTTTTTTTTTTTTTTTTCTTTTCTTTTGTCGGTCATGTGATATCTTGTGTATACCTTCAAAATTTGTGCTTGATAATTGATATGCTGATGTCATGTTGACTTATAACATGTCAAGTATGTAGAATGTTAGAGCTAAACTGCTGATTTTATATTTTTATGCAGGATCAAGTTCCTCTTTTCCCATCAGAATGCTGCATCTGCAGTTGAAGAAGAGTTTTGAGCTCCTGTGGTTAATATTTGACCATGAGTCTATATGCTGCCAAGTCCCGGTAACTGCAATTCCTTTTGGAAATTAGTGAAAATAAATGAATGTTGTTTCCACGGCTACTAATCTTTTCTCTGCAGGTTAAGTCCACTGGGCTAGAGTGAAGGGGTCAAGATGAAGTGTTAAACTACAAAGGTCTAGGTAAAGTAATCTATTGTGTTTTTCCCTTTAGTTTATGTAAGAATTATAGTTGTTTTAGATTTATGACTAATTTTCTACATTACATATTATATAGTTAATCCCATCATTATTCCTAGCCAAATCATTATTGCATATTACTTTCTACTCTTCTACTTTGAAAGCTAAGCTTCTCAAAGAGAAATAATTAACTTCCTATCGCTTATTTTGTTATAATGGTTCAAATCTTACGCGGCATAAATTCTTTCTCATGGCTTTTCCCACACTGAACCCATGAGTTTATTGTACATTCATTATTTCTTATTCTAAATTAAAACACCTGAGGTTCAAAATAATTACAATTTTCTGGTGAGACTGTTGTGGAATTAGAAAGTGAAACATATAGTCATAGGATAGCTTGTTCTTTCATGCTTAGATGCATATTAATTGATGCAACATTCAGATTAGTTCCTTTCAGCCTAATTGTTTTTCTTTTCATTTAAGAATTCTTGTGACCATGAAATTCTTGAATCGAATGTTGTTTTGTAGAGCGTCTGAGATAAAAAAAAAAATTGTGTATTATCCATATTGAGATGAAATGAACAGGGCATTAATTGGGGTTTTGGTGTGATAGTTGACATGCAGACAAATACTTTTGGTACGATATATACCAGGGGAAGATTTGTTGATAGAGCATCTGCTTTTGACTTTACTTGTAGGAGCAAGAACATCTGAAACTTCGAGTTTGAACTTTGGAGTCTTAACGGGGATTCGAACGTGTTGCAGCTGTTCACAAGACAAAGGAGGGAGTGAGTTTATCTGATTCTTTAGAAGACAAATTTTATTCATGTAGTATCCCTTCTAATCAAAAGCAGAAATATGTTGTTTACTTTTTGGATAGTTTCCACGCGTATTTGCAAGAAAATTGTATGATTATTTCTTGTTGTCTATGTTGTTAGCTTATAATTTTTCATTGTTTTTTCTACCAATCGAAAAGCCATAGCTACTGGAAGCACGATAAACCTTGCAACAATTTGTATCGTTGTGATGCGTACATTGTTTTTCTCTCGTTCATTCTAATTAATATTCTCTTGCTGTTCTTTTTGGCAGACTCGTTACAGTTTTATGGGCAGGAATTCGGCTCTTTAAACAATCAGGGATATAATGCTCAAACTGGTGCAAAACCTCGAACTTTAACACAGTTATGGTGAAACATTTGTTGTCAATTTAGATTGATGTCGCACATGAATATTCATCAAATGAGTCTCGTATAAATTAGTACTTTTTATGCTCTACATGAACTGTGCATAATGAAACAAGGAATTTTAGCAAAATTTCCCCTCACTTGAAAAGCTTGAAAGTTTGAAACAACTGACATTGAATTTTTTTGATAAATAATCGTCCACACTCTAACAAGGCTCTTAGAAATATGGAAGCTTGAATCAAGGCGAATTTGAAGATAAGAAGATTCTAACATGTGAGCTCTGAAAGTGACCAAGTGTCAACAATTCCACCGTGTCATTTGTAAATTTTGATACAAACTTCTCCAAGAATTTCTATCAAAGAAAGTCAACGCAAACAAAACTTGGTTCCTTGAACAACCTTTTCGAATTGAGAATTTGTACAACTTTATATAGAGGAATCTCCCATGCTATACGATGCTCTAATCAATGCCTCTTTTCTGAACTCAATTATGTCGGAAAAGAAATCAAGTCTTAACTTCAATTGCTCCTTGGATTTGCTAAACATGGTAGGTCCCTTTCGGAACATTTACATGCCTTCAAACATCAGAGAAGGATTTTGATCATGAAAATGTATGTTCTTTTGATTCAAACATCTTTGTTAGGTTAAGAGACAAGGAGATGGAATGGATCTATTGAATAAATGGTGTTTGTAGTAAATTGTTATCAATGTTGTTATTTTAGCTAAGAATGATTTTTTTTAAATTAGAAATAATAACAAACTATGAGAAAAAATGATTAATGATAACGTGGGTTGCAAATAATTTATATGCTTCCATGATTCAACGCATGTGAGTCTCAACTTAATTAGTTCTATTAAATGATAACGATTCTTGTTGATTTTCATACCATATTTGATTATGATAGTTGCATGATTAATGATTAGGTTTGGTGATGATTTATTCGATTTGATGTTGATTAACAATTAGATTAAATTGGAGGTTTGATTATGATTTATTCGATTAGATACTAGTTTTTGATTAAATTGGATGTAGTTCCAAATTGTTAGGAGTGTTAAAATCTCAAACGTTACCCGGGGGACTTGAACCTACTCACTTATTCACTTTGATACCAATTGTTCACATCAACTGCTTACCACCGTTATAAAAGCTATATCGGATAGTAGAGGCACAACTTTAATTAAACAGGAATTCAAATATTTTATAATAATAATAATAATAATGCCAAATTTATATTATATTGTAGCTGATGAGTGATGAGTGACCGCCGACGGTGGTGAAGAGAGGGCTCACAGGGGTTAGTCCCCCTTCCCTCGATTTTTTTTCAAGGATTTTAAAAATGATAAATTTTTATTAAGTTTTAAAATCTTTTCACTTTGACCCACCAATATATTTTTTTAGAATAATAGCCCCAAAACTAATATTTTTGGCTTCGCCCTTGGAGACACAAACATTCACGCCCTAACATTAACATTGGATTGAAAAGAGAAAATCTCGTTTTTTAATTTATTAGTTAAAAACCACCCTAACATTAACATTTCTAACCAGACATACCATTTTACCCATATATTCAAATTTAAACAAAATAATAATAATAAATCAAAACAAATAATATTCAATTAAAAAAAATATTAATTAACAAAAATATATAAAAATATTTTTTCTCTCCTTCAACTCTCTCTCTCTCTCTCTCTCTCTCTCTCTCTCTCTCTCTCTCTCTCTCTCTCTCTCTCTCTCTCTCTCTCTCTCGTTTCTTGCATGTGGGATGGTGGTTGGGTGTTTTGTTGTGGTCCGGGGTGGTCGTTGGGGTGGAGTGGCTGTTTATTGGAATTTCAGAGGAGAGAGAGGCAAAAGGATTGGGTGGTGTGGTTGTTGATGGCGTTGGATTGGGTAGTGACAGATCTAGCAAAGCACCATAAAAACCTAGCCACCATCAATCTTTGTTTGGAGAGAAACATTGTTGAGGAAGACAGAGAATGAGGGATCCATGGAGAGAGATAGAGAGAGAGAGAGAGAGAGAGAGAGAGAGAGGAATTTTTTTAATTAATATATTGTGGATAAAATAATGTATTTTTTTTTATTTAATATTAGTTTCTTATCAAATAATTGTTTTACTTAAATTAATGTTATTTAATATTGTTTGAATATATGGGTAAAATAGTATTTTTGGTTAAAAATGTTAATGGTAGAGTAGTTTTTGACTAATAATTTTTTTTTAAAAAAAAATGGTGGTTTTTGGCCATTAAAAACTAGATGGTGGACACTTGGGCCTCTTGTCAATGTGGTTGGACCCTCCCCTGGGAGCCTCCACCACCACGGTTCAACGCCCAATGTGTACATGTATATATTTATATTATTTGTCCCCCTTGGCCATTAATTCCAAGGGTGAGTGTTGTCCCACCAATTGTGGGTACTCTCTCCCAATTTGTGAGAGTTGTAGTCCGGGCTACACTAGAAGAGTCCAATCTCGCTAGGTCAAAAATGAAACTAGAGGGTAGTTTCAAATTAAACTATTTAAATATTATTATCTTGTAGTATTTTTAATTAAACTAGGGTGATTATCATTTGAGTCCCTAACTTTTTCTGAAAGATCCATTTTTTAAACAAGTTTGCTTTTTTATCAAAACTTTCCCTGACTTTTGAAAAGTATATCAAATAGGTCCATCAGTTAGTCAGCTGTTAGTCAAACTTAACATTTGTAGAGGTATTTTTGTCTTTGAACCAAGAACTTGCCATGTGTCACAAAAATAGAAATAAAATAAATACAATAATTTGTATTTAAAAATTAAAAAATTAAAAAATTAATTAAATTAAATACATCATCTTCTTCCCCACCATCACACCCATCCCCCATACCACCCCCAAACCCTAAATTAAATTTAAACCCCAATTAAAACTAATCAAAATTAAAATAATTATATAAAAAAATTTTAAAAAAATTCTACCAAACTAAAAAATTTAAAACTAATTAAAACTAATCAAATTTCCGAAAATCATCAAGCAAACAAAAATAAAAAATTTAAATTTATTTAAAAAATTACTTTTAAAAATTTTGTATTCTTTCTATCCTCTATACCATAACACCAAATCCAGAAATTGATCTCCACCTCCAAAACCTAACCTAAAGTCAAACACCCAAATCCTTCTCCACCAACATCCAAACCCTAGCCACCACCCTAACCTACCAACCAACACATCTAACCATTCCAGCGAGATCAACTGACGAGATCGGCGCTCGGTCTGCTGTCGCCGACGAAATCCCTTTTTGGCTTTCTCTCCCATTCCCTCTTCTATCTCTCTTTGGCTTCCCTCTTCAGAGTTTAAAAATCGAATCTCCCAAGTCAGGAGTTTGGCTTCCCTAAATTCAAGCGACGGTGATGCTTGTGCGTGGCGGAGTCAGGAGTTCTCAGCCAGCGACATGCAGAATCCAACGGTGAGATCGAGAACTGCGTAATCGTCGTCAACCGAACCAGCAGAGGACGACCGTCGATTCTCTTCTTCTCTTTCTCTCACCGCCGCTCTGCTCCTTTGTTATTCAAACTGAAATTGATCGAGTCAGAGGTAGAAGATGAATGAGGATGAGTTGGATGGTGGATGAGTGATGAAGGTGGTGATTTGGTGATGATGGTGGATGGTTGACGATGGTGGTGGATCCATATCGCTGCTGATACTTGTAAAATCGGTGGTTGTTGTGGGTTTTGTTATGAAGTTTGGGTTTGCAGTTGTTGTTTGTGATGAATCTGGGTTTGCAGTTGTTGTTGTTTGAAGTTTGGGTTTGTTAAAATCTGGGTTTTGTGGGTTTGAATGGCACTTAGTGAGGAATCAGATGGAGGTTTGGAAGAAATTGATTTGGATGATGATTGATGACAATGATGGTTGAAAAGATTGAGTTAAGTGGAAATAGGAAACTCGTGAGGAATCAGATGGAGGATTTTTTTTTTATTAAGATTTTTTTATTTATTTGAGATCAATAATAAGATTTCTTACAATGGTTTGCTTGATGATTTTCAGTTTTAATTAGTTTTAATGAGATTGCTTGATCAATAATAAGATATAAACTAATTAGTTTTAATTAGTTTTAAATTTTTTAGTTTGGTAGAATTTTTTTTTTTCATTTTTTTATATAATTATTTTTAAAATTTTTTAAATAAATAAATCTTCACCATCAATCTAAGATTTGAATGGTAGAGATTTAAAACAATTTATTTTTGTATTATATAAATTTTTTAAAAAAATTGTATTATTTATATCTTTAATTTAAAATTAAAGATAAATTGTTTAAATTTTAAATGTTAGAGGGTAAAACAGTCTTTTCAGCCATTAATAAGGCATACAGGGGCAAAATAGACATTATACCTATTCTGTGACGTTTGACCGTTAAAAAAAAAGTCAGAAGGATCTATTTGATATACTTTTCGAAAGTCAGGGAAAGTTTTGATAAAAAAAACAAACTTGTTTAAAAAATGGATCTTTCAGAAAAAGTTAGGGACCCAAATGATAATCCCCCATTAAACTAAAGGAGAGTATTTTTAATTAATTAAATATTGTCTTGTAGTCCGGGTGGCTTTTAGCTAAAAACGAAACTAGAGGGGAGTTTTTGATAGTATCCCATCACTGTATTAAAAAAAAAAAAAAAAAGAATACCCGTTTGTTTTTCCTTGAGAATCAAAGCTCAAATCCTCAAGACAGAAAGCGAAATCCACAAATTGCAATGGCTTTGAAAACCCCTCTTAGTCTTTCTTCTTCTTCTTCGTTATTTTCTGCTTTAAAATGTAAACATTTCTCTCAAAAATCCACCAGCTCAAATTCCAAAAGTGACCTGACTTCATGTCCAAATCCAGAGGCACTTGACAGATTCCTCAAAGAAAAATGCAGATCAGGTAACATCTCTCCCGGTGAAGCTCATTACTTTTTTGATTGCTTGATTCAGAGGCAACCCGCTCCTCACATGTCATCCTTCACTATTTTGTTTACTGCTCTTGCCAAGAATAACCATCATCATACTGTTATTTCTCTTTTTAAGAGGTTCAACTCTACTCGGTTGTCGCCAAATTTGATTATTTTCAACGTTTTGTTGAATTGTATTTGCAATATGGGTAGATCTTGTGATGGTTTTGTGGTTTTTGGGAGGATTTTGAGGATGGGTTTCAGCCCAGATGCGGTGACTTTTACTAGTTTGATTAAAGGTTTGTGTAGGGAGGGTAGAATCATGAACAGTACCCAGTTGTTTAAGAATATGATTGCATTTGGTTGTAGGCCAACTGTTATTACATACGCGACGTTAATAAATGGGCTGTGTCGAACAAGAAATACAAGTGTTGCACTTAGGATACATGAACAAATGGTTAAAGGGAATGGTGAAAACTGGGCTATTTGTAGACCCAATATTGTTAGTTATAGCAGTATGATTGATGGTCTTTGTAAGGATGGATTAATAGATAAGGCTAAGGATCTCTTTTCAGAAATGAAAGGTATGGGAATCAGTCCAAATGCAGTTTCTTATACTTCTTTAATTCACGGTTTGTGTTGTAGCGGTAAATGGGAGGAAGCTAAAGATTTGATTGTTGAGATGGTGGATCAATGTGTGCAGCCTGATGTTGTGACATTTAGTGTGATTATAGACGAGCTTTGCAAGAATGGGAAGATAGACAAAGCAAATGAATTGTTAGAATTAATGATTAAGAGAGGAGTGATGCCCGACACGATTACTTATACCACATTGATAAATGAGTATTGCAAGAATGGGAAGAT
Organism: Acer campestre; assembly: GCA_954870605.1. Lineage (NCBI taxonomy): Eukaryota > Viridiplantae > Streptophyta > Magnoliopsida > Sapindales > Sapindaceae > Acer > Acer campestre. Next base: position 13,137,896 of record OX940809.1, read on the forward strand.
AGACAAAGCAAATAAAATGTTAGAATTAATGATTAAACGAGGTGTGAATCCCAACACGGTAACTTATAACACATTGATAGATGGTTTGTGTTTGGCAAATAGAATTGATGATGCGAGGGAGTTGTTTGTTTCTATGACAAATAATGGGTGTAGACATGATGTTTTTAGTTACAACATCATGATCAATGGGTATTGTAAGAAACAAAACATAAATGAAGCCATGAGTCTTTATAGGGAGATGGTTTCAAAGGGAGTTGTACTGAATGTAATTACATATAGCACATTGTTAAGTGGTCTTTTCCGAGCCGGTAAGATTGGGCATGCAAAAGAATTATTTTCAGAGATGCGACATAAAAATGTTATGCCCAATAAATGTACATATAATATTCTCATCGATGGGTTATGCAAGAATGGTTGTATTACTAAAGCAATCGAAATATTGCATACTTTGAAAAAGGGTAAGTTTAATCTTACCATTGAAAGCTATAATTGCCTCCTAGATGGATTGTGTAAGACATGGAGGCTCGAACTTGCTTGGAAGCATTTTCATAAGTTATCTCAAGAAGGCTTAGAACCTAATGTTGTCACATATACTATCATGATCAATGGGCTTTGTAAATATGGTAAACTGGAAGAGGCAAATGGTCTATTATCAAATATGGAAGACACGGGTTGTGCTCCCAATGTTTTCACATATAATACACTTATGTGGGGATTTTTACAAAATAGGGAGACAACAAAAGTGGTGGAACTTCTACAGAAAATGGCAGAGGGAAATTTAATGCCAGATGCATGTACAACTTCCATTGTCATGAACTTACTTGTAAAACATGAGAAATATCGTGAATGTTTGAATTGGCTTCCATCATTTTCTGCTAAACTGACCACCGGAAGTTGACATAGCAAGTCTTAAGTGAAGCAATTGTTTTTACTTTGTAGCTTATAAGCCTGACTTGGAGAACCTCCTTAAAGCATGAAGATAGGCTGACACTGCGTCAACAATGATCATTTAATAGTCCAAAGGCAGAAGCCCTTTGCCAATGGTTGAACTTTGGGTCCTACATTTATCAAAATCGGTCAGAAACTTTCTCACAATACTGTACATTCTTGCTCAAGAATATGTTGATCGGTTGTCAAAACTTCAGGTTGAGTTTCCTTCACTTTAATTGTAAAATGATTAATGATTCATGTCCTTGCTTGCCTCTGTGTCTGTTTTACATTTTTTTCTATTATCTGTTTATGAAGAATTTTGTTAGCATGTCATTCTTACACAAGTCTGATCTCTTACCTGACAGTGGAAATGAAACTGCTGCAGCGTTTTCAATTTGAACTTCTTATAGGATCGGCTTTTCAGTAATGCCTTGTCTCACTTCCTATTTGCTCTTTATTGTTCCACAATATATATCTCATATAAAATTATACCATATATAATGAATGATTTTCACCAACAAATCTGTAATATGTAATGTTCTTCTATAACAACCATCAAAATTTTGAGGTTCTAGCATGAGTGAAATGTTGATTCTAGGTTATAGATCATTTATCTTTTTTTTTTTTTTTTCTTTTCTTTTCTTTTGTCGGTCATGTGATATCTTGTGTATACCTTCAAAATTTGTGCTTGATAATTGATATGCTGATGTCATGTTGACTTATAACATGTCAAGTATGTAGAATGTTAGAGCTAAACTGCTGATTTTATATTTTTATGCAGGATCAAGTTCCTCTTTTCCCATCAGAATGCTGCATCTGCAGTTGAAGAGTTTTGAGCTCCTGTGGTTAATATTTGACCATGAGTCCATATGCTGCCAAGTCCCGGTAACTGCAATTCCTTTTGGAAATTAGTGAAAATAAATGAATGTTGTTTCCACGGCTGCTAATCTTTTCTCTGCAGGTTAAGTCCACTGGGCTAGAGTGAAGGGGTTAAACTACAAAGGTCTAGGTAAAGTAATCTATTGTGTTTTTCCCTTTAGTTTATGTAAGAATTATAGTTGTTTTAGATTTATGACTAATTTTCTACATTACATATTATATAGTTAATCCCATCATTATTCCTAGCCAAATCATTCTTGCATATTACTTTCTACTCTTCTACTTTGAAAGCTAAGCTTCTCAAAGAGAAATAATTAACTTCCTATCGCTTATTTTGTTATAATGGTTCGAATCTTACGTGGCATAAATTCTTTCTCATGGCTTTTCCCACACTGAACCCATGAGTTTATTGTACATTCATTATTTCTTATTCTAAATTAAAACACCTGAGGTTCAAAATAATTGCAATTTTCTGGTGAGACTGTTGTGGAATTAGAAAGTGAAACATGTAGTAATAGGATAGCTTGTTCTTTCATGCTTAGATGCATATTAATTGATGCAACATTCAGATTAGTTCCTTTTAGCCTAATTTTAAAGTGTAACTTAACTAAGAAGAAATAATTAATGTCCATTATAGTTTTTCTTTTCATTAAAGAATTCTTGTGACCATGAAATTCTTGAATCGAATGTTGTTTTGTAGAGCGTCTGAGATAAAAAAAAAATTGTGTATTATCCATATTGAGATGAAATGAACAGGGCATTAATTGGGGTTTTGGTGTGATAGTTGACATGCAGACAAATACTTTTGGTACAATATATACCAGGGGAAGATTTGTTGATAGAGCATCTGCTTTTGACTTTACTTGTAGGAGAAAGAACATCTGAAACTTCGAGTTTGAACTTTGGAGTCTTAACGGGGATTCGAACGTGTTGCAGCTGTTCACAAGACAAAGGAGGGAGTGAGTTTATCTGATTCTTTAGGAGACAAATTTTATTCATGTAGTATCCCTTCTAATCAAAAGAAGAAATATGTTGTTTACTTTTTGGATAGTTTCCACGCGTATTTGCAAGAAAATTGTATGATTATTTCTTGTTGTCTATGTTGTTAGCTTATAATTTTTCATTGTTTTTTCTACCAATCGAAAAGCCATAGCTACTGGAAGCACGATAAACCTTGCAACAATTTGTATCGTTGTGATGCAAACATTGTTTTAAGTTGTGATGCATACATTGTTTTTCTCTCGTTCATTCTAATAAATATTCTCTTGCTGTTCTTTTTGGCAGACTCGTTACAGTTTTATGGGCAGGAATTCGGCTCTTTAAACAATCAGGGATATAATGCTCAGACTGGTGCAAAACCTCGAAATTTAACACGGTTATGGTGAAACATTTGTTGTCAATTTAGATTGATGTCGCACATGAATATTCATCAAATGAGTCTCGTATAAATTAGTACTTTTTATGCTCTACATGAACTGTGCATAATGAAACAAGGAATTTTAGCAAAATTTCCCTTCACTTGACAGATTCTTTAGAAAATTCAAGAACCTCTTTGAAAAGCTTGAAAGTTTGAAACAACTGACATTGAATTTTTTTGATAAATAATCGTCCACACTCTAACAAGGCTCTGAGAAATATGGAAACTTGAATCAAGGCGAATTCGAAGATAAGAAGATTCTAACATGTGAGCTCTGAAAGTTACCAAGTGCCAACAATTCCACCTTGTCATTTGTAAATTTTGATACAAACTTCTCCTAGAATTTCTATCAAAGAAAGTCAACGCAAACAAAACTTGGTTCCTTGAACAACCTTTTCGAATTGAGAATTTGTACAACTTTATATAGAGGAATCTCCCATGCTATACGATGCTCTAATCAATGCCTCTTTTCTGAACTCAATTATGTCGGAAAAGAAATCAAGTCTTAACTTCAATTGCTCCTTGGATTTGCTAAACATGGTAGGTCCCTTTCGGAACATTTACATGCCTTCAAACATCAGAGAAGGATTTTGATCATGAAAATGTATGTTCTTTTGATTCAAACATCTTTGTTAGGTTAAGAGACAAGGAGATGGAATGGATCTATTGAATAAATGGTGTTTGTAGTAAATTGTTATCAATGTTGTTATTTTAGCTAAGAATGATTTTTTAAATTAGAAATAATAACAAACTATGAGAAAAAATGATTAATGATAACGTGGGTTGCAAATAATTTATATGCTTCCATGATTCAACGCATGTGAGTCTCAACTTAATTAGTTCTATTAAATGATAACGATTCTTGTTGATTTTCATACCATATTTGATTATGATAGTTGCATGATTAATGATTAGGCTTGGTGATGATTTATTCGATTTGATGATGATTAACAATTAGATTAAATTGGAGGTTTGATGATGATTTATTCGATTAGATACTAGTTTTTGATTAAATTGGATGTAGTTCCAAATTGTTAGGAGTGTTAAAATCTCAAACGATACCCGGGGGACTTGAACCTACTCACTTATTCACTTTGATACCAATTGTTCACATCAACTGCTTACCACCGTTATAAAAGTTATATCGGATAGTAGAGGTGTTGGATATGGCTTGAATTCCAATGGTTATAAAACACGATTTACCAATGCGGAAACTTCCTGGAGACGTGAGAGCATTTGGGAGTATGAGGTTATGTTTGAGTGAGGTTTGGAGGATATGACGAATAAAAGAAACGAAGAACAGCTCAAACCGCTGCCGCTGCTGCTGCGGCTTTGGCAGCGGTAGGACACCGCTGCTATTTTTCGGCAGCGCAACGATAACGGTCCAAATTCTAGTGGACACCGCTGTGGAAAGCGCTGTGGCTTCCACAGCGGTACCAAGAGCGGTTAATGATGATGTGGCACATGGATCATGATTTTCTGAGTGATCAAGTTCAACACGGTTTAAGAAGCGGGTGGCCAACTGCAACTTGAATCGTAGTCAAACTCAAGCATGCGTTAAATCAGGAAATATTCATGGAAGAGGAAATATGTTGTTTCTAGAAGTTTGAATGGGAAAAGGATTTCTCCTTTAAAAGAAGACTTGTCATAAATAGGAAATAGTATTTATGTGGAAAAAGTAATTTTTGTACGTATAGGAGTAGGATTTCCTTTTAGCCTAAACTCTCTGTAATTCATATAAATAGACCATAATAACTAGGTTATTTGTGGTGAAGCAAAATAGCAAATACTAGAGAGATCTCAAAGTGAGCATTGGGTGTAATTGGGTTTGGGGTGTTATTTAGAGAGTGATCCTGAGTGTGTGGTTGTAACAATTTACTACATATTGAAACTTTCTCTTGTCGTCCTGACAGTCGTGGTTTTTTTCCCTGATTTGGGTTTCCATGTAAATTCTTGTGTTGTGTGTGCTTGGATTTAGATTAATTCTCTTCATCTTATCTTTTCTTTGTTATTGTGTTTTGTTTGTGTTCTATCCGACAACGCTTCCGCGCGTATAGTGACGTTTGTTCGCTAACAATTGGTATCAGAGCCTCGGTTGCTTAATAGTGGTCTTAACAAACTTTATGGCAAGGATGATGAGATTCAATATTGAGAAGTTCGACAGAAAGATGAACTTTGGCTTGTGGCAAGTTCAAGTCAAAGATATATTAATCCAATACAGTTTACACAAGGCGTTGAAGGGCAAGTCAACCCCTGCGAACCCTGAAAGATCTGGAGATTCTGGTAAAGAAACGGCTAGTACTAGTTCTGGAAAACAAAAGATGAGCGATGATGATTGGGAGGATTCGGATGAGAGAGCTGCGAGTGCGATACGATTGTGCCTAGCCAAGAACATTCTTACAAATATTCATGGAACATATTCAGCAAAAGAACTTTGGGAGAGGCTTGAAGAATTGTATCAAGCAAATAACATCTGCAACCGGTTCTATCTGAAGGAGCAGTTTCACATGCTGCAGATGACTGAAGGTACGAAAATTTCTGATCATCTAGGAGTGCTCAATGGAATAGTTTTAGAATTAGAGTCAATTAGAGTAAAGATTGATAAAGAAGACAAAGGTATTAGACTCATCTGGTCCCTTCCATCGTCCTATGCGCACATGAAACCAATCTTGATGCATAGGAGTTCAACCATATGTTTTGGAGATGTAGCGAACAAACTTATCTCTGAGGAACGAAGGCTAAAAAGTGAAGGTAAATCTTCTGATAACTTTGTTCTTTTAGTTGACAGGAAAAACGGGAACTCCAAAGGGAAAGTCATTTATTGGGGATGTGGACAGTCTGGACACATCAGGAAGGATTGCAAAAATAAGAAGACAAGTGCTGCTAAGGGCTCCAAAGATGGTGATCCGGCAATCGCTTCTCTTGAGTATAACGACTACAGTGATGCCCTCTAAAGGGGCATAAACATCCTCATGGCATGACCGCTAGTTGCCGTAAAAAGGATGTAGCTGATAGCGGGTCCACAATTGCTCACAGGCATTGGTTAGGAAGTGATGCAAGGTGTGTGGTGGACAAGGATGTCGATGGCTGAGTGAACTCCCTGGGAACCTCATGTGAGGAGTTGCACCACAATTTTCAGCAAGGTAAATTTCGACATGTGCCGATGAAATCTTAGGATGGTTGTTTCCTAAGTGGTTATACCTAGTGGTGGGTATGTTGATTCTTAGTGATATGGATCGTAGCTGAGGACAAGTTTTTTTGAATTCTCACCATAACAGAGGATTGTTGGATATGGCTTGAATTCCAATGGTTACCAAAACACGATTTACCAATGCGGAGACTTCTTAGAGACGTGAGAGCATTTGAGAGTATGAGGTTATGTTTGAGAGAGGTTTGGAGGATGTGACGAACAAAAGAAACGAAGAACAACTCAAACCGCTGCGGCTGCAGCTTTGGCAGCGGTATGGCAGCGGTAGGACACCATTGCTATTTTTCGGCAGCGCAACGACAGTGGTCCAAATTCTAGTGGACACCGCTGTGGAAAGCGTTGTGGCTTCCACAGCAGTACCGAGAGCGGTTAATGATGATGTGGCCAACTGCAACTTGAATGGTAGTCAAACTCAGGCATGCGTTAAATCAGGAAATATTCATGGAAGAGAAAATATGTTGTTTCTATAAGTTCGAATGGGAAAAGGATTTCTCCTTTAAAAGAAGACTTGTCATAAATAGGAAATAGTATTTATGTGGAATAAGTAATTCTTGTACGTATAAGAGTATGATTTCCTTTTAGTCTAGACTCCCTTTAATTCATATAAATAGACCATAATAACTAGGTTATTTGTGGTGGAGCAAAATAACAAATACTAGAAAAATCTCAAAGTGAGTATTGGGTGTAATTGGGTTTGGGGTATTATTTAGAGAGGTGTAGTTATAACAATTTACTATATATTGCAACTTTCTTTTGTTGTCCTGACAGTCGTGGTTTTTTTCCCTGATTTGGGTTTCCACGTAAATTCTTGTGTTGTGTGTGCTTGGATTTAGATTAATTCTCTTCATCTTATCTTTTCTTTGTTATTGTGTTTTGTTTGTGTTCTATCCGGCAACGCTTCCGCGCGTATAGTGACGTTTGTTCGCTAACAAGAGGCACAACTTTAATTAAACATGAATTCAAATATTTTATAATAATAATAATAATGCCAAATTTATATTATATTGTAGCTGATGAGTGATGAGTGACCGCCGATGGTGGTGAAGAGAGGGCTCACAAGGGTTAGTCCCCATTCCCTCGATTTTTTTGAAGGCTTTTAAAAATGATAAATTTTTATTAAGTTTTAAAATCTTTTCACTTTGACCCACCAATATATATATTTTTTTAGAATAATAGCCCCAAAACTAATATTTTTGGCTTCAACCTTGGAGACACAAACATTTTTTTAGTGGATGCAAGACAACTTTCAATCCCCCAACTTTTGCCCTATTAGAAAGACCGATCCATGCGTCTATATGTTTTCATTAATGACTGTTAATCCATTGAAATGAAATTATTCTTAATTTTCTCCCTTCTGTAACCTTTTCCGTCCAAAAAATTCATTGATCGTCAATTCTCATGTTAAATGACTGTTTTATATTTTAATATAATCTGAAAATGACCATTTAACCCCAAGATATTCATTAAATAAAAAATATATTTAAAAAATAGAAAACAAAAAAAATTTAAAAAAAAAATGATTGGAAAAAATTAACCCTCAAGATATATTTCTTCTTTTTCTTCTCTTTGTTACCTTCAAATTCCAATGAGCTTCAAATATTGCTAAACTTGAAATCCCAGCTTGACAAATCAAATACAAGTGTTTTCAGTTCATAGACACCAAGACCAGATGCATCAACCCTACCACAATCATCCAACATCATCACCAACGCAAATCAAACCACCACCATCAACATCAAAATCGCCATCATCTCCACCAAACCTAGACCCAGAACCTGAACACCATAAAACCCACACCTAGAACCGGACCAACATCATCACCACCATAAGAACCTAAAACTGAACCATACCACAACTGCAAACCCCATGGACACTCGATCTCTCCAAATCGCCAAATCGATCGTTGTAAACTGAAAGAAGAGTGAGAGAGATTTACTTTTGAGAGAAAGAGAGAGAGTCTGTGAGGATTTATGGAAGAGAGAGAACGAGAGTTTTTTTAGTTTTTTATTTTAAGAGTTTCTTCTTACAATCCAATGTTTTTGAGTTTACTTTTGCTCACCCCCCTCCCCAACACTTGACATGTGTCAGGGGAAGGGTATTTTTGTCCAAAAACTGTTTTGTGTTTAGACAAAAATACCCCCTCCCTAGACATATGTCGGGGGGGGGGGGGGAGAGAGCAAAAATGGACTCAATGTTTTTCTTTTTACACTTCATTCTAAAAATTTAAATTTAAAAATATTCTAAAGACACATTATTTTTTTTAAAAATTATCCCTTTTATCTTGTGTGAATAATATATTCTTATTTTACTATCTTTCCGGGTAGAAGAAATGAGTTGCTTTTTTATTTAGTACCAGAAGAATTAAATCTTAAAAATAGATTATGAAGGCAATAATAATAAATAAATAAATAAAATAATTCAAGAATATTTTGAAAATGCCCTTTTATATTCGGATTATCCATTATTTTATATAATTAAATATGGTGAAATTTAAAAACAAAACGTAGTTGGTTTCGAGTAGTGACAATTTTATTCCTAATAATCAAAATAAGATATTAAGAACTTCCATAATCAGAAGTAGAATTTTACAACATTTCTAGTTAATAATTCAAATATGTGCTTCTAAAGGGATTTAAAGTTTTAAAAAACTTGACATTAAATTAAACCAAATCATCATTATTTTTATTTTAAAAACAACTTTATTTATTAATTCTCTTAAATTTTCAAAAAAATTAATAGTAAAAATAGTTTTTTCTTTTTTTTCAACAAAAGAAAAGGGAGTACCATTATTTTACATTTTTAAGTCATTAAAATAGAAACATGTAAAAGTGTCGTCAAAGGATCAGTTGGGCCAAATTCTGTATGTATAATATGTGACCCGGCCTGGCACCAAAGAAACTCGGGTGAGATCGAATCCAAACCCGTTCGGCTGAGTTTCAATCTTGAAATCCCCGACTCGAATCAAAAGAAACTCTGCTGTTGTTGTTTGGCAATTGGCACTCGACAGAAAAACACACACACACTCTCACTCTCTCTATCTGCAATGGCTTTCAAAACCCCTCTTCGTCCTTTATTTTCTTCTTCGTTGTATTCAGCTTTGAAATGTAAACATTTCTCTCAAAAACCCACCAACTCAAATTCCAAAAATGACCTATCTTCATTTCCAACAACTATGCCTTCAAATCCAGACGCACTTGACAGATTCCTCAGAGACAAATGCAGATCAGGTAATGTCTCTCCCGGCGAAGCTAATTACTATTTTGATTGCTTGATTCAAAGGAAACCCGCTCCTCGTATGTTGTGGTTCAATCATTTGTTTACTGCTCTTGCCAAGAACAAGCATTTTGATACTGTTATTTCTCTTATCAAGAGACTTGACTCAACTGGGTTGTTGCCAAATTTGATTAATTTGAACATTTTGCTTAATTGTTTTTGCAATATTGGTAGAGCTTGTGATGGTTTTGTGGTTTTAGGGAGAATCCTGAGGAAGGGTTTTCGCCCAACTGTAGTGACTTTTAATTCTTTGATTAAAGGTTTGTGTAGGGAGGGTAGAATAATGAAGGCTACCCAGTTGTATAAGAATATGATTGCCTTTGGTTGTAGGCCTACGGCGGTTACATTTGGGACATTAATTGATGGGTTGTGTCGAACAGGAAATACAAGTGCTGCTCTTAAGTTACTTGAACAAATGGTTAAAGGGAATGGAGAAAACGGGGTTATCTTTAGGCCTGATATTTTTAGTTATACTAGCGTGATTGATGGTCTTTGTAAGGATGGATTAATAGACAAGGCTAAGGAACTCTTTTCAGAAATGAAGAGTATGGGAATCAGTCCAGATGTAGTCTCTTATAATTCTTTAATTCATGGTTTTTGTTGTTGGGGTAAATGGGAGGAAGCGGAAGATTTGATTTTTGAGATGGATCAACGTGTGCAGCCTACTGTGGTGACATTTAATGTGATTTTAGACATGCTTTGCAAGAATGATAAGATAGACAAAGCAAACAAACTGTTAGAATTAATGATTAAGAGAGGTGTGATGCCCAACACAGTAACTTATAACACGTTGATAGACAAGGTTTGCAAGAATGTGAAGATAGACAAAGCAAATGAACTGTTAGAATTAATGATTAAGAGAGGTGTGATGCCCAACACCGTAACTTATAACACGTTGATAGACAAGCTTTGCAAGAATGGGAAGATAGACAAAGCAAATGAACTGTTAGAATCAATGAGTATGAGGGGTTTGAATCCCAATACAACTACCTATAACACATTGATAGATGGTTTGTGTATGATAGATAAAATTGATGATGCTAGGGAGTTGTTTGTTTCTATGACAAATAATGGGTGTAGACATGATGTTTTTAGTTACAACATCATGATCAATGGGTACTGTAAGAAACAAAACATAAATGAAGCCATGAGTCTTTATAGGGAGATGGTTTCAAAGGGAGTTGTATTGAATGTAATTACATATAGCACGTTGTTAAGTGGTCTTTTCCGAGCCGGTAAGATTGGGCATGCAAAAGAATTGTTTTCAGAGATGCGACATAAAAATGTTATGCCCAATAAATGTACATATAATATTCTCATCGATGGGTTATGCAAGAATGGTTGTATTACTAAAGCAATCGAAATATTACATACTTTGAAAAAGGGTAAGTTTAACCTTACCATTGAAAGCTACAATTGCCTCCTAGATGGATTGTGTAAGACATGGAGGCTCGAACTTGCTTGGAAGCTATTTCACAAGTTATCTCAGGAAGGCTTAGAACCTGATGTTGTCACATTTAATATCATGATCAATGGGCTTTGTAAAGATGGTAAACTGGAAGAGGCAAATGGTCTATTATCAAATATGGAAGACATGGGCTGTGCTCCCAATGTTTTCACATATAATACACTTATGTGGGGATTTTTACAAAATAGCGAGACAACAAAAGTGGTGGAACTTCTTCAAAAAATGGCAGAGAGAAATATAGTGCCAGATGCATGTACAACTTCCATTGTCATGAACTTACTTGTAAAACATGAGAAATATCACGAATGTTTGACCTGGCTTCCATCATTTCCCTCTGAAGAGCCAACAAGAAGTTGACACAGTAAGTCTTAATTAACAGAGTAGCATTTGGTTTGTATCATAAAACCTTGATTCGGTGTACCTCCTTAAAGCTAATAAATATGCATTTTTAGGAGATTGACTACATCAAGGAAGCTGCTAATGAATAACGTTTTTCTCTTATTTCAAAGGCATGGATTGCGAAAAAGCCCAAACTATCTTATGGGAATACACCATGCCATAGGTTTGCCATTTAATATCTTATTCCCTTATTTTCTTTATTATTATTATTTTTTTCTAATCATATGTGCAATCTTATTTATTTGTTTATTTGTGTTTTCTTCATGTAGCTTTTGGCAATGGACTGTGTCACAGGAACCAAAATAAACAAGATTTAAGCATTAGATCAGTTGGGCGTTGATGGAAAGAGGTAAAGCTAATCTAGTCATAATGCTATGCTTCTCAAAGAGTAATAATTAACTCTAGGCATTATGTCTTATTATGTTATGCAGGTTGGTCCATATGTTGTTGAATCTTACTTGGAACAAATTATTTAACATGGGTTTTTCCATGCTGAACATTTGGGTTTATTATACATTCATTATTTATAATTCTAAACAAACTCCTGAAGTTTTAAATAATTTCCAGCGAGACACCATTGTGGAATTATAAGGTGAAGCCTCTAGTAATAGCTTGTTCCTTTCAGTGTTTTTATCACCAAGAAATTCATGAATCAAATGTTGCTGTTATGTATAGTGTCTGGCTGCTCAAAGAAAAGAGAGAGAGTTGAAGACTTCAGAACTTGGATTTAAGATGGTACTCAACGAGAAGGAAGATAAAGAGGAACTGAAATAACTTCTTTCTGCATACGGTAATTTCCTTAGGGGCCGTTTGGTATGGGGTAATCAAAATAATGTGATTCCTGGGAAAGTGAAACCCAGGAATGTGATTCATGGGAAAGTTGTATACATGTGTTTGGTTGTGCATAGGAATATAATGTCAGATTCCTGGGAATATCAAGTAAAAGTGTTTGGTTGTACATGGGAATTTGTTTTTTTTTTTAATTAATTTATTCATTAAAAACTAAAAAATTTAAAAAAAAATATCTAACACCAGTAACATATCAAAACCGACATATTCAAAACCCAATCATCTCTTTCCATCTCTCTCTCTCTCTCTCTCTCTGTGTCTCAGATCATCGTCGCCGTCATCATCATCGCCTCCGGTCATCATCGTCGCCGTCGATGCTCAGATCGATGCTCGTCGATGCTCAGATCTGCTCGTCGATGCTCAGATCTGCTCGTCGATGCTCGTCGTCTCTCTCTCTGTCTCAGATCATCGTAGCCGTCATCATCATCGCCTCCGGTCATCATCGTCGCCGTCGATGCTCAGATCGATGCTCGTCGTCGTCATCATGCTCGTCGATGCTCGTCGATGCTCGTCGATCTCGTCGATCTGCTCATTGATCTCGTCGAAGCTCGTCGATCTCGTCGATCTGCTCGTCGATGCTCGTTGATCTTGGCTTGATGAAGATGACGTTGGTATTGTTATGAAAATTTGGAGTTAATTATAATTAATAAATCTTAAAATTGATGAAATTAGGTTTTGAAGATACACTGTTGTTTTGAAATCGTGAGGAACAAAGAAGAAGAATTTTTTATTTTTTTTATGAGGTGGGTCCCACGGTGGGAATCAGATGGAGGGGCATCTGAAACCCACCTGTTGGGATGGGAATCATATTACCCCCTTGGGGGGTAATGTGATTCCCATGGGATTCACATTCCCGGGAATCTAAAAACTCAAACCCAGTAACAAACATGGGAATCTGATAGGATTCCCATTCCCATGCAAAGATTACCCCATACCAAACGGCCCCTTAGTGTGATTTTATATATATATATATATATGGTATAATCTTTTTGTCCTTTCCTCGATTAATGGGATATAGCAAGTATATGATCAAGTTATTTGGATCCTATTAAAATATTTGTGTTGCGTTGGACTCATACATTGTTTACCGTGCTACCTGGTTTGGAAGTGCTTGATTTAATGTAGTTTTCATCTTACCAAACAGAGTAGTGAAACAATAGAAACATAGCAAGTTGTGTATTTTCCAAATTTAGATTAAATGAACAGGGCATTAATTGAAGTTTTTGTGTGATCGCTGTCCAGCACATCAGACAACTACTTTTGGTACAATAATGCCGTAAATGTACTTAAAAGCCTTTCATGTTTATTGTGGCATAAAATGTAAAAATAAAGAATGCATGTCTTAGATGATGGGTGTGATTTGTTTTAAGAGCATATACGATTGATTGCTTTGTACTCTATATTCGACAACAAACTCTAAATAATTAGGTATCCTTTTCTGCAGTGTCAATCAGATGGCATCCCGGAGGACGTTGATCCCCTAATTTGGTATAACTGAGATTGCAAAATTATGAGTGTGGTATATACTGCTGCATTCCTTCCAAATTGTATCATTTAAAATTTTTCAAAATTAGAATTTTAATCTGTTCGGTGTATATAATTTGTAAGTTCTCCTTCGGTCAAAGAATTGTAAAGAGGAGAAAGGTTAATTACTTGCTTAAGTGAACGTTAAATTACAGTTTTCATTTATTGTAAGTTCTCTTTCGGTTTGTGAGTCATATGTGAATCGTGATATTGCTCATAATTCATGCAAACTTTCTTGTTCTTTTTGGCCAACTCATTGCAGTTTTAAGCACACGAATTCAACTCATACAAACTTCAGGGACTTCAACTTGCATAGCTATGATGAATCTGCGGAGGCAAAACATTCAAAACATTTAGGGCTATGCTTTTTCGTGCATAAGACACATTTGTCGTCGGAATGAAATAATCCAATTCTCCTTGACTATGCACTATTGTGCTATTATGCTCAATGTTAGTTGTTCATGACCGTGCATAATGATATGATGTAAAAAACAATTTTCAATGAAAGTTGCATTTATATATAATTTTTGTTACATTTGTATTAGAGAAATTTCAATTTAGTCCCCAATATTGTTGGAAAAATCAATTATTTACTTATCTTTTCATTTTAGGCTCACAGAACTACTAAATTATAAAAATAAACACAAGTTGATGTTGATGAAATTCCATTCAAGTAGACCATCCATTGTAAGTTGTGATGCATACATTGTTTTCCTCTCGTCTGCTCTAATTATCCTTTGTTGTTGTTCTTTTTGGCAAATTCATTACAATTTTATGAGCAGGAATTCAGCTCATTCAAATTGGTGCAAAACCTCCAACTTTTGCATAGTTATGGTAAATGTGTAGAAGCGAAACATTTGTTGTCAATTAAGATTGATTTCTCACATGAATACAGAATATTCATCAAATGAGTGAGTGTCATATATAAATTAGTGTTTTTTATGATGAATGTAACATGTGAGCTCTAAAAGCTACCAACAATTCCTCTGCATCATTTGTAAATTTTGATACAAACTTCTCCAAGAATTTCTCGTCAAAGAAAGTCAAGACACAAACAAAACTTGGCTCTTTCAACAACCTTTTCCATTTGAGAATTTGTATAACTTTATACAGAGGAATCTCCCATGCTATAAGACAAACCATACGGTGCTCTAATCAACGCCTCCTTTTTGAACTCAATCGTGCTGGAAAAGAAATCAAGTCTTAACTTCAACTGCTCCTTGGACTTTCTGAACACGGTAGGTCCCTTTCGGAACATTTCCATGCCTTCATGCTCTGTAAACCCAAGAAAGCCATCATATCGGAGAAGGATTCTAATAATGAAAATGCATGTTTCTTTGATTCAAACATTTTTTAGGTTAAGAGACAAGGAGATGGAATGGATAGAAAAGAAATATATATATGGATTAAATCGGAGATTCGATGATGATTTTTATCCTATTAGATACTAGCAACTTCATTTAATTGGACGTAGTTCCAAATTGTTAGGAGTGTTAAAAGCTATAGCGCTTATTGGGTTAATCGCATAACAATTGTTAGACCAACAATTTTCCCAAGTGTTACTTGGGGGACTTGAACCTGCTCGCTTTAATACCAATTGTTCAAATCAACCGTTTACCACCATGTTAAAAGCTGTATTTGATAGTAGAGGCGCAGCTTTAATCGAACAATAATTAAAATATTAATAATAAAAAAATCAATCTCAAGCCAACTTTGTATTATATTTTAGATGGTGACGAACCTGACAGCAGCGAAGAGAGGGCTCATAAAAAAGGCTTTTAAAAATTATAAAATTATTATTAGGTTTTAAAACCTATTCACTTTTGCTCACAATTTTTTTTTTTTTTATAGAATAATGGCCCCAAAACTAATATTTTTGGCTCAGCCACTAGGTTCCAGAAACTCTTTTATCTTTTATCGGATGCAATGCAACTTTAGATGGTATCAATTATCAAGGTAAAATAAAGAGATATTATTATTTTTTCCTTGAAATTTGGCCCAACATCATTTTACCCCTTACATTTTAAAAAATAGCCATTTCCATCCTAATGTTAACTTCTCGTTAAAAAGGTGGTGTTGGTGTTAGATTTTAAGGGTAGTTTGGTGATTGAAAAAAGTAAAATTGTATAAAAAAATCCCCAAATCTCTCTCATTTGCCACTTTCTTTCTAATGGAAAAATGGACTTTTTATTTTTTTCAACTGAAACGAAAGTTAACATTAAGGGAGAAAATGATACTTTTAAAAATTGGAGGGGTAAAACAATGTTAGGCTAAAGCAACTAAAAGTTAGGGAGCAAAACAATAATGTCCCTAAAATAAATCATTAGACAAATTATTATTAATATTGAAAATATTATTGTTGTTATATTCTTTTTTTTTTAATAATATATTCTTATTATTAATATTGAAAGGAGTTGTTTTTTGTTTAATACTAGAAGAATTAAATCTTAAAAATAGATTATAAAGGAAATAATATTAAAAAATAAATAAAAATAATTCATGAATATTTTTAAAATGCCATTTTAAATATGGGTCAAGCTAAATCAATTTAAATTTGTGATTATTTTGTTCTTTTTGTGTGAATAATATATTCTTATTTTATTATCTTTCCGGGTAGAAGAAATGAGTTGTTTTTTTTAGAATAATATATGTTTTTTTTAGTGTGAATAACATATTCTTATTTTACTATCTTTCTGGGTAGAAGAAATGAGTTATAGAAGAATTAAATCTTAAAAATAAATTATAAAGGAAATAATAATTAATTAGTAAATAAAATAATTCATGAATGTTTTTAAAATGCCCATTTTAATTTATATTCGGATTATACATTATTTTGTATAATTAAATATGGTGAAATTTAAAAACAAAACATAGTAAGGCAGTAAGGGAAGTGTATACCACATTACCACTTGAAGGGATGTGTATGCCAAGTGGAGATGTTGAACGGTAAAAATTTAACTAAAATTTGCTAATGAAATTTGTGATTGATTGTTGATAAAAAAAAAATCAATAAATTTAAATTTTTTGTTATTAATTAGCTGGTTTCGAGTAATGACAACTTTATTCTTAATCAAAATAAGATATAAGAACTTCAACTTCCATATTCATAAGTAGAATTTTACAACAATTCAAATATGAAATATGTGCTTTTGAAGTGATTTAAAGTTTTAAAAAACTTGACATTAAATTAAATCAAAACATCATTTTTTTTTATTTTTTTTTAAATTGAAAAAATATATATAGTAACATTTGTTTTTTTTTTTTTTTTCTAGCAAAAAATAAATAAATAAAGAATACCATTATTTTGCATAGGGGTGGGCGTGGTTCGGTTTTGAAAAACATGAATCAGTTTGAACCATTTTGGATTTTAAAACCGAATTGAATTGAACACCATTATCTCGGTTCGGTTCGGTTTGGTTTGAGTGGTGATAATGGCACCCCTTAAAAACTGTATGTACACCCCTTTCGTAGTTACACCCATCAAAATTTTTTAAAATTTTATAATTTGTAAATAAACCCCACTTAATACCAAAATTATCCTTTTTAAAATTATACTGTATTAATTTTTGTAAGTACACATCACTTACACCTATTATTATGTTATTTATTCAATTTTATTATTATCTTTAATTCTATTACTATTCTTTTTCTTCGCTCACTTTTTCTTTTCCATATTTTCATTCCAAAATCAAACTCTATTTTTCTTTTTTCTTTTTCTCTCTCGTCATGTCAAACAACTCTCTCCGTTTCTTATTAATTGTTTTCTGTCCAAAAAAAAAAATCACTACGATTTGAGGTTTTTCGGTTGGAGATCCATTTTCTGTTTGTGAAAGTGGTAGGGATGCAAGGTTTGTGCAATGTCCCAATTGATTTGCAAGTAGAAATTTTTTTGATGAAATTGAAGAACAATCACAATAGATGACAGGAGCTGTTGACAATGTGAGACCAAGATCAGTTAGGAGAAAACACACCCAATTAAGCTCAGTAGTTGTAGCAGCAACATACCGATATTCATCTTCCGTAGAAGAATGAGCAATGGTGTTTTGCTTCTTTGAACTTCATGATATATGATTTCTCCCTAGATATATAATGTTAGCACTTGTGGAAGAGAAATCATCTTTGTTTCCAGCCCAATCCGCATCGGAGAAGGCATGAAGAGAGACCTAAGAATTGCGATAGATAACAATACCTTCATCCAATGTACTACATAAATAACGCAATAGACGCTTGACAAGATCCCAATGGTCATATGTAGGTTGATGCATATACTGAGACAACTTGTTAACAACAAAGGAGATGTCTGGACGCGTGAGGGACAAGTATTGAAGACTTCCAACAACAGTTCGGTAAGTGGTAGGATCACTGAGTGGTGTGCCTAAGTGTAAAGTGATCGGAGGACTTGTGGGCAAGGGGGTTTGTACCGGTTTGGCACCAGACATGTTGGTGCGAGTGAGTAGATCCAATATGTAACGTCGTTGTGACAGTAGGATACCATGTTTGCGTGGAACTACTTTAACACCAAGAAAGTAAGAAAGAGGACCAAGATCTTTCAAGGAGAATCTTTGAGCAAGACTATCAGCAAACCGATCAACGTGGGCAGAATTATTCCCTGTAAGAATGATATCGTCAACATATATAAGGAGATAGAGTAAGTTACCACTTGTGTTAAGAATAAAAAGTGAAGTGTCAGCATATGAGTTCTTGAAACCAACTGTAAGTAAGAATTGACACAACTCATGGTACCAAGCTCGCGGTGCTTGCTTGAGGCCATATATAGCTTTCTTTAGCTTGCACACATGTGTAGGACGATCGGAATCAATGAAGCCTGGAGGTTGCACCATAAAAGCAGTCTCAGTGAGTTGACTCTGAAGGAAAGCATTATTAATATCCAGTACGAAGGCATCAGCCATGACTGATAGCAATACTAAGAACAAGCCTCACGGTAGTGGGTTTGATCACTAGGCTAAATGCTTCGAAATAATCAACACCGGGTCTTTGATTGAATCCCTTCGCAACCAAACGTGCTTTAAATCTATCGATCGATCCATCGGATTTTCGTTTGATCTGAAAAATCCATTTGCAACCAACAGTATTAGAAGATGTTTTCGGTGGAACTAGCTCCCAAGTACTATTGTGAACAAGCGTGAAACAAATTATGGTGTGTTCAATATTAATCTAGAGGGGGGGTGAATAGATTTTATCCGATTTTACCCAATTTTCGATAATAGGCAAGATTACTAAAAAACCCCTAACTAGTCAATATAAAATAGCAAGTGTAATATGGTACGGAATATTAAATGACACTTGATATTTATGTGTAAACCCTCACGAGAAAAACCACGGGCTAATAAGTGAGCCACACTCGAACCTCGAATCCACTAAATGTGAGAAAGATTACAACCTAATCCCGGAAGTAATCACACATCTACCTAATCCCGGTATGAGTAAACCTAGTCCAATTGTTTGTGATTTACGCAACCTAATCCTAGAAGCTACACAAGTTTTACTTCTCAAAGAAGAGATAACAAGCCTATGTGAATATATGAATACTCAAAATGCAATAAGAGCAAGGCAACCCTATATGTTTATCTAGGACGATGATATATCAATGAAATCAATCATAGATATCAAAAGCTAAATGACATATCATAAAGCTTAGCTAATCAAGATTAAGCAAAACCTAGATAGCTATCATAATACAATACTCAATCATATTCATCACAAACAATCTCTATCTTGTATCTAGCATGTGAACATAAAGCATACAAGGAAATAAAGAGATGGCTTGATAAGAAAGAAACTAAAATTAGATGAAGTTAGTTAAAATCTTACCAAGCAAGTTGTGATGATGCAAAACTATGCATGAATGATCCTAGATGAACTTGATGAATCACAAGGAAAACTTTGAGTGTTTAAAGGTGAATTCTTGATGGATTTTCTCTCAAGTGTCTCTCCAAAACAGAGAAGATGGTATATTTATAGGCATCAAGAACAGGGCACATGAAAAGATAAGTTTGCCCCTGAACTGCACGATCGGCGGTTTCATTAGGAGGCCAGGCCGCCGATTATGACCGCCGAATAAGTCCCGAGAGAAATAGGGGAGCAACGGCGGTTTCATTCGGCTGTTTCGGAACTGCCGAATAAACCGCAGAACCAAACCCGAGAATAATAAATGCATCAGGTATGATCGGCGGTTTTCGATAGGCAGTTGTGGCTGCAGATCACAACCGCAGAATCAGACTAGAGACCTCTGGTCCAAAACGGCGGTTTCAGTCGGCGGCCAGGGCCGCCGATCTAATCGCCGATTCACCAAAATAGGTGAATCCAAGGAGAAAGCTAAGGCAATCTCCGAGAGCGGTCTTCGTGTAAAACCAAGCACACTTATGTGCAAGCGCAGACGTTTCCGAACATCTACAAAAAACGAATTACAAGACACAAACACACAACAATATACAATTTACAAAAGTGCATGTGTGAAAGTGGCATGTTAAGAGAATGCACACATATAAAAATATGCTAAGTGAGTGTGTGCTACTAAATCTCTTCAATGGAAAATAAGCACTAGAGATATACCTTTGGAGTGCTTGTCACCTTGAGGTCTTGAAAATGGTCTTTGAGCTTGATCCTTAACCACCTAAGCTACCCTTACAATACAAACCCCAACATGTGGTTTGTTCACGAAATAAGCCAATTAATATGAGAATCCTTACAATCTAACCCTTTGGCTATTTCGTGACAAAACCACCACTCACATTGATCCTTACAACAAAAAATAAGTTACGGGATATCAATGATAATCTACATTATAAAGAGATATATAAAAAGCAAAAAAAACTTTAAGTCTTCAATCAACCCTTCAAAATAAAAGATTACACTTTCGAAAGCAAGTGTATGTGAGAAGATCAAGTGACAATAAACAAGCATTTGCATTTACGAATTTAAGCACAACATCATGCAAATTTACATGCAATGAATGTGAATGCAATGCTCCCCCTCATTGGGTTACTCCCCCTCAATATATAAACTCCCCAATATGCACAATTGCTATAATAATAAGCATCTCCCCTTACCAACATCCTACTCCCCCTTTTTGTCATGATATAGGCAAAGAAGTAGTCCCCAACCGGGTCACTTTAGCAAAGAGAGATATAAGCATACAAAATATTTGCATAATCAAATAAGCCACTTTATGCACTCAATTAATTGGAGAGAAAACAATGAGATTTATTTTATTTTATTGAAAATGTGGGAATTAGCAATGCTTTGCATACAAGATATGTTGCATTCAAGTCCAAAATACAATGGTATTTGGCAAAACAAATGACAAAGGTTTCCAATAGAATTCAAACCAATTTTACCATTTGTCATGAGAGAAGCAAGGATATAGAGATTTCATTGATTTCAATTTTAATAGCAACTATATCAAACTTTATAAGCGAAACATGGCATGAGCGACTTCGCACCCTATTTGATTTTTCCGGGTATGAAACCCGTATGATGGTAGCCATGTTCAACAAATAAAGAAAGAGAGACATTTGGATGGAACATCCTTTGAATGGATATAAGATCCTTTTTCATTTAAGTCTCATAAGCTTTTCACACAAGTTTTGCATTTAAGAATTGCAATCATCAATTCATGCTTATTTATTTTAGCATGTCATTTGAATTTCATGCTTTTCATATGACATTAGCATATCAATTAAGAATCATCATGTCATGGAAATAACTATAGGTCATTCAAATCATACTTCCTATGTAAATTTCCTAGTCCAAAAATGCATGATTGAACATAAATATGACATGGATTGTAATGCAAGCATTGTTCACACTTATTGAGATAAAAACATATATACATATGTGCAACCAAGCTTACTTCAAGCAATTAATAAAGAAGCATAAGATCTTTCAAATATTTTGCATGCATCAAGTATACAAAAAGCTCTCTTTGCTTGAGTTCCCCATATGGGGTCAATCATCAAAAACACATCACTCCACAGGACATATCCCAATAGACCTACTAAGAGTTTTAAAACGAGTAGAATCTAAAGGTTTTGTAAACAAGTCCGCTAGTTGATCATTAGTACCTACATGCTCAAGTACTATGTATTTATTCTCAACTAGTTCTCTAATGAAATGATGGCGGATGTCAATATGCTTAGTTCTAGAGTGTTGTACTGGATTCTTGGAAATATTAATAGCACTCATGTTATCACAAAAGAGAGTGAGTGTACCTTGGTTGAATTCGTAGTCTACTAGCATTTGCTTCATCCATAGGAGTTGTGTGCATCCACTCCCCGCGGCTATGTACTCGGCCTCCGCCGTGGACAAGGAAATCGAGTTTTACTTCTTGCAAAACCAAGACACCAAATTATTGCCTAGAAAGAAGCAACCGCCCGATGTGCTCTTTCTATCATCGTAATTTCCCGCCCAATCCGCATCACTAAAGCCTACAAGACTAGCGTTAGTGTCAAACGAGTACCAAATCCCACAGTTGGAAGTCTTATTCACATAGTGATTGATTCTCTTAACGGAAGAGAGATAGGACTCCTTGGGATCCGATTGGTACCTAGCATACACACCCACACTAAAGGATATATCAGGCCAACTTGCGGTCAAATAAAGCAAGCTTCCTATCATGCCCCTATATAGTGTTTGTTCCACACTTTTACCACTAGCATCCTTGCTAAGTTTCAAAGTGGTACTCATGGGTGTATCACAATGTTTGGCTTTTTCAAGACCAAACTTCTTCACTAGGTTTTTGGCATATTTGGCTTGAGATACAAAGATCCCATCATTTAATTGCCTAATTTGCAAACCTAGGAAGTAACTAAGCTCACCAACAAGACTCATCTCAAATTCTTGAGACATAACATCAACAAATTGTTGGACCTTGGTGTTATTGGTGGAGCCAAACACTATATCATTAACATATATTTGAGCTATAAAAAGCTCATCATTGTTTTTCTTGATGAATAGTGTCTTGTCAGCACTACCTATTGTGTAGTCATTGTTGACAAGGAATTGAGTGAGGCGCTCATACCAAGCCCTCGGTGCTTGCTTCAACCTATAAAGAGCCTTCTTGAGGCAATAAACATGGTTGGGGTGATGTGCATCCACAAACCCCTTGGGTTGCTCAACAAACACTTCCTCTTGCAAGAAGCCATTGAGGAAGGCACTCTTGATGTCCATTTGGTGCAATTTGAACTTGTGCACACAAGAGATGGACAAGAGAAGCCTAATAGACTCTAAACGGGCAACGGGAGCAAAAGTCTCCTCAAAGTCGATACTGTAACACCCCAATTTCGGGACCCAACGGACCGAGATGTTACGTGATTTGAACCTTGTAAAAACCTTAATTCACAAATATTCATAATTAGAATCATCAACAATATATCCACCAAAATACAATACCCAAACCTAATACCATCGATTTCACTAAACTTTTAGCTTCTGCTGTAATTACAACATTAAATGAATCGAGCACTTACAACATGTACAAACAAGAAATTAAAGCCTCTGACGATACATATCTCTCATATGCTAAGGCAAACCCCATCCCTTCTAAATCCATGAACTCAATCTACAAAATGATGGTGACGAGGAGTGAGCCGTCAACTCGGTAAGTAAATTCATGCATAACATGTAAAATAAATAGCCTTTGTAAAACCTTTACGTTCAAAACCTGGCTCATAAACTCTTCGGAAAATATCCCAACAATGTATTATTTAGTAAAACCAGAATTTGAATTTAATACAATTTACGTACTTAAATATCAATAAAACGGTTGGAGTAATACTTAAAATCATAATCGTAAATCATAAAACGATATAACAATAGCTTTAAAGTATAAACTGTATTATTTTCATAAAGCTGTAAGCATATAGCTTTATAATATAAACAATAATCAATATATCAGTTAACTCATGTTTCATAGTGTCATAAGTACCCGTGTGACGCGGCAATAGTATGTCACAAATACCCATGTGACGCGGCAATAGTATGTCACAATTACCCGTATGACGCGGCAATAACAGTAACTACGGAACAATGAGCCAAAACAGTTTTATAAAATTACAAATAATTAAATAACACTTTTTTTTTTGTATTACCGTAACAGTATAAACCAAAACAGTAACAGTGTATTTATATCAGTAGTAATTTGGTCTAAATATATTTTAAAAGCAATCAGCAATTTAGTAAATTATTGAATAGTTTTGAGGAAAGAATTGGTTCCAAAACATTTCATATAATCTTATTATCAAAACAATTTCGATGAATAAGAGAAGTTAAACCAATCGTAATGAAGTAGAAAACATTAAATAAATAAAACAAAGAAGTAGAAAACAATTAATATACATTATATACTTGTAATTTTATATTTCAAACATAAGCGATAGCAAAGCATGAATGAATCTACTCACATTAAACACGTACAAATCCGTTCTAGCTCTAGAAGATCAAGAATTACTCAAACTTAGCTCTGAGGGTTCTTCAATTAATTCTCATTTCTTGTTTCTCCACATAGAGAATTTTAATTTGCTAGAAAAGGAGAACGATGTTACTGATACTTTTAATAAATTTATGTTCTTAAATGAATGAATTGTTATAACTCACGCTTTAAATTAAATTCAAGATTTCTAACCTTAGCAATTACTAGGAATCCAAGCATGAGACGTTGTAACTCACTCTAAAATAAATTTAAGAGTTTTAAATAAAGTTAGGAGTTAAATAAAGTTTAAAAGTTTTAACTTCAGCAGTTACTAGGTATTCAACCCGATTAGAGTTTCTTTCAAATATTTTAAAAGAATTATAGATTAACCTAGTATCTTAGGAATCACTTTACGTTATCATGATCATATTCAAAATTTAAAATTTACGGATGTTACAATTCTCCCCTCCTTAAAGAAATTTTGTCCTCAAAATTTTACCAATGCACCTCAAACCTCAAAGAACTTGAGAATCCTAAAGTTACTAACCTTATATAACTAAACTCCACTTCTATAATATACAAAATCAATGCTTACTCTCCAATCAATGCTAAATAATAATCAATCCAAAATTTTCACCATATTAAGCGTAATTGATCAAATCACAATTTCATATCTTTTGAACATCTGAAAGTCTAATCACCAACTTCTTCACAGCAATTCTTAACAAGTTGTTCATGACTACAATAATTAAAAACTTCATGATTCCTTACTCAAATATCTGTACACTAGCAAATATTTGTTTATAAATGTTAAGAAAATATATCAAATTTCATAAAACATTTCAAAGAGATGAAGTTATAAACAAAATTATTTTAAAAGTCGAGGAAACACCCCTTCTTTTATATATATATATATACTATGCAATAAATTTGAATCTTGAAAATGATTAAACCATTAGTCATAAAACTATGAATATGCTTTATAATAATTAAAATAATAATTTATGAAAAACTCACTTTCAAGTAAAATCACTATAGATTACAATTACATCCTATTTTGAAGGGATGATCTGCACTAGTGCAACCACTAACCAAGTGTAGAGACTTTTGAACCCCTTTGTATTCTCATCACAATCATGAATGTAACATGCAAGCTAACGACAAATGACATCATCAAAGAATTCTTATTAAATCTTTTATCCCACAAATAATTCAATGGCATAATCAATTATTCCAACTAAGGAGGCCTTACATCATTTCTTTAGAAACCTCAAGATTTAAAATTACTTAACATATTATCCCTAACTTAGTATGGACCAAGGAAAAGTACCGATTTCTCTAATCAATTGAAATACAACTTCTATCTATGTCAAAATAAACAATAATCTGATACTTATCAAGGACTACACCAAAGTCATAAGAATCTAAATTAAATAAATCGACTTGAGCACTCCTTCTTCAATGTACATGTCACCAATTTTCTTTTAGTATATTACAAATCCTTTCAAAGGTAAGCAGTGATACGAAATTATAGCCTTATAAGACAATACTAACTATATCTATGAATTATAGAACATCAATAAATCAGTATATCTTAAATAAATTATTCACTCTATAATCCATAAGCAAATAATACTCAGTATCACTTATATATTGCACATAAGATCATAATTCCTAAAACTTTTCCCAAGTTTTATTATTATCTTTTCAATCCAACTTACATAAATTGGATTATTCACTCCCTACATATAAACATCAGTATGGCCGTAGACAAATACAAAAATCTACTGTAATTATTTCAAATAAATTGAGTATCCAATACTAATTTAAAAATAAATTATTTTCGGGTCACATAAATCTGTCAAAAACATTCCATAAATGACCCTTTATAGTTCAAAATTCTATAACTATATATATACAAATCTCCAAATCACGAAATTTAATATATAGATACTAGACACATAAATTATTCAGTGTGTAAAATTTCAGAATTTTTGAAAAAGTCTAAGTATGCTAAATAATTTTCGAAATCAGTTTATATAATTAAAATACAGGAATTTCAGCACTGCAGTCCTTAATTTGAAAATTCACCAAAAATTATCTTTTTGACATTTTGGACTGAAACGAATTTTGGAACACTTGAAAAGATATATAATTTCATAATCAAAAGTTAAAACACGAAAATCGTTGATGAACAATAATATCTTTGAATTGTTTCTACTGCCATACCAGAATTTTCATACAAATATATGACCTAATAGAATCCTTAATAACATTAAGAATAATATCTAATATCATACATAGATAAAACACAAATCACTAACATGATTGTTGAACTTATATTAATCCATCCTCTTTTGTATCTAGAACCCACCCTTTTTTTTTTCTTTTCTATCTTCTCCTTCTTCCTCTCTTTAACGAATATAAAGTATATCTACATAGAAATAGGTTTGTAACCCTAATTTCAATTAAATAAGAAAAACAATAAGAGGGGGCTTTGCAAAAGTGTCCACTTCCAAGTTTGAAAGAGCAAAAAAGTCTCCCTATTGTTTTCCTTGCAAAACTGTCTGTTACTGAAGTTTACTTTACATAAAATGTCCCCTGTTGGACTAAACTACCCTTCCCTCTTCAAGGGGGTTGTAATGTCATAACTACCCTTAAGCATTTCACTTTCCCACAATTATCCTTCTCTTCCCTTCCCTCCCTTTCTTTCAACGACCCCTATTGAATTCCCTCCCCCATTTTTGAACATATCCTGACCCGACCACAGTCCTCCATCTCCATCTTTTTCTTTTCCTTCTTCCTTCCCCATCTTCAGTTCTCCTAATCTTCAGTCCTCCTCATCTTCAGTCCTCCCCATCTTTGGGGCTTCAATATTCCTCCTATTCTAAAATTCGTTCTGAACTGTTTTCAACTGAACAGGCGAGGGGGAAAACCATTTAGAAACCCTAAAAACAGAGAGATAGAGAGAGAGACAGAGGCGACGAGGACGATGAGGGATAATGTGTTTGTCTCTCCAGTCTTCAAAAGTTTGCAACTATGTTTGGGTTTCTCTCGAGTTTGAGTCATGGCAGAGATAGATCGAAGGCAAGGGTACCTAAGCTGTGGGTTATAAATCGAAGGCAAGGAAACTGGTTGAAAAAGGAACGATTGGCTTCTTCTCAAGGTTCGAATCGTCAAATGAACCCATCTATTGCAGGTTAGTGTTTCTTTTAATCTGTGCATTGGAACCTATGAAAGACGATTCTTTGTTTATTATGCTCCCTAATTGTTGTTGGTGTTGTCTTTTGTTGGATAGAGAAATTGCTTGATTGTGATGAGTATTTAGTTGTGATGAATGTGTGTGTGTGGGCTGTGTGGATTGTTTAATGAATGGGTGCATGTATTTTGGGGTTGATAAGTTTGTCCATTTCTTGATTTCTTGAAATGTCTTCATCATATGGTCTGAAATTTGTTCTAGAGATTCAGAATGCCAAATTAGGGAAGTGCTGCTGGTGTGTGGCATTTGTTGAAGTTCTGGTAGTTGTGTGGCCTTTTTTGTTGTTTTGTTTTCTATGTCATTTGGTCAAGTGCTGCTGCTGTGTGGTGTAGTTTTGTTGGGATTGATAACTCTTTCTAGGGCTTGAAGTTCGAGTCTGGGGCTTGAAACCCTTGTGCAGGGCTTGAAAATACTTTAACAGGGCTTGAAATAGTTTTATAGGGCTTCAAGTCCTTTTACAGGGCTTTAAAAATAATTGTCCATGGTTAAAAAGGCAATTATTGTTTGTATAATTAGAGGTCAATGTCTTCATTATATGTTCTAGATGTTTTCAATATAGGTTCTAAAATTTGTTCTAGATTTGTTCAGTATAGGTTATGAAATTTGTTATAGATTTTCCTAATGCCATTTTGTTATATTTCTTCATTTGCATATCTTGATTACTTTAACAACATTTATAGGGTCTATGGATACGCTGGATGGGTTCATAGTGCACTACGATAGACATTGGATTGATGACGAAGTGCTGGGTCCAATTTCCTTTGCATGTCATGACAACAAGTATAGTAAATTGTTGGAAACAGTATATCACCGGATTGGTGTTAGTAACGATAGATTCCGGATAAACTTAAGTTCAGAGCTTTTAACGGCGAAAGGGAGTTGTACATTATCCATTTTAAGCGACAGTGATGTATCTTGTTTGCTTTCTCATAATCGATCCTCGTGGACTGAAATTAAGGTCGAAGTCGTAGAAAGACCTGTACCGCCGAAGGCAACTGAAAGTGTATTTCAAACTCCGATGAAGTCCAGTATGCCTAAACCCTTCGGTATTTCAGAATCCCCAATTAGTACTCCACAATTCCCGTCAGTGAGTGGTAGCAATCAGCCGTTTGGGCCAGTTCACAACCAACCAACCCCCGGATTTACATCTGCCGAGAAAGACGAGGGGACTCTAGGTTCGACTACCAAGCATCCAAAGGCTGAGGTGGATGATTTTGATAGTTCTGAAACCTCTGATACAGAGGATGATCATGATTGTAGCAATGACGCGGAATCGTCATCGGACTGTAGAGAAGCTAAAACAAATGGAGCAGCTAACAATTCTACTCCCTCTATGACGACACGTTGGACAATACCGGGGTCAGAATTGTACTCAATTCAACCTATTAGATCAAAAGAATTGTTTGAAGACAAAGGAGAATTTAGTGAAATATACAAATGACAGATGTTCAAGGACAAGAAAACCTTGAAAGGGGTTCTAGGGTTCAATGCAATGCAAAAGAGGTTTTATTACAGGGTTCGACGATTCAATACAGTTATTAGGCCTATTATTGCCGTTGATGCTACCCACTTGAAGTCCAAGACCAGGGGTGTTTTGTTAGTTGCAGTATGCAAGGATGGTAATGAGATGATATACCCGTTGGCATTTGGGTTTGCCAATTCCGAGTGCTCAAAGTCGTGGACATGGTTCTTGAAGCAACTTCACGACGTGATCTTGCATCCTGAACTTGTGATGATAGTTTCGAATCGGCACACGGGTATCTCTAATGGCATGAGATCAATATTCCCCAATGCAGCACATGGGGTTTGTGCATACCACTTGGCCAAAAATCTGAAACAACATTGTAGGAAGCAAGGTGACGTGATTAGTCTTTACTATCGTGCTACATATTCCTACCTTGTTGATGATTTTGACCGTTCAATGGCTTCGTTGAAATCCATTCATCCTAAGGTTTATGATGAGCTCATTGAGGTTGGGATACAGAAGTTTTCACGTGTCCATAACCCCAGGAAGAGGTATCATATGATGACCATCAACATTGCAGAATCAATGAATTCAGCTCTACTTGCAATCCGGAAGTTGCCTATCACATCTATTGCCGAATTTATCAGAGATTTGTTGCAACGTTGGTTCCACGATCGTCGAATTAATGCAAGAGAAACACCCACATTCTTGACTACTGATGCGGACCAACACATCAAAGACAGGGTGTTAGCATCGCAACGGTGTGTGGTTCACCCCATTGACTTCAATAGGTTCAAGGTACAAGACCAATGGAAGGGAGCCATTGTGGACTTGGAACAACGTTCATGCTCATGCCGTGAATGAGACCTAGATGAGCTACTGTGTACACATGCCATGGCTATTGCTACGTATGTTTACATAATGTTTATTTACATTTTTAATAACAATCATAATCCAAGAATTTCTATTTGTTATTCATTTTTTATTATTTGTGTGTTTTGTATCAGGCTTAAAGGTATGCCCATCAACTCATTATGTTCCGATTTTTTCACAACCGGATGGCTGAAACAGGCATATGACATGTCTGTGAACCCTGTTCCAGAACCTGAAGCGTGGGACATTGGTGATGATTTCGTAATCGAGTTGTCTTGCCATGGAAAAAAAAGCGATTGACAGGAAGACCAAAGAAAAATCGGATGCCTTCTGTTGGGGAGAAACGAAAGCAACAAACGTGTGGGAATTGTGGCCATAAGGGACATAATAAAAAAAGTTGCTCGAATCCATCATGTAGCACAGGGAAACCAAAAAAAAACCACGTGCTTGTAGTGTGTGCAAGAAAGAAGGACATAACAAACTTACGTGCCCAGATAGGGATAACCTACTCGACCCCATTTTGGCACCCCACCTCAGCTCGGATGACACTAACACAGACGAAAAAGACGTTGATTATTAGGTATGGGTGAGACTCATCCTTTCCTTGTAAATAGTTGTTTAAAAAATAAAATATTTAAGAGATAGCAGTTGCTTACACTTTTGCTGTTGCATACACATACACCTTCATTGTAGGTTGAAATTCAGGACTGCAAGGAAGTTATTGCTGTGCTGATGGTGCAGTCGTACAATATATACAACATTTTACAACATTTTAGGTGATGCTGTTTATGTTGTTATAACTATTTTTAAGTTGAAAAATAGGAGCCCCCAGCCCAGCATGTGTTTACAATTGTTTTTCACTTGTTGTGTTGATGTATGATAATAGAATAATTGTGTATTCAGGAATATTTGTTGTGGCCTTGCCCTGTGATGGAATAATACAATCTTGTAATTTCTAGTATATATTGTGGTATACTGTTCGTTGTAGTATATACATACTGGCCTTGTCATTATTGATCTCAGGCAATTCATTGTCTGTTTCGTGCAAGACAGGGCTTCAATTTATATATCATTATTATTTTCATAAGCCCTGAACTAACAAATGTGAAGCCCGTTACATAACATTGATGTGTGAAGCCTAGGAAATTTGTTGTCTGTTTCAGGAATGACAGGGCTTCAAATTCTTTATTTATATTTCCATAAGCCCTGACCTATGAATTGCAAGCCCTGGAAGAACATTAATTACCCAGATTAGTATGAAGAACATTGATTTGTTAAGGCTTACGTGCCGAGGTTTTTGTTTGGTCGTTAACGTTAAGGCCTAAGCCCATGATAAATAAACTCAAATTGAATGTAATTAACTATTTTAAATCCAAAAGAATTGATTTCTGAAATTAAATTAAATGGAATAAAAGGAAATTAAATGGAATTAAATTTAAGAGATATTAATGGTGTCTTTTCCATTTGAGAAACAGGATAATCGGTGCATTGGGTAGTGAACAGGCATCCAGATGCAATTATGCAGAAGACTTTTACAGTTACCAAAACGGTCATGACTGGTTACCATTGTGACTTTTCATTCATGGTGAACGTTTGCATCCCATTATAAATACCTTGTCCCTGTTACATATTCTTTTCACTGTTCATTTATATTTGTTCATCTTTTTTTTTTTTTTTTTTTTTTTTTCATACAATGGCAGCAAACAATATCGGTAATCATGTTGGCAGGCAAGTTCGTGAGACAGACAGACTGGAATCAATCTTTGAATGTCTGAGGCAACGAATTGCAAATGCAGAGAACACCATCCGTGATGAGCGAGCAAATGCTGGACGCCTGACTGTTGACAATGCAGTTTTGATGGGAAAAGTTGAAAACCTGGAAGCAGAAATAATCAATTTACATGTTCAGATGGAGGCAAGAGACAATGAACTTAACGGTCTTTATACTCTTGTTGAAAAACTGCAGAAGAAGATGTTGGACTTCAATATTCCACCATCTCCCTAGAGAAAAGCCTCTTATCATGCCGTTCACAGACCCTACAGTTTGCTGCCCTTGTTATGCGTTTTATGTTTGTGTTACAATTTTCTGCACTACAGTTTGTGTTTCCTGCCCTTGTTATTCCCTTGTTATGCCCTTGTTGTGCTATGCCCTTGTTATGCCCTTGTAATGCCCTTGTTAATGTTAATTTCATCTTTTTTTACGTTTTAAGTTTGTGTTAATTATTTCTGCCCTACAGTTTACTGCCCATGCATTTCCGTTAGACAATATATCTCTAACATCTACACAAAAGGCAATATACATAACAATGAACCAGAAACACCCTGAAAGTTATCTTTTATTCATATTAAAAAAAGACACATAAGGCAATATACATAACCATCAACCAGAAACACCATTTCAAATACCATTTCACATAAATTTATCCATTGTTATTCCAATAACAAACACAACAATTAGGTATAGTGGAAATGGAAGGAAATTTCTTTAAGTTTGTACGAGTTCGTTGTCTTCTGTTGTAGCAGGAGTATGAATACAAAGTTCACGCTGAACGTCACGGCTTCGGAGAGCTTGATATGCTTCATCAACCGTACTAAATTTCTGGTAAGAAGCACCCTTGAATCCATCAATTTGATCATGACATTCCGGCCATGAGTTGAAGACACCGGTTTTCCTCCCTTTGAAAACGACATACACCGATTTCTTCGCCATTTCAAACAACACACTGTATGACACTTCAATAAACAAACAACCAACAAACGAAAATATCATATTTAAATCTTTTTTTAATAATGGCAAAACAACAAAGTAAATCTTTCGATAACAGAAAACATCCGACAACACAAACATTAAACGAAATCGAAGGTAGAAAGAAAATCGGTTATGGTTAATCGGAGGGACCAATCCAAAACACAAACATTAAACACAAACACTTCAATGCACTGTTAATAGGGCATAGAAGTCTTTCAGAAGAAATCGGAGGTAGAAGCTATACTTGCTTGTAACTTCAATTTCTTCCGAAAACCTCCATGCCCATCGACAAAATTCACATAGCCTGCAAAATTAACCTGTGCCCGTGTGCGGTGGTCGACAGTTATGGTGTAGAAGATGAAGGATGGAGATGGGTAGAAGTTGGGAACAGTTGTGGTGTAGAAGATGAATGATGTAGATGGGTAGAAGTTGGGGAGAAGATGAAAATCTAATGACGATGAAGATTTGAAATAAATAAGATGATGATGATGTGGGAATGGGATCAATAAATATCGTCCCAGAACCATAAATAACCCCATGGATGTGGGATCCAGTTGTGGTCCACTTTCAGTTAGTGGGATCCAGCTGTGGACCACTAACTTCTTTTCAATGCACTACATTTGAAGCCCAGAAACAATACATTTGAAGTCCTGTAATCAAAACTGAAGCCCATAATCATTGTACAGGGCTTAGATGGTATACTTTTTTATTTAATATTAATTTTTGGAAATTTTTTAAATTTTGTCCTTCCATAAGGAATTAGTTACACAACATGTGGCAACACCCTAGATGTTCCACAGTACTGAAAAACGAAATCTAGTAAGTGAGGCCTTAGTGGTACACTATGTAGTGGTATAATAGTGCAAATGTCACACATTGTTTTACTAGGGGAAGAAGTGTTACTAAGTAATTGTAATAGAGTTGGTAACGGGATATTTTTGTGATCGTCCGATTCTCCCAAAAAAACTCTATAAAGTTGTCCACCTACGTTCCATCAAATTCGGACCGTCTCGATCGGGAAGAAAACGACTGGACCCACATCATCGGATACATAAACAAAATACATTCAAGCCCTGCCGTAATTTGTGAAGCCCAAATATTAAATAATGGACTTCTTGCATACAGACATATCAATAGCTGTGCTAAATGTTGAATAGGTGGGCTCAAGCCCAGATGAAGCCCGAATAGCTGGTAGGATAAAAGCCCACCTGTTGAATTACCCCAAAACCGTTTTGGTGGGATACAGCTGTGGTCCACTTGCTTCCTTTCAATGCAATAATAGTTGAAGCCCAGAAACAATACATTTGAAGCCCTGTAATCGGAACTGAAGCCCAGAATCATTGTACAGGGCTTAGATGGTTTACTTTTTTATTTAATATTAATTTTTGGAAATTGTTTAAATTTTGTCTTTCCATAAGGAATTAGTTACACAACATGTGGCAACACCCTAGATGTTCCACAGTACTGAAAAACGAAATCTAGTAAGTGAGGCCTTAGTGGTACACTATGTAGTGGTATAATAGTGCAAATGTCACACATTGTTTTACTAGGGGAAGAAGTGTTACTAAGTAATTGTAATGGAGTTGGTAACGGGATATTTTTGTGACCGTCCGATTCTCCCAAAAAAACTCTATAAAGTTGTCCACCTACGTTCCATCAAATTCGGACCGTCTCGATCGGGAAGAAAACGACTGGACCCACATCATCGGATGCATAAATAAAATACATTCAAGCCCTGCCGTAATTTGTGAAGCCCAGATATTAAATAAGGGACTTCTGGCATACAGACATATCAATAGCTGTGCTGAATGTTGAATAGGTGGGCTCAAGCCCAGATGAAGCCCGAATAACTGGTAGGATAAAAACCCACCCGTTGAATTACCCCAAAACCGTTTTGGTGGGATACAGCTGTGGTCCACTTGCTTCCTTTCAATGCAATAATAGTTGAAGCCCAGAAACAATACATTTGAAGCCCTGCAATCGGAACTGAAGCCCAAAATCATTGTACATGGCTTAGATGGTTTACTTTTTTATTTAATATTAATTTTTGGAAATTTTTTAAATTTTGTCCTTCCATAAGGAATTAGTTACACAACATGTGGCAACACCCTAGATGTTCCACAGTATTGAAAAACGAAATCTAGTAAGTGAGGCCTTAGTGGTACACTATGTAGTGGTATAATAGTGCAAATGTCACACATTATTTTTCTAGGGGAAGAAGTGTTACTAAGTAATTGTAATGGAGTTGGTAACGGGATATTTTTGTGACCATCCGATTCTCCCAAAAAAAACTCTATAAAGTTGTCCATATACGTTCCATCAAATTCGGACGGTCTCGATCGGGGAGAAAACGACTGGACCCACATCATCAGATGCATAAACAAAATACATTCAAGCCCTGCCGTAATTTGTGAAGCCCAGATATTAAATAATGGACTTCTGGCATACAGACATATCAATAGTTGTGCTGAATGTTGAATAGGTGGGCTCAAGCCCAGATGA
Organism: Acer campestre; assembly: GCA_954870605.1. Taxonomy (NCBI): domain Eukaryota; kingdom Viridiplantae; phylum Streptophyta; class Magnoliopsida; order Sapindales; family Sapindaceae; genus Acer; species Acer campestre. The sequence continues at coordinate 13,173,120 of OX940809.1, forward strand.
AGCCCGAATAACTGGTAGGATAAAAGCCTACCCGTTGAATTACCCCAACACCGTTTTGGTGGGATACAGCTGTGGTCCACTTGCTTCCTTTCAATGCAATAATAGTTGAAGCCCAGAAACAATACATTTGAAGCCCTGCAATCGGAACTGAAGCCCAGAATTATTGTACAGGGCTTAGATGGTTTACTTTTTTATTTAATATTAATTTTTGGAAATTTTTTAAATTTTGTCCTTCCATAAGGAATTAGTTACACAACATGTGGCAACACCCTAGATGTTCCACTGTACTGAAAAACGAAATCTAGTAAGTGAGGCCTTAGTGGTACACTATGTAGTGGTATAATAGTGCAAATGTCATACATTATTTTACTAGGGGAAGAAGTGTTACTAAGTAATTGTAATGGAGTTGGTAACGGGATATTTTTGTGACTGTCCGATTCTCCCAAAAAAACTCTATAAAGTTGTCCACCTACGTTCCATCAAATTCGGACCGTCTCGATCGGGAAGAAAACGACTGGACCCACATCATCGGATACATAAACAAAATACATTCAAGCCCTGCCGTAATTTGTGAAGCACATATATTAAATAATTGACTTCTGGCATATAGGCATATCAATAGGTCAATAGCTGTGGTCCACTTTCAGTTAGTGGGATCCAGCTGTGGTCCACTTGCTTCCTTTCAATGCACTGCATTTGAAGCCTAGAAACAATACATTTGAAGCCCTGTAGCAGGAACTGAAGGCCAGAATGATTGTACAGGGCTTAGATGTTATACTGTTTGATTTTAAAATTTAATTTTTTTTCCTTCCATAAGGAATTTGGGTTTACACAACATGTGGCAACCCCCTAGAATTTTAGAAAGTTGTCCACCTATGTTCAATCCGTTTCGGACCGTCTCGATCGGGAAAAAAACAACGGGACCCACATTATTGATTCCCAGACTGAATGGAGGTGAAGCCCTGAAATTGGAATTGAAGCCCACAATCACTGTACAGGTCTTAGAAGGTAAACTTTTGCATTTAATTTACCATGTGGTAACACCCTATACGTTTCCTTATTCCCCACTCGAGGTTACATAAATGCTTCTGAAAGTATAAACTTTTTCAGTTTTTACAATTTTATCCTTGGTTTGCTATTAAATTAGAATTGCATTTCATCTTCATTAAATTCGCCATTGCAAAACACAAACAACGAAAGCAAAGCCATTGCAAGGATTGTTCAAAAATAGGATAATGCATACATTAGGTAGTGAACAGGCATCCAGATGAAATTACCAATTTACAATGATTGGTTTCAATTCATGGTGAACGTTTGCATGTTTTACAATTAACTTGTAAATAACTTGTCCAAAATCCTTTTTTTTTTCCACAGTTCATTTCTATTTGTTCATCTTTCTTTTTTTCATTCATACAATGGCTGAAAACAATATCGTCAATCAGGCCATCAATTTGATCATGACAATCAGGCCATGAGTTGAAGACACCGGTTCTCCTTCCTTTAAAAACGACATACACCGATTTCTTCCCCATTTCAAACAACACACTATATAACACTTCAATAAACAAGTAATCAACAAACCAAATATCAGATTTTAAATAATGGCAAGACAACATAGTAAATCGAAAAGAACAGAGAAAACATTCCAAAACACAAATATTAAACTTTCCTATTTCCCTGATAACCGAACAGAATGACAGCGTACATAATTCGATTTTTCTGACTTCACTTCTAAACAAAATGAAAGTGGAAATAACACCAACAAATTATGGTTAATTGGGCATAGAAGTATTTCAAAAGAAACCAGAGGCAGAAGCTATACTTGCTTGTAACTTCGATTTCTTTCGAAAACCTCCATGCCCTATTAACCATATGAAGGATATCATGCAATAATAGGACCTGTGCCCGTGTGCGCTGGTCGACATAGGTGGTGTAGAAGGTGTAGGATGAAGATGGGTAGAAGATGGATAGACGATGGAAATCTTAAGGTAAGAAGATGATGATGATGTGGGAATGGTATCCATAATTATCGTCCCGGAACCATAAATAATAGGAGTTGTGGGATCCAGCTGTGGTCCACTTTCAGTTAGTGGGATCCAGCTGTGGTCCAGTTCAATCCTTTCAATTCACTGCATTTGAAGCCCAGAAACAATACATTTGAGGCCCTGTAATCGGAACTGAAGCCCAAAATGATTGTACAGGGTTTAGATGTTATACTGTTTGATTTTTTCCTTCTATATGGAATTTGGGTTTACACAACATGTGGCAACCCCCTAGAACTTCGAGACCACAAAAAAACCACCTACGTTCCATCAAATTCGGACCGTCTCGATCGCGAAGAAAATGACTGGACCCACATCATCGGATGCAGAAACAAAATACATTCAAGCCCTGGCGTAATTTGTGAAGCCCAGATATTAAATAATGGACTACTGGCATACAGGCATACAGCTGTGGTCCACCATGGATTCCCTTCCTTTAAAGGCATTGTATATGATTCCAAGATTGAATATAGGTGAAGCCCTGGAAATGGAATTGAAGCCCACATTAATTTCAATTTTGTCATCGGTTATGGTATCAATCAATTTCATTTAATTTCATTAAATTCACCATTGGAAGGATTCTTCAAAACAAATCGAGTCAACAAGAACACAGAAAATAAAAGACAGCCAACCGGAAGGCAATAAATGCTTACAAAACAACAACAACAAACCAACACAACCAAAGCAAAACACTAATATAACAACTGTAAAAATGTCCCAATTTAAGCATAATTGACCGCAGTCAATGACCATTACGAGCTTGGATGTCAAGCCGGTGATGGAACCGATATTGTCAACGGCCTTTAAGACGTCATATCCTTGGACCACCTCACTGAAGACGACTTGCTTGTGATCGAGCCATTAGGTCTTAGCGGTACAGATGAAGAACTGGGACCCGTTGCCTGTTTTGCCAGTTTTGGCCATTGACAGGATACCGGGACCGATGTGCTTCTTCACGAAGTTCTCGTCGGCAAAACTAGGGCCGTATATCGATTCACCATCGGTTCCATTTTCGTGAATGATGTCTCCTCCATGGACCATGTACCCGGGTATCACGCGGTGAAAGGTTGAACCCTTGTAGTGGAGTGCTTTCCCAAACGTACCGATACCCTTCTCTCAGGTACAAAGAGCCCGAAAGTTCTCCGCTGTTATCGGGGTGCTGTCTGCGAAGAGTTCCATCACAATTCTACCCGCAGGGTGGCCATCAATGCTTAGGTCAAAGAACACTCTAGGGTTCGCCATAACAGTAAATTTGATAAACAGAGAAAAATGAAAGGGGGAGGAACTGAGGAGGAACCCAAGGATGGGAACCAAAGGCGGGGCCCCTTTTCTTTACTTAGTTGGGTTGGGGTTCATCATCTCAAATGTCATGTGTTATTCTCTTATTGTTTATCGGGTTTGTAATGCAAAGGGCCCAGCCCAATAATAAAACGGTTCATGTGATTTCCTATTTTTGTGATAATGTCTGATGACTTAATTAATTAAACTTAAATTAATTAATTAATTAATTACACTTAAATTAATTGATTCATCAATATTTTATAAATATCAGTGTAATTAAATAATTAATTAATTAAGTGTATCATAACCAACATCATAGGATGGCAGCTTCACACTAGGTATGATAATGAAGAACTGTACTAAAGCTGGGCTGCCAATCCACAATTGCAGCATATACATTCTTACATTCTTCTTCTTTTTCTCTACAATATAGTATCCTGGGATGAATGAACATGAATTTCACCAATTTACCAATTTCAAAAATCGAAAGTGCACATCTACCAATTTCACCTATGGCTGAATGGGGTTTACAATCTCGCCATTAACAAAAACGTCAAGTGCCATTGCCTTCCTAATGCTTGGTATATTCTTTTGTCCAAATTCGTGAATCCATGGTAAATCAACTCCGGATAGTACTAATTCGGCGAACTTTAACATGAAAACACCGCAGCTGCTACTGCACCATATGAAAATAACGGTAAGATAATGACGATTACATGTAAAAAACACCAAGTTATATAGCAATGTAAATTAACTACCCATCGCCCTATTGAGGAATTAAGAGTGGATCCACGTTTTCGGCAATGAATGGAGTTGTGGGCACAGGTAAGTTCAGTTCTTCGTAATAATTTGATGCCTTCAAGATGGAGGGTAACAAATATAGTAATGGTCGGATTTCCCCTATTCGATTGTTCCTTTATTGTCTTCCCCACCAGGAATCAAACATCCTCACTTTTCCTTTTTTTAAAAACACTTCTGAAATAACCCAGTGGTCACCGACGTTGCAAGGAATCAACACCTGCAAGGAATGTTCAGGAATTTCAAGCCCTGTAAAGCAATTTCAAGCCCTAGAAATGGGAATACAAGCCCTGCCAATGGAAATTCAAACCCTGGCAGAGGGAGTGAAACATAACATACCAAATCCACCGAATCCATATTCATGCAAAATATACAAACTTACCGAATTCATCTTCCACCACGGTTCATTGTAACGCAGATCATTACCCCGGACGTAATGTAAAAAATTATTGTCAGGGTGGAAATCCAATGGATTGAACTCGGGGTAATCTTCCCAAACTTCTTTCGTTTCGCACACTGCTGGTGGAGAAGGACCTTTCTTCTTCTTTTTCACATATTGCTGTATAACTTCTTTGTCTGATCCATCTTCCCCAGCCTTTCCGGCCTCCTCTTGTCTTATCCTATCTTCCTTTTCAAACTCTTTTAGCTGCCTTTGGGTTCGTATCTCCAACACTATTTTCTCCCACTGAATGTTCAAATTGAGCTGTGTAAAAAAAAACCAACCTTGTTATACAAAAAACCAACCATCTTAAGCAAATACATATTCCATAATCCTTAAATAAAAGTGAACTTACGAAAAACGCGGGAGAGACCAATCCTATATCCTGCCGGTAATTAAACTATAATCCCAAACGCTTCTTCCAAAGCACGTCGAAGTAGCTGTCTATATGCTACAATTACATGTATCGATGGAGAATTAGAAAAGAAGTGTGCATGTTAACAATATAATAACAAAATTGAACACTATAAAAGAAGTTACCGAGTTTGAAATCCATTTGTCCGTGTTAATGAAGTCCTTCAACTCGGAACGCGTCATGTCTTTTACGAGGTGCTCGGTATATATTCTGTTCATTGTCAACGAGATTTTTATATTATGGCATAACAAATCACAACACCAGAAATTGAACTAGCTTAGGTTAATGGAGGATAGGGAAAGAGCATTACCTGACTTCATTTTTGCCCTTCAAAAATGCCGTGAAGTCTTTGGAATGCTGATTTTCTTCTCCTTTCTTCTTTGTTCCCGGCGTGGGGTCAACATACGGGGTCAGGAGGAACCTTGACCGCCTTTGGCCCATTTCCTTGTCTTCATTCTTGTAAACCACTGAGGGGTGAGCAGATTCATCCCATATAACACTAGGCATACTGGTTGGAAGCACACTAACAAGCCAGCAATCCGGGGATGGGAAATCATCCACACAAATTGGCTTTTTAGCAACATCCTCAACTTCAACATTACTCTCATCCTCGGCCTTCTCAATTTCTGTATCAACCTCATCATTCTCAACAACACTTTCAATGTCGTCCTTCTCAACAACACTTTCAATGTCGTCCTTCTCAACAACACTTTCAACCTCTGCCTTCTCATTTCTGCTCTTATCCTCGGCCTTCTCAATTTTGCTCTTATCCTCGGCCTTCTCAACGCCACTATCACCCTCGGCCTTCTCAACAACACTCTTATCTTCGACCTTCTCAACATCACTATCAACATCAGCCTCAACACTTGCCTCTCTGTCAACCTCAAGATCCTTCAGATCATTCTCAACACCCGGCAGTCTGTCACCCTCCTGATCAACTTCATCATCATGAATGTCATTCACAAAATGTACCTTCTCATCCAACCTATTGCTATCATCCTACAATGAGAACAATATATTTTAAGGACTGCCCTGGCGAAGGACTCTTATTATGTAATAAATGTTAGAGTAAACTAACAAATAATTGAAGCTTACCCTATCAAAACCTTTGTCCTTCATTTCTCTTGATTTTTTCAGTGAAGATGTATCTCCAACCTTGTTTTGTTTTGCAATTTTTACAATTTCTTCTGCTATCCAACGCTTCATCCTCCCCTCGCTTTCTTTTATTTGCTGTGTAATCATATTTTCCATACATGTATACAATTCAGGAACTGTATACGGAACCGATGTCTTCAATTTTGACTGCAAATCCAATTCAAAATCCAAAATTAATGATTACATCATGCAAAAGAACTTAGTAAAATAACTTAGGATAATAAAACTTATGTATATTATGAATTTTTACTTTCGGAATTTCTACATCTCCATGGAAGAGCCACTTCTTAGACGCCGGTTGATCTGAGTTTTTAGATCGGAGAGTCTTGGTGTGCTGAATGGAAGCAGCACCCTCTTCCATTGCATCTACACGGTCCTCCACATCATCATGATCATGGTCCTCCCTTGCCACATCATCCAACATCAAAGATTTGTAGTAAGCACTTGACTTTTCATGATCATAAACCTTCCATGGGAACAATTCCATCTGCATGTATAGTGCACAAAACATTGAGGTTAATGAATATTTTCAAACAGAAACCCAATAGCAGGCAAAGGCTTTTCAAGCCCTAGAAAGGAATTTCAAGCCCTAATAACGAAATTGAAGCCCTAGTAACGAATTTCAAGCCCTAGTGACGAATTTCAAGTCACGAATTTCAAGCTCTGACTAAGATCTTTCAAGCCCCCCTACAACCCACTATAATATTCAAGCAACCATTCATAATATAAGATCTTTCAAGCCCCCCTACAACCCACTATAATACAGATTTCAAAATGACCTTCATAGACAATTCATAGAGTAATAAGTAATATAACACATAACCCCAAAATCTAATGTATCACAGAAATCAAGCAAAATAGGCAATACATCAAAATACAATTAGACACCAAATGATAAAATACATACCGTTGTACTGAAATAGGATTCAACTTTTAGAACCCTTATATTGAAATTCCAATTCTTAAATCTTGGGAACCCTATTCCTTTCCGTATCCCAATTTTACCTTCTAAACGGGTAATCCGTTCAACAGCCCAAACCTAAACAATTAAGAAAAAAATCTTATAAAAATAAATCCATAACAGAAATCCTAGCATAAGGTTGATTTACACATTCATTTATTGACAATACCTGAAATGCTAGCATAAATCCATAACAGTGGAATGTGAAATATTTCGCCTCATCATTGTTCTGCGCATTGTCCAACTCCACCTGCTCACTGTCATTGTCTGTTTCTTCTTCTCCATCTTCTACTTTAGTTTGCCTCTTCCTCTTCTTCGACTTATTCTTCTTCTCCTCTTCCTTCTTCTTTTTTTTCTTCTCCTCTTCCTTTTTTTTTTCTTATTCTCTTCCTTCTTCTGGCCCTTTTCGTCAATCTCTCTATTCTTCTGGCCATCATCTCCTCTCAATCTATCGAGGTGTTTATCGGTTGCATTCTTCAGCCACCACAATGTGACATAAAAAAGGTATGATCCCCAACAAAAAGTCTCAAAATCATCGATGTCCTCTACTAAAAAAAACAGACAACAAGGTATGGCTGTCCGTGCTTCATCAATCCCGAAGAACTGGGACACCATTAATAGGTATCCCATCTTCAACGCATCATCACCAGCTCCAGGCTCCATCAGCCGGTTAAAGGTTGCCTCCAACAATTCCATAGATGGCATTTCATCATTGAAATATCGTCTCAAGATAGATTGCTCACCGACTTCTTTCTTTTCTTTGAAGCCTTCGGGGAGTGTGCCCATGTTGAGGCCACTACATAAGCAAAATTCTTCTCTCCCAAACCTAGCCTCCTTTTGCCCCAAACCGAACCAAATCTCATCCTCCTTTGAATTCAGACGAATGAGCTGTCTTTTCAACATATTGTAGATGAGCATCCCGTGCACTTTAATCGGCTGTACCATTTCCAAATACTGCCCAAAAGGGCCTTCCTTAAATCTATCCACCATGCCACAACGTGTCAACACTAACTCTAGCTCTTGAAGAATTTTTTTTTTGTTGTGCGAGTTTATTCTCGCATGTACCCAGCTTCTGTGGTCTGGATACCTCCATTTTTTTTTGAAACGATCAGCCGGCATCTGGTATAAAAAAAAAATTAATTAAAAAACAAAATGGGATTTCAAGCCCCACAATGGGATTTCAAGCCCTGATTTGATAAACAATGAAATGAGATGGACATCCCCATCACTATACATGATAGATACGATATACTCAGCATGTGAACACAAAAAAAGACATAACAAGGCACCAAAAAATCCACCAATTCCAAAATCATCACAAAAACCATTAACAACTAAAATACTACCACAATCGTTTACAGGGCTTGAAATCCCTTTGTCAGGGCTTCATATTCAGACAAATGGGGCCACATTTCAAAACTTGAATTAACAAAATCCAACACTTCATAACATAACATCACAAAAACCATTAACAACTACAATACTACACTTCACAATCGTTTACAGGGCTTCAAATCCCTTTGTCAGAGCTTAATATTCAGACAAATGGGGCCACATTTCAAAACTTGAATTAACAAAATATAACACTTCATAACATAACATCCCAAAAACCATTAACAACTACAATACTACGCTTCACAATCGTTTACAGGGCTTGAAATCCCTTTGTCAGGGCTTCATATTCAGATAAATGGGGCTACATTTCAACACTTGAATTAACAAAATCCAACACTTCATAACATAACATCAGAAAAACCCCAAACCATTAACAACTACAATACTACGCTTCACAATCGTTTACAGGGCCTGAAATCCCTTTGTTAGGGCTTCATATTCAGACAAATGGGGCCACATTTCAACACTTGAATTAATAAAATCCAACACTTCATAACATAACATCACAAAAACCATTAACAACTACAATACTATGCTTCACAATCGTTTATAAGGTTTGAAATCCCTTTGTCAGGGCTTCATATTCAGACAAATGGGGCCCACATTTCAAAAGTTGAATTTCCCTTAACAAAAAACTAAACAAAAGCACATGTTCCCCGCCATTGCATGAACCCCTGGCAAGATAACTACTCATTTCTCAAACAAATACTTATAACTTAATAACACATTATCCATGGACAATCAAACACAGATGCAAACAAACATATCAGAGGTTAAAACGCCAGAAGATAATGAGAATACGAATGAATACCTTTACTTGCGAGTTGCGACAAAGGCGTCTTCTTCGGGGTTGGGTCTCGGTATTCGACTGACTGTTCTTCTTCTTCAAGAAATTTTCTTCTCAAACCTGGTTTGTTCTTCTTCTCCTCTCTCGTTCGCTTCTTCTTCTATTCGATGCCTTCTTCAATTCTTCTTCTCTCTCGTTCTCTTTTGGAGTTCTTGATTTGGGGGATGGATTTCAGTTTCGCACGACCCTCTGGTTTTCAATTTAAATATGTTAGGGCAAATGCGTAATCACGCTTAATGAGGTTGGGGTTTTAGGGCAATTTCAAAATTTCGTCTTTAAAAGTTTTAACTCTTTAAAATCCCACTTAAGGGTATTTCTAGAATTTCATGTTCCCAAGGGGACACAAATGCAAGAAAACAATAGGGAGACTTTTTTGCTATTTCAAACTTGAAAGTGGACATTTTCTGTCATTCCCACAATAATAAATACTCCTCCTTACAACTCCTTCAATTTGGTTTTGTATTGACTTTAATGATACCATAAACATTTTATTCTTTTTTTTTTTTTTAGCGCTAATTCCATGGAATAGCCGCTTTGGTTTTCCAATTTTTACATATAACCACTAGTTTTTTAAAAAACCAAATATAACCGATACCATCATGGATCATGGATTGTGTGGTGGAAGGTAGTGGGTTCTTTGACAAATATACCCCTGGAGAGTTGTCAGTGGTTGTTGATGTAAGATGTCGAAAATGACCCTGGCATTATATGATCTGCTTTCTGGGTAATCGATCCCTCTTCTCCTTCTTTTATTTTAGATGAAGGCAATCCCAAAACCCAACCCCTGAAATACGCTACGGCTTCCAAGTCTGTAAACCCAAACCCTTACATTTCAAAATGGCACCTAATTTTAAAATAATTTACCTGCAATATTTCGTATCTCCGCCATAATCTTATCTCCAGTTGTCGATTCATTGCCGTGATTGAATCGGTTGTAATCGATCCCTCTTCTCCTTCTCGTATCTCAGATGAAGGGAATCCCTAAACCCAATCCCTAAAATTCGCTGCGGCTTCCAAGTTTTTAAACCCAAACCCTTAACACTTCGAAATGGCACCCAATTTTAACAAAATTTACCCGCAATATTTCGATATTGTATCTCCGGCATAAACTTATTTCCAGTTGTCGAAGCGTTGCCGTGATTGAATCGGTCCTAAACTGTTTCAGCCATCCCCAATATCAGAGAAGGTATGTATCCTTACTTAGGAACTCGAACTGTAACTGCAATTATATTTGATTGATTTCTTTCATAATTTTCATATAACATTGTTGAAAATGATTGGGGAGGGTCATCTCGTTCTTCGTCGCGGTGGCCTGTGTGTTTATGTCAGTCAAGTACATATTAATGCTTTATTTCATATTCATATAACATATGTTTATGTCAATCTAAATACATGTCAGTCTAAATACATATTATTCATTTGGGGCGTTTTCATATTCATATAACATTTGTTCGAGAAGTGTGTCTTTTACTTCGTCGCGGCTGCCTGTGTGTGTTTGTTTATGTCAGGCGCCCTAATTGGGGGTTACATGCTTTTAACTTTAAGCCTTTGGTAGGACCTACCATGACAGGAAATTATGAAATCTTCCATGACAGTACATTCCATGATGCTGCCATTTTCTTCCATGACAATACATCCCATGATGCTGTCATTTTCTTCCATGACAGTACATCCCATGATGCTCCATTATATTACATTATCATCCATTACATGCCATGACATGAAATTACATTCCATGACCCTTACATACCATGACGCTCCATGACATGAAATTACATTCCATGACCCTCCATGACATGAAATTACATTCCATGACCCTCTCATTCCATGACGAAATTACATTCCATGACATGAAATTACATTCAATGATCCTCCCATGACATGACGAAATTACATTCCATGACAGGAAATTACATTCCATGACATGAAATTACAGTCCATGATCCTCTCATGACAACATGAAATTACATTCCATGACATGAATTACATGCCCAACACGAAAATACATTCGATGATCCCTCCATTACACGAAATTTCATAAACTTACACGGAATTTAATTCCTTGATTGTCCGTTGTCATTGATGATGACATGTATTTTAATTCCATGATTATGGAACTGATTACAACTGTTGCATACAGCTTCAGGAATATGGTTCTATTGATAGTGAACTACGATGGATAGTTCAATCCTAAAGCTGTTTTCTTTTTGTCAGTGACAGTGAAGGAGACTTTAAAAACATTGGCAGAGAAGATATGTAGTCGGTTTGGCTTAAATTGCAATGAAGTTGACTTCAAGATAAGTACTAGAATTGATGGGTCCATTGTTGAAATGATTTATGACTTAGATTTACAGATCTTCGTTTCGCATAACAAAGAGAATCCTAAATGTTATGTGTCGGTGTTTCACAAACAGCTAAGAAGGCAGGTCGAACAGTTAACTGTGCCACCTGATCTGAAATCCAAATCTATGTCCATCACCTTTGGTTCCACTGATGATCAGGCATGTACGCCGCCACCCATGATGAAGTGTAAATCTAAACTCAGCCCTGTTGTGAGTTCATCCGGATACAGATCCAAAACTGGTAGCAATGAATGTGTTCTGAGTGGTTCCCCTGTTGATGAATCAAATACTCTGCCATCAATCAGGAAGTCTATATTTTCCCGAAGCCCACTCGCTACAGCCGGTAAGAAATCTACTAACGGCAGCAATCCTGGGGGTGTGAATCTTGTCATACATCCGCTGTATGTGGTTCAATCAGATTTTGATAATGCTAATGACGACATAGTTGATTGTCCAACTGTTGTTACGGCTGGAGAAGACGGCATGGGTCAGTCAGCCAACATCAAGTCGTCATTGTGTCCTTGGTCGAATGATATCTATCCACAAGATTGATCGCTACACCCTAGACATGATCACAATCCACTGCACCCTGTTGATCTGATAAGCCCTTCTACCGCAGGTATAAACAAGAATTTATCAGGTCCCGAGCATGAGCTAAAATTGCATCGACGGTCTGCAAGACAGAGAAAGTCCATTAAGAAGTATCACCAAGAGACTTGTTCAAATTGCTCTGAAAAGGGACACATCAGATCAGGCTGCCAGAAACCAGCGTTTGTTGCATCTCGACCAACCAAGCCTCCACGCACCTGTAGTATATGTCATAGACCTGGACACAATAGACAAACTTGTCCCTCTGCCTAATGACCCTAATCCCCTCCATTAGGTGATATCATGACCCAGTTTTGAATGCCGCACCAACAAGGTCTGCCAATTTGAAAACCTCTTATCTGCACTCTTAGGTTGATTCACGGACAATGTGCCATTCTACTTTGGTTGTAAGGAAAATGCGTGTAATATGTGATCTATTTAATTTATCTTTCATTCAGTTGTTTGAGTGGTCCCTACTTGTAATATCACCTTACTATATCGGTTCTGAATTGTTTGACGTTATGTGTAAGTGCCCGTTTATTTACAAACCTCAATTGGGTAGCTAGGTACTCCTTCACTGTGGTCGCTTCCCAAAGAATTTGGAGGCTACTTATCCTCCTTATAAACATCTCCTAAAAATTGACCGATCTACTTACAAAGATTTTGCAATTTTTAGATGAGTAATCTGTGCTTATATTTACAAGGGATGTTCACAGGTCTTTCTTGCATAGTAATCCCAGGTACGCACATCTATGTGTGTGCCCAGCAAGGGTATACTTTCATGCGCTAGCCATGTCGAAAAATCCTTTTCCTGCAAGGTTTCAAGTGAGGTAGGAGAGGGTGTAAACCAAACATTCACTTGCATGAGAGAGAAAGAAAGCAATAAATCTTGACCATCTATTTTCATTTATGATTAGGTCTCAAAAATGTAGTGCAAATCTAAGGGGAACAAAAAAGCAGAGGAGAGAATTCTGATCAGTTAACAAGTACGAAATGACAACTTCATGTACACAGTCTTGTACCAGGCATCGGACTACGTTGTTACCAACACTGTGAATTGGATAAAAGCAGGCTTTTTTTTAGTTAGCAAGGCAGTAGTAATTTTTATTTTCGCCATCCCCTTTAGGTTGCGGTCGTGTAATCTGTTAGTGCAAAATCGTGCAAGTTTACTGTGCATGCTGAATGTTTGTCTGAATCTTCGCGTGGTATATGATCGTGTAATCTATTATTTTAGACTTTTATCGTGTAAGGAGTTTTGTTATTTTATCGTGTTTCGCATCAATTGTTTGTCTTTTCTTAACGTAAAGTTATGAGGTTATTATTATTAAGGATTATTTACTTTGCACAGACAACATTTGAATCCTTCGCAACCATGCAACTTGGGTGTAGATAGACTCGTCCAGATACCCCAGCGATGATTTTGTTTTTCGAACAATGCATAAACATTGGCTCCAAATACAGACGATGATATCTTTGATTAAAGCTTGTAACTGTTATTCACATAAAACCATTCTTTTCGAAACTAAGAATGGGAACATGAACAAGGAATTAAAGAATATATATTAAACATTTTTAACAATTTCCATTCCATGAATAACCTAACAAATTTTTTGAGTTCCAAGTACTCGAGTGAGCAAAGTTTCTCCTTGCTTAGAAGGCTTTGCTGACCTGGTGATCGGTGAATGTTTTGTTCGTAAATAAAATGTCCACGACTACAAACTCTCTGTAATATGGATTCTTGATGCGTCGTATTGGGCCTGTTTTCGTTCAGCAAGAATATTTAATTTCCCACGTACACGTGTAATTTGTTCTGTGATTACTGTCGAGTAAAACCTTTATTTAGTAGTATATTATATATCGAAAGACCTTTTCTTTTAGTAAGATGGGCTTTATCCACCTTCAGAACAACAATCGTATGTAATCCATCCGTTTTCTTGTCAATAGCAAGTGTTCTTTTTGGAATCTTTTTTATACTTTAGGTTTTATAGTATCTATATTCACCAATATAGTCGTGGCTCATGTTGCATTTTAATTTATTTTAATTTTAGGGTTCAACTACTATATTCTAGCATAGTTGGTGGATTATTAATTGGCCATTAGATTTAAATTAAAGATTGAATAAAAACTAAAGATTTAAAAAGCTCAGGCTTTTACTTCTCTTCTTCTACTGATCTCTGTCAAAAACCCGAAAGCAAAACTTATCCCAAACGAGCACAAAGGGGAAAAAAAAAAAAAGGGACCGACTCCATGTCTCTATCTCTTCCCCACTAATTATATGGTCAGTTTCAATTATTAACCCTTATCTAATGGTGTTATGTCAAATAAGTAAGACAATTTTGTTCCATCGAGCCAACCCCACACAACCTTTATGCCTTCAGTGGTATGTTGCAAATGCATCGTTGTAAACTTCAGATTCTGGATTATTTTTGCCCATGATGGGATACTGAACTTACCATTTGCACACGATAAGTGTATCACCATTCCCAGGAGCAAATTATTTTATGATGTGTGAGATATCTAGTTTGGATATACTTGAGATTTGGTAGAGCACATATATAAATGTGTAATACACACTGAAACCTTTGAATCCGTATCATCCGTTGTTGAAGAACGGTGAAGGTGAACCTCACGTAAAAAATGAAAACATGATTGACGACTGATGATGTATTTTGTTGTATTGGAACACAACGAAAACAAAAGCAGTACCGAGGGAGATGAAAGTGCAAGGAGTAAGAAAGTTAGGAAGGTCTGCACATATCTGGGATTAAAGCACACACAATTCAAAAGTATTAATCTAAAGATGGAAACCACAGCAGAGGTATCGAATCCACAGGTACCAAGGTTTTGATCGCAGACCAAGCAAATAACCAGCAAATAACCATCAAAAAACAATAAAAAGAAACGCCAAATAACGTACATTACACAATAACAACCATAATCTAAAATCTTTAACTGGATTTAAAATAATTCCTTGAAGTTGATGTCAGATCTTTCAATGAAAAAGGTCGGCATCGCCGGTTGAAACGTTCGCGGAGAGAAACAGCTCTCCGTGGTTTATCTATTCTCTTCAAGGCCTCCACATCTGTCTCCAGTTGATCAACGCGGGCCTCTAAAGAAATCCTTCCTGCTTTGTTCCTTGAAGCAGTTTTTTTCATTACTTCGTCTAATGCTATGAACTCGTCCAGCAGAAATTTCATAGCCTCGGAGCTTCTACTTACCTGGGAAACCACTCGATCCCACCTGCGTAATTCGTTCTCATCGTCCGACTCCATATCTCTGGTATACAAACTTTAGTAGCCAAAGGTAGATGATTGTGACCCACAGACGTTTTAAAGGAAACCAGTACTAAGCTCATTGCGAGTGAATATAAATCTAGTTACATGAGAAAGAATCTGAACAGAAAAGCGGACTCAAATAAGCTCTAAAAAACAGAGTTCAGATAAAGTGTTTGGACAAATTTACCCCATCTTGTACACACGTCCCAATTTGGTTGGTTACACACAAATTGGGACAACATTTTTGGTCACCTATGAATTGTCCGACTGAAACGAGTATGAACCCGATATAGATAAACCTAAATTCCTAGTGAATGGGAGCATACCATGTGGCATGGATAATTCATTTGATTGGTTTTATTTCCTTCCCACTTGGCATAGTCCCATTCGGGCGATGGATTGGTTGTGTTAAATAATGTACTATACATATATATACATATATTTACTCATATATATATAGAGAAATGTTGAAGGCAATGCTCACTGATGTAAATATACTGTCCAGGATATTGAATGTGAGTCACTAGTTTTACATGCATTCAAGAGACTACGTATGCAATTTTCAAAACTAGTCGGTGACGTTCAATATCCTCATGAAGTTATATCAGTGTGCAATGACCAGATCGGGACTGATATATAGAAATGATCAAGTGAGTGCGTGCACGCTGATCTAAATATATGATCGAGGATAATGAATGTGAGCCACTAGTTTTACAACCTTTCACTTGTTTTGAACAAGTGGCTCAGGTTCAATATCCTCATGATGTTATATCAGTGCGCACTTACCAAATCTCGACTATATAATTTTCGG
This sequence comes from Acer campestre, assembly GCA_954870605.1. Classification (NCBI taxonomy): domain Eukaryota; kingdom Viridiplantae; phylum Streptophyta; class Magnoliopsida; order Sapindales; family Sapindaceae; genus Acer; species Acer campestre. Next base: position 13,189,469 of record OX940809.1, read on the forward strand.
ACGTCCAACCACAGCCACACATTAACAGTGAGCCCACAGCCCCACATTCACAAATACCCACACCCAATATGAATGTGTGGTTGTGGGTGGACGTCCTTAACTTATAAAGTCAAGACTCTCCTACTTATAGAAGTATTATATATACAGTCTCTATGTCATGCGGACGTCATGATATAATCTCATTAGCATATTGAATGTGAGCCACTAGTTTTGAGAACTGCATACACACTTGAGTCAAATAAGTTAAAACGAGTTGTTGACATTGAATATCCTCATGAAATTATATCAATACGTCATCATTTCAAAATTTGTGATGATATAGTTGTTTGTTTTATAAGGCATGTTATATTTTATGGAAATATTTTATCTATTATTTGTTATATATTTACATTTTAATATATTATGGTGAATAGCATATTAGTCCCCATAGTTTGCCTTCATCTGCGTTAAGTGTACAATTTTTTGGTATTGAAACTTTCAGTCTATCATTATTCTAACAATATGGATTCCAGTCCCTACTTAACAAATATAACAAATTAACTTGATCAACCCATTCTAAGCATAAGTGGCCTTAAGTATTAAGTGGATAAATCAAACAGGGCCTTAGTGTAAATTTCAACCCAAAGAAGTTATTATGATTGATATAACAAAATATATATATAGGTTAAATTACACTGCACCCCTTGAGGTTTGACCCGAAGTTAGATGGAAAAGTTTCGCTATTCTACACAAACATCCCTATTTTACCATCATAAGGTCCAAAATGGCCTTGGGTGTCGGTGACAAAAAACTTTTCTCTTTGTTATTATACAAGGGCATTTTTCGTCTATACAGGGGTGTTAGTCTAGAAAAAGGAAACTTTTCCATCTTAGTGTGTTAAGCCCAAACCTCAAGAGGTGCAGTGTAATTTACCCTATATATATTTTGTTATATGATTTGATTTAAATTTGATATATAAAGAAATAACTAATATATTTACATTCAATTATATACTGTACATGTGTACATACACATCTTATAAATAACAATGCAATTTCAGAGAATCAGAAAAATAAAAAAATAAAATAAGGGTAGAATTTCACGTCAGTTCAACCTTTTTGACGATTTGTCACCTTTTTAAATGTCTTTCCATATTAATCACTTCAATCCTTATATTTCGTAAAACGCATCACTTCAGTTCATTTGACCAAATATTTGAAAGTAAACTATTTTAAATCCTGTGAAAGTACAATTTTACCCTTATTACTATTTAATTTTTAAAAATGAAAAACAATAAACTTCTCAATAATAAAATCTTAAATAAATAGGTTACAAAAAAGAAAAAAAAACAATCTTTTAGCTAAATAATAATTTATAGCTAAGATAATCAATTTAGCTAAATAAATATCCATTACGATAAAAAAATACAAAATAAGAAAAAAATAATGGATTTTTTTAATTATTTATTTCAGTTTTTTTTTATCTATTTATTTAAGATTTTATTATTGAGATTTTTATTGTTTTTCATTTTAATTTAAAGCTAAGATAATCATTTTAGCTAAATTAAATAGTAATAAGGTCAAAAGTTGACTTTTCTAGGTTTTAAATTAGTTGACTTAAAAATATTTGGTTAAATGGACTAAAGTGATTGTATGTAGCACAGCCCTTTGAAAAAAATAAGGACTACAGTGATGAATATGGAAAGACATTTATAAATGTGATACATCGCTAAAAAAGTGGGACTTCTGTTAAATTCTGCCTAAAATAAGGGTAACACATAAAAGAATAAACATAGGGTGTGCCGCCCTCGTCAGAAAATACTTCAGTGGGTCAATATAGGGTACTGAAAAAAAGAATTGTATCGTGCCTTGCTGTTTATGTAAATGTTTACGATTGTTACACGATGGAGTCTGTTGACAAACAAACATCAACAATAATGGTTCAAAGCAGTAATGGTTAAATACAATTTGTACTACTCCCAGCTACTTAACTGTCAAATCAATCAGTATTATCATGTCGGGCCAAACCCCATGACCAATTTTCTACTTTTCATCATTACCCATACCGAGTCGCAATCCGGGCAGTGCTTGTACAGCCCAATCTCGCTGGTCCCGGCAGTTGTTGTTGTAATAAAAAAAAATTAAAAAATAAAAAATCATTACCCATACCCTATACTTAGAGAACGAAATCTTGGAAATATGACATGGAAATAGGGTGGGTAGAGTACAGGCAATGATGGTAATATGAGAAAGTGGGTTGTAAGGGTGGGCAGGGGTTTAGTTGAATGACCAAAATTTAATTGATACGACAGTTAAAATCAGTTCAAGTCAGACGTCAAAATCGGATGGGATATCCCACAGATATAATAAATGCTCATCCATCTAACGGCGGAAACCCTCCCGTTGTCATCGGTCCTCCTCCGGCTGCCGATCTTTCTGTTCTTCTTGGATTAAAGCTGAGTTGAATGGGTTGTTTAACACTTTTCTCACCCCCTTCAACGGAGGTAACCATTACCCCCTCCTAAATGGATGACATGTGTCTACGGAGGGGTAACTTTGTCCAATCAATTGGATAAATTTACCCCTTCGTAGACACATGTCATCTTATTGGGGGGTGAGCAAAAATGGACTCGTTGTTGAGTTGGTTGGGTTGTTGGATTTAGTTGGATTGATGATGTGTCAGATTTTAATTTCTTTGGTGCAACACTCAGCACATGCTGAGTGTTGCACCCGGTCCAGCCAAGTTTTTTTCATAATATAAATCCATGTCACCATTACGTATATCAAGGATTCAAGGTTGACTTTACACATCTGGTTCGATGGCAAACGTTATTGTTGATACAGAAGTTTAAAGTAAGCATAATGTAAAGGGTTGTACAATAGACAATGTAAACCATCATGTCCAACCCTATAACCTAATTTGGTGCAACCGTTGCCCTTGGACATATATGCACAAACTTCCCTCAACATTTGAAAAATGTTGCACAAACATCCTCTACCATTAGATAGATCCATTAGTCAATAGTCAAACGTGTAAAAAGTCTAAAATACTATATATTTTTATTTTAAATAAACAAAAAAATTTAAAAATAAGATTAAAAATTATTGAAAAATCTTTTAGAAAACATGAATATGTCTTAAATCTGAAACCTAGAAAAAAAAAATCATCTTAAAAAAAAAGGTTTGTGCAATCCCCCATAATTTTAAATAAATTTAAAATTTAAAATTTTAATTATTATTAAATTGTTTTAAAAACTATTTTTTTATTTGTAAAGATGAATTTATTTTTTTCCAGGTTTAAGATTTAAGATACATTCATGTTTTCTAAAATATTTTTTTGATATTTTTTATCTTATTTTTTAAAATTTATTTAAAATAAAAATAAAGGGTATTTTAGACTTTTTACACTTTTGACCATTGACTAACAAATCCATCTAACGGTAGGGAATGATTGTGCAATAATTTTCAAATGTTGAGGAAAGTTTGTGTGTATATGGCCAAAACTGCCATATTTGTGCTATTCCCCCTTTAGGAAAATATGATTCCGAGGGGAAATGCTCGTCTCTAATTGCAAATTAAGATCAACCAGAAAAAAAAAAATAGACTTACTAGACCCAACCACTCGAGATTGACTGGATATTAAAAATAAAAGTAGTCAATTTTCTCTCACTTCACATTATCACGAACCCTATGGCCAAAACCCATAAAAAAAGGGCAACTACCAATTAGGTCCTGCACTTTTTTTTTTTTTTTTTTTTTAAAAAAAAAAATCCAAGTTGTTTGCGACTTTTATAAAAGTAACCAAATTGGTCCTTACATTTTTCCCAAATGCCAAATTAGTCTCTCTTAACTAAGTTTTATCAATCAACTTTTACTGTGTAAGGATAAAATTGTACTTTACTCCTAAACAATATAATAATGACACATGCACAAATATTTTTTAACACATGAATATTTTTGTTAATTTTATTTGTTGGTTTTGATTTTTGATTAATTTGACAACAGTGCTCGAATACTATTAACAAAAAAAAAAAAAAAAAAAAAAAAAAAAAAAAACAATTATATAAAAATGATAAAAGGCTAAACTAAAAATGAATGGTAATTTTGTTTATAAAATAAGTTTATAATTGACATTGTCTTATTAAAATATTTTTAGATTTTTTTTATAAAATTTTAATTAAAAAAAGGCACAAATGGTGTTTCATTAATAATATTTTTTGGATTTTGTTGTAATTATAATGGTGAATTTAATACATAAAAGACAAAACAACTTTGCTCTAATATGACAAATAAAGAGTACATACGTACTTTAACTAAATTTTTTATAGTCAATTGTTATATTTAACCACGTTAAACTGTTATAGGGATTAATTTGGTCACTTTTGAAAAGTGAGAGACTAATTTGGCATTTGGAAATATTGTGAGGACCAATTTTGTCACGTTTGTAAAAGTCACAGGCAACTTGGAAATTAAAAACAGTCCATAACCATATTGGTAATTACCAAAAAAAATTAAAAAAAATAACAATTACCCGGTTGTTCTTCCTTGAGAATCAAAGCTCAAACCCTCAAGACTGAAAGCGAAATCCACAAATTGCAATGGCTTTGAAAACCCCTCTTCGTCTTTCTTCTTCTTCTTCGTTATTTTCTGCTTTAAAATGTAAACATTTCTCTCAAAAATCCACCAACTCAAATTCCAAAAGTGACCTCACTTCATGTCCAAATCCAGAGGCACTTGACAGATTCCTCAAAGACAAATGCAGATCAGGTAACATCTCTCCCGGTGAAGCTAATTACTTTTTTGATTGCCTGATTCAGAGGAAACCCACTCCTCACATGTCATCGTTCACTATTTTGTTTACTGCCCTTGCCAAGAATAACTATCATCATACTGTTATTTCTCTTTTTAAGAGGCTCAACTCTACTGGGTTGTCGCCGGATTTGATAATTTTATCGGTTTTGCTGAATTGTTTTTGCAATATGGGTAGAGCTTGTGATGGTTTTGCGGTTTTAGGGAGGATTTTGAGGAAGGGTTGTAGCCCAAATGCCATGACTTTTAATTCTTTGATTAAAGGTTTGTGTAGGGAGGGTAGAATCATGAGGGCTACCTGCTTGTTTAAGAATATGAATCTCTTTGGTTGTAGGCCTACTGTTATTACATACACGATGTTAATAAATGGGTTGTGTCGAACAAGAAATACAAGTGCTGCTCTTAAGTTACTTGAACAAATGGTTAAGGGGAATGGTGAAAACGGGGTTATCTGTAGGCCCAATATTGTTAGTTATAATAGCATGATTGATGGTCTTTGTAAGGATGGATTAATAGACAAGGCTAAGGCACTCTTTTCAGAAATGAAGAGTATCGGAATCAGTCCAAATGTAGTCTCTTATACTTCTTTAATTCATGGTTTTTGTTGTTGGGGTAAATGGGAGGAAGCTAAAGATTTGATTGTTGAGATGGTGGATCAACGTGTGCGGCCTGATGTTGTGACATTTAGTGTGATTATAGACGAGCTTTGCAAGAATGGGAAGATAGACAAAGCAAATGAATTGTTAGAATTAATGATTAAGAGAGGTGTGATTCCCGACACAATTACTTACACCACATTGATAAATGAGCTTTACAAGAATGGGAAGATAGACAAAGCAAATGAAATGTTAGAATTAATGATTAAGCGAGGTGTGAATCCCAACACGGTAACTTATAACACATTGATAGATGGTTTGTGTATGATAGATAAAATTAATGATGCGAGGAAGTTGTTTGTTTCTATGACAAATAATGGATGTAAACATGATGTTTTTAGTTACAACATCATGATCAATGGGTACCGCAAGAACCAAAACATAAATGAAGCCATGAGTCTTTATAGGGAGATGGCTTCAAAGGGAGTTGTGCCGGATGTAATTACGTATAACACCTTGTTAAGTGGTCTTTTTCGAGCCGGTAAGATTGGGCATGTAAAAGAATTGTTTTCAGAGATGCGACATAAAAATGTTATGTCCGATAAATTTACATATAATATTCTCATCGATGGGTTATGCAAGAATGGTTGTATTACTAAAGCAATCGAAATATTGCATACTTTGAAAAAGGGTAAGTTTAATCTTACCATTGAAAGCTACAATTGCCTCCTAGATGGATTGTGTAAGACATTGAGGCTTGAACTTGCTTGGAAGCTATTTCACAAGTTATCTCAAGAAGGCTTAGATCCTAATGTTGTCACATATAATATCATGATCAATGGGCTTTGTAAAGATGGTAAACTGGAAGAGGCAGATGGTCTATTATCAAATATGGAAGACATGGGCTGTCCTCCCAATGTTTTCACATATAATACACTTATGTGGGGATTTTTACAAAATAGGGAGACAACAAAAGTGGTGGAACTTCTACAAAAAATGGCAGAGGGAAATATAATGCCAGATGCATGTACAGCTTCCATTGTCATGAACTTACTTGTAAAACATGAGAAATATCGTGAATGTTTGACCTGGCTTCCATCATTTCTCTCTCAAGAGCTAACAAGAAGTTGACACGGTAAGTCTTAAGTGAGTAGCTTTTGGTTTGTATCATAAACCCCCGATTCGGTGTACCTCATTAAAGCTAATAAGTATACACTTTTCAGGAGATTGACTACATCAAGGAAGCAGCTAATGCATAACTTTTTTCTCATATTTCAAAGACATGGCTTGCGAAAAAAGCCCAAACTATCTGATGGGAATACACCATGCCATAGGTTTACCATTTAATATCTTTTGTTTGTTGTTCCTTTATTTCCTTTTTTTTTTTTTTTTTTTTTCTAATCATATGTATAATCTTATTTATTTGTTTATTTGTGTTTTCTTCATATAGCTTATGGCAATGGACCGTGTCCGAGGAATCAAAATTAGCAAGATTTAAGCGTTAGATCAGTTGGGGCCGTTGGGCATTGATGGGAAAAGGTAAAGCTAATCCAGTCATAATGCTATGATTCTCAAAGAGTAATAATTAACTTCCTTATTGCTTATTATGTTAGCAAGTATCTGATCAAGTTATTTGGATCCTATTAAAATATTTTTGTTGTGCTGGACTTATTCATTGTTTACCACGCTACTTGGTTTGGAAGTGCTTGATTTAATGTAGTTTTTATTTTACCTAACAGAGCAGTGAAACAATAGAAACGGACCAAAATGACAAAGCATTAATTGAAGTTTTTGTGTGATCGTTTTCCAGCATATGCAGACAACTACTTTGGTAAAATAATGCCATAAATGTAGTGAAAAGCCTTTCATGTTTTTGTGGGCACAAAATGTAAAAAGAAAGAATGTATGTCTTAGATGATGGGTGTGATTTATCCATATAATACCTAAATTAAACATTAATTGAGCTGTTTATTGCTACGCATGCTTATTTTTTGCGATAGATACCAGGGAAAGATTTGTTATTAGAGCCTATGTGATTGATTGCTTTGTACTCTGTTTTCGACAATAAACTCTAAATAATCGGGTATCCTTTTCTGCAGTGTCAATCATATGACATCTAGAAGGACGTTGATCCCCTAATTTGGTATAACTGAGATTGCAAAATTATGAGTGTAGTTTATACTGCTGCATTCCTTCCAAATTGTATCATTTAAAATTTTTCAAAATTAGAATTTTAATCTGTTCGGTGTATATAATTTGTGAGTTCTCCTTCGGTCAAAGAATTGTAAAGAGGAGAAAGGTTAATTACTTGCTTAATTGATTGTTTAATTACAGTTTTCACTTATTGTAAGTTCTCTTTCGGTTTGTAAATCATAAGTGAATCATGATCATCGCTCATAATTCATGCAAACTTTCTTGTTCTTTTTGGCTGACTCATTGCAGTTTTAAGCACACGAATTCAACTCGTACAAACTTCAGGGACATCAACTTGCATAGCTAAGATGAATCTGCGGAGGCAAAACATTCAAAACATTTAGGGCTATGCTTTTTCGTGCGTCAGACACATTTGTTGTCCGAATGAAATAATCCAATTCTCCTTGTCTGTGCACGTGCCATTATGCTCAATGTTAGTTGTCCATGACCGTGCATAATGATTTGATGTAAAAAACAATTTTCAATGAAAGTTGTTACATTTGCATTATAGAAATTTCAATTTAGTCCCCATTTTTGTAGGAAAAATCAATTATTTACTTATCCTTTCATTTTAGGCTCGCAGAACTCCTAAATTATAAAAATAAACTCAAGTTGATGTTGATGAAATTCCATTCAAGTAGAACATTCATTGTAAGTTGTGATGCATACATTGTTTTATACTTTGTTGTTGTTCTTTTTGGCGAACTCTTTACAATTTTATGAGCAGGAATTTGGCTCATTCAAACATCAGGGATATATTAATGTTCGAATTGGTGCAAAACCTCCAACTTTTACGTAGTAGAAGCGAAACATTTTATGTCAATTAAGATTGATTTCTCACATGATTACAGAATATTCATCAAATGAGTGTCATATATAAATCAGTGCTTTTTATGCTCTACATGAACTGTGCATAATGAACCAAGGAACATTTCCATGTCTTGACTTCAACTGCTCCTTAGAATTGCTAAACACGGTAGGTCCCTTTCGGAACATTTCCATGCCTTCATGCTCTGTAAACCCAAGAAACCATCATATTAGAGAAGGATTCTGATCATGAAAATGCACATTTCTTTGATTCAAACATTTGTTAGGTTAAGAGACAAGGAGATGGAATGTATAGAAAAGAAAAAATAATAATAATAATATTAAAGTGAGATAGACCTTGCTACCGGATAAATTAATAATATTAATGAAACTCCATGAATATTGTTTTGAATATTTATTAATATCGAGATTGGATTTTTAGGATTGTGTAAACTTTGTACATTCAAAACTGAAATTTTATTTGTTAAAATTAAATTAGAATCTTAAATCAATATTTGTTGGTTTGGTTGAAAAAACAAATCTGAAAAAAGGAAAAAAAAAAAAAAAAGTACAAGACTCAATTACAAGTAGAGATGGGCATCGGTGAAATGGGGATGGATATTGGTCCCCCCATCTCCATCCCCATTTCCCAATTCTTCCCCCATGGAGTTTGGGGGGAGATATCCTCATCCCCATTTCCTCGTTTTCCCAAATTTTTCTATTTTTTTTAATTCTAATTTTTTTTCTCTATTTATTTTATTTGACCCTATTTGACTAAATATTACATATTAAAGATAATTGCTTATAAGTTATAACATGTAAAAACAATACCAATACAAATGAAAATAAAATACAATGGAGAAAATACTTAATATTAAAAAAAAAATAATAATAAAAAAAAAAAAGTTTTGTGGGGAAATTGGGACCGCCGCCCCAGCCGCCGCCGCCCGCCCCCCCCCCCCCCCCCCCCCCCTTCTTCTAAATTGGGAATGGGAATTACACAAACACCCCCCGAGATTGATTTGATAAAACTGCATGGATATGATAGTTTTGGGCATATATGCACAAACTTTCCTTAACATTTGAAAAATTACACAAACATCCCCTACCATTAGATAGATCCATTAGTCAATGGTCAAACGTGTAAAAAGTCTAAAATACCCTATATTTTTATTTTAAATAAACTAAAAAATTAAAAAATAAGATTAAAAAATATTGAAAAAAAAGTCTACCGTTAGATGAATGTGTCTTAAATCTGAAACCTAAAAAAAAAAAATCATCTTCAAAAAAAAAAGAAAAAAAAAGTTTGTGCAATCGCCCATAATTTTAAATAAATTTAAAATTTAAAATTTTAATTATTATTAAATTGTTTTAATAACTATTTTTTTTTTATTTGTGAAGATGAATATATTTTTTCCAAGTTTAAGATTTAAGATACATTCATGTTTTCTAAAATATTTTTTTGATATTTTTTTATCTTATTTTTTAAAATTTATTTAAAATAAAAATAAATGGTATTTTATACTTTTTACACTTTTGAACTTTGACTAACAGATCCATTTAACGGTAGGGAATGTTTGTATAACAATTTCAAATGTTGAGGGAAGTTTGTATGTATATGGTCAAAACTGCCATATTTATACAATTTTATCAAACCTCGAGGGATATTTGTGCTATTCCCCCTTTAGGAAAATATGATTCTGGGGGGAAATGCTCGTCCCTAATTGCGAGTTAAGATCAACCAGAAAAAAAAAAAAAAAAAAATAGACTTACCAAAGCTAACCACTCGAGATTGACTGAATATTAAAAATAAAAGTGGTCAATTTTCTCTCACTTCACATTATCATGAACCCTAAGGCCAAAACCTAGGGGTGGGCAAAAAAGCCCATACACCGCAAACCGAACCAAATCAAATCAAACCAAACCGCTTGGTTTGGTCCGGTTTTATTATTTTTAAAAATCCGTATGGGTTTATTTTAGTAAAACCGTATGGTTTGGTCCGGTCTATGGTTTAAGTATATTAAACCCGGACCGGACCGTAAACCGAATACTTTTAGTATTATTATTATATGCCACACCCAAAACTTTTTAATAAAATTTTAAAAATAAAAAGTTAAAAGTCAAAAACCTGAATTTATTATTTCATATTTGTTTTTTTCGAACACTAACCATACAAGTTTGTACAAAATGAAAACCTCCATTAACAAATAAAATTCCAAGCATAGGACGTTAAAAGATTTCAATTTGTTTCCATTATTTTACAAAGCTATCACTAATAATAAAAAATATTAATAATATTAAACTAAATTAGTGCAATTTTCATGATTTAGTTGTAAAAGTTTTTTGACTTGCATACATTCAATTGCATTGTCATGATTATAGCAATAGCAAATGATTTTATTTATTATTATTTTTTCTATTTCCAGAAATTCTACACAACACTTTATTTTTATTTTTATTACTCTTTTAGCTTTTTTTAGTTTGGTGAACCGTACATAATAGTAACTTGCATGTTTCGTTAATTGCTCACTTTATCATGCCATATATATTTTAAATGGTCAAGTATTTGGATTTCAAGTCAAAAACCGTTAGACCGAACCAAACCGAACCAAATAAATATAATTTGGTCTGGTCTGGTCTGAAAAAAGAATGGTCCAAATTGGTCATATTTTTCAAAAGACCGAAATTTTTGATTTGATCCGGTTCTAGTCGAAACCGGACCAAACCGGACCATGCCCAGCCCTACCAAAACCTATAAAAAAAAAAAGGGCAACTAACAATTAGGTCCTGCACTTTTTTTTAGAATTCCAAGTTGTTTGCGACTTTTATAAAAGTGACCAAATTGGTCCTTACATTTTTCCCAAGTGCCAAATTAGTCTCTCTAACTAAGTTTTATCAGTCAACTTTAACTGTGTAAGGATAAAATTGTACTTTACTCCTAAACAATATAATAATGACACATGAACAATTTTTTTAACACATGAATATTTTTGTTTATTTTATTTGTTGGTTTTGATATTTGAATAATTTTGACAACAGTGCTTGAATACTATTAACAAAAAAAAAAAAAAAAAAAACAATTATATAAAAATGATAAAAGACTAAACTGAAAATGAATGGTAATTTTGTTTATAAAATAAGTTTATAATTGACATTGTCTTATTAAAATATTTTTAGATTTTTTTTTATAAAATTTTAATTAAAAAAGGCACAAATGGTGTTTCATTAATAATATTTTTGGATTTTGTTGTAATTATAATGGTGAATTTAATACACGAAAGACAAAACAACTTTGCTCTAATATGACAAATAAAGAATATATACGTACTTTAACTAAAATTTTAAAAGTCAATTGTTATATTTAACCCCGTTAAACCGTTAAAGAGATTTATTTGGTCACTTCTGAAAAGTGAGAGACTAATTTGGCACTTGAAAAATATGTGAGGACCAATTTTGTCACGTTTATAATAGTCACAAACAACTTGGAAATTAAAAACAGTCCATGACCATATTGGTAATTACCCAAAAAAAGAAGAGAGAAAACCAAAACTAACCACTTTAAACATTAAACTTTTGTGAGTAACTACTTTTGAAATTTTAATTGTTAATGACCACTTTTTTTTAAAAAAAATTCAGTGTATGTCCATAAATTACCAGAGTACCCATGAAAATAGTTTTATTTTAAATCTCGAAGCAAACTTGAAATCATGGGTAAATTTAAATGTCCAAACTTGAAATCATGTATAAATTGAAATGTCCAAACTTGAAATCTGGACTAAATTGAAAATTTCCCTTTCTTCTTCTTCCTCTCCTTCTTCCTCAAACATTAGTGTTTTTTTTTTTTTCCCTTTTTCTGTAGATCACCTCACCGATGAAAGGGGATCGATTTCGTCACCGGCGAAGCAGCATCGGATGGCGAGGAGACAGCGCACAACTATGGCCTATCGCCCGTTGCCCACGCCTGGCCGTCGCACAAACCAGTGACAACCAACGCCCACCATTGCCGGACGTGGCCACTGCCGCGAAGCCCAGAAGGTCGGCAGCGCTCGGCGACCCTCAAAGCACGGCGAAAAAAGAGAGAGAGAGAGTTTGGGGACCCTTTTTATATGAGGGCTTTCCAGTAATTTCTCAAAAAAGTGGTTATTAATAAATAAAATTTTGCTTGTGGTTAAAAACAAATTTCCCATTATATATGCTGTTTTGGCAATTTTCACAAAAGAAAATAATAATTACCCGGTTGTTCTTCCTTGAGAATCAAAGCTCAAACCCTCAAGACTGAAAGCGAAATCCACAAATTGCAATGGCTTTGAAAACCCCTCTTCGTCTTTCTTCTTCTTCTTCGTTATTTTCTGCTTTAAAATGTAAACATTTCTCTCAAAAATCCACCAACTCAAATTCCAAAAGTGACCTCACTTCATGTCCAAATCCAGAGGCACTTGACAGATTCCTCAAAGACAAATGCAGATCAGGTAACATCTCTCCCGGTGAAGCTCATTACTTTTTTGATTGCTTGATTCAGAGGCAACCCGCTCCTCACATGTCATCCTTCACTATTTTGTTTACTGCTCTTGCCAAGAATCACCATCATCATACTGTTATTTCTCTTTTTAAGAGGTTCAACTCTACTCGGTTGTCGCCAAATTTGATTATTTTCAACGTTTTGTTGAATTGTATTTGCAATATGGGTAGAGCTTGTGATGGTTTTGTGGTTTTAGGGAGGATTTTGAGGTTGGGTTTCAGCCCAGATGCGGTGACTTTTAATTCTTTGATTAAAGGTTTGTGTAGGGAGGGTAGAATCATGAGGGCTACCTGCTTGTTTAAGAATTTGAATCTCTTTGGTTGTAGGCCTACTGTTATTACATACTCGACGTTAATAAATGGGTTGTGTCGAACAAGAAATACAAGTGCTGCTCTTAAGCTACTTGAACAAATGGTTAAGGGGAATGGTGAAAACGGGGTTATCTGTAGGCCCAATATTGTTAGTTATAATAGCATGATTGATGGTCTTTGTAAGGATGGATTAATAGACAAGGCTAAGGCACTCTTTTCAGAAATGAAGAGTATGGGAATCAGTCCAGATGTATTCTCTTATAATTCTTTAATTCATGGCTTTTGTTGTTGGGGTAAATGGGAGGAAGCTAAAGATTTGATTGTTGAGATGGTGGATCAACATGTGCGGCCTAATGTTGTGACATTCAGTGTGATTATAGATGAGCTTTGCAAGAATGGGAAGATAGACAAAGCAAATGAATTGTTAGAATTAATGATTAAGCGAGGTGTGAATCCCAACACGGTAACTTATAACACATTGATAGATGGTTTGTGTATGATAGATAAAATTGATGATGCTAGGGAGTTGTTTGTTTCTATGACTAATAATGGGTGTAGACATGATGTTATTAGTTACAACATCATGATCAATGGGTACAGTAAGAAACAAAACATAAATGAAGCCATGAGTCTTTATAGGGAGATGGCTTCAAAGGGAGTTGTGCCGGATGTAATTACATATAGCACCTTGTTAAGTGGTCTTTTCCGAGCCGGTAAGACTAGGCATGCGAAAGAATTGTTTTCAGAGATGCGACGTAAAAATGTTATGCCCGATAAATGTGCCTATGATATTCTCATCAGTGGGTTATGTAAGAATGGTTGCATTACTAAAGCAATCGAAATATTGCATACTTTGAAAAAGGGTAAGTTTAATCTTACCATTGAAAGCTATAATTGCCTCCTAGATGGATTGTGTAAGACATGGAGGCTCGAACTTGCTTGGAAGCATTTTCACAAGTTATCTCAAGAAGGCTTAGAACCTAATGTTGTCACATATACTATCATGATCAATGGGCTTTGTAAATATGGTAAACTGGAAGAGGCAAATGGTCTATTATCAAATATGGAAGACATGGGCTGTGCTCCTGATGTTGTCACATATAATACACTTATGTGGGGATTTTTACAAAATAGGGAGACAACAATAGTGGTGGAACTTCTACAAAAAATGGCAGAGGGAAATATAATGCCAGATGCATGTACAACTTCCATTGTCGTGAACTTACTTGTAAAACATGAGAAATATCGTGAATGTTTGAACTGGCTTCCATCATTTTCTGCTCAACTGACCACCGGAAGTTGACATAGTAAGTCTTAAGTGAAGCAATTGTTTGTACTTTCTACATTACATATTATATAGTTAATTCCATCACTATTCCTAGCCAAATCATTCTTGCATATTACTTTCTACTTGTGTACTTTGAAAGCTAAGCTTCTCAAAGAGAAATAATTAACTTCTTATCGCCTGTTTTGTTATAATGGTTGGGTCAATATGCTATCGAATCTTACTCGGCATAAATTCTTTCTCAAAGCTTTTCCCATGCTGAACCTATGAGTTTATTGTACATTCATTATTTCGGATGCTAAATTAAAACACCTGAAGTTCAAAATAATTATAATTTTCTGGTGAGACACACTGTTGTGAAATTAGAAAGTGAAACGTGTAGTAATAGACACACTGTTCTTTCATGCTTAGATGCATATTAATTGATGCAACATTCAGATTAGTTCCTTCCAGCCTAATTTTAAAGTGTAACTTAACTAAGAAGAAATAATTAATGTCCATTATAGTTTTTCTTTTCATTTAAGAATTCTTGTGACCATGGAATTCTTGAATCAAATGTTGATGTTTTGTAGAGCGTCTGAGAAAAAAAAAATTTGTGTATTTTCCATATTGAGATGAAATGAACAGGGCATTAATTGGGGTTTTGGTGTGATCGTTGACATGCAGACAAATACTTTTGGTACAATATATACCAGGGGAAGATTTGTTGATAGAGTATCTGCTTTTGACTTTACTTGTAGGAGCAAGAACATCTGAAACTTTGAGTTTGAACTTTGGAGTCTTAACGGGGATTCGAACGTGTTGCAGCTGTTCACAAGACAATGGAGAGAGTGAGTTTATCTGATTCTTTAGGAGACAAATTTTATTCATGTAGTATCCTTTCTTATTGAACCTTCTAATCAGATGCAGAAATATGTTGTTTACTTTTTGGATAGTTTCCACTTGTATTTGCAAGAAAATTGTATGATTATTTCTTGTTGTCTATGTTGTTAGCTTATAATTTTTCGTTGTTTTTTCCACCAATCGAAAAAGCCGTAGCTACGGGAAGCACGATAAACCTTGCAACAATTTGTATCTTAATTCCATTCTAGTAGACCATTCATTTTAAGTTGTGAGGCATACATTGTTTTTCTCTCGTTCATTCTAATTAATATTCTCTTGCTGTTCTTTTTGGCAGACTCGTTGCAGTTTTATGGGCAGGAATTCGGCTCTTTAAACAATCAGGGATATAATGCTCAAACTGGTGCAAAACCTTGAACTTTAACACAGTTATGGTGAAACATTTGTTGTCAATTTAGATTGATTTCGCACATTAATATTCATCAAATGAGTCTCGGATAAATTAGTACTTTTATGCTCTACATGAACTGTGCATAATGAAACAAGGAATGTTAGCAAAATTTCACCTCACTTGACAGATTCTTTAGAAAATTCAAGAACCTCTTTGAAAAGCTTGCAAGTTTGAAACAACTGACATTGAATTTTTTTGATAAATAATCGTCCACACTCTAACAAGGCTCTGAGAAATATGGAAACTTGAATCAAGGCGAATTCGAAGATAAGAAGATTCTAACATGTGAGCTCTGAAAGTTACCAAGTACCAACAATTCCACCTTGTCATTTGTAAATTTTGATACAAACTTCTCCAAGAATTTCTATCAAAGAAAGTCAACGCAAACAAAACTTGGTTCCACACTATACGATGTTCTAATCAACGCCTCTTTTCTGAACTCAATCATGTCAGAAAAGAAATCAAGTCTTAACTTCAATTGCTCCTTGGATTTGCTAAACATGGTAGGTCCCTTTCGGAACATTTACATGCCTTCAAACATCAGAGAAGGATTTAGATCATGAAAATGTATGTTCTTTTGATTCAAACATCTTTGTTAGGTTAAGGGACAAGGAGATGGAATGGATAGAAAAGTGAAAAATAATAATAATAATAATAATTTAATCTAATGATTACGTGGGTTGCAAATAATTTATATGCTTCCATGATTCAACGCATGTGAGTCTCAACTTAATTAGTTCTATTAAATGATAACGATTCTTGTTGATTTTCATACCGGATTTGATTCTGATAGTTGCATGATTAATGATTAGGTTTGGTGATGATTTATTCGATTAGATACTAACAATTAGATTAAATTGGAGGTTTGATGATGATTTATTCGATTAGATACTAGTTTTTGATTAAATTGGATGTAGTTCCAAATTGTTAGGAGTGTTAAAATCTCAAACGTTACCCGGGGTACTTGAACCTACTCACTTTGTCACTTTGTCACTTTGATATCAATTGTTTAGATCAACCACTTACCACCGTTATAAAAGCTATATCGGATAGTAGAGGCACAACTTTAATTAAACAGGAATTCAAATATTTTATTATAATATATTGCACTGAACCCTTTGAGGTTTGGACAAGTTACACTTAGATGGAAAAGTTTTGTTATTATACACTACACCCCCAAAACTTAAATTTGAATTTTAAAATGCCTAAAATGCCCCTAGTTATATTATTTTATACTTTATTTTTTTTTACCTTTTAACCAAAAACTTTATAAACTTTAATAAAATAAAAAAATTAAATAAAAGATATAATTCATTAAATAAATAAATAGTTTTAAAAAATTACATAAATAAATATTTTAAAAAATGAAATAAAGAAATACTTTTAAAAAAAAAAATAGTTTTAAGAAATCAAATAAATAAATGAAAAAATTGAAAACATTTTTTTTTAACGATATGCATTAATAAGGACAAGAAAAACTCTAAATATCCAAACTTTTACGGTAAGAATGATGGTGAGAGAAGGTTCAAGGTTCCCAACACTAAATGAAGTGGTTGAAGAAAGCAAGAAGACTCCCAGTGTTGGGAACCTTGAAGCTTCTCTCACCATCATCCTTACCGTAAAAGTTTGGATATTTAGAGTTTTTTTTGTCCCTATTAATGGATATCCTTAAAAAAAAAATTAAAAAAAATTAATGTTTTTAATTTTTTTTCATTTATTTATTTATTTATTAAACCCTTTATTTATTTAATTTTTTTAAAAATATTTATTTATTTGATTTTTTAAAACTATTAATTTATTTAATTTTTTAAAAGTATTTATTTATTTATTTATTTTAAACTATTTATTTATTTATTTTTTAAACTATTTATTTATTTAATGAATCATATCTTTTATTTTATTTTTTTATTTTATTAAAGTTTATAAAGTTTTTGGTTAAAAGGTAAAAAAAAAAAAAAAAAGTATAAAATAATATAACTAGGGGCATTTTAGGCATTTTAAAAGTCAAATTTAAGTTTTGGGGGTGTTAGTGTATAATAACAAAACTTTTCCGTCTACGTGTAACTTGTCTAAACCTCAAGGGGTTCAGTGCAATTTGCCCTAATAATAATGCCAAATTTATATTATATTGTAGCTGATGAGTGATGAGTGACCACCGACGGTGGTGAAGAGAGGGCTCACAGGGGTTAGTCCCCCTTCCCTCGATTTTTTTGAAGGCTTTTAAAAATGATAAATTTTTATTAAGTTTTAAAATCTTTTCACTTTGACCCACCAATATATTTTTTTAGAATAATAGCCCCAAAACTAATATTTTTGGCTTCGCCCTTGGAGACACAAACATTTTTAGTGGATGCATGACAACATTCCCCAACCAACCAACCACCCCCCCCCCCCCCCCCCGGGCGGGACTTTTGCCCTATTAGAAAGACCGGTCCATGCATCTATATGTTTTCATTAATGACTATTAATCCACTGAAATGAAATTATTCTTAATTTTCTCCCTTCTGTAACCTTTTCCGTCCAAAAAATTCGTTGATCGTCAATTCTCATGTTAAATGACTGTTTTATATTTCAATATAATCTGAAAATGACCATTTAACCCTCAAGATATTCATTAAATAAAAAATATATTTAAAAAATAGAAAACAAAAAAAAATTTAAAAAAAAAAAAATATGATTGGAAAAAATTAACCCTCAAGATATATTTCTTTTTTTTTCTTCTCTTTGTTGGGTTGTTTTCTCCTTCAAATTCCAACGAGCTTCAGATATTGCTAAACTTGAAATCCCAGCTTGACAAATCAAATACAAGTGTTTTCAGTTCATAGACACCAAGACCAGATGCATCAACCCTAAACCACAATCATCCAACATCATCACCAACGCAAATCAAACCACCACCACCACCATCAAAATCGCCATCATCTCCACCAAACCTAGACCCAGAACCTGAACACCACAAAACCCAGACCTAGAATCGGACCAACATCATCACCACCACAAGAACCTAAAACCGAACCATACCACAACTGCAAACCCCATGGGCGCTCGATCTCACCAAATCGCCAAATCGATCGTCGTAAACTGGAAGAAGAGTGAGAGAGATTTACTTTTGAGAGAGAGAGAGAGAGAGTCTTTAGGATTTATGGAAGAGAGAGAAAGAGAGTTTTTTTAGTTTTTTATTTTAAGAGTTTCTTCTTACAATCCAATGTTTTTGAGTTTACTTTTGCTCACCCCCCTTGTAGGTGGTGAGCATTACCCCCTTCCCCAACACTTGACATGTGTCAGGGGAAGGGTATTTTTGTCCAAAAATTGTTATGTGTTTAGATAAAAATACCCCCTCCCAAGACACATGTCAAGTGTTGGGGAGGGGGGTGAGCAAAAATGGACTCAATGTTTTTCTTTTTACACTTCATTTATATAGACATTTCATTCTAAAAATTTAAATTTAAAAATGTTCTAAAGACATTTTTTTTTCTAAAATTATCCCTTTTATCTTATGTGAATAATATATTCTTATTTTACTATCTTTCCGGGTACTATCTTTCCGGGTAGAAGAAATGAGTTGCTTTTTTATTTAGTACCAGAAGAATTAAATCTTAAAAATAGATTATGAAGGCAATAATAATAAATAAATAAATCAAATAATTCAAGAATATTTTGAAAATGCCCTTTTATATTCGGATTATCCATTATTTTATATAATTAAATATGGTGAAATTTAAAAACAAAACGTAGTTGGTTTCGAGTAGTGACAATTTTATTCCTAATAATCAAAATAAGATATTAAGAACTTCCATAATCAGAAGTAGAATTTTACAACATTTCTAGTTAATAATTCAAATATGTGCTTCTAAAGGGATTTAAAGTTTTAAAAAACTTGACATTAAATTAAACCAAATCATCATTATTTTTATTTTAAAAACAACTTTATTTATTAATTCTCTTAAAATTTAAAAAAATTAATAGTAAAATAGTTTTTTTTTTTTCAAAAAAAGAAAAGAGAGTACCATTATTTTACATTTTTAAGTCATTAAAATAGAAACATGTAAAATTGTCGTCAAAGAATCAGTTGGGCCAAATTCTGTATGTATAATATGTGACCCGGCCTGGCACCAAAGAAACTCGGGTGAGATCGAATCCAAACCCGTTCGGGTGACTCGGATCTAAAGAAACTCTGCTGCTGTTGTTTGGCAATTGGCACTCGACAGAAAAACACACACACTCTCTCTCTCTCTCTCTATCTGCAATGGCTTTCAAAACCCCTCTTCGTCCTTTATTTTCTACTTCGTTGTATTCAGCTTTGAAATGTAAACATTTCTCTCAAAAACCCACCAACTCAAATTCCAAAAATGACCTATCTTCATGTCCAACAACTATGCCTTCAAATCCAGACGCACTTGACAGATTCCTCAGAGACAAATGCAGATCAGGTAATGTCTCTCCCAGCGAAGCTAATTACTATTTTGATTGCTTGATTCAAAGGAAACCCGCTCCTCGTATGTTGTGGTTCAATCATTTGTTTACTGCTCTTGCCAAGAACAAGCATTTTGATACTGTTATTTCTCTTATCAAGAGACTTGACTCAACTGGGTTGTTGCCAAATTTGATTAATTTGAACATTTTGCTTAATTGTTTTTGCAATATTGGTAGAGCTTGTGATGGTTTTGTGGTTTTAGGGAGAATCCTAACGAATGGTTTTAGCCCAACTGCAGTGACTTTTAATTCTTTGATTAAAGGTTTGTGTAGGGAGGGTAGAATAATGAAGGCTACCCAGTTGTATAAGAATATGATTGCCTTTGGTTGTAGGCCTACCGCGGTTACATTTGGGACATTAATTGATGGGTTGTGTCGAACAGGAAATACAAGTGCTGCTCTTAAGTTACTTGAACAAATGGTTAAAGGGAATGGAGAAAACGGGGTTATCTGTAGGCCTGATATTGTTATTTATACTAGCGTGATTGATCGTCTTTGTAAGGATGGATTAATAGACAAGGCTAAGGAACTCTTTTCAGAAATGGAGGGTATGGGAATCAGTCCAGATGCAGTCTCTTATACTTCTTTATTTCACGGTTTGTGTTGTAGGGGTAAATGGGAAGATGCTAATGATTTGATTGTTGAGATGGTGGATCAGCGTGTGCGGCCTGATGTTGTGGCATTTAATGTGATTATGGACGAGCTTTGCAAGATTGGGAAGATAGACAAAGCAAATGAACTATTAGAATTAATGATTAAGAGAGGTGTGATGCCCAACACAATTACTTATAACACGTTGATAAATGAGCTTTGCAAGAATGGGAAGATAGACAAAGCAAATGAATTGTTAGAATCAATGATTACAAGGGGTGTAAATCCCAATACTGTTACCTATAACGTATTGATAGATGGTTTGTGTATGATGGATAAAATTGATGATGCCAGGGAGTTGTTTGTTTGTATGACAAATAATGGGTGTAGACATGATGTTTTTAGTTACAACATCATGATCAATGGGTACTGCAGAAAACATAACATAAATGCAGCCATGGGTCTTTTTAGGGAGATGGTTTCAAAGGGAGTTGTGCCGGATATTATTACTTATAACACCTTGTTAAGTGGCCTTTTCCGAGCCAGTAAGATTGGGCATGCAAAAGAATTGTTGTCAGAGATGCGACGTAAAAATGTTGTGCCTGATGTTGTTACATATAATATTCTCATCGATGGATTATGCAAGAATGGTTGTATTACTAAAGCAATCGAGATATTACATACTTTGAAAGAGGGTAAGTTTAATCTCACCATTGAAATCTACAGCTGCCTCCTAGATGGATTGTGTCAGACAGGGAGGCTTGAAAATGCTAGGAAGCTATTTCACAAGTTATCTCAAGAAGGCTTAGAGCCTAATGTTGTCACATATACTATCATGATGAATGGGCTTTGTAAAGATGGTAAACTGGAAGAGGCAGATGATCTATTATCAAAAATGGAAGCCATGGGCTGTGATCCTAATGTTTTCACATATAATACACTTATGTGGGGATTTTTACAAAATAGCGAGACAACAAAAGTGGTGGAACTTCTACAAAAAATGGTAAAGAGAAATATAATGCCAGATGCATGTACAACTTCCATTGTCATGAACTTACTTGTAAAACATGAGAAATACCGTGAATGTTTGACCTGGCTTCCATCATTTCCCTCTCAGGAGCTAACAAGAAGTTGACACGGTAAGTCTTAAGTGAGTAGCATTTGGTTTGTATCATAAAACCCTGATTCGGTGTAACTCCTTAAAGCTAATAAATATACATTTTTCAGGAGATTGACTACAACAAGGAAGCAGCTAATGCATAACTTTTTTCTCATATTTCAAAGACATGGATTACAAAAAAGCCCAAACTATCTTATGGGAATACACCATGCCATAGGTTTACCAACTAATATCTTTCGTTGTTCCTTTATTTTCTTTTTGTTTTTTTCTAATCATATGTATAATCTTATTTATTTCTTATTCTTTTTTGCCGGTTGGTCCATATGTAGTTGAATCTTACTTGGAACAAATTATTCACATGGATTTTTCCATGCTGAACATTTAATATCTTTTGTTTGTTGTTCCTTTATTTTATTTTTCTAATCATATGTATAATCTTATCTGTTTGTTTATTTGTGTTTTCATCATGTACCTTTTGGCAATGGACTGTGCCCCAGGGATCAAAATAAACAAGATTTAAGTGTTAGATCAATTGGGTGTTGATGGAAAAAGGTAACGCTTATCCAGTCATAATGCTATGCTTCTCAAAGAGTAATAATTAACTTACTGCTTGTTCTGTTATGCCGGTTGGTCCATATGTAGTTGAATCTTTTTTGGAACAAATTATTTCACATGGATTTTTCCATGCTGAACATTTGGGTTTATTATACATTCATTATTTAAAATGCTAAACAAACCCTTGGAAGTTCTAAGACACCATTGTCGAATTATAAGGTGAAGCCTATGGTAATAGCTTGTTCCTTTCAGTGTTTTTGTCGACAAGAAATCCATGAATCAACTGTTGCTGTTTTGTATAGTGTCTGGCTGCACAAAGAAAAGAGAGAGAGTTGATGACTTCAATAATGCCATAAATGTAGTGAAAAGCCATTCATGTTTTTGTGGGCACCAAATGTAAAAACAAAGAATGCATGTCTTAGATGATGGGTGTGATTTGTTTTTAGAGCATATACAATTGATTGCTTTGTACTCTATATTCGACAACAAACTCTAAATGATTAGGTATCCTTTTCTGCAGTGTCAATAAGATGGCATCCCGGAGGACGTTGATCCCCTAATTTGGTATTACGGAGATTGCAAAATTTACGAGTGTGGTTTATACTGCTGCATTCCTTCCAAATTGTTTCATTTAAAAATTTTCAAAATTATAATTTTAATTTGAAAGTTCTCTTTCGGTCAAAGAATTGTAAAGAGGAGAAATGTTAATTACAAGAGTTGCTTAACTGATTGCTTAATTACAGTTTTCACTGATTGTTGGGCTCGCATGTGAATCGTGAATCGTGATAATCACTCCTAATTCTTGCAAACTTTCTTCTTGTTCTTTTTGGCTGATTCGTTACAGTGTTATGATGAATATGCGGAGGCAAAACATTTAGAGCTATGTTTTTTCGTGCCTTGAAAAGCATTTGTTGTCTAAATGAAATATTCCAATTCCCATTGTCTGTGCCATTATGCTCAATGTTAGTTTTCCATGACTCTGCATAATGATATGATGTAAAAAACAATTTTTAATGAAAGTTTCATTTATATACTTTTTGTTATATTTTTATTGGAGAAATTTCAATTTCGTACCTATTTTTGTAGGAAAATTCAATTATTTACTTATCTTTTCGGTTTAGGCTCGTAGAACTCTTAAATTATAAAAATAAACTCAATTTGATATCAAGGAACTGGGTCTAAATGACACTAAATCCATATAGAGTTTTGAGAATAACACCAAAGTATTAAATTAAGTTTATAAAGCACAACTCTTAAAAAAAAAAAAAAAAAAAAAAAAAAAAAAAAAAAAAAAAAAAAAATTATATAGCACCAAAAATAAGTAATGATAAAAATGCCACTTCTTTATATATATATATATTTTTTGTTGTTGAGGTAGTGGTTGACTTAGGCTCGAGATGTTATTATTGAGACTTAATTTTTTTAATGTTCGAGACTTACTGTAATTGAATGTGTAAAAATGTCTTTCAATCGAGACTTATTCAATATATTTCGAGACTTAATGTTGATGTGTTCGAGACATAATTGTTGTATCCGAGAATTAATCTATTTATTCGAGACCTACTGCTTGTATACGAGACTTATTTTATGTATCGAGAATTATTTATTGTAATCCAATCTTATTTTACGTTGTCTTCAGTTGTTTAATTGTGGTAGATGATTTTTTTGTACAAGAGAATAGATCGGGTTCGAATATTTAGATCTTATAATATGTATTTATTTATGTATTTATTTGTCTTTTTTTTTTCCTTTTTCTTTTTTTATAAAAAAAAATCCAAGTAAATATTCATTTTAAATGCTTTTGATTCATTTATAATTTTGTTATTTTTAACAATAACATTGTCCACATAATAACTTCTCCTTTACAAGTTAACATTCTCGCATTTTGTATCATTTTATTAATTTATTTGGTAAATGTATAAGAGTATAATGGTCAATTTATACAATTGAAGTTTAAATAGGGACATTTTAGACTTATTAATAGTCAAACTCAGTCAAAACAAACGAAATGCTAACAATGTTAATTCATAGGGGAGATTTCTAAAATAAAAACATTTATAACTATACATCCAATAATAGTTCAAAGGTGATGGGAGGTTTTTAATATTAACCTTTAATATTATTATTATTTAGTCCAATTAATTGGGTATTAGCGTATTTAGCTCATGAATTTAATGAATACGTGAGTCTTTTTCTATTGAACTTTATTTATTTATTTATTATAACACATATGTTTTTTAACTTAAGGGAGTCTCCTCTTACATAGTGAGAGTTGTTTTACAAGTCGTGCTTATAAGTTATAACATTGATCTGGTCTTGACAAACTCTTGAATCAGGAATGATAAATGCATTAGGGATGTAACAGGTTGGGTTTTGCCAAAACCAAACCCGCAAAATATTTTTCAACCCAAACCTGACCGTGAACCTGAATAATTTTGCGGGTTCGAGTTATGACCTGGTTTTGATGAAACCTGAACCTACAAAATTATTCGGGTTTGGGTTTTGACTAGGGGTGGGCACAAAGTTCGGAACCGAACCGAATTGAACCGAACCGAACCGAACCGAAAAAAGGGTGTTCGGTTCGGTTCAAAGGATTAATTCGGTTTAAACCGGTTTAAAAAATCAAAAACCGAAAAGTTTTCGGTTTAAACCGGTTTTGGTTTTTCAAAACCAGTTTGAACCGAATAAACCGCATATATAAGTAAAAAAAAAAAAAAAACTCTAACATTTTCTAATGTTCTTTACTTCTCTCTCTTAGCCGCCGAAAATTGAATTTATTGTCTATTCAATTTGTGATTTTTTTAAATGAATTATAAATTAAATATTATTAGCTAGGTTTGATTTGGGTTTTTTTTGGGCTTGGGCTATTAAAATTTATCAAACTTTGGCCTAAAATTAGAATCCAATAGCCCATCAAATTTAAAAACATAAAAAAAGACTAATTAAACTCATCAAACCAATAAGGCCCATTAGGCCTAAAACCGAAATGAACCGAACCGATTAAAATCAATTCGGTTCAGTTCGGTTACCATTTCTTATTCGGTTCAAACCGGTTCAATTTTGGGTGAACCGAAATATTTTCAGTTCAATTCGGTTTTGCCCAAAACCGAACCGAACCGAACCGTGCCCACCCCTAGTTTTGACCTGTGAAGCCAAAACAATGTCGTTTTGTGTTTAGAATTCTAATTTACTCCAAATGACATCGTTTTTAAATTTGAGTTTTTTTAAATGAATAATGTTAGACATCATACATTTTCGATCACAATCCATGTGGCAACTGAAGTGTCAATTGATGATTGGATGCATAGTGAGTTAAATAATTATTAATGTGCATCAATCTACAAATTGACACCTTAACTGCCATATGGGTTATGTTTGAAAATGTGTGATTGTGTGTGTGATGTCTAGCATTACTCTCTTTAAATATCCGAGTTCATTATTTTGGGATTTTTTTTTTTTTTTTTTTTTTGGGTTCAGGTTTTTTTTTTTTTCCAAACCCGAATCTAAACCCATTTCGGCTGTTTATATTTTATACTCTAACTCAACCTAGGGGTGGGCACCAACCCGCCAACCCAACCCAACCCGACCAACCCGACCCAACCCGACTAGATTGGGTTGGGTTGGGTTAATAAAATATAACCCAACCCAACCCGACATTTTTAATAAAAAAATAAATTAAATAACTTTATTTATGATTATATTTATTATGAAATCTCATATTTTAAAATATTTAAAATTTTTACTCATGCGCCATTTATAATATTATAAATGACAAATATAAATACATAATTTTAAATATTTTATACGATAATATATAATACATTTATTAAAAATATGCAATTATATTGTCTTCATCTTTATATTAATTGGCACATCCTTGATTGTACTTTAAAATGCTTTTTTTTTTTTTTCTTAGGATTCGATTAATAATTTGGTAGAAAAATTATAATAATTGTATAGAAGCTCAAACTATTATGTTGGTTGAAATAAATAATAGATTATCCAACCACAAGATATTCGACGAAGTGATTATAATTGTAAAATGATTGAGAGGCTTAGATGGAGACTTTCCAAGTTGGATAAATTGTTATATATATATATATATATATTAATTATGCAACAGTATTATATGTTGTGATTTGGTTTTAATACCTTTAAGAAATCTAAACTCTATGTAATATTATATTAGGGTGAAAAAATTATTTTAAATTTAAATTTTCATATAACAAAATTTGAATTCGAATATTTTTTTTCTATTGGGCTTAAAAGCCCAACCCGATCAACCCAACCCAACCCAACCCGACAAATATTGGGTTGGGTTGGGTTGGGTTAAAATTTACGTTGGGTTGGATTGGGTTGAAAAATTTTCAACCCAACCCAACCCAACCCGAAAACGCCCACCCCTAACTCAACCTATGACTTGAATAATAAAACTCTTACTCGACCCACACAGTTCAGGTTCGGGTGAAATTGACATCCCCTAAATGCATGACTTTATAGGTGGGAGTGGGATTGTGGGATAGGAGATTTCTCGAGTCTTCATAATTTAATTAATTAAAATCAAATGGACCAACTTGCCTGAGTTAAAGTTATTCAAAGCACATTGAATCTCAATATCACCGCTGAAGTTTTAAATACTACCAATACAGTCCGTGTTCAAACGTTATCTACTGTCAAAAATAGATAACGTTATTCAAAGCACATTGAATTGACATTATAATTTTTTTTTTTATTTTAAAAAAAACACTCAACTTTTTTTTTTTTTTTTTAATAATTCCATTTGAAACTATATTATATATATAAAAAAAAGTAACACTGCACTAATTTACCAAACACAAATTTACACGTTTTAATAAATTATAATTAGCTGCAGCCATATTTACTTAACCGTGTATGAAGTATGAACCCTTATTATTATTTTGACTTGTAGCTTACTTAGCTACTATACAAAGCATAAGATTATAAGAACAACACTTAGAATAATTGTCAACAGGGGCATAGCTCAGCTAGTAGATGAACGAGCTTGGGGTTTGGATAAATGACTCCCAAATCAACAGCTCGAATCCTATCAATGGCGAAAGCTTTCAAAAAAAATATATGATCCCGGATTAATAAATATTGTCAAAAAAAAAAAAAAAAAAAAAAAAAACTTTTAGAATAATAACAAGTATGCAATCGATATGAGTTGACTTGATTAAATTGATACTATTTTAAAGATTTTAGAGAGTGGTTTCTACTTCATTATATATAAATATATAATCCAATCTGTCCAACTCAATCGCTGTTGACTGGAATCTCCAGCCAAGCTTCTTGCTTTGACGATGATCTCTATAAACTATTAGAACAAAGTCACAAACAAGAACTGTGATAGATCACCCCAACCGATCTTTTTTCTTTTGTTTTGTTTTGTTTTTTTTTTTTTTTTCTTTCTCCATTTTCGGGTTTTCGAAGATGTTGTTCGTCGTCTTCAAATCTCTTCTGCTTGTATCAGTTCTATCATTGGGTTGCTTTGGGACACAGTTTTTTGTTGCTGCTCAGCTTCCTCAATCTGAAGGTACGTATACCTCATTATTTTTTGTTTTGTTCTTGCTTCTCAATTTGTCATTCTAGCTTCTTTGATTTTAATTCATCAGAAAAAAAAAAAAAAAAAATCATTTCATTGTCTCTGCTATACTTTGTTTTTTGGCCCACTATCAACCAGGAGGAGCCTGGAAGTGATCTTATATCTTTCCTCCACTAAATATTGAAAATAAGAAGAAAAGAAAGAAAGAAAAACAAAATGGGTTAAAAAAAAAAAAACGTATATAAGATATAAGATATAACGTAGCGTATTAACATTTTTTTTTTCTTATTCACAATTTAAGAGTATGTGCAATCAGGGACGGAGCTGGAAGTTAGAAATTGGGGGATCAAATGATAAAAACTTAAAATGTATAGAACTAAGTGTAAAATACATATTTTTTAAAAATATTTTTATAAATGTTTTTTACATATATATATATATTTACTAACGTGATGCTTTGTCAATGTTTAAAAGAAAAAACATTATATAAGATTACACAATGCTTTGTCAACGAGTTCTTACGTAAACAGAACAAAATAAGCAATATTTGAGATGAGATGAGTTTGGTTCGGACTTAGGGTGGTAAATCCTTTACACCTACGCTACAAGATTGTGGGTTCGAATCTTTCCACTAAAAAAAAAAAAAACCAGATTTATGTAATATTTAAAATTTAAAAAAAAAAAAAAAAGAAGAAGCAATATTTGATGGGCCGCATATAAAGCAAAACTCGTGATTAGGCCCTGTAAATCGATTAACGTGGTGTGGTGTGGTGTATGTCTGTGTTGGTGTTATCATATAGTCTTGCTAAATGCACGGTCTACATTTGTTAAGTACACCCATTTTCTAACTTGGATAGTCCAAGACAAGAGGAAATTCTTTCATTTGGTCCTTAAATTAGTAACAAATTCAAAACTAGACACCTAGAAGAGTTTTTTTTTTTTTTTTTTCTTTTTTCTTTTCAATTTTTGACAGAGTTATGAAATTGTCACTGACAGAGTTATACGTCTATTAATTTTTAACCATTTTCGCTATTAAAATCCTCTCTACATTTTCTCTCGTCTCTCTATAAAACATCTTTTCTCCCTCTATTAGTTTTTTCTCTTTCTTTCCTCTCTACAACTTGTTCTCATTGTTGAAACAATAATTGTTCTACAAAATTACACACCAAGAACTGGGGGTGGAGCTCAGTAGAGTTGGGCAATTTATATAAACAATCTAGAGGTTAGGTGTAATTACACGTATATTCAACTTTTGTAAGAAATGGCATAAACCATCTCTGATATCAGTTGACTTATGTCAACTTTTATTATTGATTAGATTTTTGACATGAAAGAATTGAAATACACCTTGTTATTTATTTTATCTTTTATTTGATCATTTTTAAATTAATATTTAAAAGTTTTTGTAACACCCGTAAATCTTAAATTTTGAATAAGATGATGATAACGTAAAGTGATTCCTAAAATATTAGGTTAATCTAGAATTCTTTTAAAATTCTTGAAAGAAACTCTAACCGGATTGAATTCCTAGTAAATGCTAGAGTTAAAACTCCTAACTTTATTTAATTCCTAACTCTTTTTAAAACTCTTAAAGTTAATTTAAGGTGTTAGTTATAACAACTCATGCATTTAAGAAAATAATAATAATAATAATTTAAAATATTAGTAACATCATTCTCTCTTTTTTCGACCAATCTAAATACTCTCTGTAAAAACAACAAGAAATAAAAATTAATTGAAGAACCCTTTGAGCTAAGTTTGAGTGATTCTTGATCTTCTAGAGCTAGAACAGATTCGTACGTGTTCGAGGTGAGTAAATTCATTCATGCTTTGCTATCGCTTATGTTTGAAATATAAAATTACAAGTATATAATGTATATTAAGTGTTTTCTACTTCTTTGTTTTATCTATTTAATGTTTTCTACTTCATTACGATTGGTTTAACTTCTCTTATTCAACGAAATTGTTTTGCTAATAAGATCATATGAAACGTTTTGGAACCATTTCTTTTCCTCAAAACTATTCAAGAATTTATTAAATTGTTAATTGCTTTTAAAATATATTTAGACCAAATTACTACCGATATAAACACACTGTTACTGTTTTGGTTTATACTGTTATGGTAATACAAAAAGAAAGTGTTATTTAATTATTTGTAATTTTATAAAACTGTTTTGGCTCATTGTTCCGTAGTTACTGTTATTGCCGCGTCACACGGGTAATTGTGACATACTGTTGCCGCATCACACGGGTAATTGTGATATACTGTTGCCGCGTCACACGGGTACTTGTGACACTATGAAACATGAGCTAACTGATATATTGATTATTGTTTTATATTATAAAGCTATATGCTTACCGCTTTATGAAAAGAATACAGTTTATACTTTAAAGCTATTCTTATATTGTTTTATGATTTACGATTATGATTTTAAGTATTACTCCAACCATTTTATTATTTTTTTAATTGACCACCGTACATGTATGTTTATACCGTATTTTTTTTTTTATGAAGCATTTATTCACTGTTTTAATTATTATTAATGCTTATAAGCATGATACTGATTTTAGCACTTTAATTTATTATTATATGTTTATAAGATTATATTAAGGTTTGTAAATGTATTTCCATATATTGATATCAAATGTCATGCATGGATTTACTTACCGAGTTGACGGCTCACCCCTCGTCATTACCATGTTGCAGAGTAGTACCAGTTTATGGGAGATGAGTATTTAGGTCATGGAATTGCTTCAATAGAGAATTTGATCGCTAAAGCTTGATTTCTTATATTTTATTTATAAGAGAACGTTGTTATTAGTTTTCATTTGCTGGATTTTCCAATTGTAAGGATTGAATCTTGATTAAACGATTATTTTGGAGGATACATTTCAAGTATTGATGAATAACTCTTTTCTTTTGGGAATGTTTAATCATTATAGTTTGTAAGCTTAGAAGTTTTAGGAAATTTTGACCAAGTATTATCTTAGTTCGTTGGTATCGGATTTGGGGTCTTACAGTTTTTTTAAAACTAGTATTTAAAATAATAAAGTACATAATAAATAAAAAATATCTATCTTGATTTTTTTTTTTCCTTCCAAATTTTTTCCATTTTTATTCTTTTATTTTCTAATTTTTCTTGCATTTTCTCACTACACAGTCACCAAATTTTCACCAAATTACATATTAAGCTCAGTAATTTTAGCATTTTATAGTTTTGCCCCCACCCTTAACTTCCTCTTCCATCCCTCCAATAACAAATCAATGTGTGATGTTGCTGGAAACACGAATTCCGATACCACATATCAAACCAATTTAAACTTTTACTCTGTGAGCTGAAAGTCTAAAATGGTTGATGTGATGTGACTCAAGTTTATGAATAAATATTTGGTGTAGTTGATGCACTCAATCAAATAGCAAAAACGATGGGAGCTATTGATTGGATTTTCGATGGCAATGCTTGTGGATTTAGAAAGAAACCAGCTTCCGAAACAGATTCTGAAACCAACATTACTTGTACCAATGTCAACAACACACCCCACATTATGGTTATGTAAGTTTTTCTTTGCTTCTTCTATCTTCAGTTTTACAGTTTTTGGCAAATTTGATTATGTAAGTCTCAAATTTGATTTGGGCAAGTCGTGTTTGATTTCGATAGGCTATGAAATGACTTTTGTAATGTTATTATTGACTTTCATTTTCTAGGGTTATAAGTGAAATTTTGTGGGTGTATTTTCAATTTTCAGAAAATTCAAGCGTTGGAGTCTCTCAGGAGTGCTTCCACCAGAACTGGTCCAGCTTCCCCACCTACAGGAAATGTGAGCTCTACACACTTCTTCACTTGCTCATTCTTGTTTAATTTATGTATTTTCCTCATTTGTGTCAAAAAATAGTTGTAACATTTTTAAATGTTTGATTCAATTCAACTTGAGGTGTTAGCGTTCACATTCCTTTTTGAGATTTTTTTGGGGGTCAATTTTAGCATTTATGATTAAAGGTGTTTTTAACATGGTTTTGGAACTTATTTGATCAAAAGGTTATGTGTTCAAATTCTAAATGATGGAGATTGTACTAATTAAAGATTTGTTTGCATTATATTCATGTGTGTATTTGTGTGTTTTTCGGTCATGAACAACTTTTGGGAATAGTAGCCTTTCCATATTGAATCACCTAAGTTAATGGAAAATGCATGATCTGATCATTGGTTTATTAAGGAAATGAAAGAAAATATCATAAAACTACTCTTGTTTAAATCTACAATAATTGTCATTTGTTTGGTGATATGATCCTAATTTCCTCATCGTTTCTTTTTTTCTTTTTGGGAGTTTCTTGGTAATTGGAAAGTTAAAAAATACACTAAAAAAATTTAAAAAATTCTGAAGTTAAGCCAATGTTTATGGTGGTTTGCAGTGATTTTGCGTACAACTACTTAAATGGGTCAATACCAGTTGAATGGGCTTCGATGCAGTTGGAGTTCATGTAAGCAATATCTACATCTTTCTGATCAGTTTAAGCAAATAGGACACATTTTTTTCATGTTGAATTAATCAATTATTAATAATTGTCGTTGCAGCTCTGTTTTTGGAAACAGATTATCAGGCAACATACCAAGCTATTTGGGAAATATTACCAGTCTCACATATTTGTAAGCTTTTAATTCTTAGCTTATGTGAGCATTGATACAGTCTTTGTCATTAACATATATATTTGCTAACTGGGCCTGTAATAATTGATTGGTTTACTTCTCGAAGAATGTTAGTTATGTTATTGGTTTCTTTACCCTCACCGCCTCAAGCTTTCTGTTTCTGTGTGGAAGGTGGATTTTTTTTTTTTTTTTTTATTCAAATGCTTCAATCACATTTGATCATATTTTCCGGATGCATGTGTGCGAATGTTCTAGATATGAGTCAGTTGGAGTGTTTAAACAAATTTATTGTTCTAGTAGCAACCTCAATACATCAATTTTACCAGGGACCTTGAAGCAAACCAATTTTCTGGGACAGTCCCTGCACAGCTTGGGAAGTTAATTAACTTGCAACAACTGTAAGGCATTTACAAGCCTCTTTATGTTTTTTTCTTTTCATCTACAAGCAGTGAATTCATTGAAGTATTAGTTAATTTTTAATTGCAGGAGGCTATCATCCAATAGGTTGAGTGGGAATCTGCCAATAGAACTCGCCGAGCTGAAAAATTTAACACAATTGTAAGCTTCTGTTAACATTATTTTAAGATTTCATATGAAATTTGGCTGAAGTTTATGCTGTGTTTCATTCTTGTTACATGATGCAGTAGGATTAATGACAACAACTTTAATGGGAGTATCCCTTATTTTATTCAAAACTGGAAGGTACTTCAGAGACTGTAAGATCCTATAATTTCTTAAGGTTTTTCAACTTATATTCTAGCACTTGAATGTTCTTGATTGGTTTATACAAGTTAATGCAGAGAAATTCAAGGTAGTGGACTGGAAGGACCCATTCCATCATCCATCTCTGTTTTGAAAAACCTAGAACAATTGTAAGTGAATATATCTCAACTGTTCTATTGCATAAATAGAATTACACACAACACTGACTTTTTCTGAAAGGATCAATTGAGAATGCATTGTTATATACAGGAGGATTGGTGACATAAGTGGAACAAATCAGGCCTTTCCTGATCTTGCAAACTTGAAGGACCTTAAACAGATGTAAGTTCCTTACTTTTTTTCTATCGCGTTGATTATTGTTAGAGTGCTTAAATGCCATATTAGACCTTTCCTAATATCTTAAGTTTTTGGGATTAGTGGTTACTAACATAATATCAGAATCAGTTTAACGAGGAGTGTTGGGTTTGAGTCCCCTCGCATAATTGAATTTGTGTTTGTTTATGAATTTGTTCTAGGTTTGAATCTGCATTTGGGCTTAGGCCATGTAGAAAGTCCGTTGATCTTGCACATGAGAGGGTGTTAGAGTGCTTAAATATTATTATTGGCCCCTTTCCTAATAGCTTAAACTTTTGGGTTAAGTAATTAATAACAATTATGAAATAAAATTACCAACTCAAAGTTGTTATCTCTGACATGATTAACTTTGAATTTACAGGATTTTAAGAAATTGCAGTATTTCTGGGGAAGTACCTCAGTATATCTGGGAAAAAAAAAATCTGCGTAATTTGTAAGTATGTTACATATTCAATTATTGATTTGAAATTGATGTATAGCATGCATAGAAATGAATACCTCTTTATCTTTTGCATCTGGAAAACAATTGAATATCTCTGTCTTGTGTATCTGATGCACAGCTGTGAAACTTTAATGCATGCATGATCCGTTGTGTACTATTTTCATATAATAAACATGCATGACACAAGAAGCTATAATCCTGACTGCAGTATTTTTTAAGTGAATATCAATGAAGATTTATAGAAGCATCAATCTCACAGAATCCAAGAAGATACACCCAAGACATTCTTATATTTGCTGAGAATAAAAGATCTTGTAATTCTATATGAAGTTTGTTGATCTGTATAATTTGACAAATGTAAAATGGATTCTTAAGAGTCTTCTCTTGTGAAGCAGATCGAATTAGATTGGAGTTTTCATGCATCTATACAGAATGAGACTTCTAATGGTTCCACATTCCACCACTTCTTATTATTAGCTATTTCAAGACGTCTAATATAGATGATTTTTACCTCATGTAGAATACCAAAACAAGGAAATCAATGTGTCTATGAGGCTAACAAACACCATACAAAATATTTGCAGAGTTTTGATGCTTTTCCAATTTCTCAAGTAATGTTTTCATCTTTTAACCATTGATTTTTTGGAAGCTTAAAATTCTTTTAAATGGTTATTCAGTAAAAAGAAGTGCTCATATTAGTTTTTCCTGAATTTGATTGTGTAGTTGGATATTGCTTTCCAATATTTGCACTTGACTGAAATTCTATGTATGTTCTATTCATAAGTTGTTAGTTTCTTCATCCACTTCAAGTCCCTATAGTGGTTGTTATTTACATACTATAGATTAAAATAAGTTGCCTAGAGTTCTTTAGTCTTGTATATCTACTAATATGCTCCTTGTTCTAAAGCAGAATAAAGTTTACTGCATAAAATAAATATGTAGATGTAGTTATGATCTAAAATTTATAGACATGTACATATATTCTTATAATTGATCTTGTGATTTTGGATAGGGATCTCAGTTTTAATAACCTAACTGGGGAACTCCCCGATGCCCCAATATCTGACAGTTTGAAATTCATGTAAGTTAATGAAACCAAAGTTTCTAGATTTACAGAGTTGAGTTCACAATGTACAGCACACTAACTGCCTGATCCTGCCTTTATCAGCTTTCTAAGTGGCAACTCTCTCAGTGGGAAGATACGAGAATCAATCTTGAAGAAAGGAATTGATGTGTGCGTATCTTATCTCTTGGATATTTATATTCTCCTTCGATTTAGTGAATCTATGAGCTTTTATCTTTGTCATATGCATTCAATATGTATGGTTAATGTGTTAAAAATACCAAAAGGTTTATGTGTGGAAAACACTGAGAAAGGGGTAACCTGTTAGAGCATGATAAAATGAGTAGTTGTCTGCCCAAACAACAGGCAGTAAATGATATTGATTGCAATGAGAAGGAGATGGCAGAGACTGTTGCTGATTATAGAAGGAAGAAGAAGGGGCTGGCACAGGCGGTTTCAGGCGTTTTTGGGCTGTTTGTTTTGTGTTTGAAGGCTGTGTTTTTGCCTTTCTTGTGTTGTTTGCGGTTCTTTTTGTGGTCCGGGCATCGTCTTGGTCGGCCGCGTTTTTCGTCGATGTTGTCCCACGATGTTGTTGACAATGGTTTTCATGTGTTTGTTTTTGGGGTCTTACTTGTAAGATGGGCTGTTACTGCCCCACAAGGGCATTTTGAGTGTTTTGTTTCTGATGCAAATGTAAGCATTCTACTGAACATTTGTATCAGAGAAAGATAGACTAGTCAACTTGTGTTAGAGCATGATATCATATCAAATGCTTTGAGGTGGTCAGGTGGTAATGAGGGTTGATGCACACAGTCATCATTTTACTCTGATTCCTGTCTCTACTCTAGTACTAATAGTTGTTTCGAAGCAAAGATTAATTTATAGAAAGTACATCATCATGCATCTTCCAATTGCTTCATCATTATACAGGAAATTTACCCTTCTTATTCTTACTTGCATCCAGGGATCTTTCGTACAATAATTTTACTT
Organism: Acer campestre; assembly: GCA_954870605.1. Classification (NCBI taxonomy): domain Eukaryota; kingdom Viridiplantae; phylum Streptophyta; class Magnoliopsida; order Sapindales; family Sapindaceae; genus Acer; species Acer campestre. Next base: position 13,225,778 of record OX940809.1, read on the forward strand.
GGCCAAGTTCTGAGCAGCCTGCTTGTCGGGAGGCGCCGTCAGTATATTTCACTTTTTTAGTGAAAAAATGATCTGCTCCATTTACTTCTTTGTGTTTCAATATCACGTGGTGGATCTAAGTGTTGATTTTCGCTTTATTTGTTGTTACTTCACCAGGAATCTAAACCTGAACTTGTTCCGAAGTTCTCCTGTGAAAAGCTACTTGTAAGTTGCTTTTCTTGAATTCTTATTAACATTCTAGCTTAAGGACCGAGTTCAGCACAATACATCAAGAAGTTTGCGCATATATTTAGCTATTTCTAGTGGCATTACTTGGTGTTTAAAATTTATTTGGAAGTACAAAACAAAATAATCCGTTCTTTAAGATATTCTCATGAAAACAGCATACCTTGATCTTTAGTAGCGTCTGTATGTGCTAATCTGTTTTTTCCTTGAACTAAACTAGGAGTGGAGTTCTTCCATGCAAGGACAATTTCAAATGTGATCGATGTAAGTATGTTATTGAAAATATGATAAGAATATTCTACTGTTTAGATTTGTATTTCCAGTTCACTAACTTTTTCTGAATTTACTTCACTTTTATTCACTCTATATAAATTGACTTAAAGCAAGGTGTGAACAAACGTGAAGTAAATTGAAAACTACATATATATATTTCCACTCCTTCAATTCTGGAATATGGAATAGTTTGTGTGTTTGTGAGCTAGAAAGTCTATATTATTTCTATTTTTTTCAATTTATGCCCTCTGAAAATAGGTTGGGAGAGAAAAATGTAAACTACCCAGATGATTTTGAAATTTGATAAAAATCTGGGTTCATATTCTAAATTTTTTTTTAAAAAAAAAAGAATGAAAAGACCCTCCCTTGAAGGTCCTTAGAAACTTATTACTTTTACTTCTATCTTGAAAATTTTCAAAAGCCTCTCATTTAAGGAGGTCATCGATGAAAGTAAACTTGGGATTTTCCTTTTTATAGCAAACTTGAGGACAGGTTCATGAAATTTAGCCTTCAAATTATTTAAACAATAGATGAAATTGCCTTTTAATTTTGTCCATATATGAACATTGTCTTAAATCCTATTGCTAAGAAAGTCTTTGACATTTATTTCTCTTCTAGATCAGCACTCTTTCTATATCAATTGCGGTGGACAAAGTTTAAAAGTAAATGGCAGCACATTTGAAGGAGATGAAGGAAATGATGGCGGTGCTGCAACCTACTATTTAAATGATGATGCGAGTTGGGGATTTAGTAGCACTGGAGACTTCTTGGATGATAATGATGAACAAAATAGACGTTATATTGCATATTCAAATTCATCAGTCATGTCTGAATTATACAAAAATGCACGCATTGCTCCTATTTCACTTACTTATTTCGGATATTGTTTAGAAAATGGGAATTATCTTGTGACTCTATACTTCGCTGAGATCCTTTTCACCAATGATAACACATATCGCAGCCTTGGAAGGCGCATATTTGATATTCATATTCAGGTAAATTAATTACAATCTTGACATACTTTTTGGCTGGGAATGCCTGTGAATCACACAATGTGTGCCAAATGATGTTTGGTGGATTGTTGAGATAATCAATGCTGGCTTATGAAAATGCTACATCCATTGTTGTTCAAATTTAATTTACCATTTTTTCTTGCATGTGTTTCTAAACATGTGCCGTGTTTCAAGCTATGCTTGTTAGAGCCCATTCTTTGATTCACAAGTTTCAATGGAGTTCACTCCCTTTAGGATATAACGTACTAAAAGGGTGTGATGGAATTGTCATGTTTCAGGACAAACTAGTTGAGAAGGATTTCAATATAGAAGCTGAAGCTTCTGGGGTTCTTAAGCCTTTTTCAAAACTATATAATGTCACTGTTGCAAATAATATCTTAGAGATACGTTTCAACTGGGCTGGCAAAGGAACTACTGCAATTCCTAGAAGGGGAGTCTATGGTCCCCTTGTATCAGCTATTTCTGTGGTGGATCCCAGTGAGTGATTTTCTCCTCCTTTTCTTCTACTTCTCTTTTTGACTAATTTTATGCTATACTTTGTATTTACTGTCAAAAAAAATATAATATACTATATTTTCCCTTAGATGAACATATAAGAACACTTATTTTTAAAGACAATTAGTTATTTTTCTCTGTGACTAATTGTAATAATTGCTTGATGGGTTCTTTTGTGCAGACTTTAAACCCGAAAAGAAGAATATTGCATCTATTGTTGTTGGTGTTGTCGTAGGATTATGCACCATAGTCTTGGTTTCGGGCTTCCTCTGCTGGAGATACCATGTCATAAGCAAGAGCGGAAAACAAGCAGGTTTGGGCTTCTATCAAATGGAAATATTTCAACAGAACTTCTGTTTGCTGTTGAATACTTATTCAATGCAAATCGATTATTTTGAGAGCTTTTAAATATGTAATTCAAAGCGATTATTTTGAGGATATTTAGTTACATTGAGATTTATTCAGTAGATTTCATACGAACACTTGATCAGCTAACTAAATTAGATTTTGCAACACTTATATTTAACCATGTAGGATCTATCTTATTAAAATCATTTTAGAAAAGACAATTTTCAATTTTCCATTTCTATTTTACTTGAAACTTGGAAGGGTTGTTTCATTGAGTTATGAAATGTATTTAGCATCTATGTGATTTTATCTTGATGCTTATTTTGCAAATGAATAAGAAATGAACATAAACAAATAAATAATGAATCTGACAATTAGTATAAAGCATTCTTCTCTCTTCCTCTTGGCAGATCTTAAAGGATTAGATCTCCAAACAAATTCTTTTACCTTAAAGCAAATTAAAGCTGCCACTAACAATTTTGATTCGGTGAATAAAGTTGGAGAAGGGGGATTTGGACCTGTTTACAAGGTATACAAGCTAACTTTGGTCACCTAATCATCGCTCTTCATACATAAGTTCCTTTTTATAGTTCTCTAAATATATAGTTATATACTCATATACACCCTTTTTTATGACGGCATGCAGGGTCTGCTAAGCGATGGTACCATAATTGCAGTGAAGCAGCTCTCTTCAAAATCGAAGCAGGGAAATCGTGAATTCTTGAATGAGATAGGAATGATTTCATGTTTGCAACACCCAAATCTTGTGAAACTGTATGGCTGTTGTATTGAAGGGGATCAACTATTGCTTGTGTATGAATACATGGAAAACAACAGTCTTGCCCGAGCTTTGTTTGGTAAGTTAAATCTAGTGACATTTATGTGATTGATCATATTGGATGAAAAATAAAATTAGGAAATTGATAATTACAAATGGCTAGATAATTATTTAATTTCCCTAGTAATACTTCATTGAATGGTTATTTAAAGGTCGCAATAATTGCCAACTGAAACTGGACTGGCCAACAAGGCAAAAGATCTGTCTTGGGATAGCTAGAGGATTAGCTTTTCTTCATGAAGAATCAAGATTCAAAATTGTTCATAGAGACATCAAAGCTACAAATGTTCTACTTGATAGGGATCTAAACCCCAAAATATCTGACTTTGGGTTGGCTAAGCTTGATGAAGAGGAGAAAACCCACATCAGCACTCGAGTTGCTGGAACAATGTACGTCTCTCTAATAAAACTGAGATTGTTATATTTTCCTTAAGAGTTAACCCACGATGATTTTGATATGCAGAGGATATATGGCACCGGAATATGCACTTTGGGGTTATTTGACCTACAAAGCAGATGTTTATAGTTTTGGAGTCGTGGCTTTGGAAATTGCTAGTGGAAAATACAATATGAGTTATGTGCCAGACGAAAATTGCACTTGTCTTCTGGATTGGGTAATTCACTGGTTGATGTTTCATGTCCTTTTTTGCCATTTAATGAATAATCAGAATACTTAGGTTGATAAACATAAAACGTAAAAGCATTCTGTGCAAGCAAAGAAACAATATCCATGATGATATTCTCATTTTGTGAATGGTCACTTTAAAATGTGATGCAAAAATGTAGATTGTTTCAATTGTTATTGCAGGCCTGTCGTTTCCAGCAAAATGGAAAGCTAAAAGAGCTCGTGGATCCAAAGCTGGGGTCAGAATACAAGGAAGAGGAAGTGGAAAGGATGATCAAAGTATCTCTCCTATGCACCAATGCTTCACCATCAATAAGGCCAACCATGTCCGAAGTGGTTGGCATGCTGGAAGGAACAACTGACATACCAGATGTCATACCGGAAGCAGGTAGTTATAGTCAAGACTTGAGGTTCAAAGCTATAAGAGACCAACGCCGGCTGATGCACAACCAGAGTTTGGAAGGAAGTCAGGCCGGTCATCCAACATTAGCCGGGTTTTCTACTTCTGATCAAGACCTCTATGAAATTAGTGAAGAGTCATATATGAGGTGTCAGATTGAAAACAAGAATTCAGTATCAGAGGTCCAACTTTCGACATCAATGCCTTCGTGGGCTGGCTCTTCATCAACATCTGGCCGTGATCTTTATGGCATCAATTCCAGTTCCAAGTAACATATAAGTGGTTTTTTCCTTGTATAATTTTGTATGAGAATGAGGAAATTGCCAGGAATACTTACATTAGTTTCCATAAACAGATAGCATACATGACAGATGACATAATTTTTTTATACTGGAATAGGGCTAATGTGATGATAACTTATATTTGAGTAAAATTGTATCTATTTTTTCAAGAGCCATACTTCAAGAAAGTTAGTGTTATTTGTCCCCCCCCCCTTTTTTTTTTTTTTTTTTTTTTTTTTTTTTCAAAACGTCAATGAATAATGTATCATTAAGGGTTTTATTATTATTTTATGTTCATTACTTACCAAATAAGCTCAACTAACAAGTTATGCTGAGCAGGAATCTTTACCCATGTTATAAATGAAAGAAGAAAAATGAAGAAAGTATATAACAAAGATCGAAGAGGTAGAGAAGTTTTTGTGTTTCTTCATACATTTTCAGTCAAATGGAGGCCTATAAGCATCGGCCTAGTAACCGACTTAAGTGTCGACATCAAATTACAAGGTTCGAAATTCATCGAGTTAATAATTTAGATAATTCGGGGTTTAATGGAGGGAACTTGCACGTCTCAAAGCCACGACCTCAATATTCGAGGTTTGAAGAAAAGGGACGTGACTCGAATCCATGTTCTTAACGGTTTAGGTGTCGAAGATATATGTAAAAGTTTAAGCAAATTACATTATCTCTTAGTAAAGATGGGTAGTAAAAGTTTAAGCAAATTACATTATCTCTTAGTAAAGATCTATTAGTGATGAGGGGTTCAAATCTCACTATGTGTGTGGAGTTTTCTACTTTTCTCCTCGGTTTCTAGGAGTAGATATTCAGACCACACATATATTATTTGATCTCGACAAGTCCCGACAATCCTCTTAAAATACCTCCATAAGGGATGCTTAGTTAATTTTCTCTTCACTCTCGTTATTTTTTTTTCTTCTTCTTCTACGGATAATAGCATTGCTAGCTTAGGAAGGGAAAGCCTCGACAGCATTGTTGCATGGCTGAGCATGCAATGCCCAGGCAGTGCACCTCCGGTGCCGCTTGGGCCTTGTGACACCCTCGCTGGGCAAGGCATACCATACGATGCCGTGTCTCTAGTGAAGGTGGGAGATGTGAGAGAGAGAGAGAGAGAGAGAGAGAGAGAGAGAGAGAGAGTTCAAGGAGGGTGAGGGTATTTAGTTAATTTCTAAAAAACGTGATTTAAACGTTACACTTTTGTTTGTGGTTAAAAACGAAAATTTAATATTTCCAGAGGCTATTTTTGATTTTCTTCCCTACTAATAATATGAACTACTAGTTGATACTCAGCTATCAATCACACAAGAAAGTGAGAAGCAATATTGGACCACCCAGCTATTTAATAGAAAGAAGTACTAAACGAAGAAAGTGAGGACTGAGGACGACCCAATATTAATTGGTTGTGGGCCTGTCGCCTGTGGCAGAAATGAATGAATGAAATCATATTCATATGTGATTGATGATATAAATGAATCGTATGTGCATGAATGATTGACTCTGATTGCATGAAAATATCAATTATTATTCGATACAAAGACTAGCAAGCAAAGCCATTGACTAATTGGTTCAATAATATTGTCCTATCTTTTAATCTTTTTTTACCTTTTTAGTTTCTCTGTCCCTCCATTTCTGATACCTTCGCATCTCCTTCACAAATCTCAATCAACTACTTTAAGTCGGTCAGTCATACGATTGAAAGGTCTTAAAATCTTTATGTTCGCTAAGTGATGTATCTGAGTATACGACTATAAAAAAATTGACACATAAGAATAGTGTAATTAAGTTATTTGTCTCCATTTTAAGTAGGTGTGAAAATCGAAACAATGTCACTGTTCAATTTTTCAACAGTCACCCATTGATCCAAAGATTTTCTCATGTAAAGGAGAGCTCTTAAAATGTGTTTGATTTTTTTTTATTTTATTTTATTTTATTTTTAATTTTAAATTATATCATCGATTTTTAATACCAATAATATAATGGGATATTATTTTTTAAAAAAAACCCTATAGTTTAACCTATTCCCTGTTTTTCCCCTCTAGTTTCATTCCAATATCTTCCTCTAGTTTACCCTTTCCGTTACTTTTGTCATTAAAAGGACACATTGACTGTTAATTGGGCAGGAAAAAAAAAAATAGTAAATGGGTATTAGGTACATGAATGGGTATAAGGAACTGCCGATATAAGATAATATATGTGCATGCTCGGATAACTACTCTTACAAACCGAAAGAAAATTTATCATACATGCTTATAAAATGCGTATGGTGGGACTCGAACTCCTCACTATCACTGTAGAAGGGAGGTGCACTACCTTCTCTACTATGAGGTAATGTACATTTTTAACACTATTATATCATAGCTCGTGGTTCACGTATATTCCAGTTTTGGAAACATTACTCGAACACAGTCCATATGGAGCCAACCAACAAGATTACTATAGGAAAAAAATAATGCACTTTCTCCGGTATTTTAACAGGGCCAGCGGGAATCAAGACCCCATATTAGGAGTATTATCCTTAATATAATATAAAATTAGTTAATTTAAATTCTATATCAAGTCAAAACAACTTCTACCAATAAAAAATAATCTTCTATTTATTATTTTTTTTAAATATCTCTAAGCTTCTAAATGTTTAAAAACTTTCATATTTTCAAGTAAAGAACAATTCTTTTTAAAGTCCTATTTTCAAATAAACAAAATTTACCTCTAAGAGCGTAGCTCAGCTGGTAGATGGATAAGTTTAGGGCTTGGGTAAATCCGTAATTGACTTTCAAGTCAGCGGCTCGAATCCTACCAATGACAAAAAAGCTTCAAAAAAATATATGATCTGGATATGTGGATAGATAACATCAAAACAAAAAATAATATAAAGGGATATTATTCTTTTCCACCCTCACTTATGAGGTATTAGACGTTTTGCACCCTCTTGTTTTGGTATTGGCTATTTTCCACCCTAACATTTCGTTTAATAGTCAATCTCCACCCTCTTTAACATAATCGTTAACTTGACTTTATGTATGTGAGGGCAATAAAGTAAATTAGTGGTATTTATGATTTAAAACAAATTTAAAGAAGGGCAAAATAGTAAATAAGAATTGAAATAAATTAAAATAAAAACCATTTTCTCTCTCCTTATCATCATCTTCACCGTTTCTCTGGCTTTTCACCATTTCTATGTTTGCTCACTTTTCTCCACCTCTCATCTCTCTCTCTCTCTCACCATTCACCACCGATCTCCACCCCAATCTCTCTCTTTCTCTTAAAAAAAATTAAAAACCAATCACCTATTCACCTCCCAATCTCCCATCTTCAAATTAAAAAAAAGAAAAGAAAAAGTTTCATTCCCATCTCCAGATCAGACCCCATCTTCAAATCACGATTCCTCATCTCTCTCTCCTTCTCCTACTTCTTCTCTTACACATCTGATTTAAGGTTTAGGTTTTGTATTTGTGTTTGAGTGGTGTGTGTATTTGTGTGGTTGTAAGGTCTGGAAAATGTTTTAGATTTCTGGAAATTGTTTTGACTTTTTTTTTGAAAAAAAAAATTGATAAAGGTTTTTTGAAATCTTTGTTGTTCTTTACATGTTTAATTTTTTTTTTCTTAAAAAATTATCTTTGGATTTGATGGGATCTGGGCTTGGTTTGGCGATAATTTTGTATGTGTTGTTAAAGAAAAATAAAATAGAAAAGAGATCGGAATTGCTTTTTGGTGTTGGTGATGATGAATTGTTTTTTATTCTGGGTTCTGGTGTTGGTAATGAATGATGATGGTGGTCTGGGTGTGATGGTGATGATGAAGGTTAGGTTATAGGTTCTGCAGGTGTGTTGGTGATTTTTTTTTTTGGGTTTGGTGGTGTATTGAATGTTGATATTTTTTTTTTCTGGGTTTGGAAACTTTGGACGATAATGGTGATGAAGTTGTTGAATTTTTTTTTCCTGATTATCTCCACCATCCATCTCTGACATTGACGGCGAAGATTGAAACTGGTGATGTTGTTGATGACCTGAAGTTGAATTGTTTTTTTTTTTTTTTAAAAAAAAACAAAATTAAAAACTGAAGAAGAGAGTTAGAAGGGTATATTAGTATTTTTGTTAATAAGTTAACAGAAGTTAACAGAAGGTAACAGAAGGTGGATTTTGGCCATTACTCAAACTAGAGGGTGCAAAATGACCAATACCTCATAAGTGAGGGTGGAAAATAATAATATCCCTAAAATAAACAACATTGAAGTGGACTTAAATTCTACCTACTAATCAAAATTTCTTACTGCAGTCAAACTCTCCTATTGCAATCAATCTCTCTTAGAAAAAATGGACAAACAAATCCAATGTCTATTGTTTCAAAAAAAAACAATAAAAAATTCAAGGATTATTTTAAATTTTCGTCTAAGGGTGATAGAAGTAGTAGTGCAGTAGTTCACGAAACTTCAAGTGATTTAGTCTAATTATACGACATCAGCTGTCAATATTTCCTTATGTAAATTAAGTTATTCTTTTCCTGTTTTAAGCATTGTAATATGTATATATACTGCACTCAATTAATGAAAACGTGAATTGAATTCTTCACAAATATCAAATCCTTTATGGTATCAGAGCTTGATCCTAAACCCTAAAATTAAACCCTAGCCACTCCAAATTTTCTTTTCTTCTCTATTTCAACGATGACTTCTTCAACTACATCTGCCACCTCTCCTGCCTCTTCCCCGCCTGTTATCCTAATGGGAACTAACAATACCAGTCAAATTCAGTCCTTAATTGCTATTAACTCCACCCAAATTCCAATTAAACTCTCCAAGGGAGGCAATTATGCTGCATGGAGATCGCAATTTGAAAACCTCCTCTTTGGCTATGGCCTTATGGGATATCTGGACGGTACCAATAGTTGTCCTCTAGAAGTTCTTGCTCCTGTCTCATCTAGTTCCACCGAACCTGCTGCTTCTCAGGGATCTACTCCGAATCCGGATTACCATATCTGGCTTCGCCAGGACAGATTGCTCTTACATGCAATTCAGGTAACTTGCACCGGTGCTGCCCAATCTATTGTCACTCGCTCCACAACCTCTGCCCAAGCTTGGGCCAAACTTGAATCGACATATGCAAATCGTTCGAATACTCGAAAACTTGGACTCTTAGACTCACTTACGAATGTTAGTCTTTCGGATAAATCTATTGTGGACTACATGCAGGGAATCAAAGCCATCCTAGATAACCTTGAATTAATCGGTCACTCCGTTGATGATGGTGCAGCCGTTATACACACTCTCAATGGATTAAGTTCGCCGCTCGAGACTCGCCAATTTCTTTCGAAGAATTGTATGATAAGCTGCTTGATTACGAGTCCTTCCTCAATCGTGAGGACAGCAAAAAGGGGGTGCCACAAGTGACAGCCCAGTTCAATCAGCGAACCACCTCGAACAACAATAGGAGAGGTCGTGGCTACCATGGCCACTCATCATCACATATGGGGCACTACCAATCAGGTGGCGATCACAATGGGAATTACAATCATCACCAGCAGCAATTTGGACCAGCATCTACAGGTGGCCATCGTAACTTTTTTGGCCAAGGAAGCAATCGCAACACCTCATCCACTTCCTTTTAGCAATGACGTCCACCTAACAACACCACCAACAACCGACCGGTCTGCCAATTATGTGACAAGATTGGTCACATGGCTCGTGTTTGTCGATCTCGTCCTCCAGCTGGTCCACCCGCTTGGCCTCAGGCACATCACATGACAGCCGATCAGCCGAGTCCTTCTAATAACTGGGTTCTTGACATTGGTGCTTCTCACCACATGACTTCTGACCTTCAGAACTTGTCCATGCACTTCGAATATGGCGGCACAGAGGATATTGTAGTTGGGGACGGTAAAACAATTCCTGTCACTCACATTGGCTCCACTTCCTTATCTACTCCTACTAATTCTTTTTGTCTTAAGCATGTCCTACGTTCACCACATATCTCACAAAATCTAGTTTCTGTGTCAAAATTTTGCTCTCATAATAACACATCTGTTGAATTTTTTCCTGACTATTTTCTTGTGAAAGATCTAATTACGGGGGCATCCTTGGTCCGCGGCCAGAATAGAGGGAACCTTTACGTTTGGCCACAGTCTAGCTGCCCGAGTCTGTCTGTCTCCGGTCCTCACCAGTATTTCGTGTCCTCCACTCAAGGCGTCTTATCTCAATCTTGGCACTGTCGTCTAGGTCATCCCTCCCAACAGGTCCTACAAAGGCTCCTCTCTTCCCATAGTCTTCCAGTCTCCAAGTCCGGCGCTACCTTTTCTCATTGCTCAGCTTGTTTATGTAATAAGAGTCACAAATTGCCATTTGGAATTTCTTCTTTGTCTAGCAATAAACCTTTTGAAATTTTATTTACAGATGTTTAGGGTCCTGCCCATGTCCAATCTTTTGACAAATACAAATATTATGTTATTTTTGTGGATTACTTCTCGAAGTATACATGGTTGTACCCTCTCAAAAATAAATCTGATGTTCCTATTGTCTTTCGAAAGTTTCGGTTATTAGTTGAGAATTTCTTCAATACCCATATCAAAACAGTGTACTCTGATGGTAGTGGGGAAGCCCAGTCACTTGGTCTTGACCTTCAGGCTCTAGGCATTCAACATCTAAAATCCCCACCTCACACTCCTGAGTATGTTGGCGTTGCTGAACGCAAGCATCGCCATATTGTTGAAACGACATTGACTCTCCTTCACTATGCCTCTATGCCGGTCAAGTACTGGTCTCTAGCGTTTAATACCGCTGTTTACTTGATTAATCGCATGCCCACTAAGGTCCTAGATCATCGCAGCCCATATCTTTTACTCTTTGGCAAGGAACCGAATTATCGGAAACTCCGTGTATTTGGATGCCTCTGCTTTCCATGGCTACGTCCGTACACATCACATAAATTACAGCCTCGTTCTCGCCCATGTGTCTTTGCCGGTTACTCCACTGAACACAACGCATACCTTTGTCTAGAGCAGTCCTCAGGTAGAGTTTTTGTCTCCCGTCATGTCGTGTTCGTTGAGCACACTCTTCCTTTCTCTAAGTTAGCCGATCCCACATCATCTTCTTCTCCCACAGCTGTTATTCAGCGACTTGAGTCTCCCTCCCCCACTGTCGACTTTCAACCAGCTGCCACATTCCCACTAGATACCTCTCATCTACCCGACACTAGTGTCTCTCCCCTACCCGACACCTATCTCCATGATATAGTCCCAATTCACACACAATCCTCATCTCCCAGTCCCACTAATGCTCCGCCTGTCATCATGCCATCAGCTGCCACCGACCCCATCAATGACGACCCACCACATACACACCAACCCACCATATCTCCACCCAACTCTGACTCGGCGTCCCCAACTGCACCCCAAACCGATCCTTCCCCACATGTGATCCAAACTCGTTCCAAGCACAACATATTCAAACCAAAGCCAATTTTCGACCTGCATGTCACCACTCAAACCGGCCCTCAAACCGAACCAACTTCCTTAACTCAGGCTCGTAAATTCTTGGAATGGCGAAATGCCATGAGTGCAGAATATGATGCACTGATCAAAAATGGGACCTGGACCTTGGTGCCGTCTCTCTCATCTCGTAATGTGGTTGGTTGTAAATGGATCTTCAGGATTAAAAGCCATCCCGATGGCTCCGTGGCTAGATACAAGGCTCGCCTTGTGGCGAAAGGCTTTCATCAACGCCCTGGCATTGACTTCACTGATACCTTCAGTCCTGTTGTGAAACCGGTTACAGTCCGATTAGTTCTAACCCTTGCTGTCACTAACGGTTGGTCCTTGCGCCAACTTGATGTTAATAATGCTTTTTTGCAGGGTTCTCTATCTGACGATGTGTACATGGAACAGCCGCCTGGCTTTGTTGACCCCGCCAGGCCACACCACGTGTGCAAACTGCGGAAAGCTATTTATGGTCTTCGTCAGGCACCTCGAGCATGGTACAATGAGCTGCGTACCTTCCTTCTAACCACCGGTTTCACTAACTCCTAGTGCGATGCTTCTCTCTTTGTTCATCGTCGCTCCGGCCACACCCTATTTCTCTTGGTATATGTGGATGATATCATCATCACCGGCTCCTCTGACTCCCAAGTCCGTGAATTCATTGCAGTTCTCGCTCACAGATTCTCACTAAAAGATCTCGGTCAGTTGTCTTTCTTCCTTGGTGTCGAAGCTCTTCCCTCTGCAAGTGGTCTTTTTCTCTCCCAACAGAAGTACATTCATGCATCGTCCAACTACAAATCACTGGAATGCGGTCAAACGAGTTCTTCGCTATCTTAAAGGCACGATACATCATGGCCTTTTTATTCGTCGCTCCTCTCCTACCACTCTCCATGCATTTGCTGATGCCGATTGGGCGGGTGACCCCGATGATAGAAGATCAACCACAGCATATATTATTTTTCTTGGCTCTACACCTATCAGCTGGAGCTCGAAGAAGCAACACACTGTTGCTCGGTCGACGACAGAGGCGGAGTATCGTGCGATTGCGTCAACTGCAGCTGAATTGAATTGGATCGGCCAGCTCTTATCCGAACTTCATCTTCACATTCCGGCCGCACCAGTCATCTACTGCGACAATGTTGGTGGTACTTATGTCTGCGCCAACCCCATTTTCCACAGTCGCATGAAGCATGTTGCCATCGATTTCTTTTTTGTTCGGGATCAAGTCGCTTGTTGTCAACTACGTGTTTCTCACGTTCACACGAACGACCAATTGGCGGACTCCCTTACCAAGCCACTTTCTCGCAAACAATTCCTTGACCATCGCTCCAAGATAGGCATCCTTGACGGTAGCTCTATCTTGCGGGGGCATGATAGAAGTAGTAGTGCAGTAGTTCACGAAACTTCAAGTGATTTAGTCTAATTACTACATCAGCTGTCAATATTTCCTTATGTAAATTAAGTTATTCTTTTCCTGTTTTAAGCATTGTAATGTGTATATATACTGCAGTCAATTAATGAAAACGTGAATTGAATTCTTCACAAATATCAAATCCTTTAAAGGGATCATATGGATTTGGATCCTCTTAATTGTCCTCACTTTCATAATATATTGTCACATGTCTAATATAGCAAATCAATGGTCTAAATTATTTATATTATTTTTTATGTCTTTACAATATAAAATGATAGAAATAATTAGACCATCAATTTAGATGAGGATAAGGTGAAGACATTTACAGGTGAAGAGGGGATCCAAATCCGGTCCGGATAACCTTGAGCCGCCAATACACTCTGCCATGTCACTTAAATCACATGTATGTTTTCTTAAATTCTGCAGTTCCTAAATAGGCATTTTAAAGGTTTTTATTTATTTAATACTGATAGAATCCCTTAAGTTGAGAAACATGGTTATACATGATATAAATCAAGCTTTTGCAATAATATGCAATCATTGTTGCTTGAAATGCAAGAAAGTGAGAGGGGCAGAAAAGTTGAAACTAGAAAGATGAGCATGTTTAAGGTTTTGAAAAAAGAGAAAAACAATATTCTCTTTCAAGATTTGTCTCATTGTGTGTTAAAAAAGTATGAATTTTAGTCAATTAGAACAGCATATGCAAAGCACAAATGTCAGAACTATACTTTTGCCAATGTGATTTTCTTGGCTTCTCTTGCATAAAATAATGATAATACTTACATCAGAAGATAATTACTACTAGATGATGAAATTCAACAAAGTGAAATATACAAAACTAAACAAATATTCAGAACTGCAATATATGTATTACAACAAGGTGAAATAAAGAAGCCAATAAGTATGATGTAAAACTCAAGACGTCTTACTCGAGTTTAAATGTACGGACTCTGAATCAACTAGGTCAATATCATGGACAGATGTAAGGTTTGAATATATGGACTCAGAATTGACCGAGTAGAGATCCTGAGCAGATTTATTGATTGAATATATGGACTCAGAATTGACTGTGTAGAGATCATGGGCAGATGTGGTGGAAGATCTGAGCCTTTCTGAAGAAAAGTTTGGTGCTGCGCTTCCACTCGAGCTCTGATCATGCATCTGTTGATAATACCCTTTGAGTTGTTTAATTTACAAATCAGCACCATATATGCCAGGATCTGATTCAACTTCCTCAACAATTGTTTGTGATTCAAGCATACTAACCACCTCTGACATAGTTGGCCTCAAAGCAGGATCTGCATTGGAACACAATAGAGCCACTCTTATCATTTTTTCAGCCTCCTTCTTATCGAATTTGTCCTCCAACATTGGATCCACTATCTCCATCATGTTTCCTTTCTGTTGCAAATTGAAGGCCTAAAATATCCCAGCAAAATAATATGTTGGTTAAACTTTTGACACCCTACTCATCCAAAAGACATTCAAATTATCACTTATACCATGTTAATTCAAAATTCAATCCAATAACTCAAATTGCTAGGCAAGAACCTATCCATAATATTGAAAGCCTAACAGTTCTTAAGCAGCTTACCAAATCAAGAAGGCAAACACAATCATTTTTTGCTCTATAACTAGCATTGTTCCTTCCACTAGCAATTTCCAAAGCAACCACCCCAAAGCTATAAACATCTGCCTTCTCTGTCAGGTGACCCCATAGTGCATATTCCGGAGCCATATAACCTCTACAATTGAAGTGACAAGTCAGAAAAACATAACTTGAAACTAGACTAGTATGATCAAAGTCGTGCGAAAATATTGTAACTCACACAGTTCCAGCAACTCTAGTGCTAATGTGGGTATCATCCTCTTCTTTGAGCTTAGCTAATCCAAAGTCTGATATCTTAGCATTCATTTGCCTGTCAAGAAGTACATTTGTAGCTTTGATGTCTCTGTGTACTATTCTGATTGTTGATTCTTCATGGAGAAAGGCGAGACCTCTGGCTATTCCCACACATATTTTTTGTCTTATTGCCCAGTCCAATTTCAATGTGCTTGCTTCTGAACCTAATGATAATCAAATTACCCAATTAAGAAGGAAAAAAATGAATTGAGAGTATTGCTTAAATGCAAGTGCAATAAAAAATCAAGAATACGCAAATGTCACCTTGTTTACCAAAAAGTGCATGTGCAAGGCAATTATTTTCCATGTACTCATAAACCAACAGTAATTGACTCCCTTCAACACAGCATCCAAAAAGCTTTACAAGATTTGGGTGTTGCAAACCAGAAATCATGCCTAATCATGCGTATCTCATTTACAAACTCACGATTTCCTTGCCTTGATTTAGAAGAAAGCTGCTTTACAGCAATAACAGTACCATCTGATAGTTGGCCCTGCATTGAGTGATTATAATTTATACATGTTCATGTGTATAATCTCATGTGATGCCAGTGTCTAGGGAATTCCATCTCTGTGATGCATATGCACTCTAAACAAGGTACTAACATTGTGGGATAATCAATAGGAAATAATTTGTCAAAATACCTTATATACTGATCCAAAACCATCTTCTCCAAGCTTGTTTGCAGAATTAAAATTGTTAGTGGCAGCTTTTAGTTGTCTGAAAGTGAAGGTACCTGTTTGCTGACTAGTCCCTTAAGATCTGTACAAAAGCAATCCAAAAGAAGATAGATCACCTAGGAGTCATATATATGAATGATGCAACAACTGAACAAAAATAAATAAATAGATAAAACATAGAAAATAATAATGTTATACAGATTGTTCTGCACTTAAAAATTATTTGGGTGTTGCTTGCACACACTTATGTGTGTGTGTATATATATATATATATATAGCCATACCTTCTCTTATGCTTTTGTGCCCAAAATAGCGTTTCCAAAAGAAGAAAACCACGATGGAGAAAATAAGGCATAACACTGAAGCGACAACCCCAATCACAATATGTAAATTACTTGATTTTTTAGATTCTGAAAAAAATAACATTACATACCAAGTGGAAACAAGAAACAAATAACTATTTGAAGCATTTTAACAAACATTGATACCATTCAAGAAGCAGATCATCATAACATAGTTCTATATTTCTCACCATCACAATTAGCATTGAAACCTGAAAATAAACCGAACAATAATGCACATTAGATATCAAAATTAAGGATGAGAGAAGTCAGAAACCAGTTTACACTGTAAATCGGCTGATATGAAATATATATGTGTTGCAACTGGCCCCAGAGCTGCATCTATTCTATAAAGTATAGAAAGACCACTTGAGCAAGATATCGAAAGCTATTTTATTTATTCAAGGGTACAATTCATGCTTATAGTGGTATTAGCATTAGATGGTTGGGTGCCATCTCTGTTTGTTCCAGTCAGCAGCATAATGAGACAAGAACAAAGATCTAGGAACATGAATCTCCAGTAAGAGTATATATCATTTTCCTTTTCTTTCTAGTGAATAGCAGAGCAGGTATTACAGCAGGACATGATTCCAGATTTCATCTCAAGTTCTCAGCTATTTTACTGAACAATTTATAACTGGACGTCTCAGTAAGAATCTAATGACAGCCATAACCATCCAGATATAATTTGAGCCTACTGAAGAAAATAGCTCAGGGAATTAAGGACAACATCTGACCTAGAATGTGAGATTTTTAAAATTAAATTTCCCAATTTCAACCGTTTGTAATTATTCAGTTCTGTTTCAAAAAAAAATTATTCAGTTATTTCAACAGTGAACTTTTTTCAACGTGGACTGTAATTGGTTTTGCATTAGATTTCTTTCAGCTTCTGTTTCATCCAAATAAAGCCCATTTTATCAAATAAAATGTTACTTTGTTCATATATTATGTCACTTAGATGAAGGAAAATTGAACAACAGCCGAAATAACATTTTTATCCATTGAAAAACTAGTAGTTGCAACACCATCAGCACTACTGGCAGCAAAATTTGAGTGCAAGGTTGGTAAAGAGTTACATGACTTACCACGACATACCGATATGGCAGATATGAGGGGACCATAAATTCCTCGAATTGGGATAACTGTAGTCCCTTTCCCTACCCAATACAAGCGGATCTCCATGGTATTTTCTGTCACAGTGGCGTTAAATGTTTTTATGATTGCTTTACCGGTTCCATTGGCTTGCTCCTTGATATTAAAATCCTTCCATTCTAATTTTTCCTAAAATAGAATTTTCATATCAAAGGTGTCTATTAAAATAGTTGTAGCAACATTTTCTACTCATAATGTAACCAATTACCTGAATATAAATATCAAATATGCGTCTTCGAACTCTCTCATACGGGAATTAAGATTTGTTAGATTTATATTGAAAATTCTCTCTCTAGGGTTTTAGGTTTTTTCCGAAAAACCCTAGGTGAAAGTAGTGGTTTAGGTCTTTTGAGGCCATGGTTTTCACTCATCTGGAGTGCAGTTTTTTTCTTTCCTCTTCTTCTTTTTTTGTCCTTTGTGTGCTTTGTTTGTTTGATTATGAATACAGATGAAGTGGCAAGATTGTGTGAGGCCTTGTCATTGAAGGAAAGGGAGGGGCCTCTGATGCCTTTACAAGTGGATATGAAGACGGCGGGTGTGAAGAAACTAGGGTTTTGTTTGATAGGGAAACTTCTATCGAATAAACTTGCTAATAGAGATGCGTTTATGAGTCTGTTTCCAAGGATTTGGAGGACGATAGAAGATTTTGATATTGAAGTAATCTCTGGAAATATTTTTTCCTTCACTTTCAAGAATGCTAACGATCGATGGTAGGTTTTGCAGGGAGGGCCATGGAGTTTTGATAGGGCTCTTTTGGTTCTTGAGGAACCGACTGGGAAAGGTGATATTAAGGGGATGTTTTTTAATAAGGCGACTTTTTGGGTTCAAATACATAACATCCCTCTTTTATGCATGATTGCGGAGATTGGTAGGTTTCTTAGAGGCCTGATTGGTGACGTGAAAGACATAGATACAAGGAAGTCCGGGGATTGAGTGGGCAAGTATATCCGAGTTCGAGTGGAGATTTAGGTGTATCGTCCGTTGCGTCAGATTTTACGAGTGGACGTTATGCGGGATGGTAAGGAATCGGTCATGCTCCTACGATATGAGAGATTTCCTGACCATTGTTTTCGACGTGGGTGCCTTGGACATATTGTTCGAGATTGCTTGGAACCCAAGATAAGGGATGGTCCGGAAGATTTTGATCAATTATTTGGTTCTTGGCTCAAATCTGATAGTCCTGTCAAATTAGGTAAGTTTCGTTAGAAGAGGGAGGATACTGTTGTCGGGGAGACTAGATTGAAGGGAGGGGAGAAGGAAGGATTTGCACCTGGGCAGAGTGTGACAGAGGATAGTATGAATATTGGTAGGGAGGTCTTGCTGGAAAGTAAGAAGATGCCTGATGCTACCATGGTGGTGATGAGTCACAACGGCGATTGTCCTTTGAAATCCCAAGTTTTTAAGGTTATTTCTGATATAGATGGGAGCAGTGGTGGGGCAGGGAGTTCTTCCCGTTCTGTTCGTAAGAATCTTGGGGATTTTTTGATTAATGAGGAGATCAATCCTCCTTCCTTATTAAAGGTGGCGGGAAAACTACAGCAAACAAAAAGTGTAGGTAAGGACGTTGGTGTTTTTGTGGAGGTAGGGGTGGGTGATTCTGACTTGGGTGCTACTGTAGAGTCTCAACCAGTCACTTTAGGTACGACAGATAAGCTGGACGTTCGGCCTACTGGTAGTTTTGATGTTCATGCAGAAATTCCTAGTATGATATTCGGTTCGGCTGAGACGGACGTTGATAGGGTCTCTCATAATTCTCATCCCGTGGAAACTGGTCCGATTTCGATTGATCAAGTTAAGGTTCAACAAGGGCCGAAAGCGGGGAAATGGAAGAGGTGGGCTAGGGATGGAGTAAAAACAATTGATGATTTGGATGGAAACTCTTTAATGGGAAAACGAACAGCAACTAGAAAAGATTCGGATGAGGGGAAAAAACAAAAGGTGGCGCTCTTGAAAGATGATACCAGTTCTAAAATTAATAAGATATCGGCGAGTCGGTCTCTATCGGCCTGCCGGTCACAATGAAAACCTTAGCATGGAATGCCCGTGGTTTGGGTAGTGGGCGGGCATTCCAGATCCTGCTACGGTTTAAGCAGGAATACAAACCCAATCTGATTTTCCTTATGGAAACTAAATGTGATCATGTTCATTTGGAGTGGATTCGTGTTAAGTTAGGCTTTTGTGGTATGCTTGTGGTTGATTGTGAAGGGAAGAAGGGCGGTTTATGTCTTTTATGGGACGATAGTATTGATGTTAGTCTGCTGTCTTATTCGAAGTTCCATATTGATGTGCATGTGTTGATTCCTAAAGGGATTGCATGGAGATTTACAGGGATGTATGGGCATCCGGAGTCAGGCCAACGCTAACATTCTTGGAATTTACTGCGTCATTTGCATGGTATGTCCTCCCTTCCTTGGTTGTGTGCAGGGGACTTTAATGAGATCCTTGAATCTTCAGAGAAAGAAGGTGGAGTGCCAAAGTCGGCATTGGCAATGTCTGAGTTCCGATCGGTATTAGATGATTGTGGTCTTCAAGATTTAGGCTTTTCGGGGCCAAAATTTACTTGGTCTAACAAGAGGGAAGGTGCGGACTTGGTTCAGGAAAGATTAGATAGGTTCGTTTGCGATATTCAGTGGTGGAATTTGTTTGATAGGGCTAAAGTGAGTCATCTAGAGTTTTGAAAATCGGATCATCGTCCAATTCTAATGGATAATTCTCCAGCTACAGAGGCTGTCGAAGTTGGTGGTTCGAGACGCAGATTTTTGTTTGAAGCTTGTTGGGTGGGGGAGGAGAGTTGTGTTAATGTGGTGCATAGGGTGTGGGAGGATCAGTTGCCAGGTCCGAACATGCTTGAATTGGCTGGGAGTATCCGTTTGTGCACTAATGGATTGTCAACAGTGTATGCTCAAAACAGGAAAAGAATGAGGGCAGGGATTGCGGAGAAGCAGGAGGAGTTGAGGCTGGTGTCCATGGAGCTAGCTGATGGGTCCTGGTTAAGGATAAGGGAGATAGAAAAATAGTTGGATGAGTTGCTGGATGCTGAGGAGATTTATTGGAAGCAACGGTCTCGTGAAAACTGGTTGAGTTGTGGAGATAAAAACACCAAGTATTTTCATGCTCAAGCTTCCTCTAGGAGATCACATAATAGGATTTCTGGATTGTTTGATGAGTCGGGGATTTGGAGAGATGACAAGCCAGGTATTTTAAATATTGTGGTTAATTATTTCTCGGATATCTTCTGCTCCAGTGGACCGAGTGGTGCTGATTTAACAAGGTATTTGAGTGCACGCATGCTTGTTTGTCATTTGCAAGTAATGCTTATCTTGATGCTGCCTTTACTCCAAAGGATATTAAAAGGGCGGTTTTTGACATGTCACCCACTAAAGCTCCTGGCCTTGATGGCCTTCCAGCGATTTTCTATCAAAAATATTGGCCTTTGGTGGGAGGAAGGGTGGTCTCCGCTTGTCTTGATGTTCTGAATAATGGGGTTGGGTTGGATGCGGTGAATGAAACTCTTATTGTCCTGATTCCTAAGATTAGGGTTGCGGAAAAATTATCGGATTTCAGGCCTATTAGTTTTTGCAATGTCATTTACAAGATTGTGGCTAAAGCGTTAGCAAATCGCTTCCACAATGTGTTGGATGAGGTGATTGCAGAGACGCAGAGTGCTTTTATTCTGGGTCGTTTGATTTCGGATAATGCTATTGTGGGTTTTGAATGCATGCATGTTCTAAAGAGAAGGAAGAAAGGTAGGAAAGGTGCAATGGCGATTAAATTGGACATGTCCAAAGCTTACGATCGTGTGGAGTGGGAGTTTATTTCTGGTATGATGCTTAGGCTTGGTTTTTCGACTGTTTGGGTTGAGAAAATTATGCGGTGTGTGAGGTCGGTTTCCTTTTCCTTTTTGCTTAATGGTGAGGTTTGTGGGTATATGAAACCTTCTCGTGGTCTTCGACAAGGGGATCTGTTATCTCCCTATTTGTTCCTTATTTGTGTGAGGGCTTGTCGCGGTTGTTTTTTGAGGCTGAGAAAAAGAAGCTTTTGGATGGTTTTCGGTGTAGTAGGGGGGCCCCAAGATTACTCATCCGTTTTTTACGGACGATAGTTTGGTTTTTTCAAAAGCTTCTGAGAAGGATTGTCAGAGTATTCAGAGTATTTTGGCCTCTTATGCTGCGGCATCGGGTCAGGTGGTCAATTTTCAGAAATCGGCCCTTTGTGTTAGTAAAAGAGTTTTGAGGAGCAGAGCTGATAATTTAGCTCGTATTTTAGGTGTCCGGGTGGTAGAGTGCCATGAGCGCTATCTGGGCCTTCCTAGTTTTGCTGGAAAAAGCAAGAAGGTTTTGTTTGATAATATCTGTAAGAGGGTGTGGGATACAGCTAAGGGTTGGCAGAATAAATTTTTTTCGTCTGGTGGTAAGGAAGTTCTTTTGAAGGCGGTTGTCCAATCGATTCCGACGTATTCCATGTCCCTTTTTCGTCTCCCCAAGTCTCTTATTAACGAGCTTCATAGAATTAGTGCGAGATTTTGGTGGGGTTCTAAGGAGGATAAAAGGAAAATTCACTTGGCTCAATGGAATCAGCTCTGCCTTAGCAAAGATTTGGGGGGTTTGGGTTTTCGCGATTTGGAAATTTTTAACCAGGCCATGCTTGCAAAGCAAGTGTGGAGGCTCCACCATAACCCGAAGACGTTGGCAGCCAGGGTCCTCCAGCATTGTTATTATGCTGACAGCTTGGTGTTGCAGGCCGATCCTGCCTCTAAAGGCTCTTACTTGTGGAGGAGTTTTGTTTGGGGGAGGGATTTGCTTGAGAGAGGGTCTCGGTGGAGAGTGGGTTCGGGTACCTCAATCAGAGTTTACCATGATCGGTGGATTCCGTGTCCGTCCTCTTTTAAGGTTTATTTCCCTCAAACTCTCAGTGACAACTTGTTGGTTAATGACTTGAAACTTCCTTCAAGTCATTGGAATGAATTTCTAATTCGGAATTCCTTCCTCCCTGATGATGCTGAGTGCATCCTGCGCATTCCGTGTTCTTCCTTGTACCGTGATGATATCCTGATTTGGCACTTCGAGAAGTTGGGTTCGTTTTCCGTTAAGAGTGCTTATCATTTAGGTTGCTCGGTTGCGTTGTCCTCCTCTACTTCTGGGTCAGGTTTGTTGGCTTCTATCTCTTGGTGGAAATTTTTTTGGCGCTTGAAAATTCCTTCAAAGGTCAAATTGCATCTGTGGAAGGCCTGCAAGAATTATCTTCCGGTGAAGTCGCTCTTAGTGAAGCGGGGGGTTCAAATTGATCGTTGGTGCCCTTTCTGTGGTGCGGATGAATCTGTTCTTCATGCTCTTTGGGGTTGCTTTTCTTTAAAACTGGTTCGTGCTGAGTTCCGAAAGGTTAAGGAGGTGTTTTTGTCTATGGATATGAGCTTCATGGATTTTCTGATTGCCTGTAAGAGTGTGCTTGACTCTGATGAGATTGCCCTTTTCTACCTGGTTTTATGGAGGATCTGGTTCCGTCGAAATGTGCACATTTATAACTCTTTGACTTTGAATGTTTCTGATATTGTTCCTTGGGCTAGTGTTTTCCTTGCTGATTTCAGTCGCTGCAATAGTTCTGTGCCTGCTGTTTCTGGTGTGTGTGATCAGTTCGGTCAGACTTGGCGCCCTCCTGAAGCTGGTACCTTTAAAATTAATGTTGATGCTGCGGTGGATGTTCATGGCAATAAGACGGGTTCTGGTGCTGTTATTCGTGATTTTAGGGGTCTGGTTATGGCGTCTTGTGCTCGTGTGTCCTCTATTAGTTTTGACCCTCTTATGGCTGAAGCGTTGGCTATCTTGCGTGGTATCCATCTTGCGGTTGATTCAGGTTTGTGGCCTTGTTCTATTGAGTCGGACTCTCAATTGGTGGTTTCTATGATCAATTCTGGCTCGGGTTCCCTATCTGATATTGGGTTGATTATTGAGGATATTTTATTTTTTGTTAAGGGCCCTTTCAATTGTAGTGTGAATTTTGTCCCTCGAAAAGCTAATATGGTGGCTCATTGTCTTGCCAAGCTTGGTGTCTCTTTAGATTATGATCTTTTTTGGATGGAGGAGGTTCCACATTGTGTGGCTTCGATGGTTCTGGGGGATGCCCCAGCTCCACTGTAATCCTTTTGGTGTTTTATGATATTTGTTTCTTCTTAAAAAAAAAAAAACCTCTCTCAAACGATTCTTCATCCTTGAATTTTATCTCCACAAACTGGAGGTTTACTGTATAATTCCCATTCTCCAAACAATATCCATAATAGGTGAGAAATAGTGGAGATATACGTGCTTGAGAGTACAACTCTGATTGATTGTCAACTGATACAATATATCCCTTATCATTATTATCGTGATCATCCATGAAGTCCCCAGCATTGATGAATCCCCAATTGGTTCCACTATCATATTGCAATACAACACCATTTCCAGCATCACCATCACCTTCATACATGGTCTTCTGATTGATAGTTACATTTGGTCCTCCGCAGTTGATATGGAATGATGTATAATCTGCAACATATATAATTAAATCATAACTACTGTTGTCTTTCTCCAAGTGCATCATCAAAACCATGTGGCTTTGAGCAGAAATAAAAACTTAATTTTTTCAGCTTAAATATATTAATCTTATTGCAATAATGACGCAACATCTTAATATAGTTCTACAAAGTGTTTGAAGAATATATTAGAAAGTGTTTTAGGCCTAGGAAGCCAGCGCCAACGACCTTCTGGGCTTCGTGGCAGTGGCCATGTCCGGCGCTGCTGCTTCGCCAGCGACGAAGCTGGTGCTTCCTCACATGCGCTGGTGCTTCACCGTTCGTGCGCTGCCTCCTCGCCGTCCGCTGCTGCTTCACCGGCAATGAAATCAATTCCCCTTCGCTGGCGAGGTGATCTGTAGGAAAAGGGGAAAAAAAAACCTGATGTTTGAGGAAAAAGAAAAGGAAGAAGAAGAAAGGGAAAATTTCAATTTAGTCCAGATTTCAAGTTTGGACATTTCAATTTTAGGCATGATTTCAAGTTTTGACATTTCAATTTAGGTATGATTTCAAGTTTAGACATTTCAATTTACCCATGATTTCAAGTTTGTTTCGAGATTTAAAATAAAACCATTTTCAGGAGTAATCTGGTAATTTATAGACATAGACTGAATTTTTTTTAAACAAAAAAGTGGTTATTAACAATTAAAATTTCAAAACTGGTTACTAACAAAAGTTTAATGTTTCAAGTGGTTAGTTTTGGTTTTCTCGCAAATAAATTTTATCTTGTAGTTATTAAAACTTATATGTGGTTAAAAACAAATTTCATATAAAATATATGGTCATTTTTAACAAATGTCATACAATAATAATGTATGAAGACACATTAGTTGTTGATAATGATTAATGGGCTATCAAATATCAATCGTACAAGAAAGTAAGACACATTAATATTGGGACCTATAGATAGTGTTGAGTTCTGGCTTGTCTAATACAGCTAGACATGAATCATGATATAATCTAAAATAGCATCAAAACCTATAAAATATATAAAAATACAAACAATTATTAGCTATTTAAAGCATTAAAAACTCACCGTATGGTGACCGCAAGGAAGAAAAATGGATTTTGGAGGGAGAAAGTGATGAACTAAGAGAGAAGAAAGAAAGAAATGACAAAAAAAATAAAAAAAATAAAAATCTAAGGGTATTTTAGTCACTTTTAGGTTAGTTTTAAATAGTTTTTGAAAGTTTTGATTGAAAAAGGTTTTATTAAAACATGGTTAATTAGAAGTGAATTTTGATTTCAAAAATAGATTAGGCTTGTATATTTCAACTTTTTTATGAATATGTGTTTTCATTTATTATTATTTATTAATTCAAATTTTAATTAAAATTTCATAGTTATTATTTTTAATTTATTTTCATAAAAATATACAAGATTTTTCTTTGTTATCACTTATCTGTTTAGAAAAAGAAATGAACACCAGCCAGAACTTTAACTGTCCAAACAGCTGGAATCACATATGTGTTCGGTGATTGGCTAATGCATGCTTGTCTTGTAAACTGTCCAAAACGTGTGGAAAATGAAGGCAAACTGACAATTTCATCGCACCTAATCCTTGTATGATTGGGAATAGTTGAAAATACACTTAACAAAAGCAGCAGCAGCAGCAGCACAATCTCATCTTTCCTCCAACTCGAAAAACATGGCAGAAGCAGTTGTATCTCCCATTGCTGAAATTCTCTTGGGTAAACTTGGCTCCCTTGTTTACCAGGAAGCTTCTTTGATATGGGGTTTCAAAAGTGACCTCCTCAAGCTTGAGAGGACATTGAACACCATCAAAGCTGTTCTCTTGGATGCTGAGCAACAACAGCTCCACAACCACGAAATCAGAGTCTGGCTTGAAGAGCTCAAGGATGTCGCTATGACGCTGAAGATGTTCTCGATGAGTTCGAGATTCATGCTCTACAGAGGAAAGCAACGGTGAATCGTGGATCCATTACTCAAAAGGTATGGAACTATCTCTCCTGGCCAAATTCAGTTGCTTTTCGTTTTACCATAGCCCATCAAATTAAGGAGATTCGAGAGAAGTTAGATGCAATTGCAGATAATAAGAATAAATTTCATCTTTCCGATAGAAATGCTAGTCAAGGGAAGGTAGAGACCCACTCCTTTGTGTTTGATTCAGAAGTTATTGGTAGAGATGAAGAAAAAGAAGAGATCATAGAATTATTAACACAACCAAGTGATGGTGATAATCGAAATATCTCAGTCATTCCTATAGTAGGAATGGGAGGATTTGGGAAAACTGCACTTGTGAAATCGGTGTACAATAATGAAAGGATAGATCAATATTTTGATTTAAAAGCATGGGTGTGTGTGTTGGAGGAATTTGTTGAGAGGCAATTGATGATAAACATTATCAAATCTCTAACCGGTCAAAACTGTAATGAGATGGATATAGACCAATTACAAGGCATCTTGCGAGAAACTTTGTGTAGTAAACGATATTTACTGGTTATGGATGATGTTTGGAACGAAAATCGGCAAAAATGGATGGATTTTAATCAGTTCATGCAAGGAGGTGCAAAAGGAAGTAAAATTGTGGTAACAACACGCAGCAAGCGAGTTGCCACAATAACGACCACAACTATTGATGGTAATGGTTACAACCTAAAAGATCTTTCCTATGAGAGTTGCTTATCGTTATTTTTGAATTGTGCATTCAAGGAAGGACAAGCCAAAAGACATCCAAACATAGTACAAATTGGAAAAGAAATTGTGAAAAAATGTGCAGGTGTTCCTTTGGCTGTAAAGTCATTAGGGAGTATGCTTCATTCGTCATTTGATGAAGATCAATGGAAAAATGTGAGAGATAATGACAAATGGAATTTAGTTCAAAATGAAAATGACATAAGGCATATTCTAAAACTAAGTTATGATCATTTACCATGGTACTTGAAACAATGTCTTGCCTTGTGTTCAATATTTCCAAAAGATTTTGAATTTAATAATTTTGACTTGATTCCAATTTGGATGGCCAACGGGATTCTCCAATCTCATGAAGAAAGTGAAGAGTTGGAACATATTGGCATGAGATATTTAATGGAATTAGAATCAAGTTCTTTCTTGCAAGAATTTGAACGGGTGGGCAGCCTTGTTACTTTTAAAATGCATGATCTTATGCATGATCTTGTGTCATCCATGTCTAATAATGAATGCTCAATGGTGAACTCCACTAGTCAAGTTATATCCAAAAAAGTCCGACATGTTTCATTTGTTGATGCTGATACAATCGTAGACGGTCTTCCAAGTTTTGTATCAAGCATAGGTCATTTAAGAACTATTTTGGTTCCATATGATGAAATAAAACTTGATCAATCATTTGTTGACTCATGTGTATCAAGGTTTCCACGCTTACGGGCACTAGATTTAAGTGGTTCAAATATTGAGGTTTTACCAAAAAAAATCGGTAATTTGAAGCATCTGAGATATCTCAACCTAGATCGGAATCTTAAAATGAAGAAGCTCACAAAATCCATTTGTAAGTTGCAGAAATTGGAAACTCTTATGTTTGAGAGATGCAGTGAACTAAATGAGATTCCTAGAGAGTTAAGGTACCTAATAAGTCTTAGAAGGCTATCGATTACAACAAAATAGAAGCGTGTTCCGGAGAATGTAATTGGGTGCTTAAATTCTCTTCGAGTTTTGGAAATTAGTGAATGTGAGAATTTAGATTATTTGTGTGGTGATATTGGTAGTTTGAAAGCTCTTCAGACTATGGCAATTGGTTACTGTCCAAGTCTAGTCTCAATACCATGTGATATAAAATACTCAACATCCTTAAAGAGCCTAATAATTATGGGTTGTGGAAAACTTAATTTAAGGATTGAGATGGAAGAGGATGACAGTCGTCAAGACCTCAACAGCACACGGATTCAGCTTCGATCAATTATCATTAAAGGATTACCAAATCTGGAAGAGTTGCCGCAGTGGCTTCTTCATGGCAACACTCTTGAGTCGTTGACTATTGGTGAGTGTCCCAACTTCATAGCACTTCCAGAGTCATTGCAAAACCTCGATTCACTTCTACTTCTTTCCATTTGGGATTGTCCAAAATTGATTTCTCTACCGGAGGAAACGCATCGCCTAATTGCTCTGAGAAGATTAGTGATTGGCGGGGATTGTCCTGCACTGATTGAAAGATGCAAAAAGGATACAGGTGAAGATTGGCATAAGATTGCTCATATCCCTCGGATCGAGCTTGATGGCGAGGTGATTAAATCAAGTAAATATTAGGTACTCATTACTCACTACAAAAAATATCACCTTTTAGGCTTTTACGACATTCAATTTGCAGCGTTTACAGAAAAATCTCGTTATTGACCATAATTACAGCATTTTATTTGATAATGCTCCAAAAGACCAAGTTTTTAAGCTTTGACACATTTTAAAGAGCATTTAGTGAAATCCTGTAAAAGATAGTCTTTTACAAGGCTTAAAAAACGCCACAAAAATCGGTGTAAGAAATGACTAGTCCATTTTTTCCATTTCCGTTTTAAAATTTTCTACTTCTTAAATATTTAATTTTCAAAACTTTTCTAATTTACGATTTACCCCCCCTCCCCTCTCTTTCATTTCATTTTCCCTAATTTCTCCAACTGAGCCCTAATTTCACATTCTCTCTTCGATTCGATTTCTGCATCTTTGTGAAAAACTTAGATTTCTGTTTTTCTATGTGTCGAAGGCGTCTCTACTTCGCCGGCCCGGCCCCTCGATCTGAGACTGTTGGTGCGAGTCCGATTGCTGTCGTCATCGGTGTCATCGGAGATGTCAACATCGTATTGAGGGTGAGGTTCACTGTTGGAAAAGTTGAGAAGTTCATTCATGCCAGTGTAAGTGATTTTAATGAAGTTACAATCATTAAAGTTTCCTGAAAATAACTAGATCAAGATATTTCTTTGAATCCGATTTTTAGCACTTTTGTATATAGAATTCAATTTTATATAATGTAGAATCCAGGATCTCGTAAGGTTAATTATTGTTGTTTCTTTGATTTAAGATTGAGATGTTCATGAGAAATCTTTATCATGATACCAGCAATGAAGTTATATAGTTTTCAATTCCATGTCAATCTGATGCAATTCAAAATTTCTTCTACCAAAGGTTCGTTAAGCATTTCATTCATGATGAAACTTTGGCAGTTATCAGAAACAGAGGAAGGCTTCGTGTCTTCGGCCAAGAAATCTGCGATGGCAAACCGAAGAGGATGTAGTGAGTTGATGTGGAAGGAGACTGAAAAGAGAATTGGAGAAGATTGGGTTGTAGAACTAAGGCTATGTTTGGTGGTTGTGAGAGCTCCGTTCATGGAGAAGTAATATTTCTCTCAAACACGTTTCAGTCACCCACCGTCCCACTCAGAAGCTATCAGCTCAGAAGTTGATCATTTTTACTTAAGGTAATTGAGAATGTAGCAATTATGATTTGATCTAATTCGGTCAATGTCTTCAGTCTTCATGTTTTTGTTCTGTTGGTTATATAGATTGATATGTTTTCCAAATTGTATACTAGAGTTGGTATTGTCTAATTAAACACCTTAACAATATGAGCTTATGATCTATTAGTATATGGCTTTGTGCATAGTTACATTCATTACCATAAATGTAGTTGTAATGAAGCAAGTCTTATTTATTTGTGTTCTCATGACAGATCATATGTGAGATCATGTCCTTGAATAATCCATCAATTTTGCTAGCTACAAGCCTACAACAACTCTAAATGCTTCTGTTATAAAAATGAGAGAGCGCCTAATTGTTGGGACCTTGTTTTTGTCAATTATTCATGATTCATGTGTTAAACACTGTTCTTAGTTATCATAGAATAAGACCACAAATGACTTTGACAACTAGATGTTAACTAATTGGTGAACAGGCTTAAACTTTAGATTTGTGTAGATAGTATGATACTTCACAATTCAAAATATTGGTATTAAAGCTTTTTGGGAGCGGAAAATTCTAACATCGAATTAAAGGACCCTTGTGGCTTGTCTAATATCAGTCGGTATTAAAACTTTTTAGGAGTGGGAAATTCTAACATTGACTGACTCTGTCTGCATGGCAACTACCTCATAATATTTATTTATAGTTCTTACTTTTGTGCTGCATTTACACGGTAAACAAGAAACTTGATTTTGCTGCTTTTAAATGTTTTAAAATTGAAATCATTGCCTAACGCATATCTATGCGTTATTTCAACTCAAAAAACGAAGAAAGCGTTTTGAAAACGCTACCGAACGCCACCTTATATTTTGGTATAGCCTACACACATGGCTCAGTCAATATTTTTATTTAATCACAAGTGAAACTTATAATTCAAAATTAGTTAAAGTGTTTTATTTTATTTTATTTTTAAAAGAAAATTAGTTAAAGTTAGTATAAAAAGGAATCAAATTTGAAAAATAAATCGTCAAATGTTAACCAACGTGATAAAGATGCTTAGATAACATTAAAGTTCGAATATGATATTAAAAAAAAGTTAGATGTTACAAGGTGCTTGAAAAGATTTTTTTGTTCATTTTTCATTTTTTTACATTTTTTCTTCGTAACTAAGATGGTAGTGCACATTATAGTGCACATTATTTCCACACATGGTGGTCAGAGGTTTGAGTCTCATTATACGTAATTTACAAATATATTTACGGAGTTTTCTTCAGATTGGTCAAAGTAGCTATCTAGGTTGCACATGTAATACTTTAATTTTATTTTTATTTTATTTTTTTCATTTTGAAGAAAGACAGCGTGGTTGAATTGAAAAGTGGTATGGTCAAACACGAAGATTGCGTCTAACAAATAAATAACCTTAAAATAAATAAATAAAAGAACCGATTTTTTTAATTTTTTAAGTAAATATTTTTTAATATATTTAAATAAAAAAGTAAAAGATAAATAAGTTTTCAATGGTAATTTAGTCATTTCAGGATACAAATGTGGTTAAAGGTTAAAGTTAACAAAAGTCAACTGACGATAGGGTATATTTATGTAATTATTAGGAGAGAAAAAAATGAATATTTATACAATTACACCTAAATTCAGGGTTGTTTGTGAAATTTACCCACCAAAATAACCTCTCCCTTTTACAGTTTTACCCAATGGCACTATTGACTTTTCATACCCTAAGCACATTCCAATTGGGATGTTTGTGTTTGAATAGATCATTTGTTTGAAAATTTGCTTTATTAGATAAATAGAGGGTATTTTTGTGCAATTAACCCTTAAATTGTGAAGTGAAGTAGGTGTTTGATATAGCAGTGTAGGTGTTTGTCAAAAGATCTAAAAGAACTTTATTGAGTAAAGCTTTAGATAGCAACAATGATGAAAAACAGAGTTTTCATCTTCTTCATTCATTCAACGTGATCTGAATACAATACTAACTAAACTATTTATACAAAAACTTTTCAAGAGTCAAAAACAGAATTCTCAGGATGAAGTTACCACCCTTTTTCTAACTAATTTCTAACCTCTACTGCCACCTCAGCTAACTGACTACCTCACACTAATCTACCTCTGTTCCTTTCTTTGTTACAGCCGTTGATAGACAATCTATGGTGCTGATCATGATTGCAGTCTTAAGCCTTATTATAGAGAGCACTCTTCATGTTAGCTGAGCTTGGCAGTAGTGAGTGTTGAGATTTATTCCTCTGCTCACAGATGTACCCTTTGTCATGTATATAGTAGTTACACCGGTGGCATTATCTTGAGAGCTCTGATGTTTCATTCTCCTTCACAACCGCAACTCTCATAATCTGCACAACTTCTGCCCCATGCAATTCCATATCCTCACTGTCTTTGTCAATCAGATCAATCAGGCAATCCTCTTCTGCTTTTTCATGAAAAAAAGCAAAAGAGCAAATGCATACAACCTTCAGGTTGCGATCGATCTAAATTCTTTCTTCCACAAACAACCTCCATGACTACAATTCCAAAACTATAAACATCTGCCTTTTCATTTACGACTGAGCTGAACAATTCAGAAGCCAAATAACTAGGCGTGACTCATTGTGGTCACCACATGGCTCTGACCTTTGTCAATTAACTTAGACAACCCAAAATCTGAAATCTTTGCACGTAGGTTTAAGTCCAACAAGATGTTTTGAGGTTTGATGTCTAAGTGCACTATTCCCTGTCTGCATTCTTCGAGGATAATTGTCTTTCTGGTTTGCCAATCTAGAGCAGGATTGTTGTGGTATCCTATGGAAAATCCATTTATCCAATGATCCATTGCACATAAATTCATACACTAAAAGCCTGAGTAAATTTTCTGTACAGAAATCAATCAGTCTCACCAGGTTGATATGGTGAATGCTTCCTTTGGTCTTGACCTCCGCCAAAAATTCCTTGCTGCAACTATTTCCCCATGTACCAGGGTACCTTAAAAAACTGAGCCAAAGCCTCCCTCTCCAAGCTTTTCCTGGAAATCCTCAGTTACCAGTTTCAACTCTTAGTAAGAAAATCTCATGGGCATTCCTGAGAGTTGATCGAAGTAATCCTCCAAATATCCATCTTTGTTTCTTTTCTTCCTTAAACACAGAATGCAGAAGCCGACCACTAGAACTACACACGAAAGTCCCAACTGTTAATCCTGTTATTACTCTAGTTGGCGTAGTTGGTTGTCCTGTTATTAACTTCTCTTTCTAGCAAAACCTATGAAGTAGTAGTGACTGTTAAGGCCTTTATTTTCAAATTTCATTTAATGGATGGTTTGGAATTTATTAGTCATACAAATGGATGATAAATTCCCATCCTGAAAAAAGTAGGATTTCTGGGTTTGTCATTTTCTCTTCTGGTGAGAAAGTCAAGGTCCAACAAAAAGCTTAAACATCAATCTACCCTCTATGAGACATAATTTGCACCCAACAACAGGCAACATTAGGAAACCTGAAAAGACCATTAATATTAAAGTTCTGCATAGCATTACTTGCACCTAATAATCTTTACATCAGAAAAAGCATATAAGAAAGAGTGAGTTCTATGCATTTAGAAAGTAAGAATAAAATATTAAGTTTTGATTTCAATTATGTCCCACATTATGTTAATGCACAACTGTACATTCTCTCAAGTTAGCTAGAATTTTCATCAATGGCTATGGCTAAGCAGAAGGAAGAATGCTGCTTTTCTTTTGTTCTTTCTCTAGTTGTTGTGGTATTATTTCTTTGCAATAATGGTTGGTTTGCAATTGCAAGAGCTGATCAAACTGGATACATATCAGCTGTTGGTGATCCTGGTATGAAAAGAGATAGCTTGAGAGTGGCAATCGAGTCGTGGAAACAGTGCAATGAGGTAGGAGAAGAAGTTCCTCACATGGGCAGCCCAAGAGCTGCAGATTGCTTTGACATTTATCAGGCTTCATCTACACAGTCAAATGGTAAAGTTCACATTCAGCAGCAGCAGCAGATAACAAACTTTATGAACCAATAACCAAAGCATACAATGCAGATTGTATCAAACATGATAACAGCAAACAATGCAGATTGTATGAACTTGATGTTGGAAGATCGTCACAATGACAATACTTTTATTAGGTTTGTACTTCTCTAAATTTATTCTTTCTTTGATAAATGATCATTCATAAGAAAACTATAGAGAAAAAAAAAAATCTAGAGCACCCTTCGGCTATAATTTCTTCACTTGGTTGTGAGAACCGAGAAACTAAAATATAAAATAAATATATAAGCGGTGAGAGAAAAAAAAATAATCTTACAATATATGATTTATTTGAAGTTAACATAAGCACATATGATTCATGCAGGATCCAGGTACTCAGCCAGCTAGAAAGCAGTGGATGTCTATTGATTTGGGAACTGAAATTTTAAAGGTTCAGGTAACAAGTAATAAGTAATAACATACCACTTCAGGAATTGCTCTTAGCTGAAATTTTTTACTCACCTTGGTCCTGAAAGAATTGAGGGTAGTAACGCAGACATGGTAGCAACACCAAACTGTTCCTCTGGCTCTCTTGTTATTGCTGTAAGTGATGCTTCAAATTCCATTGTGCCCTCCAAGACCTTCACCACAGTTGACATGGAAGGCCTCCTGTTGTAATCATTTTGTAAGCACCACACTGCAACTCATCATCTGCACAACTTCTTCCCCGTGTAATTGCATATCCTCACAGTCTTTGTCAACCAGATCAATCAGGCAATCCTCTTCTGCTTTAATCATGAAAAAAGGGAGCAAATGTATGCATCCTTCAGACTGCGATCGATCTAAATTCTTTCTTCCACAGACAACCTCCATGACTAAAATTCCAAAGCTATAAATATCTGCCTTTTCAGTTACAATTGAGCTCAACAATTCAGGAGCAAAATAACCAGGAGTGCCTCTCATTGTGGTCACCACTTGGCTCTGATCCTTGTCAATTAACTTAGACAACCCAAAATCTGAAATCTTTGCACGTAAGTTTACATCCAACAGGATGTTTTGAGGTTTGATGTCTAAGTGTACTATTCGCTGCCTGCATTCTTCGTGGAGATAGGCAAGCCCCTTTGCTATGTCAATGATAATTGTCTTTCTGGTTTGCCAATCTAGAGCAGGTTGTTGTGGTATCCTATGGAAAATCCATTTATCCAATGATCCATTGCACATGAATTTATACACTAAAAGCTTGTGTAATTTTTCTGTACAAAATCCGACCAGTCTCACCAGGTTGATATGATAGATGCTTCCTATGGTCTTGACCTCGGCCAAAAATTCTTTCTCACCTTAGCCTAAAGCATCTAACCGCTTTGCTGCAACTTTTTCTCCACTTACCAGGGTACCTTCAAAAACTGAGCCAAAGTCTCCCTCTCCAAGTTTTCTCTGGAAATCCTCAGTTGCCTGTTTCAACTCTTCGTAAGAAAATCTCGTGGGAATTCCTGAGAGTTTATCAAAGTAATTGTCCACACCTCCATCCGTGTTTCTTTTCTTCCTTAAACACAGAATGCAGAAGCTGACGACTAAAACTACTAGCGTGAAAGTCCCAACAGGTACTCCTGCTATTACTCCTGCTGATACTGAAGAAAGTCTATATTTCTCACCCTCACAATTGGCATTGAAACCTGAAAATAAACCAAACAATAATGCTCATTAGATATCAAATTAAGGTGAGTGAAGTAGAGATACTCACCAAACCCAAGTAAGAATAGAATCCAGTTTACAAGATAAATTGACTAACGTGAAAATATTTATGAGTGTTGTCACTGGCCTGAAGGCAGTGGAGCAAAATTTGAGTGAAAGGCTGATAAAGATTACATGACTTACCACGACATACAGATATGGCAAATATAAGGGGACCGTAAGCTCCTCGATATGGGATATTAGTAGTCCCTTTCCCTACCCAATACAAGCGGATCTCCAAGGTATTTTCTGTCACCTCGACGTTAAATGTTTTTATGATTGCTTTACCAGTTCCATTGGCTTGCTCCTTGATATTAAAATCCTTCCATATTAATATTCCCTGAAATAGAATTTTCATGTCAAAGGTTTCTATTAAAATAGTAGTAGCAACATTCTCTGCTCATAATGTAACAAATTACCTGAATATAAATATCAAATATGCGTCTTCCGACTTTGTGACATGGTTCTTTATCATTAAATAATATCTCTGCAAAGTGGAGGTTCACTGTATAATTCTCATTCTCCAAACAATACCCATAATAGGTGAGAAAGAGTGGAGATATATCCTTTAGAGTACAATTGGATTATAATTGTGCTTTAGGGTCTGTTTGGCGCGTGGGTTTGGACTGGGATTGGACTAATTTAGTCCCAATCCCGCGTTTGGTGAGAGTCTGAAATATTGGACTGTTAATCCCAACATCAAAATAGTCCCTTGATAATGGGATAAAATATACCCACCTCTCACCCTATCTCTATTTGTCCCAGGACTATTTACCATGTGGACCCCACCCATTTAATTCATTCTATCACTTTTTTTCCAAAATTTCCTCTCTTTCGTTTTCAGAACCCAGAATTCTTCCAAGTCTTCAACCTTTCCTCTCTCTCTCTCTTTCAACCTTTCGTCTCTCTTTTTACAACCTTTGCTTCTCCTTCTGCCGCCGTGGCCTTCGTCTTCTCCTCCTTCTGCCGCACCGGCTTCGTCTTTGTCTTCGTTTCCTTCCGCTGCCGTGGCCTTCTTCTCTCTCTCTCTCTCTCTCTCTCTCTCTCTCTCTCACTCTCACTCACCAGATCTTGGGTTTTTTTTCTTTCTTAACTTCTTTTTCTTTATTATGATGATGATGATGATGGCCGTGGATGGTGGTTGTGGTGGTGGTGATGATGATAGTCCCAATATCAGCTGCGGCAAAGGGATTTTGCTCAATGGAGAAATCAATTTTGGAGTAAATCAATTTTGTGGTGGTGTTGCCTAGAAATTGATTTTGCAGTAATTCAATTTTTGAGTAAATCAATAAATAAATTGATTTGTTGCTCACGTTTCTGGGCAATACCCAGATCAAGAAAACTGGAAGTTCATAAATTGATGAAGATAATAATGATTTTCTGATTAAAATGGTATTATTATTTTTTGTGCTCAATGGAGAAATCAATTTTGTGGAGTTATTGCCTAGAAATTGATTTTGGAGTAATTCAATTTTGGAGTAAATCAATGAATAAATTGATTTGTTGTTCACGTTTCTGGGCAATGCCCAGCTCAAGAAAAGTGAAAGTTCATAAATTGATGAAGATAATAATGATTTTCTAATTAAAATAGTATTATTAATTTTTGAAATAATGATTTTCCTTAAAAAAAATTATTATATTTAGTCCAATCCTATGTTTTACCAAACAAAGTATAGTATTAATTCAGTCCAGTCCAATGTTTTTCCAAACACGGTATAGTATTAATTTAGTCCAATCCAGTCCAATCCAATCTCATCTAATCCCAGTCCCATCTCTGTCCAATCCAATCCTATGAAATAGTCCAATCCAATCCCGCGCACCAAACGGTGCCTTAGAGTACAATTCTGGTTGTGTGTTAGGGTCAGCTGATACAATATATCCTTTAGCATTATAATTGTCATCGTCCATGAAGTCCCCGGCACTGATAAATCCCCAATTGGATCTACTATCATATTTCAATATAGCTCGTTGTCCAGCAATACCATCACCTTCATACGTGGTATTTTTGATGGTTACATGTGATCCACCACAGTTGATATGGAATGATTGATAATCTGCAACATATATAATTAAATCATTACTACTGTTATCTTTGTCCAAGTGCATCATTAAAACACTGTGGCTTGAGTAGAAATAAAAACTTATTTTTTTCAGCTTAACTATCTTAATCTTATTGCAATAATGATGCAACATCTTTATATAGTTCTACAAGTGAATATATTATTATTATTATTATTATTTACAAGTGAATTTATTAGAACATTATTGTCAATCAGAAGATGTGTTTCAAGTAATTGCAGAATTTATATCCTAGGAAATCAAACTCACACTTTTGACAGATGGATCCGTCGGGGCATGGACGACGTCCAGACCTATTTAAAAGGGGGATCAAAATATGTTAATTTACTAAATAGATAGATATTTACACATACAGGTAACCGTGCCATAAATAGTTAGATATTATTATAGCCTCATCCCAACAAAATGACAAATGAAATTATTCTACTCAAGTGGAGATGATTTGTTTTTTCACATTTCCTTCACATGATTGTGAATCATAGCCCCACGTTGCTTGGGTATTAAGGGGAAGTACAATATAAAGTGTGAGGGCAACCCTCACCCTACAAACTAGATTTTGGAGTTGAGTTAGGTAACTAAAAACCATTTCTAATTTTAAAGAGAAGAGAATAGTCTTACATATTGTGCTCCCAAGAAAAGCTCCAGTACATGTTTATAATTGAACTGTTTAAAAAATTAAAAAGTTACTAGCTGAATGATTTAAAAGGAAATATATCAATATTATGTCAAGAAGTTTTTTACCCGTTATCTGGACAAATAGTTGACGATGTAAAGTCATTATAGGAAAGATCGTTACAAACGGTGAATAAAAAGGAGTTACTAACGTATACAAACTTCAAGATTAAAAGTAAATATATGTATAATGAAAGTTTGTAAGATAAAAAATGAAAGAATATATGTATCTGAAGTATTTATTATCCATGCATGGTCAGATCACCGTTAAAGGTCAGATCAGTAAATAAATGGAAGAATATAAATTGTCAGATTTTGTTGTGAGCTGATGTCTTACATAAATGTATCCTAGAAATGCTGGTAAACTTTAAGCAAGTGGAAAAGGCAATATGTTCTGAACAAAAACATAAGAGCAGAAATATGTTCTCACACCTTGAAGTTATAAGAAACTACTTTCACCATGACTCTAAATAAAAATTCTGTTAGGAGAAAAATTTGTTGGATATGATAAGAAGTATTATGTGATTCTAGAACTTATCTACTCCACATACTAATTGATTCCTAAATTGACATTTCAACTTTTTCATCTGCTCTCCACATCTGCATATGTGAACAGAATGATTGACCTCTATGTTCAGTAGGATATTGCTACTTTCCTCATTATTTACTAACCATGGTTCTTCGACATTCACATAGGGCTAGCAAATTAATTATATAGATCTCCTTTGTAGCAATTACACAAAAAGCCACACGCATAGTCATGTTCCTGGGTTTCAGTGGGGAATTTCAATGACCAAGTTAAGTTGTGTTCTTTTGCAAGGCAAGATACACGGATGCAGAATTGACCCTTTTCTTTTCAAATGGAGCAGCGCCTGAATCTATAAGTGCAGCAAACAGCCAAAATATTGCATCTTTTGGAATAAAGTTGATAGTTTTTAATTTCCTATAGATGTTAGAGAAACATGAAAAATTCATGATGGTTGTTGTTGAAAAAGGTGGCATGTGCACCATTTAAGAATCATGTCCTAAATTTAAGGATGCTATATAAAGTTACAAACACAGGATATAAGCATTGCAATGTTTACCAAAGATACATATAAGGAGATCATTAGAGTTTTATCCTTACAGTGTTTTCAATTTATCCATATTGTCCCAGATATATGCAGGGATAGATCCAGACATACTACAGTTTCTTAGAACCCTACAGACAAAATTCCAAGTAATTCAAAGCTCTATTGCACATATTTCTATATCTACTGTAATAATGTTAAGGATCTTGGCATAAAATAAATGAACAGATAGAATTAGAAGTAATAAGCATACAAGTTTTTCATGTTTGTGTTGATCATCTTTGGAAAATCAAACTTTGGCCCACTCATATCTGTGATCCTCCTGTGTATAAAGAACACACAACGAATTGGATTGGGATCTTCAAGTTCCCACAAATAATGTGGTAAGAGAGGAACTTGTCAAAATGCCCAGCGGCAAAACTGTTCAAGAAGGTTCTTCAACTCACAAGTCAGTCAAGTTTCCTAGAGCAAAAATCGTTGGAGCGATGGGTCCTTCCATTCCACTTGAGTACATTTCCCTTCATAAATAACAAAAGGGGGGAGACAAAAAAAATAAATAAATAAAACAAAAAACAAAACAAAAGGGGGGAGACAAAAAACATTCAGGATCATCCATATGCACTTCACAATTAAATTTGTTACATATATAGAGCTTACAGTCTATTGAGTTTAGTCCATCTCCCGATAAATTCTGGTACAGTGCCATTAAAGCTATTGTCACTTATTCTACTGCACAAAACAATAACAGAGGTATCCTGGTGATGCTAAACCATGTGCACGAGATGAGAATATTATATATATATATAGTTTTTATATTATCAATTCGAACCGATATAAAATATATCAGTTTCTTGCATTTAGGTCATTAGATTTAAATGCTTTGATAGAGTGACTTGAATAAAGACCCACCATATATATATATATCAATTCACATGTGAGGCTTATTTTTTAAGAACAAATCATGAGCCCCACATGTGAACATGTGGCTGTGAGAGAAGGTCTTGAAATAAATACTTCAAGGTGGACTTGACTAGAGAGGGTGGTTCTCTAGTCAGGTCACACACACACATAT
Source organism: Acer campestre (assembly GCA_954870605.1). Taxonomy (NCBI): domain Eukaryota; kingdom Viridiplantae; phylum Streptophyta; class Magnoliopsida; order Sapindales; family Sapindaceae; genus Acer; species Acer campestre. Next base: position 13,265,779 of record OX940809.1, read on the forward strand.
ATATATAATACTTCTCTAATCAAGACCGTCTTAATTTTATAATTTAGAACGTCCAACCATAGCCCCACATTCACAGTGGGCCCACAGCCCCACATTAACAAATACCCACATCCAATATGAATGTGTGGATGTGGTTGAACCTCATTAACTAATAATTTTAGGTCATCCTTATTAAAGAACCACCATATATATATATATATATATGTGTGTGTGTGTGTGTGTGAAAATACTTACAACTGTTCCAACTTCGTCAGGTTTTCTAGTGTTATAGGTAAGCTTCCCACAAACTGATTGGAAGAAAGAATCCTGTAATTGTGAGATCATGGATCCAAACCACCCTTGTTATTCTAAATTATAATTAGACAGTAATTACACTTTCAATATTAGGAGTTTAGATGTCATACAGTCCAGTTAAGTTGACCAAATTTTCGAGCTCCTCAGGTATAGTACCGGACAACTGGTTGGATTCAAGGCTCCTATTTTTTATTTTTTTTTCAATTGAAACTACATAAGAATCAAAGTTGAATGAATTCTTATATATAGCAGAAGCACTCAACTTTCTAAAGATCAAAACTTACAAGTAATTGAGGTCGGCAAAGTTTCCCCATTCCTTGGGAATTTTCCCTGATGTGCCGACAGCAGTAACCGAGCTGCATAAATAGTTGGTTCCTTACATACTAAAGTGAACCTTAAATTATAGTTGCTTAAACCAGGCCAAGATAAGGTGAACATGCTTACAGTCTCTTTAAACGTCGCAGTGAACCCCATTCTTTTGGAAGTTCACCGCTAAGGTAGTTGCGAGTGAGATCACTGTTACAATGAAGATAATCATTATATGATAATTAAGGTGAGATTTTTTCCTCAAATAAATTAGAATTAAGATATCAATAAGACAAGAAATATTCAGAGAAAAGTATGCCATGTGCTCTACCACATACTCTTGTACATGCATATTATAATCCCATTCTAAAAAACCTACCCGCAAGGGTGATACATGCCAGCGTATTTTAATTTCTAATACAGAACTATTTTGGAAACTGAATATCAAGCATACCCTTTTCTGATAATGGGTTAAACCTTGTCTTAACGCACTACCCGAAATGCTTATCAAGAAACACATTACTTATGTGTATGTGTGTGCAGAGGCATAGCTAGAAAAAAAAAAATGGGATGGGCTAATCTAAATTTTATTTTCTTATTTAAAAGCACTAAAATTTTGACTAACCACTAAACAAAATTTTTCTTTGTAATAATAAAATCAAAACGAGATATATTTCATATAAAAAACATCAATGCTATTCATATACCTAGTTAGAGGGGACATAATGAGCTTTACCCTCAAATACATACCATATGCAAGAAAAACACAAAAACAAATGCAAAAATATGCATAACATATACAACAAGATGCTATCGAATTGGTGCACTATGAAGTTTCAAAGCATAAAAATATCAATTATTGATTCAGAATCAATAGTATCAGCAAGTTTCCTCTCAATGTAGATGACCAAACAATTCGCAAGAAATTCATCATTCATCTTGTTACGAAGTGATGTTTTTGAAAAACTGTAAATGAATATGAATTCAAAATCATTTTTGAAAAACAAAACCAAAAAAAAAAAAAAAAACAGTTTTTGATGCTACTAGACGGCCTCTTAGTTTTTCTAAAATTTTTCTTCTCTTTTCTAACTTTGTTTTCCCATAAGAAGGCTAAATTAGAGTACAAAACTTAAATCTCAATCATAAAATACAATACTTAAATATCAATCGCAAAATACAAAACCTAAAATAAAATTCATTATAAGTAAATAAATAAATAAAAGATTAAAGGTAAAGGAAATTACCTACAAATTGTGACTTGAGATTTGTGAGATTCAAGAGAAGAGAGAAGTTAGGGTTTGAGATTTGGGAAAATGAAAAAAGAAAGAAAAAGTGGGGTGTGGTCGAATGACTGATGCTTAAATCAGAGATAGTGATTTGGGAAAGTGAAAAAAAATGTGTTTAGGCACTTGGACTTATTTTATTATATTAAGGTTATTGGGCTTTTTTTTTTTTTTTTTTTTTTTTTTTAAGTTGAAGATATTTTGTTAAATGGACTGATAAGAATTATTTAATTTGGGTTTTAATTAATTTATTTTTTAAATAAACCCAAACTTAACATTTTTTTTTTCAAAAAACTTGGGTGGGCTACAGCCCACCCCATCCCTTGAAGGCTCCGCCATTGTGTGTGTGTGCGTGTGTATATATATATATATATATATTGAGAGGGCTTCTAATGAACACAACAATGCTATAATGAAAGTAAGTTGTATGAACTATATAAGTATATATGAAGATCTCATCTAAAAATGTGGAGCAAATAAAACAATTTTCAAGAACCAGAAATGAATGAATGCTGTTACATTTCTTCAAGAAACGTTAACTTGGCCAATTCTGGTGGAATCCTGCCTTGAAGACTCGTACTTTTCAGTTGTCTGCAGTTCAAATAGGAAAAAGGTAATATAATCAGATCAATGGTTCCAAAAGTAATAGTAATAAAAATTTAAAAAAAAAAAATTAAAAATAATAATAATAACCCTTCCTTTCCCCTTAACATGAAAATTCAACTGCAATTGAATTTCGTGGACTTAAGACCATACATACAACACATTTCATTATAAATTTAAACGAAGATTGGAAAAAAGATTCAAAAATTATCAATTCAACTTGAGAATATTTTACAGCTCCAAGAATTTAGTCGAATTCAATCGATACGAAGAAAGACTTGAAAAGAAGAAGAAGGCACTTACATGTTTGTGATGTGAGAGAAGATGCCATCAGTGTAATTACAAGTGATATTGTTGACGATATATGACTCTGTCATAGGGAGGATTCCTGACGGGCAAGGATCAACAGTGGAATGGTTGAGTGTGGCACCCAATGTCGCAGCTATTTCACGAAGAACAGCAGCTGCAGCAGTGCACAACATCAATCAAAAAAATATTCAATTCCACTGTAACCAACTAGCGCTCATGGCATTTCATTGGCGCTTATTATAATTTTGAATTTAACTATTTCAATAAACTTACAATTAAGAGCAAATAACTCCCAAACTTACTATTTCATTAGCTCTTTTACACGTTTAAATGTTTAATCAACTTTATCAATATATATATATATATATATTTTTTATCATCAGGTCGTCCTGACAATAAATATATCAGGACGTGTTGGATATGGCTCGAATTACCAATGATTACCAAACACAATTTACCAATACGGAGACTTCCTGGAAACGTGAGAGCGTTTGGAAGTATGAAATTATTGTATGAAGACCCTTCAAATAAGACAAAACATAATTAAGCATAAAAGTTATTTTTTGTCTCATATGGTATTAATGTGCCAAGAAAATTGTTTTGTTAAAGTGATGTTATACAGCAAAGTCAAACAAAGAGAAAAACGCTGTTGCAATGGCAGCGTGTGTGCAGCGGCCAACCGCGGTGCATTGCGCTGCGCATTTGACAGCGGCAAGGCAGCGGTCAGGCGTCAGGGAAAAGCGCTGCGAGAGCGCTGTGATTTTTTCGGCAGCGGTTTGAGAGCGGTATTTATCACAGAGGAGCACGCTGTGCGAAGCGCTGCGAGAGCGCTGTAACATCGACAGCGGTCAACATGGTTTGGCGCGTGGATCACGGTTTTCTGAGTAGTCAAGTTCAACACGGTTTAGGAAGCAGGTGGCCAACTGCAACTTGAATCGTAGCTAATCACAAGCACGCGTTGAATCAGGAAATATTTATGGAAGAGGAAATATGTTGCTTCTATAGTTCGAATGGGAAAAAGATTTCTCCTTGAAGTAAAGACTTGTCATAAATAGGAAATAGTATTTATGTGGAACAAGTAAATCTTGTATGACTAGGAGATAGATTTCCTTGTTAGTTTAAACTCCCTGTAATACATATAAATAGACCATAATAACTAGGTTATTTGTGGTGGAGCAAAATAGCAAATACTAGAGAGATCTCAAAGTGAGCATTGGGTGTAATTGGGTTTGGGGTATTATTTAGAGAGAGATCCTGAGTGTGTGGTTGTAACAATTTACTACATATTGAAACTTTCTCTTGTCGTCCTGACAGCTGTGGTTTTTTCCCTGATTTGGGTTTCCACGTAAATTCTTGTGTTGTGTATGCTTGGATTTGATTTAATTTAATTCTCTTCATCTATCTTTTCTTTATTATTGTGTTTGTTTGTGTTCTATCCGGCAACGCTTCCGCGCGTATAGTGAAAGGTTTGTTCGCCAACAATTGGTATCAGAGCCCCGGTTGCTTGATAGTGGTCTTAACAAACTTTATGGCAAGGATGATGAGATTCGATATTGAGAAGTTCGACGGAAAGATAAACTTTGGCTTGTGGCAAGTTCAAGTCAAAGATATATTAATCCAAAACGGTTTACACAAGGCGTTGAAGGGCAAGTCAACCCCTGCGAACCCTGAAGGCTCTGGAGATTCTAGTAAAGAAACGGCTAGTACTAGTTCTGGTAAACAAAATATGAGCGATGATGATTGGGAGGATTTGGATGAGAGAGCTGCGAGTGCGATACGATTGTGCCTAGCCAAGAACGTTCTTGCAAATATTCATGGAACATATTCAGCGAAAGAACTTTGGGAGAGGCTTAAAGAATTGTATCAAGCGAATAGCGTCTGCAACCGGTTCTACCTGAAGGAGCAGTTTCACATGCTGCATATGACTGAAGGTACAAAAATTTCTGATCATCTAGGAGTGCTCAATGGAATTGTTTCAGAATTAGAGTCGATTGGAGTGAAGATTGATGAAGAAGACAAAGGTCTTAGACTCATCTGGTCCCTTCCACCATCCTATGCGCATATGAAGCCAATCTTGATGCATGGGAGTTCAACCATATGTTTTGGAGATGTAGCGAACAAACTTATCTCTGAGGAACGAAGGCTAAAAAGTGAAGGTAAATATTCTGATAACTTGGCTCTTTTGGTTGACAGGAAAAATGGGAACTCCAAATGGAAAGTCACTTGTTGGGGATGTGGACAGTCTGGACACATCAGGAAAGATTGCAAAAATAAGAAGACAAGTGTGGCTAAGGGCTCCAAAGAGGGTGATCAGGCAAAATCGCCTCTCTTGAGTATGACGACTACAGCGATGCCCTCTAAAGGGGCATAAACATCCTCATGGCATGACCGCTAGTTGCCATGAAAAGGATGTAGCTGATAGCGGGTCCACAATTGCGCACGGGCATTGGTTAGGAAGTGATGCAAGGTGTGTGGTGGACAAGGATGTCGATGGCTGAGCGAACTCCCTGGGAACCTAACGTGAGGAGTTGCACCACAATTTTCAGCAAGGTAAATTTCGACATGTACCGGTGAAATCTTGGAATGGTTGTTTCCTAAGTGTTTATACCTAGTGGTGGGTATGTTTGATTCTTGGTGATGAGAATCGTAGCTGAGGACAAGTTTTGGAAATTCTCGCCATAAGGGAGGATTGTTGGATATGGCTCGAATTACCAATGATTACCAAACACGATTTACCAATGCGGAGACTTCCTGGAAACGTGAGAGCGTTTGGAAGTATGAGATTATTGTATGAAGACCCTTCAAATAAGACAAAACATAATTAAGCATAAAAGTTATTTTTTGTCTCATATGGTATTAATGTGCCAAGAAAATTGTTTTGTTAAAGTGATATTATACAGCAAAGTCAAACAAAGAGAAAAACGCTGTTACAATGGCAGCTGCAATGGCAGCGTGTGTGCAGCGGCCTACCGCTGTGCATTGCGCTGCGCATTTGACAGTGGCAAGGCAGCGGTCAGGCGTCAGGGAAAAGCGCTGTGAGAGCGCTGTGATTTTTTCGGCAGCGGTTTGAGAGCGGTATTTATCACAGAAGAGCACGATGTGCGAAACGCTGCGAGAGCGCTGTAACATCGGCAGCGGTCAACATGGTTTGGCGCGTGGATCACGGTTTTCTGAGTGATCAAGTTCAACACGATTTAGGAAGCAGGTGGCCAACTACAACTTGAATCGTAGCTAATCACAAGCACGCGTTGAATCAGGAAATATTTATGGAAGAGGAAATATGTTGCTTCTATAGTTCGAATGGGAAAATGATTTCTCCTTGAAGTAAAGACTTGTCATAAATAGGAAATAGTATTTATGTGGAACAAGTAAAAATCTTGTATGACTAGGAGATAGATTTCCTTGTTAGTTTAAACTCCCTGTAATACATATAAATATACCATAATAACTAGGTTATTTGTGGTGGAGCAAAATAGCAAATACTAGAGAGATCTCAAAGTGAGCATTGGGTGTAATTGGGTTTGGGGTATTATTTAGAGAGAAATCTTGAGTGTGTGGTTGTAACAATTTACTACATATTGGAACTTTCTCTTGTCGTCCTGACAGCCGTGGTTTTTTCTCTGATTTGGGTTTCCACGTAAATTCTTGTGTTGTGTGTGCTTGGATTTGATTTAATTCTCTTCATCTATCTTTTCTTTATTATTGTGTTTGTTTGTGTTTTATCCGGCAACGTTTCCGCGCGTATAGTGAAAGGTTTGTTCTCTAACAGGACGAAGAATGTGGACCACTAGATTTATATACTTTGACTCAAAGTGTATACATTTGTCAAAACTTTTCCATAATCTATGGTCTACATTCTCTATAGTCTATGGTCCATAATATATATATATATATATATACTCTCCTCACTACCATTAGTCAAATTTTGACCGGGTTTAAATATCAAAAATACCCAATAACCTTTAGGGGCCGTTTGGTATGGGGTAATCAAAATAATGTGATTCCTGGGAAAGTGAAACCCAGGAATGTGATTCATGGGAAAGTTGTATACATGTGTTTGGTTGTGCATGGGAATATAATGTCAGATTCCTGGGAATATCAAGTAAAAGTGTTTGGTTGTACATGGGAATTTGTTTTTTTTTAAAATTAATTTATTCATTAAAAACTAAAAAATTTTAAAAAAATATCTAACATCAATAACATATCAAAACCGACATATTCAAAACCCAATCATCTCTTTCCATCTCTCTCTCTCTCTCTCTCTCTCTCTCTCTCTCTCTCTCTCTCTCTCAGATCATCATCGCCGTCATCATCATCGCCTCCGGTCATCATCGTCGCCGTCGATGCTCAGATCGATGCTCGTCGTCTTCATCATGCTCGTCGATGCTCATCGATCTCGTCGATCTGCTCGTCAATCTCGTCGATGCTCGTCGATCTGCTCGTCGATCTCGTCGATGCTCATCGATCTACTTGTTGATCTCGTCGAAGCTCGCTGATCTCGTCGATCTGCTCATCGATGCTCGTTGATCTTGGCTTGATGAAGATGACGTTGGTATTGTTCTGAAAATTTGGTGTCAATTATAATTAATAAATCTGAAAATTGATGAAATTAGGTTTTGAAGATACACTGTTGTTTTGAAATCGTGAGGAACAAAAAAGAAGAAAATAATTTTTTTTTTATGAGGTGGGTCCCACGGCGGGAATCAGATGGAGGGGCATCTGAAACCCACCTGTTGGGATGGGAATCATATTACCCCCTTGGGGGGTAATGTGATTCCCATGGGATTTACATTCCCGGGAATCTAAAAACTCAAACCTAGTAACAAACATGGGAATCTGATAGGATTCCCATTCCCATGCAAAGATTACCTCATACCAAACGGCCCCTTATTAAAAAGTTTTTTAACTTTTTTTTTAAAAAAAAAAAAAAAAAACAGATTTTTTTTAAATGGATCTCGAGATGCTTGTATCTTGGAGATACATTTTCTTAAAATTAAAAAAAAAAACTAAAAAAAAACTGATTTTTTAAATAGATTTCCACCATCCATCTCATAGATGGATAATGGACATCTATTTTATTTTTAAATAGTAAAATTTTTTTTTTTTAAAAAAAGTGAAAATGAAAAAAAAAAAAAAAAAAAAAAATCCTAGATCGATGGAGATCCAATCTTGACCTTCATCATTGATGGAGATGACTTCATCCTTGTCATTCAATTCCATCTTTAGCGACGAAGATCTCAACTCCACCAACCTTTTTTTTTTTTGTTTTTTCAGTTTTTTTTATTTTTTATTTTAATTTTCAATTAATGTCCAAAATTTTTTTTTTTTTTTTGTTTTATAATTTTTTAAATGCTTAAAATGATGAAAATACCCTTAGTTTTGATAGTCAAAGTTAGTCAACGTTTAAGTTTTACTAACAGTAAGGGAGCTGAACATTAGTTTTTGATAAAGTTGATTCCGAGTGTAAAAGAGCAAACCTAAGAGAAGTTGTATGTTATTAACTCTAAAATTAATACTCGAGTCTTTGATGTAGTACAAGATTGAATTAAAATAATTAAATATGGTCTTTGTCATACTTTGAATTAGATTAAATTAATTTTTACCGAAAATAAACTTATGTAAAATTAATTTATTCCAAAAAAAAAAAAATCTAATCATTTTAAATAAGGTACAAAAAATTAAGCTTAATTAAAAAAAAAAAAAAAAAACCATTAAGTCATATAAAATTAATTTTGTTAAGTACAATATCCATAAAATTATTTTTAGAATAAAGTAAACTTAGTTTAGATTATTTTTAAACAAAGTAAATTTTCTTAACATACTTGTATCAAATATTTTAGATTATATAAGAATATGATCAATTATATTAATTAAAGAGCAAACAACACTTTTTATAAATAAATAAAAAAAAAAAAAAAAAAAAGTGCAAATAACACCAAATCTAAAATAACTATATAACAAAAAGATGAACGATAAGAAAAAAAGAAATATACTAAAATTTTTCTAAATTTTTAAAGCTAAAATATTTATTAAAAAAATGGGAAAATATAGAAAAAATAAAATTGAAAAAATAAAATAAATATATATTCTTATAAACTTTCAAATAATAATGATATGTTATATGAAAATTAGATTTGGATATTCTTGACATCAAAGTGTTTTAACTAAAACTCGGTAGGAAGCAATAGTCCGATGCTAAACACACCTCTCATCATAATTGAGGTCGTTTAAATCCACTTCTTTCCAAGTAAAAAAAAAAAAAAAAATTAATATAAATTTATGCATTATTTTTCAAGGAGATGTGATTAATTTGAGGATATTAAAAGAATTTTTTTTGATTAATTTTTTTTTTTAAAAAAGATGGATACCATTAACTTTTTAGTGTAGGAAAAAAAAAAAAAAAAAAAAAAAAAGTCATGGCATGGACTTAATTAGGAAGAAAGAAGAAAATTGCAATTAAGTGGTGATGATGAAAAAAATCTAATTATAAATTTATAATTACTACCTTCCTTTGGGTGCAGCTGGAGTTGAACAAATGTCAGCTACTGCTTTCAAATATCTCCTTGCTTGCTTGCTTTGTATCTTTGTTGGGCTGTGCAGCCTGTGCTTATGTAATACTGTATATATATACATATACGATATTTGGATCCCAAAAATTTAATGTAGATGCATTGAATGAATACTTAATAATAGTAGGGGGGAAAAGTCAGAAATAGCCTCTACAAACATTAGATTTTTTTTTTTTTTTTTTTGGTTTACACCATCCGGTTTCTGGGTGGGGCGGATCCACCATACGGTGCAATCAGCCCAGCCCAGACCACACCCCGACTAATCCGGACTCGCACCGGGTCGGCCCACTAAGGGGTAAAGTGCTCCCAATATATGTAACTCCGTTCACAAGGGGAGTTGAACCCACGACTTTGCTTAAGGGATGAAAGCGCCGAACCACTTGCACCAACACATGATTGGTTAGATATTTATTTTTAACTACATACAAAAGTTTAATTGGTACTAAACACATTTTTTTAAAAAAAATTGCCTATATATCCTATATAAAAACATTTCCTTAGCTGAAAAATAAAAAAAATAAAAAAAAATTATAAAGCGTAACACCCATTTGGAGAGGATGTTTTAGTAATTTTCTCATTAAAAAATTATTAACAAGGTTTTGGAAGGTGTTTCAGTAATTTTCTGCTTTAAAACGGTTAAGATGTCACAATTTTATACGAGGTTTCATAGTTTGTTTGTTTGTTTTTTTTTTTTCCCCAAAAAGAAGAAAGAAAATAAAAGATGCTGCAATGGTATTTTCATAATTAATGAACTGAAAATAAATTGTGAAAATTGCAAAAACTGACCACATATATTATGGGAAATTTGTTTTTAACCACAAACGAAATTTTATTTGTTAATAACCACTTTTTTTAGAAATTACTGGAAAGCTCTCATATAAATAGGGTCCCCAAACACACTCTCTCTCTTTTCTCTTTTTTCTTTCTCTCTCTCTCCGATGTCTCTCTCTCTCTCTCTCTCTCTCTCTCTCTCTCTCTCCGATGTCTCTCTCTCTCTCTCTCTCTCTCTCTCTCTCTCTCTCTCTCTCCCCAATCTCTCTCGCCGGCATGTTTTGAGGGTCGCCGAGCGCCGGCGACCTTCTGGGCTTCGTGACAGTGGCCACATCCGGCGCTGCTGTTTTGCCTGCGACAAAGCTAGTGCTTCCTCAAATGTGCTGGTGCTTCGCCGTTTGTGCGCTGCCTCCTCGCCGTCTGCTGCTACTTCGCCGACAACGAAATCGATCCCCTTTCGCTGGCGAGGTGATCTGTAGGAAAAAGGGAAAAAAAAAAAACCTATTGTTTGAGGAAGAAGAAGATGAAGAAAAGGAAAGGAAAAATTTCAATTTAGTCCATATTTCAAGTTTGGACATTTCAATTTTAGGGATAATTTCAAGTTTTGACATTTCAATTTACGCATGATTTCAAGTTTGCTTCGAGATTTAAAATAAAACCATTTTCAGGGGTACTTTAATAATTTATGGATATACACTGAAATTTTTTTAAAAAGGTGGTTATTAACAATTAAAATTTTAAAACTGGTTACTAACAAAAGTTTAATGTTTCAAGTGGTTAGTTTTGATTTTCTCTCAAATAAATTTTATCCTGTGGTTATTAAAACTTATATGTTGTTAAAAACAAATTTCATATAAAATATACGGTCATTTTTAACAAATGTCATACAATAATACTGTATGAAGACACAGGAGTTGTTGATAAATGATAATGATTAATGAGCTATCAAATATCAATCGTACAAGAAAGTGGAGACACAATAATATTGGGACCTACCTGCATGGCAAGTTGACAGTAGTAGTAGACACAATAATATTAGACACAATAATATTGACAGGTGCTTAGGTACTGACCAGTCACTATCCAAGTCATACTGACCACACTAAACCATCTAATGAGGTGTTACTACGTGGCAAAACTCTTTTACTTTTTCCATTTTTTGTTTTTTTTTGTTTTGGGTTATATAACAACTAATGAATGGTGTGGTCAGTACTGACCGGTCAATACCCAAACATTATCATATTGACAGTAGTAGTTGTCTGCATGGCAAGTTGGCAACTACCTCAGAATATTTATTTATTGTTATTACTTTTGTCATTTTGTGCTGCATTTACACGGTAAACAAGAAACTTGATTTTGCTGTTTTTAAATATTTTAAAATTGAAATCATTGCCGAACGCATATCTATGCGCATGCGTTATTTCAACTCAAAAAGCGAAGAAAGCATTTTGAAAACACTACTGAACGCCGCCTAATATTTTCAGAGACCATTTTTTATTTTCTCCCGTACTAGTAATATAAATAATTAGTTTTTTTTTTAAAAAAAGAATATTTTAAGAACTATTATAATTGGACTGTTGGGACCAAAGGTGAATGATTGTATGAGTTAGAGGGGGCTGTAGCCCCGTTGAATAGAAAATCATGGATTCACTATCTATATATATGTGTGGTCTGAATATCTTTTCTCATAACGGGGGATAATTACTCTCACAAACTGAAAAGAAATCTCTAGCTACATATTTATAAAATTTGTTAGTGGAATTTAAACCTCTACCACTTTTGTGGAAGGGAGGTGCACTGCTAAGAGGTTATATGCAAGGTGAACAATTAGTCATACTCAGCTATCAATCACACAAGAAAGTGAGAAGCAATATTGGATTGGCTATGTAATAGAATGAAGTAAACGAAGAAAGTGAGGACTGAGGATGATCATTAATTGGTTGTGGCAGAATTAATGAATGAATGAAATCACATGTGCTTGTATGATTGAATTAATTGGCTATGGCAGAATTAATAATAATTGGTTGTGACAATATCAATTATTATTTAATTATTACGACTTGTGAAGAGAGAAGACTAGCTAGCAAAGCCACTGACTAATTGGTTCAATCAATAATAATATTGTCCTATCTTTTTGACCTTTAATTTCTCTGTCCATCCATCATTTCCTGACACCTTCGCATCTCCTTCTCAGAAGTCAGATCTCAATCAACTATTTTAAGTCGGTGGGCTAGTCATACGTTTAAAGGTCTTAAAATCTTATGTGAGTATTTGACTACTAAAAAATTGACACATAAGAATAGTGTAATGTTAAGTTGTCACCATTTTAAGTAGTTATGAAAATCGAAACAATATCACCGTTCAATTTTTTCAAGTCACACCTAGTGAACCAAAGATTTTCTCATGCAAAGGAGAGATCTTAAAATGAGTTTGATTTTTTTATTTTTTATTTTTTGGTTGAAGAGGATAAATATTTTAATATTTTGTTGAAGTATTACAAATTTACAACTATTACAATAAGATTGTCGAAACCTGCCGAAATAAGATAATACATGTGCAGACTCGGTTAACCACTCCTACAAAATAAGAAAAAAAACTCCCCACACATACCATCTCTGCTAAGAGTTAGATTTCTATATTTTAAGTATTAGTTTAGGGGCCCATTTTCATGTTTACATATTTTAGTATTAATTTATGGATTTTTTTTAAAGGCCCAACTATTTGTTTTGGGTATTAGTCCAAATGTTTGGGATCAAAGATGCCCATATAAAAAAGCTGAAAAGTTGAAACAATACCAAAAATATTAAAATTGGGCCCAAAACAAATAAAGTCCAAAGATTTTGGTATATCACCTAGAGGTTCAATAGGGTGTTTTCACTTTCTTGTTCCCAAATTTTATTTATCATTTCTTTCAACAATTCATCAACTCAACACTTCCTTTTCTTAGAGTTGGCCCTAGGTTAGTGCAACAAGTGCAACCACCCTGGGCCCTATTTTTTTTTTATTTTTTTTTATTTTTTTATTTTTTTTAATTATTAAAACTAATATGTAGAATTGGGTTTTTGGTACATAAGTTTGAACATATTGCAAGTTGTTATAGTTCAAAGAAAAAAGAATTGTGATTTTGAATGACCCAATTTATTTTAAAAAAAAAATTATATGTATAGAATATATTTTAAAAAATATATTAAAAAAAAATTGTGGGGCCCATTTTGTGACAATACCTTATTCCTCATTTGACATGCCATGAGACCCATTTTTCCCATTTTTTATATTTTCATCCCGAGCCCCAAAAATGTCAGGACTAGCCCCGCTAAGAGGTGATTTGCATTTTTAACGCTATACCTTCAGGTTTGAAAACATTACTCAAACACCGTATGGAGAACAATTGAACAACCAACAAGATTACTATAGGAAAAGTAAAAACTAAAAGCACTTTCCCTAGTATTTTAACAGGGCCGGCGGGAGCGTTAGGCAACTGAGGCTATTGCCCACCTAAATGAAGGCTCCATATTAAGAGTATTATCCTTAATATAATATAAAATTAATTGTTTTAAAATTTAATATTCAATATTTTCTTATCAAAAGTCAAAACAATTTCTACCGATAAAAAATAATCTTCTATTATTATTATTTTTTTTTTTTTAAAAAAAATATCTCTTAACTTCTAAATTACCGTTTAAAAACTTTTTTATTTTCAAGGAAACAACAATTTATTTTGGATTAAGATCCCCCCATCCATCTAATTTATACTTATCTTTTAAAAAGAACATTTTTACCCACCCCCTTCCAAGGGAGGTAACCATTACCTCCTCATAAATAGATGACATGTGTCTAGGGAGATAATCATGTTTGGACAAATTTACCCCTCCATGAACACATGTCATCCATTTGGGAGGGGGGTAATACTTACCGCCCTTGTAGAGGGGTGAGCAAAAATAGACTCTCTTTTAAACATCTATCAACACATTGCGCCCAAACAAATGGATGGGTAGGATTAATTTGTTTTATTTTTTTCTCTCTACCGCATGACAAACGACATTGTGTCACTCTTAAAGTTTTTATTTTTTCATTTTCTCTCTTCATCTTGATTATCAACTGAAACCCAATTTCTCTCTATCTCTCTTCGTGTTCTCACATCTCAGAGTCAACTTGCCAACATCCGGTGACCGTCATCGTTTCCGTTCTTCATCGCTTCCTCTACCAAATCGGCCGATTCTTACCGCCGATCTAACAGTCGCCAGAATCTCAAGCGTCATGTACCTCCAATACCAAGTTTTATTTGGACCCCAGTCATCAGAGATTGGGATGTTTGATGATTGAGGGATTTGGTGAATGGGATTTGTCAAATGAAGTTCAAAAAATACTCGGGTTACAGTTTTGTTTTGTAGGATGTTTGATGAGTGACCATTTTCTATCTATTTCTCTTGATGCATTACATAACCAAACCAAATTCAAACAATCGATTGATCAATTCTTTATTGTTCACCTCTAATTCTTTGATTTTTAATTTTTTTTTTAATTTTTTTTATATAATAATGGAAATCAGACTTAAAAACTCAAACTAGGATCTCTACTCCCAAATCTAGGCCTAAAACCAAAAGTCACATCTTGAAATTTTTTTGCTTTAATGTTTTTTTTTTTTTTTTTGAACAAAAGAAAAATAAACAAAGAGGTCAATCGAAATCTCATATTTGTAGAGTTTCTAACATATTTTTTTACCTCTCAACCAAATCCAGATTCATCATCATCAAGCCAAACCCAAATCTAGATTCAACATCATCTAGAAACCAAGTAAATCGAAGAAGATTTCAATGATAAATAAAAATGAAAATCCCATCCAGAAATGACTGAAAAACAAGTAATCTCTTCGACAAATAACAAAACCAAAAATCATGGTCTGAAGTGTGGTTTGTTTGAGTAGTTAGGGACTTAGAGATTCTGTAATGTTGAATGGGAGAGAGAAACAAACAGAAAAAATAAAATAAAAATAAAGCAAATAATCTAAACACGTCGTTTGTTAGTTGGGATAGTGAAAAAAATAAAACAAATTAATCCCATCTATTTGTTTCTCTCTTTCAAGATTTGTCTCATTCTGTATTTAAAAAGTACGAATTTTAGTCAATTAGAACAGCATTTGCAATTTTGCATTATCAGAAAAAAAAAAAAAAAAAAAAAAAAAACGCACAAATGTCAGAACTATACTTTTGCCAATGTGATTTTAATGGCTTCTCTTGCATAAAATAATGATAATATTTGCATCAGAAGATAATTACTACTAGATGATGAAATTCAACAAAGTGAAATATACAAAACTAAACAAATATTCAGAAATGCAATATGTGTATTACAACAAGGTTAAATAAAGTGCTATGTATTTTTCCAATTAAAGAAATTACATAAATAACTTAGGAGGGTAATTCAGACTTGAAATACAGAAGAAGAATGAAAGAGGAGAACAGAGGAGATAACAGGGGGAGACAATTTGCTTAAACATTCAAGGATCTTATTCCAATAATTCTCAGGCTATTTATAAGCCTCTCAATTCAAGCCATACAGTTTTCACGTACCAATAAAATAGGCATTCAACAGAAAAGCAGCTAACTAAATGTGTAGTGCTTATAATGCAATCACCACTACATATCGTGCAACATAAATTTATAAGGCCAACAATTAACAAGTAACTGACTCCACTAAAGCACAACCGATGCCAACATGCCTGAAATGGCTTGGGATGTGGTATGCACATATCATAAAGAAGCCAATAAGTACAATGTAAAACTCAAGATGTCTCTCTTGAGTTTAAATGTACGGGCTCTGTATCATGGACAGATGAAAGGTTTGAATATATGGACTCAGAATTGACGGAGTAGAGATCCTGAGCAGATTTATTGATTGAATATATGGACTCAGAATTGACCGTGTAGACATCATGGGCAGACGTGGAGGAAGATCCGAGCCTTTCTGAAGAAAAGTTTGGTGCTGAGCTTCCACTTGAGCTCTGATCATGCATCTGTTGATAATACCCTTTGAGTTGTTTAATTTGCAAATCAGCACCATATATGCCAGGATCTGATTCAACTTCCTCAGCAATTGTTTGTGATTCAAGCATACTAACCACCTCTGACATAGTTGGCCTCAGAGCAGGATCTGCATTAGAACACAATAGAGCCACTCTTATCATTTTTTCAGCCTCCTTCTTATTGAATTTGTCCTCCAACATTGGATCCACTATCTCCATCAAGTTTCCTTTCTGTTGCAAATTGAAGGCCTAAAACATCCCAGCAAAATAATATGTTGGTTAAACTTTTGACACCCTACTCATCCAAAAGACATTCAAATTATCACTTATACCATGTTAATTCAAAATTCAATCCAATTACTCAAATTGCTAGGCAAGAACCTATCCATAATATTGAAAGCCTAACGGTTCTTAAGCAGCTTACCAAATCAAGAAGGCAAACACAATCATTTTTTGCTCTATAACTAGCATTGTTCCTTCCACTAGCAATTTCCAAAGCAACCACCCCAAAGCTATAAACATCTGCCTTCTCTGTCAGGTGACCCCATAGTGCATATTCCGGAGCCATATAACCTCTAAAATTGAAGTGACAAGTCAGAATAACATAACTTGAAACTAGACTAGTATGATCAAAGTCGTGCGAAAATATTGTAACTCACACAGTTCCAGCAACTCTAGTGCTAATGTGGGTATCATCCTCTTCTTTGAGCTTAGCTAATCCAAAGTCTGATATCTTAGCATTCATTTGCCTGTCAAGAAGTACATTTGTAGCTTTGATGTCTCTATGTACTATTTTGATTGTTGATTCTTCATGGAGAAAGGCTAGACCTCTGGCTATTCCCACACATATTTTCTGTCTTGTTGCCCAGTCCAATTTCAAGGTGCTTGCTTCTGAACCTAATGATAATCAAATTACCAAATTAAGGAAAAAAAAATGAATCGAGAGCATTGCACAAATGCAAGTGCATTAAAAAATCAAGAATACACAAATGTCACCTTGTTTACCAAAAAGTGCATGTGCAAGGCAATTATTTTCCATGTACTCATAAACCAACAGTAATTGACTCCCTTCAACACAGCATCCAAAAAGCTTTACAAGATTTGGGTGTTGCAAACCAGAAATCATGCCTATCTCATTTACAAACTCACGATTTCCTTGCCTTGATTTAGAAGAAAGTTGCTTCACAGCGATAACAGTACCATCTGATAGTTGACCCTGCATCGAGTGATTATAATTTATACATGTTCATGTATATAATCTCACATGATGTCAGTGTCTTGGGAATTCCATCTCTGTGATGCATGTGCACTCTAAACAAGGTTCAAACATGGAGGGATAATCAATAGGAAATAATTTGTCAAAATACCTTATATACAGATCCAAAACCACCTTCTCCAAGCTTGTTTGCAGAATTAAAATTGTTCGTGGCAGCTTTTAGTTGTCTGAAAGTGAAAGTACCTGTTTGCAAATCTAGTCCTTTAAGTTCTATACAGAAGCAATCCAAAAGAAGATAGATCACTTAGGAGTCATATATATGAACAATGCAACTGAGCAAAAATAAAAAATAGATAAAACATAGAAAATGATAATGTTATACAAATTTTCTGCACTTACAAAATATTTGGGTGTTTCATGCACACACTTATGTATAAGTTGAGTGAAAGTTGAATATATATATATATATAGATTTAGCCATACCTTCTCTTTTGCTTTTGTGCCCAAAATAGCGTCTCCAAATGAAGAAAACCACAATGGAGAAAATAAGGCATAACACTGAAGCGACAACTCCAATCACAATATGTAAATTACTTGGTTTTTTAGATTCTGAAATAAATAACATCACATACCAAGCAGAAACAAGAAACAAATAACTATTAGAAGACATTTTAACAAACATTGATACCACTCAAGAAGCAGATCATCATAACATAGTTCTATATTTCTCACCCTCACAATTGGCATTGAAACCTGAAAATAAACCAAACAATAATGCTCATTAGATATCAAAATTAAGGGTGAGAGATGTAGAAGATACTCACCATACCCAAGTATAAAAACCAGTTTACATGATAAATCGACTGATAAGAAATATATATGAGTGTTGAAACTGGCCCAGAGCTGCACTCTATTCTATAAAATATAGAAAGACCAACTCATGCATATAGTGGTTTTAGCATTAGATGGTTGGGTGCCATCTCTGTTTGTTCAGTCAGCAACATAATGCGACAATAACAAAGATCTAGGAACATGTTTTTCCTGTAAGAGTATATATCATTTTCCTTTTCTTTCTAGTGAATAGTAGAGCAAGTATTACAGCAGGATATAATTCCAGATTTCGTCTCAAATTCTCAGCTATTTTACTGAACATTATAACTGGATGTCTCAATAAGAATCTAATGACAGCCAAAGCCATCCAGATATACTTTGAGCCTACTGAAGAGAATAGCATAGGAATTAAGGATAACATCTGACTTAGAATGTGGGGTTTTTAAAAATAAATTTCCCAATTTCAATCAGTTGTAACTACTCAGTTATTTCAAAAGTTAACTTCTTTCAACATGAACTGTAATTGGTTTTGCATTAGATTTCTTTCAGTTTGTTTCATCCAAATGAAGCTCATTGTATCAAATAACAAGTTACTCGGTTCATATTATGTCACTTAGACAAAGGAAAATTGAAGATCACCCGAAATAACATTCTTATCCATTGAAAACCTAGTGGTTGCAACACCATCTGCATCACTGGCAGCAAAATTTGAGAGCAGGGCTGAAAAAGAGTTTACATGACTTACCTTGACATATAGATATGGCAGATATGAGGGGACCACAAATTCCTCGACTTGGGATACAAGTAGTCCCTTTCCCTGCCCAATACAAGCGGATCTCCAGGGTATTTTCTGTCACCGTGGCATTAAATGTTTTTATGATTGCTTTACCAGTTCCATTGGCTTGCTCCTTGATATTAAAATCCTTCCATTTTAATATTCCCTGAAATAGAATTTTCATATTAAAGGTTTCTATTAAAATAATTGTAGCATCATTTTCTACTCATAATGTAACCAATTACCTGAATATAAATATTAAATATGCGTCTTCCAACTCTGTTATATGGTTCTTCATCCCTGAATAATATTTCTGCAAAGTGGAGGTTCACCGTATAATTCCCATTCTCCAGACAATACCCATAATAGGTAAGAAAGAGTGGAGATGCACGTGCTTCAGAGTACAACTTTGGTTGTGTGTCAGGGTTAGCATTTACAATATATTCATTATCATTTTTACTGTCATCGTCCATGAAGTCCCCAGCACTGATGAATCCCCAATTGGTTCCACTATCATATTGCAAACTAGCTCCATTTACAGCACTACCATCACCTTCATACACAGTATGATTGATGGTTACATCTGGTCCTCCACAGTTGATATGGAATGAATTATAATCTGCAACATATATAATTAAATCATTACTACTGCTATCTTTGTCCAAGTACATCATCAAAACCATGTGGCTTTGAGCAGAAATAAAAACTTATTGCAATAATGATGCAACATCTTAATAGAGTTCTACAAGTGTTTGAAGAATATATTAGAACATTACTGTCAATTGTTTCAAGTAATTGCTGAATTTATATCCCAATAAATCAAACTCACACTTTTGACAGCTATATCCGCCGGGACATGGAAGAAGTCCAGACCTATTTAACAAGGGGATCAAAATATGTTAGTATACTAAATAGATAGATATTTACACGTATAGGTAACCATACTATAAGAGTTGGATATTATTATAGCCCCATCCCAACAAAATGACAAATGAAATTATTATACTCAAGTGGAGATGAGTTGTATTTTCGCATTTCCTTCACATGATTACAGGAATCAATTCAAGATTAACTTTTTCTCAGTCAAATAAAAAAACAAACATAAATATATAACTTGAGAAATTTGTTGTAGGGGCAATACTAAAAACCATTGCTAATTTTAAAGAGGAGAATAGTCGTACATGTTGTGCTCCCGTGAAAAGCTCCGGTACACGTTTATATTTGAACTGTTTAAAAAATTAAGTAGTTATCAGTAGGATGATTTAAAAGGAAAATATATCAACATTATGATCAGAAGTTTTTTACCTGCTATTAGGACAACCAGCTGGCGATGTAAAGTTATTATAGGAAAGATCACTGCAAACGGTGAATAAAAGGTGTAACATATACAAATGTCAAGATTTAAAGTAAATATATATATATATATATATATTTGAACAGCAATTTTATTCAAAAAAGGCCAAGAAGGCCACAGAAATTTAAAGTAAATATATGTATAATGAAAATTATTAATCTTGCTGTGTAGAAGGGACATTCTGCACAACATGAAATAAGGAGGAATTGTACACCACTCTGGGGTACATGTGCGAAACTTATTTTGAAGTCATGGGACTTTGAAATAAGAGAGGACACCGAATTGAAAAGATTATTTCGGTTCAAAAATACAGATGAATTTACACACACATGAGACCACTGACCTATGTATATGCATATGTATGTGTCAGTATGCATAGAAGGATAATTTATTAGATCTATTGTGATAGACAAACCAGAATCAGAGAGAGAGAGAATTTAACTCCATCATTGAATTCACTCCAAGGTGCTCACGAACTTCATCATTGAAATTTAACTCCACAGATCCACAAAGTTCTTTTCAAGGCAAAAGAAAATTCACTAATACTAGCCAATAAATGTGCAAAAATAATTGCTTGGAATTCATTAATAATTATTTAATAGTGAATTTGACCAAACCAAAATAATCAGAGCTAAAATTTATACAGCATAAACTTAAAACTCAAGAATCTAAAAACTGAATCCATGCATCTAAGTTTAGGAACATACAGATGTTGACTTGTGCTGAGGAATGAGTCTGGTATAGGTCCAGTGAACATGTTGCCACTCAAAAAGCTAACATAAAGAAACATGATGTAATTTAGCATGAATAATACTTCATGGTAATATTGTAACAATTCCCACCAGCAAATATAAAGCTTCAAAACATAAATGCTTACATATAATTTCCTTCTGGGTCAATGCTATTAATTTCTCCTGCCAACTTGTTAAAGGTCAGATCACTGTATAAATGGAAGAACATATATTGTCAGATTTTGTTGTCAGCTGATGTCTTATGTAAATGTATCCTAGAAATGCTGCCAAACTTTAAGCAAGTGGAAAAAGCAATATGTTCTCGCACCCTGAAGTTATAAGAGACTATTTTCACCATGACTCTAAATAAAAATTCTGCAAGGAGAAAAAAATTGTTGGATAAGATAAGAAGGATCATGTGATTCCAGGACCTATCCGCTCTACATACTAATTACTACCAACCAATTGATTCCCAAATTGACATTTCAGCTTCTTCATCTGCTCTTCCACGTCTACATATGTGGAAATTAATGATTGACCTTTAGTTCAGTAAGACATTGTTGCTTTCCTCATTATTTATTGACTGTGGTTCTTCGGCATTCACATAGGGCCAGCAAAATGTATAATATACTTTTTAGCAACTACACAAAAAGACACATGCATATCCAGGGTTCCTGGGTTTCAGTACAGAATTTCAATGACTAAGTTACATTGTGTTACTTTTACAATGCAAGATAAGTGCATGCAGAACTGGCCCTTTTCAGATGAAGCATCCCCTGAATCTAAAAGTGTAGCAAACAGTCAAAAGATTACATCTTTTGGGACCAAGTTGAAAGTTTTCACTTTCCAATGCTAGAGAAACATGAATAATTCATGATGATTGCTGTTGACAGATTTTGCAGGTGGACCATGTAAGAATCGAGTCTTTGCTTTCTCCTAAATTTAAGGATACTATATGAAGTTACAAACACATAATATAAGTTTTGGATTGTTTACCACAAATGGATTTAAGAAGATCATTAGGGTTTTATCTTACAGTGTATTCAGCTTGCCCCTGTCCTGAATATCTTTAGGGATAGATCCAGACATATTCAAGTTTTTCAAAACCCTGCATACAAAATCCCAATTAAATTCAAAGCTCTAATTGCCCATATTTCTATATCTACCGTAATAATATAACGTATCTGGGCATAAAATAAATCAATATATAGAATTAGAAGCGACACTCATACAAGATATTCATGTCCTTGCTGATCAGCTTTGGAAAATCAAACTTTGGCCCACTCATATCAGTGATCCTCCTGTGTATATAGAAGAAGCCATAAACTGGAATGAATATTCAAGTTACCAAAAAGAAATTGATAAGAGAAGAACTTGTCAAAATGCCTAAGGCAAACTGTTCAAGAAAGTTCTTCAACTCACAAGTCAATCAAGTTTTCTAAAGCGAAAATTGTTGCATCGATGGGTCCTTTCAGTCCACTTGAGCACATTTCCCTTCAATAATGCAAAAGAACAAAAGGGAGGAGACAAAAAAAATTCAGGAACTTCCATATGCACTTCTCATTTAAATTCATTCTAGACTAAGATCTTACAGTCTTTGGAGTTTAGTCCATCCCCCGATAAATTCTGGTACAGTGCCATTAAAGCTATTGTCACTTATTCTACTGCACATAACAATAAGAACAGTATCCTGTTAATGCTAAGCCATCTGGATTAGAGGAGAATATATATGAAAAATACTTACAAATGTATCATGTTCGTCAGCTTTGCTAGTGTTATAGGTAAGCTTCCAACAAAATGATTGGAAGAAAGAGCCCTATAATTGTGAGATCATGGAACCAAACGACCCTTGTTATATATCTCTTGTTAAAATTCGAACCTATAATCAAACAGTTACTACAATTTCAATATTAGGAGTTTAGATGCCATACAGTTTAGTTAAGTTGACCAATTTTCCGAGCTCCTCAGGTATAGTATCGGAAAACTGGTTGGCTTCAAGGCTCCTGTTTTATTTATTTATTTTTTTCAATTGAAACTACATAAGAATCAAAGTGGAATACATTGCTTAGATATAGCAGAAACACCCAACTTTCTAAAGATCAAAACTTACAATTCAGTGAGGTTGGCAAAGTTTCCCCATTCCTTAGGAACTTTCCCTGATAAGCGGTTGGCAGTAAGCGAGCTGCATAAAATGTTCGTTCCTTATATGCAAAAGTGAACCTTAATTTATGATCTCTTAAACCAGGCTAAGATGAATTGAACATGCTTACATAGAGTTTAAATGTCGCAATGAAGTCCATTCTTTTGGAAGTTCACCGCTAAGGTAGTTGCGGGTGAGATCACTGTTACAATGAAGATAAAGGTGAGATTTTTTTTCCCCAAATAAATTAGAATTAAGATATCAATAAGACGAGAAATATTCAAAGGAAAGTATGTCATGTGCTCTACCACATACCGTAGTACATGCATACCCTTTTCTGATAATGGGTTAAACCTTAATTTTACCATATTATCTTAATGCACGACCCAAAATGCTTAACAGAAAACACATAACTTATGTACATATTTATTGAGAGGGCCTTTAATGAACACAATGCTATAAGCCTATAATGATTAATGAAAGTAAATTGCATGAAGAGCTCATCCAAAATTAAGGTTGCCAAAATGAATGAATGTTGGGACCAAAAATGTGAAGCAAATAAAACAATTTTCAAGGAGCAGAAATGAATGAATGTTGTTACATTTCTTCAAGAAACGTTAGGTTGGCCAATTCTGGTGGAAGCCTGCCTTGAAGACTCGCTTTTTTCAGCTCTCTGCAGTTCAACGAGGAAAAAGGTTTATAATCAGATCAATAAAAGCCTCCTTTCCACCTAACATTGAAAATTCAACTGCAATTGAATTTCGTGGACTTTAGACCATAGAACACATTTCATTTTAAATTTAAACGAAAATTGGAAAAAAAAAAAAAAAAATTCAGCTTGAGAATATTTTAGAGCTGCAAGAATCTAATCGAATTGAATGAGGGAAATGTTAGCGATGAAACGAAGAGAGAGTGAAGAAGAAGAAGAAGAAGGCACTTACAAGTTTGTGATGTGAGAGTAGTTGCCGTCAGTGTAACTACAAGTGATATTGTTGATGATAGTTTTATCTGTTATTATAGGGAGGGCTCTTGACTGGCAAGGATCGACAGTGGAATTGGTGAGTTTGGCACCCAGTTTTGCAGCTATTTGACGAACAACAGCAGCTGCACACATTCATCAAATATTCAATTCCACTGTAATCAACTATCGCGCATCACATCGATTGCCATTGGCGCTTCTATAATTTTGAATTTAAATAAGGGGATTATCAATTTAGTCCTAACTTATGGCCGCGCCTTCTCCCGGAAAAGTTAGGGAGGAAGTTGCGGCCTCCTCCCCGCTTTTTCCGGTGGAGGCCTCCACCGGTAAATCTTCTCTTTTTGTTTTTTTTTTTTTTTTTGTTTTGTTTTGTTTTTTTTCTTCACCAATTTGATACGACAGTATTTATAAAAAGTAAAGGGATCACAAATGCTAAAAAAAATAAACACGTTTTAAAAAATAAGATATTTAAACAAACGTTAGGGACTAAATTAATAACTCCTTTTTTAATTAATTATGTTACGTCTTTAGCATACTTTTGATTAGATTAAATTAATTTTTACCTAAAATAGACTTATGTTAAATTAATTATAGTAAAATAAAATTATTTTTTATTAATTTATTATTATTTTTTAAAGAATTACACTATTACATAAATTTGAAGTTTTTAAGAAAAGGTGGAGAACTTGAACCCGCAATCTCGTAGTGCATGTATGAGGGGTTTACCACCGGACCAACCTAATCTTGTCATTTTTAATTTATTCAAAAAAATATTTTCACTCATTTTAAATGAACTACAAATAATTAAGCTTAATTTAAATAAATAAATAAATAAAAACATTAAGTCATACAAAATTAATTTTTAAGTACAATATCCTTAAAAATTATTTTTTATAATAAAGTATATTTAGTTTAGATTATTTTTAAACAAATTAAATTATTTTAACATATTTATATTAAATGACGATATGAGGTTGTCTAGTGGCATGCCCCTTACACCTATACTACGAGATTATGGGTTCGAGTTTTCATTCCTCTCAAAACCTTGAATTTATGTAATACTTAAATATATATATATATATATTTGTATCAAATATTTTAGATTATTTAAGAATAAGATGAATTATATTAATTAATGAGCAAATAACAGCAAACCTAAAATAATTATATAACCGAAAAAATGTGCCTAAAATTAGTGGGCCTATGCAAGTTTGGAAGTTTGGAAGTTTGGAAGTTTGCAACTTCTTGTCTGGGTGGGGAGAAGAGGCTCTCGACCATGTATTTTTTTTGAAAAGGCAAGCTATATTACCAAGAAACACAGCCACAGGGACCGGAAGGAAGCAGAAAAAAGCCCCACAACCAGCCAACATAGAAGACAACACAGCACAACAAAAGAAAGCAAAAGAAAACAAACAAGACAAAACAAAACCAGACCAAGCTACAAATCTTCCCAGAAAATGATATCCCCGCCATCAGAAGCACCTTTCTTAGCCAAATTGTCAGCTAAGGAATTAGAAGACTATGTATTACATCATATTTTGTAATTAGTAAAAAATATCAAGTGCAAAACATTCACAACATAAAATTTAATGAATTTTATTAAGGTTTTTGGCATGAATATAAGAAAAATGAAATATTCTTATAGGTAAGTTAGAATATTTTTTAGAAAATAGGAAAACATAGGAAAAATTGAAAAAAAATAAAGTTATTGTATCCAAATATGTATATATATATATATATATTATAAAATTCAAATCATAAAGATATGGTTTATGAAAAAGAGGTTTATGAATGTGGTATAAGGCAATAGGTCGACAGTATCTACACCTCTCAATAAAATTGAGGTATCCCAAATTCAAATCCACCTCTTTCTGAGTAAAAATAAAATAAAAAGGATTTGAATATAATTTTATTTATGATATTTCAAGGAGATATGATTAATTTGAGGATATTAAAAGTTTTTTAAGTTTTTTTTATTTTTTATTTTTTATTTTTTTTAAGATAGAAACAATTAACTTTTTAGTGTAGAAAGAAAAAACTAAACAACAGCACTCAAGACATGGACTTAATTTGGAAACAAAGAAGAAAATTGCAATTAAGTGGTGATGATGAAAAGCTAATTACAGTTACCTTCGTTTGGGTGCAGCAGGAGTTGAGCAAATGTCAGTTGCCTAAAACACAAAAAGGCAACTAATGAAGAGAGCAGAAGAATTATGCTCATCTGCTGGTTCATGTGCATCATCATTATCAACAATATTGCTTCAGCTTTCAAATATCTGCTTGATTGCTTGGTATCTTTGTTGGGCTGCGCTTATACTTATATATACATATGTATGTATGATAGGGCTGTGCTACATACAACCGGGGTTCGCGGCATCGGCGTGGCCCCGTAGTACAAAAAAATGAAAAAACATGTGGAACCCGTGTAATAAATACATGGGGTCCGCGTGTTTTTTTTTCTTTTTTGCACTACGAGGCCGCGGCGGTGTCGCAACCCCGGTTGCACATATATTTACTCATGTATGATATTTGGATCCCAAAAAAAAGTAATTTAGAAGCATCCGGTGAATACCTAATAATAGTAGGGAAAAAAATTAGAAATAACTTTTAGAAACATTAGATATTTGTTTTTAACCACATACAAAATTTTAACCGTTAATAATCATGTTTTGAGAAATTATCTATATACCCCATATAAGAGTATCTCTAATGTAAAAGTGACTTGCATACTAAAAATCGTTGACATGACAATAATGTCAATAGACTTACTTCCTATGTGGCATAAAGATGAACTTGATAGATAATTAACTCAAAATTTAGTCTTCAATGTTTCTATTTACAACAAATTTATTTTTAATGAAGTGTCCAAATTTTTTTCCTTTTTCCTTTTTTTTATTTTATTTCCTTACTAAAAATAGATAAAAAAATTAATGTCAATTTTTTAAATACTTGCTGAGTCAACTAAAAAAATAGCTGTGCAACAGACTGTCTGAAAGTAGACGGTTATGTTAACAATATCTAATTATTTTTTTTGCCACATCAGTGTGAGCTTAAATATGCACGGTTGCATTGCATATACATTTTTTTAACAGACTATCTATTTATTCTATGTGGCATCTTTTTTTTTTTTTTTTTTTTTTTTTTTTTTTTTTTTTTCACAAGCCGCTCTTGTATTGAAGATGCTCTAAAAACACTCCCAAACTGGAAAAAAAAAATGTAAGACATTGAAAATGTTTCACATTTTACCAAAACACCCTTTTGGAGGGATGTTTTAGTAATTTTATAGTAAAAAAATTATTAACAAGGTTTTAGAAGGTGTTTCAGTAATTTTCTATTTTCAAAAAGGCCAAGATAACACCTTTTTTTTTTCTTTAAGATGTCACATTTTTCTCCAGAGTTTCACATTTTTTTTTTTTGCAAAAAGAAGAAAGAAAATATAAAAGATATTGCAGGGAAATTTTCATTATTTTTTGTTATGTACTGAAAATAAATTTTATAATATTGTTATTAAAACTTTGTATACAGTTAAAAACAAAATTCATATAAAATATGTAGTCATTTTAATTTTTAAATAATTTTCATACAAAAATATGAACAAGTTAGTTGTTGATACTGAGCTATCAAATGCCAATCAAAAAAAAAAAAAAAAAACAAAAGAAAAAAAAAAGAAAAAAATGTGAATGTGTTGAAGTGTGAATGTGTGAATGTGAAACATTAATTTTGGAACGTATAGAATATAGATACTGAGCTCCTGTAATAGAATTAATTAAAGGACCCGTGAGTTTATGGAAAAGTGTGAATGTGTTGAATTCTGGCTTGTCTTATATAAGCTAGACATGATAAGGCCACCAGTCAGTATTAAACCTTTTTGGATGTAGAAAATTCTAAATTGATCAACTGCTTGGCAATTACCTCACAAGTCACAATATCTATTTATTAGATGCAAGTGAGAGAGACATGAGTTCACGATTGAAGACTATACTACAGCCGCCTGTATACTTATCAGTTATCAATGAGCGAGATTCACTTATGTCGAAAAAGTCAATTTATTATACATAATACGGACAAAGTACACACTCAGAGAAAATTCCATAAAGATGTGGGGATAGTTAATCTAATGGACAATTCTACGTGGCCCCGCAGTGTAAAAAATTGAAAAAAAGTATACGGGGCCCCGTGTTTTTTTTCTTTCTCTTTTTTATACTACGGGGCCGCAGCGGTTCCACGCCCCCGGTTGTATATATATTTTTTGTAATCTAATTGGTGAGCTAGAATGATTAAACGATATTTAATTCTTGAATAATTTGTTTATTCTGAATTATATGAATATTATTATGATCATCATGATCAGGGGCGAAGTCATAATTTTTTTTTTTTTTCTGGGTGGGCTGTGGACAATTTCATATAGATAAAAAATTATACTATAAAAAAAAAATCATTTTGACGGCGAATCTCGATAGTACGAAAGAATTTTTATTACTTAAAATAAAAAAAGTATACATAGTCAGGAAATATAATGAGTCATATCCTTAAATACATATTCTAACAAAAAAAAAAAACATAAGAAAATAAAAAAGAAATACGCATGCAATGTAAATATAATAAGATCCTACTTAAATTTTGACTTCTGAGGCTTCAAAGAAGCAAAATCATCTATTACCGAATCTGAATCAATTGTAAAAACAAGTTCACTTTCAATATAAACAACCATACAATTCTCAAGAAACTCGTCATTCATTTTGTTGCACAAAGATGCTTTGACAAGTTTCATAGCCGAAAATTAAAACTTAATTTTACAATTAATTTTACAACATAAACTTTAAAATAAAAATAAAAATAAAACTTATGCTATTGGTTTATTGTTAAGGGGTTAAAATTTCTCAATTTGATTTTTGAGTCCGTAAAAGGTTAAAAATTCTCAATTTGATCTTTCACTTGGTTAAGGAAATACAATGAGTTTTAATGAGTTTGATGCATGTTTTTAAGTTATTGGGCTATTATTAAGATAAAAAAAAAAAAAAAAAAAAAAAAAAAAAAAAAGTGGCGATATTTACACCCCTCTAAAACAGTATGTACACCACAAATTCATAAATTTTCAAAATTCCAACATTACCCTTAAATTAAATTATTAATATTTTAAACAAAAGATATTGGAAAAAAATTGACTAACTAAATTAAATTTAGAGAGGAATAAAATAAAAAATATTTTGTTTTATTAATAAAGGAATAAAAAAAATTAATAATAAAAAAAATAAAAACCAAGATCTTATGCTTGCCTTCTCCCAATCTTGAATGAAAGGAAGAAGAAAGCATCTGCCTCCTGCCTTACACCATCGCAGATTGAAAGAGATGGAGAAGGCTATAGCCTTCTCTCTTTTTCAAGAGAGGAGAAAGCCACCTGCCTCCTCCCAAATCTGGGTGTGGCTTCTCTTAATTTTTTTTTTTCATTTTAATTATTTATGATTTATTTACTTAAGAAAGGACATATTTGGTAATGTTTGGGGTTTGCTTACAAGATATAAGATTTTTAAAAATTTAATGGGGTGTTTATACAAAAAGGGGTACACATACAATTTTTTAGGGGTTCAAATATCATAACTCTAAAGAAAAATATGGTAAATTAAATTAGAATCGAAATTGAACTGAAATATATTTAGAATTAAATGTGGTGTAGCCCACCCTAGCCATGCCTAATTCCGCCACTGATCATGATCGTGTTGTAATTGGAGTTAACTCGATATTCATCTTGATTAGCGGATGTCTTTGTAGAGGATAACATTAACATTACACGTCATTAAAAGTAATTTTTGGAAAAAGCTTTTCAATGACCGGGTTTAAAATTTCATCACTTGAAAATTTGTAGGACTACAGGGATCTTACAATCCAAACACACCTCGATTGCATGCAACTTTTTTCTTGGTACAAAAGCCTTTACCAAGTTTCTGGATACATTTCCAGAAACGTTTTCAGTACCTAACAAAGATTAATGTTTCATTTGTGCAATAAGTAACCAAAGAATCATGGTCATGAAACTACATAGAAACATAAAGGTTCTTGAAAAAACGAAAGAGAAGGAGAGAAAAACGGAATCTTGAAAATAAATAGCAGACATTTTTGAAAATTTATAGATCTCAGATTGTATAATGAACATCTTGGGCAGGTTCTGAGGAGGAGCCGGTCATTGGTGGACTATCTGATGTCGATATTTGAGCCAGCGAGTTTTGTCTTTCCAACCGTAGACGACTGTCTCGCATGGCTTTAAATTCGGGGTAATTTCACTAAAGTACCTATTTTTTTTTTTTGAATTGTCACATATTTAAACGATTTTGTCATATTAGCAACTCTAATCCCTTCTTTTTCCAAAATACATCACTTTAGTCCATTTGGCTAGATTACTAACAGTCAACTATAACTAAATGTACAAAAGGTCAATTTTGCCCCTAAAAGTTTTTTTGTTACTACATTTTAATTTTCCAAATAAAATTTCAAATACTTTTCATATTTTAATATTAAATAAAAATCAAATTAAGAAAAAAAAATATGTGTCTTCTTGAAAAACAGGATTTTTTTTTTTTTTTTTAATATTATGAGTATAATATTAATTTAAATATTAAAAATTAAGATTAAAAAATATTAAAAAACAGAAAAATAAATTATTATTTTAATAAAAATCAAATTAAGAAAAATAAACAAGAGGTCAATCGAAATCTCAGATTTGTAGAGTTTCTAATATATTTTTTTACCTCTCAACCAAATCCAGATTCATCATCATCAAGCCAAACCAAAATCTAGATTCAACATCATTTGGAAAACCAAGCAAATCGAAGAAGATTTCGATGATAAATAAAAACGAAAATCCCATCTGGAAATGACTGAAAAACGAGTAATCCCTTCGACAAATAATAGAACCAAAAATCAAGGTTTGAAGTGTGGTTTGTTTGAGTAGTTAGGGACTTGGGGATTCTGCAATGTTGAATGTGGGAGAGCGAAACAAATAGAAAATAAATAAATAAAGCAAATAATCTAAACGACGTCATTTGTTAGTTGAGATAAGTGTTGTAAAAGTCGCTAGGCGCCAGTCGGGCGGCGACCGACCGCCTAGCGCCTAATATAAGGGGACTAATCGGGGACTAGAAAGATGGTCAGAAGTCGGCTGTCTACCGACCGACGGCCGATCGGAATTTTATTTTTAATATATTTTTTTCCTGTAATTGAATAAATATCATAATATTTCATATATTTTTAAATATTGAACCTAAAATGGAAAATCAAATTCCAAAAAACTCAATATTGACTATTGAGAATCAAGTCAAGTCAAAGTCAAATCAGTTAATTAGTGTTGTAGTGGTGAGCTTAATGTATGAGATTATTTCCTTGGCCACCGGCTATTTTCCAATTCCATTCACTTACAACAATCCCACTCACTCACAAATTCTCTCTTTCTCTCTCCCTCTCTCCCAACTCAATTCTGTTCTCATTTTCTATTCTTCTCGATCTTCTTCTTCTTAACCAGTACCTGAAATTAACATGGGCATTAAAATGAATTAGCTCTTCAACAGTACAGACTCCATTAAAATTCAACATTACAGGGCATTACATCAAGAAAGGAGTCAAGGACGGTGACGGCCGGCCGACGGCAACGGCGACGAGCGGCACTGCGGCAAAACTAAACTGGTTGTGTTTTGGTTTTGTGATTTGCGAATTGAATTGCGATTTGCGAATAGTTCTCTTCTCTGTTGAACGCTTGAACCTATTTCATTTTTTTTTTAAAAATGAAATCCCCCAAAATTGATATGCCAATTTCAATTTTTTGTTAAAAAAATTTTAAATGGCACAAGTTGGTCAACAACGGTTTGACCGACCTGACCGCCTAAACGTCGACTAACAGACTTTCTCCTACTAGGCGCCGATTTCACTCTTGCCGTCTATTCTGGCCGACTTCTTTGAAATCGCGGTGGTAGGCCTCCGACTAGCAACTAGGCGCCGACTAGGCGGCCATAGTAGGGGACTTTTACAACATTGGTTGAGATAGTGAAAAAAATAAAACAAATTAATCCTACCCGTCTATTTGTTTGAGTGCCACGTGTTGATAGATGTTTAAAAGATGAGTATAAATAAGATGGGTATGGGATCTTGATCTTTTTTAAAACTCCTATTTTCAAATAAACAACATTTAAGTGGACTTAAATTCTATCTAATGATCAAACTTTCTTACTGCAGTCAAACTTTCCTACTGCAATCGATCTCTCTTAGAAAAAATGGACAAACAAATCCAAGTCCTATATATTGTTTCAAAAAAATATATATAAATAAATAAAAAATTCAAGACCTATTTTAAATTTTCGCCTAAGGATCCAGATGGATTTGGATCCTCTCATCACCTTAATTATCCTCACTTTCATAATCTATTGTCAGGTGTCTAATATAGTAAATCAATGGTCTGAATTATTTATATTATTTTTATGTCTTTACACTATAAAAAGATAGAATTAATCTAGACCATCAATTTAGGTGAGGAGGAGATCCAAATCCGCCACATATAACATTGAGCCGCCAATACACTCTGCCATGTCACTTACATTACATGTATGTTTTCTTAAATTCTGCCGCTCCTAAATATGCATTTTAAAGGATTTTATTTATTTAAAACTGATAGAATCCCATAAGTAGAGAAACATGGTTATACATGATATAAATCAAGCTTTTGCAATAATATGCGGTCATTGTTGCTTGAAATGCAAGAGAGTGAGAGGGGCAGAGAAGGTGAGACTAGAAAGATGCGCATGTTCAAGGTTTTGAAAAGAGAAACAATATTCTCTCTTTCAAGATTTGTCTCAGTCTCTGTGTTTAAAAAATTATGAATTTTAGTCAATTAGAACAGCATTTGCATTATCAAAAAAAGAAAAAGAAAAAAAAATAACAGCATTTGTAAAGCACAAATGTCATAACTATACTTTTGCCATGGCTGCTCTTGCATTACCTTTATTTCGTTTCAAGTAAATTGACAAGTTTTAACAAGACAGTCCCAAAACAATGATAATATTTGCATCAAAGATAATTACTACTAGCCGATGAAATTCAACAAAAGTGAAATAAGGCACTCAACAAAACTAAACAAATATTCAGGACTGCAATATATGTATTACAGCAAGGTGAAATAAAGAAGCCAATAAGTATGATGTAAAACTCAAGACGTCTCACTCGAGTTTAAATGTACGGACTTGGAATCATGGACAGATGTAAGGTTTGAATATATTGACTCAGAATTGATTGAGTAGAGATCTTGATCAGATTTATTGATTGAATATATATATGGACTCAGAATTGACTGTGTAGAGATCATGAGCAGACGTGGTGGAAGATGTGAGCCTTTCTGAAGAAAAGTTTGGTGTTGAGCTTCCACTCGAGCTCTGATCATGCATCTGTTGGTAATACCCTTTGAGTTGTTTAATTTGCAAATCAGCACCATATATAGCAGGATCTGATGCAACTTCTTGAACAATTGTTTGTGATTCGAGCATACTAACCACCTCTGACATAGTTGGCCTCAGAGCAGGATCTGCATTGGAACACAATAGAGCCACTCTTATCATTTTTTCAGCCTCCTCCTCATCGAATTTTTCTTCCAACATTGGATCCACTATCTCCATCAAGTTTCCTTTCTGTTGCAAATTGAAGGCCTAAAACATCCCAGCAAAATAATATGTTGGTTAAAATTTTGACACCCTACTCACCCAAAAGACATTCAAATTATCACTTATACCATGTTAATTCAAAATTCAATCCAACAACTCAAATTGCTAGGCAAGAACCTATCCATAATATTGAAAGCCTAACAGTTCTTAAGCAGCTTACCAAATCAAGAAGGCAAACACAATCATTTTTTGCTCTATAACTAGCATTGTTCCTTCCACTAGCAATTTCCAAAGCAACCACTCCAATGTTGGTGGTATGGGAAATTTTGAGGTCACTTGTGGTGCACCTATGAGAGAAATTTGAACACTCAAAGAAAGGAGAAGCTTTAAACTTTATTTCTCTCTAATTTTTCTTACACCACTCCACACACATTACAACACAATCTGATTCCCTTTATATAGGGAAATGAGATGAGATAAAAACAAACACACTAAATGCATAGCAATAAAAATGATCAGCTGGGAGATGGAAGATGGCAGTTGGGAGATGGCTGGTTGAAGAATTTTGGACGGTGGCAGTTGGGAGGAGTCAACAATGGGCTTCTAGAAGTCGGTTCTGCTGGAAGGTGGCTAGCCAGAGGCAAGTTTATCTTTCAACATCCCCCCTTAAACTTGACTCTCCATGGTACGTCATACCGAACATTGTCTTCAGTCTTGAAAACACATCATGTTTGAACGGCTTGGTGAAAATATCAGCGGCTTGATCATATGTCCTACAAGAGACTAGTTCCACCTCTTTATTTTTCACATGCTCTCTGATGAAATGATACCGCGTATCAATATGTTTGCTCATTTCATGGAATACTAGATTCTTTGCTAGCGCAATCGCTGATCGATTGTCGATGTAGACCTCTGTGGGATTAACTTGTGGAAATCCCAAGTATTGCAACACATTCCTGATCCAGATACCATGACAAATAGCTGAGTAGGCAACAACGTACTCAGCTTCACATGATGACAGTGTCACAATGGCTTGCTTTTTGGACAACCATGTGAACGCTGTATCTCCCATAAAAAACGTAAAACCTGTCGTGCTTTTACGTTCATCCAGATCTCTTCACCAATCACTATCTGAATAGCCAATCAACCTGCAATCTTCACATTTGGTATATAAAATACCATCATTAATAGTACCTTGTATGTAACAGAATATCCTCTTTGCTGCATTCAGGTTAGACTGGTCAAGAGTCTCCATGTATCTGCTGACTAGTCCAACTCCATAGAGTATATCCGGTCTAGTACACGTCAAGTATCTTAGACTTCCAACCAGACTCTTGAAATAGGTTGGATCAACATCTTCTTTTTCATTCTTTCTTAACTCTAATCCTGTTTCCACTAGAGTTGTGACAGGATTGCATTTTTCCATACCAAATCTTTTCAGAATTTCTTTTGCATAGATACTCTGAGAGATGAAGATACCTTTTTCGCTTTGCACAACTTCAATACCGAGAAAATGAGCCATTAGACCAATGTCAATCATCTCAAATTCTTTCACCATTTTCTTCTTGAAATCTTCAAACATGGCTGGATTGTTCCCCGTGAAGATCAAGTCATCAACGTATAAACATGCATAAAACAAGCTTCCGTCAGTCTCCTTCTTCATATATAGTGCATGCTCATACAGACATTTCTCAAATTTGTTCTTTTGGAAGTAATCATCAATCCTCCTGTTCCATGCACGAGGTGCTTGCTTCAAACTATATATGGCTTTCTTCTGTCTGCATACTTTATCTTCTTTGCCTTTCTTCACATATCCAGATGGTTGTTCCACATAGATTTCTTCTTCAAGAAAGCCATTCAGGAATGCTGACTTTACATCAAGTTGGTAAATTTTCCAACTTTTTGGGCTGCCAATAATATTAGCAATCTGATGCTCTCTAGTCTGGCAATTGGGGCAAAGACTTCTTCGTAATAAACTCCTTCATTTTGTTTATAGCCTTTTGCTACAAGTCTTGCCTTGTATCTCTGGACTTCTCCTTTCACATTTCTCTTGGCCTTGTAGACCCATTTCACTCCGATAGTTTTTCGGCCTTTTGGGAGATTAGTCAACTCCCATGTCTTGTTCTTTTCAATGGATCGAATCTCTTCATCCATTGCACTTCTCCATTTTTCTTCTTGGTTAGCCTCTTCAAAGCTAACTAGATCACTTGTCATCAACAGACAATACAGAGTAATATCGTTTTGCACATGTTCTGTATTTTCATATAGATCTTCTAAGCTAAGTGTTCCTCTAGGCCTCATATCTGAGAAGTCACGTTCAATTGGTAATGGAGCATCATACCTTTGTGGTGAAGGGGAACCACGTTGAGGGGTCTATTGATCTCTGGATATTTGTGGCTATGTAGCCATTTCTCTTGTCTCTTCTTCAAGTATCAACTCAGCACTTATGGAAGTTTTGGTCTGATCCCAATTCCTGGATTCATTTTCTTCAAAAATGACATGAAGATTACTTTCTTGGTGACGGGGTTGTATAACCTGTAACCCATAGTTCTGTCACTGTATTCAACAAGGATACTCTTCTCTCCTTTATCTTTGATCGTGCCAAAACTGTGTTACATTTTGGCCCTCAGTATCATATCCTTTAGCTTGTTTTCGAGTGTATTTGGTGGTTTAATGTGTTTTTTTTGAGCATGTGTAGGTTCATTCCATTTAATTGATGTTAAATCTTATTTTGGAAGAAAGAAGTCAAAAGATAGAGAAAATGAGCAAATTGGAAGAACCATGGAAAGTTGATTTTCAGCCAGTGCAGAACAGCCAAATTTCGGGGCCTATATCTCTCAGCTACGATTGAATTGTGTGTTCTACTACCAATGGATTGAAAGCCCCGGAAGTCTAGTTTCCGGCGCACTTTTCGGATCACAATTCCGATGTTTCTATAAGGAGTTATGCCCATTTCCGTAACGGTGCGCGAGACTGAGAAATTCCAGGTGGTCGCTACTGCACTAGCGAACTCACTAGCGACCTTTTCAGCAACCAAGGTTAGAGAAGTTCGCTACCTAGCTGGTCGCTAGTGCACTAGCGAACTTACTAGTGACTTTTTCAGCAACCAAGATCAGAGAAGTTCGCTACCAAAGTGGTCGCTACTGCACCAGCCAACTTCACCAGCGACCTTTCGTGCCAACTCAGCAAGTGACGGGTTTCAGACCCAAATTTTGGCACCTAGTATAAATATTCCCCTTTCTTTTTGATTTCACACACACCCCTTCATTCTTACATCATTTTCTAACCCTAGATCCAAGATTCATCTCTCCAAATCCCTTCACCTTCCATCATCTTCTCTCACCCAAAAATCAACCAAGATTCCACCTTTCTACATTTTTCCACCATTTTCTTCACATATTACCTTCACATAACCATTTCTCATCCATCTTTGGAGGTTTTGCAAGCAAGAAGAGGAGGAGTCTCAAGAGGGAGCTTTCAAGACTATGGGTTTTCTCTACTCTCTCTCTTTCTTCTTTCTTTTTCCTTTGATGTGTAACTAGTTTCTTAGCTAGGGGATTGATGTAACCACATTGGACTACTCTATGTAATTAATTAGTCTATTCTTTAATTCAATTCGATTTTAGTCTCAATTATTGAATCAATTGCTCTAATTTCTCTTCTCATGTTTTGTTGTGACCACAAGGGATGTGGGTTTGAGAATTTGGTTTATTTAAGGTGTTGAGAGTAGGTGTGGGTGACCATCCCATCTAATTCTCTCACAAGCTTAGTAATTGGGAGAGTTTGGTTTATGCATGACCATGCTAGACCAACTTGGCTAGAGTTTTAAGGATAAATGAAGGGATTGACCATTGCCTATTACATGACCATGTGTGGGTAATGGAAAAACCTAGAGCTTAATGGATTTATTTTAAAACAACCCTAAAATTGGATTGAAGTGCCTAATGAGACTAGGTGAGAACATTGAGTGGTCTAAGGAAGGTTACATTGATTCCCTAGTGCTTTCTCCCATATATCCATACGTTGTGTGTTCATTTGTTGCATTTAGCTTAGTGTTAGTCTCAAGTTCACATTTTTATTTCTCAAGTTTGCATTTTTATTCATCAAGGTTGCATTTTTACTTTAAAAGTTTACATTTTTAAGTGTTTTCAAGAAACCAAACCATTTTCCAAAACCAAAAGCATTATGCAATTTATTTTTCACGCACTTAGAGTAGATTTTCCCTAGACTAAGTAGTTTCAACTGAGTGAATCACCGATCCCAGTGAACGAACTTGATTTAAATTGAAAGTGAACAATATTTACTACATCAATTTTGGCGCCGCTGCCGGGGATCGGCGTAGATTCATTAGTTGAATCTAGTTGGTTTAGTTTAGGTAGTGTGTGTCATTTTACTTTATATTGTTATTTTAGTTTTTGTATCTCTTTACTTCGTTGGTAGCTTTGTTTCTAGTGTTTTAGGTTTTTTAGGTGTATGCACGGACGCTGTTCGCAAGGAGGATTTCTGTTCCCTGCCAATGACGACATCAACCGTGTGGGTCAACTTGCTAGACACTTTGAAGGGTTAGACCTTGTGGTTGATTTGGGAGATATCCGTACTACAGAAATGGAAGGAGTACGTGAATTAGATGGACAAGGTCCTCAAAGGGAACAAGATGCTAGATATGAGCGGGTTGTACAAGAGAGTCCACCGGGTTCTCCTACACGAGGACTAGACGAAGATATAAGAGCAATGAGGGAGTCCGGTCAACCAATGCTTTTAACCCAACCATCCCCTATCGTGCTAGATGCGGTGGCAAGGAGCTACGAGTTGAAGGGTATGCACATGAACATGCTTCCATCCTATAGCGGCACAGATATTGAAGACCCTCTCCAGTTCATGAAGGACTACCAATCCATTGTAGAGAGCTTTCCAATAGGCCGACTCACAGAAGAACAATTGAAGATGAGGTGCTTTCGATATTGTTTGAAAGATGCAGCCAAGACTTGGTTTGGGTCATTGAGAGCCGGAGTTTTCACTACATGGAATGATGTGTGCCAAGGATTTTTTGGTAGATTCTTCCCTGCCCCTAAGACAAAGGATATCCGGATCCAAATTGCAAGCTTTAGTGAGGAAGAAGGTGAGCCCTTTCATCAAGCATGGAGAAGATACAAAGAGCTCTTGGAGCAATGTCCACCCCACATGATTTCGGAAGAATACAAGGTTCGCACCTTCTATGACGGATTGACACCCTTCACTCAAGCACTTGTTGACAACGCTTGTGGAGGTGTCCTTACCAAGAAATCCGCAGTAGAGATCACCGAGATTTATGAGACATTGGCTCTCAACTCCTACCATAGAGGCACAACCGCTAAAAAGGGAGGTAGGTATGGCATTGACCGGAGTACGGAGGTGGCCATTCAACTCTCTACTATGTCCAAGCAAATGGAAGCTCTAACCAAGAATGTGAGTAAACTACAAGCCGGAGCAAGTCATGTGTGTGATGGGAGTCACCGTTGTAGAGATGGGAATCAAGTTGAAGCGGAGGAGGCACAAGCCTTGAACTACCAAAGAGGGAGAAACGATCCGTATTCAAACACCTACAATTCGGGATGGCGGAACCACCACAATTTCTCCTATTCCGACCCAAACACCGCTTTGAATAGTCATCAAGTCACTCAACCGAACACTCAAGGGTATAACCAAGGAGGGTATAACCGAGGCAACTACCAAGGCCAAAGTTCAAACAACCCACCTCAACAATGGAACAACTCCACAAGTCAAGACAATACTTCCTATCAACCAAGGAAGCCATCATTGGAGGACATGGTGAATAACCTTGCTCAAAGTTCTCAATCCCTTGCTCGGAGTACTGAAGCCACCGATCAAAACTTGAACAACTTCATACAAATGTCCGACCGGAAGTTTACCAACTTGGAGGCATCAATGAAGAAGTTGGAGACACAAATGGGACAAATATCCGACACGGTACACCGAAATGAGCCGGGAAGATTTCCTAACCAATCCGAGCAAGCCAAGACAGTGACAGTTTTGAGAAGTGGGCGAGTGTTAGACAATGAAAATGTTGGTGAGCCGAAGAGAAAGAAAACCAAGGAGTCGGAAGATGTGAGTGGAGAGGATGCTAGAGTAGAGGAGGAAGAAATAGTGGTTGAACCGACACCGAAGAATACCTCCTCTCTACTCAAGTCACCCAACCCCTACATACCACCGGTTCCATATCCGGGGAGGGTAGCACGAGACAAGCTAAACAAGTCGTTTAAGGACATTTTTGACATCCTCTCAAAGGTGAATGTCAACCTTCCCTTGCTTGATATGATAGAGAAAATGCCCGCTTACGCTAAGTTTTTCAAGAGTCTCCACACTAATAGGCAGAAGTTCGGGCCAAATCATCAAGAGTGCATAACGGAAAATGCTAGTGCAGTTCTACAAAAGGAGCTTCCACCAAAGTTCAAGGATCCGGGTAGCTTTTGTATCAACATCACGGTTGGGGATACCAAGCTTGAGAAGGCGATGTTAGATTTAGGTGCTAGCATCAATTTGATGCCCTTCTCCATTTACAAGCAACTAGAGTGGAATGAGCTCAAGCCGACCACGATGTCACTCCTCCTTGCCGATGGTTCAATGAGATATCCTAGAGGGATTGTGGAGGACGTGTTGGTACAAGTGGACAAACTTATCATCCCGGCGGATTTTGTGGTCCTAGACATGGACGATGTGAGCGGGGAGACGAATATGAGACCTATCCTTTTAGGTAGACCATTCATGAAGACGGCAAGGACGATCATTGATGTACATGAAGGGAAGCTTTCCATGACCGTCTTAGATGAAACGGTAGAATTTAAGGTCTTCAAGTCAGATTTAAAGGACATTAGCTCAGTTGATTGTTTTGCCGTGGATACAATTCCGTCACAAGACTACTCTAAGAATGCAAATGAGTATCTAGATGAGATCTTGGCACTTTTTGAAGAAAAATGTGAGGAAGGTGGTCAAGTTGGAGATATATGTGACAAACAAGCATCCTCAGAAATCATTGAGCTAAAGAATGAAAATGCCAACTTGTTGAAGGAAGTGGAAGCCCTTAGAAAAGAAAGGGATGAGGCAAACAAGAGGGTTGAAGATCTTGCAAGGCTAGTAGAAGAGCAAGAGGAAGACTTTGCCCGAAAGACAAGGAAATTGCAATGGCAAATGGAATTGAAAGACAAGACGATTGATGCCATCAAGGAGGAATTGAGTGGGAAGGAGAATGCCTTGAAGGTGTCAAAGGTAAAGGAATGTGATTGCTTGGTGGAGCTTGAAATAGCCGAGCAAACAATTAAAATGTTGACCAAGGAGGCAAGCAAGAAGGAAGAAACTTTGAAGGTCAACACCATCAATGGGAATTCAAGCCCTCCGAATGCAAAAGTGAACAAGACCAAAGGTAGTCCTTCTTATTTTCTTTACAATTGTTATTTTTGTCACACTAGGGGTCATAAAATAGCCCATTGTGCTAAATTTATTGAAGTGTGCAAAAAGAAACAAAGCATGCCTATGGAGAAGCCAAAGAGAATTCGGCAAGTTTGGGTCCGAAAGGACAAACTTGACCAAGTAAAAGAGGCTATTTTTGATGAAAAGAAAACTCTTGATATGAAAGAATGTCCCAAACTTCTTGGTATGAACGGTGGTAGTACTAGTGGAGTAAATCCACCATCGATTGTCTGAACTTACTAATGTGTTTTGTGCTTGTGAAGGTTGCTATGTCTTCTAAAGGAAGCGTTTTTGGAGTAATGACTACACGTGCATACATTTTGGAACATGGCTTTGTGGAGCCAAATTTTAGTTTTTTGCATAATTTGAACATTTTGGGTGTAAATAATTTGAATATTTTGCAAGTTATTGGTTCTAAGATAGTTTTTGTAGCTCGTGTTGATGAAGCTAGGTTCTTATTCTCTCGGATTGAAACACCGACAACTTGCAAGTCTTGGAGGGACAAGCAAGCCGAGAGAGCTCATAAAAAGAGCGAGAGCCGTGCATAGTTGACAAAAGCTTTAAATCAAGTGGAGAACGAAGTTTTGGCGCTTAAAGAGCCGTAGTGCTCTCATCCGTCTTGCCTAGACATTAAATTGTGCACTTGGTGGGAGGCAACCCACCTAGGTACATTTCTTTCTTAGTTTATATTTGTTTTTATTTTGTTTTTACATTTTTGTTTAGAATAAGTGTGCGGATTTTTGTGTTGTGCTTAGTGCCTAGGATGTTTATGTTTCTTGCCTCCCATGCTTTGTTTATTCATTTTCCATGCATCTCATGTCATATAACAATTGAAGACAATGTTTAGATTAGGTTTGGGGGTGTGGATTCATTATTTGAGTCATTTTTCATTTTATTTTTTTTTAAGTTTTTCTTTAACCCTTGCGAAAGTCCCCTGTTTTGAAGATTTTGAGGCTAAATGTTTCATTTAAAATGTACGTTTTGGTGAGGAAATAAATTATTTCGCCTGTGCTGTGTTCTTCGATTTTTCGATACGGTTCCAACGATATAAAAAACGTAAAATTCTGGGCGGGGGTTAAAAAGATATGAATGTTTCTTCAACCAAAGGTCATGGGCGATGCCCTGTTTTGACAAAACTGCACGTGAACCATCTTTGACGTCCGTTTACACAATTTTACAATTCGAATTTTGAAATGTTTTCTAAATGAAAAGTGTGTATTTGTATGTCTATTTTCATGTGCCAAAATTTGAGAAATTTTTATTGAGTAGTTGTAAAAATATACACCAAAGAGCGGACATAGGTCGATTTCAAAAGTCACCAGTTTTTTTGAAATTTTATCCTCCATGTTGAGATGGTCTTTCGCATTGTGTTTTTTGTGTTTTGCGTCGTGTTAGGTGTGTGCCGTTAGGCCGGACTCTCTTGTTTCCAACATTGGGGACAATGTTGAGTTTTGGTTTGGGGGTGTAGTCGCCTTTGTGAGTCGTCTTTTTGAGTCTTGAGTCTTTTTGGTGTCAAATTTTTCAAAAATTGTCGCATGGCCAAATTTTCGAGCTTTAAATAGCTT
Organism: Acer campestre; assembly: GCA_954870605.1. Lineage (NCBI taxonomy): Eukaryota > Viridiplantae > Streptophyta > Magnoliopsida > Sapindales > Sapindaceae > Acer > Acer campestre. The sequence goes on from OX940809.1 coordinate 13,308,626, forward strand.
GGGTGTGATGCCTTGAGCGTGTGCTTGTGGCGAATTTATTTATGCTTGATGAGCTTATTAGTAGCTTGTTGTCACTCTAGGGTCTCACTTATATTTTCATGGGCTAGTCCCATCCTTTTTGTACTTAAGTTGAAGGGACTCGGTGCTCTAGCGCCTTGTTCTAATAGTGGAGATTACCTAGTGAGTTCACAAACACAAGCCCTAAAGAACGCATTTTGAGTGTTATCATTGTTCTATTCTTAAACACTTTTCTCGTCATGTGCATCATATGCCATAGGACACTACATCATATTTGTGGATTGCTTGATGGATACTTACCTTCCCTTGCTAGATGGATTTGTTGAGATGATCTTAGGCAATGTGTGTGCATTAACTACCATATTTAGCCTAAACACTTATCCATGTCCCTAATGTGTGCTCCATTGCCAACTTTGAGGCCAAACACTTACCTTTCATTTGGAACCACAACATAACCATATAACCACAAGCCTAAACACATGCCTACCCTTGTTGCCAATTATGTTAAGATGTGTAGTTGTGGTCTTGAAAGGAATAGCTCTAATATGTGAAAATAGCATGTACTTAGGCAAAAGAGTGTAATGTGCTAGCAAATGCTCAAAAATGTAAAAGTGCTAAAAATGAGCACTTGTGAGCTTAAAAATGCCAAAAGCAAAATTGTGAAAGAAAAGAAAAGAAAAAAGTCTTGAAGAATTAAATGTAATGTACTCAAAGAAATTAGAGTGCAAATGTGAAAGCACAAGTGTAATGAAAAATAATGCCTAGATGCTAGTGTTTAAAGATAGCAAGAAAGTAGAGCTAAAGTGATGGTGTTATGCATTGAGTCTTAGCATGATTGGTGACATTTGAGTTCCATTCCTATTCTTTCTTTCACCACATCTCACCCAATGGCCCCATTACAACCTAGGGAAAGACCTATTTGATCTTCAAAGAAATCTAGATTGGGAATGTTTGTTGAAGCATGATCTTTCCACGTCCATGACATTTGATTCTTTCCTAGGCTAATTCACAAAGATATTAGCAGTTTTTCAATGTTATATTGTATGCAATGCATTAGATTTCTATGCTTAAGCTCTATCTTTGCATACCTTGTATGAGTGTGAACTTAGGACTCCGAGCGGAAAGAAAAGAGAGAATCCACATGAGGCCTAGAGTTGAAGCGAATTATGTTCAAGGTGTGAGAGTGAGTAGTTCCTAATATGAGAGCACTTTTAGGTGTGGGATCCATGATTGTGTGAGTTCCCTTGAGTGCCATCGAGTTGCTTTAGAACATTTTGCATGAGTCTACTTCTCTCTATCACTCTCCATTGTATCCCATTACCGGTTGGAAATGCAGCATTTTGAATTATTTGTTTTGTGTCTAGGAAAATTCTAGGCCGAGTCATTTTTTTTGTTGTTGAGTCTTATTTGTTTTATCTTGTGTTTGCTCGAGGACGAGCAAAGGTTTGGTTTGGGGGTATTTGATCGTGCCAAAACTGTGTTACATTTTGGCCCTCAGTATCATATCCTTTAGCTTGTTTTCGAGTGTATTTGGTGGTTTAATGTGTTTTTTTTGAGCATGTGTAGGTTCATTCCATTTAATTGATGTTAAATCTTATTTTGGAAGAAAGAAGTCAAAAGATAGAGAAAATGAGCAAATTGGAAGAACCATGGAAAGTTGATTTTCAGCCAATGCAGAACAGCCAAATTTCGGGGCCTATATCTCTCAGCTACGATTGAATTGTGTGTTCTACTACCAATGGATTGAAAGCCCCGGAAGTCTAGTTTCCGGCGCACTTTTCGGATCACAATTCCGATGTTTCTATAAGGAGTTATGCCCATTTCCGTAACGGTGCGCGAGGCTGAGAAATTCCAGGTGGTCGCTACTGCACTAGCGAACTCACTAGCGACTTTTTCAGCAACCAAGGTCAGAGAAGTTCGCTACCTAGCTGGTCGCTAGTGCACTAGCGAACTTACTAGCGACTTTTTCAGCAACCAAGATCAGAGAAGTTCGCTACCAAAGTGGTCGCTACTGCACCAGCCAACTTCACCAGCGACCTTTCGTGCCAACTCAGCAAGTGACGGGTTTCAGACCCAAATTTTGGCACCTAGTATAAATATTCTCCTTTCTTTCTGATTTCACACACACCCCTTCATTCTTACATCATTTTCTAACCCTAGATCCAAGATTCATCTCTCCAAATCCCTTCACCTTCCATCATCTTCTCTCACCCAAAAATCAACCAAGATTCCACCTTTCTACATTTTTCCACCATTTTCTTCACATATTACCTTCACATAACCATTTCTCATCCATCTTTGGAGGTTTTGCAAGCAAGAAGAGGAGGAGTCTCAAGAAGGAGCTTTCAAGACTATGGGTTTTCTCTACTCTCTCTCTTTCTTCTTTCTTTTTCCTTTGATGTGTAACTAGTTTCTTAGCTAGGGGATTGATGTAACCACATTGGACTACTCTATGTAATTAATTAGTCTATTCTTTAATTCAATTCGATTTTAGTCTCAAATATTGAATCAATTGCTCTAATTTCTCTTCTCATGTTTTGTTGTGACCACAAGGGATGTGGGTTTGAGAATTTGGTTTATTTAAGGTGTTGAGAGTAGGTGTGGGTGACCATCCCATCTAATTCTCTCACAAGCTTAGTAATTGGGAGAGTTTGGTTTATGCATGACCATGCTAGACCAACTTGGCTAGAGTTTTAAGGATAAATGAAGGGATTGACCATTGCCTATTACATGACCATGTGTGGGTAATGGAAAAACCTAGAGCTTAATGGATTTATTTTAAAACAACCCTAAAATTGGATTGAAGTGCCTAATGAGACTAGGTGAGAACATTGAGTGGTCTAAGGAAGGTTACATTGATTCCCTAGTGCTTTCTCCCATATATCCATACGTTGTGTGTTCATTTGTTGCATTTAGCTTAGTGTTAGTCTCAAGTTCACATTTTTATTTCTCAAGTTTGCATTTTTATTCATCAAGGTTGCATTTTTACTTTAAAAGTTTACATTTTTAAGTGTTTTCAAGAAACCAAACCATTTTCCAAAACCAAAAGCATTATGCAATTTATTTTTCACGCACTTAGAGTAGATTTTCCCTAGACTAAGTAGTTTCAACTGAGTGAATCACCGATCCCAGTGAACGAACTTGATTTAAATTGAAAGTGAACAATATTTACTACATCAATCTTCAAGTTTGATTCTTCTCGCTTCTGGGACCTTGATGTAGGCAATGGAGCCAAAAACTCTAAGGTGGCTCAAACTTGATTTGTTAGTGCTCCATGCTTCTTGCGGTGTCTTTGTATCAAAACTCTTCGTATGACATCTGTTTTGTAGATATACTGCACACAAGACTGCTTCAGCCCAAAAACTTTTTGGCATATTTTTATCCTTTAACATGCTTCTGGCCATGTTGAGAATTGTTCTATTCTTCCTTTCAGCTACACCGTTTAATTGAGGAGTATAAGCTGGTGTAAACTAATGTCTGGTTCCTTGTTGTTTAAAGAATTCCTGGAAAGCACCTACAGTGTATTCTCCACCTGGATCTGATCTTAGTGTTCTGATATAATAGCCATTTTACTTCTCCACAAGAGTTTTAAACTCTTTGAAGCAACCAAATACTTCAAACTTCTTTTTTAGGAAATAGACCCAAGTCTTCTTGCTATAATCATCAATGAATGTGAGGAAGTATTGATTCTGTCCATTTGATACCGGCATCAATGGACCACACACATCTGTGTGAACGAGCTCAAGTGGCATGGTTGCTTTCCAATTTGCCTCATTTCTAAAGCTATTTATGTGTTGTTTACTAAGAACACAACTTTCACACATCTCATTTAGGTGATGGATGTTTGGCAATCCTTTCACCATCTTCTTACTTCCCAGTTGCTTTAAACTTTCAAAATTGAGATGTCCATACTTGAGATGCCACAACCAGTCTTTGTCATCGATGATGGCTGTCAAACACATTGGCGTATTATGATGAATTTTGAGAGGAAACATCTTGTTCTTCGACATCTGGACTCGAGTAACCAGCTTTCCTCGAGCATCTGTAATTGTGAGTTGCATATTTTGAAGGCTAATGTGATAGCCTCTCTCCAAGAGTTGTTCGAGACTTAGGATGTTTGTCTTCATGTCTGGAACATAATAAACATTGGAGATGAAAGCATGATCTCCATTCTTCTGCTTGATCATGACATCTCCTCTTCCTTGAATAGAGATTTTAGAGAGGTCGCCAAATGAGATTTCTCTATGAACTTTCTCATCAAGTTCAGTGAACAAGTATTTTCTGCCAGTTATATGATTGCTGGCTCCAGAATCAAGAAACCAAACATTTTGATTTTGATAGGTTGAGTTGTGTGCCATCAACATCAACGATTCTCCTTCAACTTGCTCTTTCTCTACAAAGTTATAACTTTCATTTACTTCATTTGGGTTACCTCTGCACTCGTTGCTATAGTGGCCATATTCAGTTATAGCATTTAACATTTCTTTTGTCAATGTTCGGACGGTTGTTGTAACCGCCTCTTCTTCCTCATCCTTTTTCTCGTGAAACATAGTTCTATTGTCCATGTCTTCCTCTATTTGCATCTCTTCCTTCTTTGCCTCTACCTTTGGTTTCGATATTTCCAAAACCTCTTCCACAAGATCATCTACCTAGTTCTCTTCCTTGTTGTGAGGTTCCCCCTTGCTCGTATCTTTTCTTATTAAGGGAGAGCTTTGACTGAAGAGCTTGCTCCAATACTCTATCGTCACTTCTTCTACTGACTTTCTACTCATGGGCTTGCAATGAACCCACTAGTTCTTCAACATACATAGTCTCCAGATCTTTTGTTTTTTCCAGGGCCACGACTATAAAGTCAAACTTTGGATCTAATGATGGTAAAATTTTCTCCGAAATTCTCATGTCTATGAGAGTTTCTCCATTTCTTCTTAGCTAATTCGCAACGACCATAACTCGTGTATAGAACTCAGTAATGGATTCATTAGATTTCATTCGTAGAGATTCAAATTCACCTCGCAGAGTTTGAAGACGGATCCTTTTCACTTTGTCAGCACCTTTGTAGGTCTTCTGAAGGGTGTCCCAGACTTCTTTCGATGACTTAAAGGATGCTACGATCTCAATCGTGGATTCATCTAGTCCTTGATAGATTATAGACTTTGCTTTATAATCCCTCTTTCGATCTACTTTAAGAGTTGTTGTTTGAGCTTCTATCAAGGTTCCTTCAGCTTCTTTGGACGCGGGTTCTTTGTATCCATCTTCCACAATGTCCATAACGTCTTGAGAACCTAGTAGGGCTCTCATTTGTATGCACCAATTGTCATAGTTGTCTTTAGTGAGTTTCATGATGACAACTTGCACGTTTCCGTTGGCCATCGAGATTTGAAATGCTTATAACACAAATCTGGAGTTTGAATTTGCTAAAACTAAGTGCACAGTTGCGTCTGGAATGGTCCAAAACCTTGGAAACCATTCCGAGTTTATTAAAAAAAACGAGTTCAGAAGCGTCCAAAATGGACGGTCAAACTTTTGGCAAAAGTCAACCAAAGATAACAGAATATTCCTTTTGTTGATGGAATATTCTAGCCGTTATAACAGCATTAGTGATGTCAGCATAGTGAATAGTGTCAGGTCAAGGACCGGGTCGGATGATCGAGTGGATCTGGTGAAGGTTCGGACTTCAGGTTGGACCGGGTCTGGTGGGACTTCGGGTCGGATCCTGCAGTCGGGCTAGGAAGACAACTGGTGCATGTTGGTGACCACTTTGACGACACGTCGTTACGGTGTCGGTCAAAAGATGAACATTTAAGTTCGATCTCGCTAGCATAGGAGTCACAGAGACTAGCACAGCGGCAAGTGAGGGTATCGTTCCGCAGAGAGGTGAGATTCACCGACCATCACCGGTTTTAGCTATTATTACAACACTCCGAGAGAACTCGTGTGTTGGGGGTGTGGAAAAGTAGATAATAATATAAATAAATAAATTAACTACCATAATATATACATGGATAGAATGGAATGGAGAGATGCATGATATGTGGTTACACTAGGGAAATGAATCAACCGTGACAATCCTCCTAATTAAGCTCTAGACTCACTTAGTCCCTTAATGTGCAAGTATATCATAGGCTCGTGTCCCCTTAATTGATCTCTAATCTCTCTTGAGTCTTAGAAATTACATCCACACAATGCATGGATTCATTAAGTACTTTGGGACACCTACACAAGCTCTGTACGCTAGCCTAGTGATCTCTCAACTACTGTCTGGTCATATACAGTGGTTATTTCGTTAGGCATGTAATGCGCAACCACGTAGGCCATACTACAGCTAATAATTCATTCACAATGGCTAACCAAATACGGGATGACAACCAAGTGAAAGCATTAAGAATACGAGATATCCATACAACACGTATGTTATATGCTCGTGTCCCCTTAATTAATCTCTAATCTCTCTCGATGTTTTAGAGATTACATCCGTGCATAAATGCTTGGATTCATTAGGGACTGTGGGACACACACACGAGCTCTACACGCCAACCTAGTGATCTCTCAACTTACTGGTCAAATGTAGAGGATATCACGTTGGACATGTTAATGTGAACTACTCAATATATAACACACAGCCTAAATATCATCCACAAGGTGGCTAACCGAGTGAAAGCATTAAACAATGAAATACCCCTATAACTACACTAGCATAAGAGGAATTCAGTTTGTCTTTACTCTAGATAAGGATTTGGTTTTATCAATCTCCCTAGGATGGCTAGACATGGGAAACAAGTTTACCAAACAACAATGTGCAAATAAGTTGGTTGTTATTCATTAAGACCATTCAATTTAAGCTAGGGGTTCATTTTTTTTTATTTGGGAATTATCCCTAAATCAATCCATCACCCAACCCAAATCATGGGTGAGCAATTGTGCCTTTGAAAACAAAGACCCATTAAGTACAAGAATATTGAACCAAAGTCTAATTTAGCAAGTACATGCATCAATCAAACTTCTCCCACTCTTTAGAGCTAATACTCAACACTCAAATCATTCTAAACATGGTATTTTGGATCATCCATCAATCAATCAACAATCATGGGATGTTAAATTACTTTACTTCTAAATTAAATTACACTACTCTTAATCTCATTCATGGACACATATCAATTTAGACCCATCATACACATGAATATCACAACAAGAGATTTAATCATGAATAAAACAAAGAGTAGAACAAAACTCAAAGAATATGAGAACAATCATACATATATTGCAATAAGTGTAGGTTTACAAAATTCCCAAATTGGGGTTACACATAAAGAAAAACAAGAAATACAAAAAGAAATGAGTGTAAAGGAGACAACCTTTGAAGACAACTCCTCCAAGCTCTCATTGATTTCTTAGCTCGTTTTTGGTCCAAAGACCACTCCATTCTTCTTTTAATATATTCCTAGATGGGTGAATGTAGTGTAAAAAGGGTGGATGGTGAGCTCCCATGGAGGAAGAACCTTCATGGGAGCTTGGATCCTCTCCTTATTTGGTGAAGAAAGTGAAGGAGATGAAGAAAATGGAAAAGAGAGAGAGAGAGTTGGGTGGAAGAGAGAGAGGGGGGGAGTTAGGGATTCTGTAAAAATTGAAGAAAAGGGGATATATATATAGTGGGGAGGAGGCTTAGGGCAAAAATAAGGTGAAAGGACGAGAATTCCCTCATAAGTGGCTGAAAATTGGGCATCTCGCGGGTGGGTTTCCAACAGCACGCATCGTTACAAAAATGGGTATAACTTTCTCCACAAATATCAGATTGTGTTCTTGAAGAACCGTTAGAAAGAAGACTTCTGGAGCTTTCCAACCATATGTAGCATGAAACCTAATTTATTCTGAGGAGAGATATGACCCCCGCAAGTTAAGCATTCTGCAGAAAGCTTTCGCCAAACCTAACCCATGAATTCTGCACCCTAGGGCGTAGAACTACAAAATGGAGGTCCTTTGGTCCCTTTTCTGTGGCCCCTAAAGACAGAATAGGGGTACATAATCCCACTTTTGAAAATTGCACTTTTGCCCCAATATTTCCACTATTATGCAAAAACGCCCCTCAGCTGGAAGAAATCCTGAAACACTTATTTAAGCCGTTAAATATCCGGTTTTATCTGGGAAACAAGCATAAATGATAAAAGTAAGGGGTTGCAAAACGTGTAGAAATAAGAGTTATCAGTGATGCGCCAGAGGGAATGGATGTGCTTGGACGGTGTGTGACCTCACCTTCCAACTTCAAGCGGCGCGTGTAGTTTCTATGTAGCTCCGATTTGGGTGATTTTTTCACCGTTGCATTCCTTGCGACGAGTACAACACACTGGTATGCTCAAATATCTATTTTGTGCACTTTGATTTCTGGGCCAATTCGGCTTTGGCCTCTGTTTCTTCGAATTTGTGTTTCTCCTGGGCTCTAATACCACTGTTGGTGGGATGGGAAATTTTGAGGTCACTTATGGTGCACCTTTGAGAGAAATTTGAACACTCAAAGAAAGGAGAAGCTTTAAACTTTATTTCTCTCTAATTTTTCGTACACCACTCCACACACATTACAACACAATCTAATTCCCTTTAAATAGGGAAATGAGATGAGATAAAAACAAACACACTAAATGCATAGCAATAAAAATGATCAGTTGGGAGATGGAAGATGGTAGTTGGGAGATGGCTAGTTGAAGAATTTTGGACGGTGTCAGTTGGGAGGAGTCAACAATGGCTGCTTCTAGAAGTCGGTTCTGCTGGAAGGTGGCTGGCCGGAGGCAAGTTTATCTTTCAACACCCAAAGATATAAACATCTGCCTTCTCTGTCAGGTGACCCCATAGTGCATATTCCGGAGCCATATAACCTCTAAAATTGAAGTGACGAGTAAGAATAACATAACTTGAAACTAGACTAGTATTATCAAAGTCGTGTGAAAATATTGTAACTCACATAGTTCTAGCAACTCTAGTGCTAATGTGGGTATCATCCTCTTCTTTGAGCTTAGCTAATCCAAAGTCTGATATCTTAGCATTCATTTGCCTGTCAAGAAGTACATTTGTAGCTTTGATGTCTCTGTGAACTATTTTGATTGTTGATTCTTCAAGGAGAAATGCTAGACCTCTGGCTATTCCCACACAAATGTTTTGTCTTGTTGCCCAGTCTAATCACAAGGTGCTTGCTTCTTACCCTAATGATAATCAAATTACCAAATTAAGGAAAAAAATGAATTAAGAGCATTGCATAAATGCAAGTGCAATAAAAAATCAAGAATACGCAAATGTCACCTTTTTTACCAAAAAGTGCATGTGCAAGGCAATTATTTTCCACGTACTCATAAAGCAACGATAATTGACTCCCTTCAACACAGTATCCAAAAAGCTTTACAAGATTTGGGTGTTGCAAACCAGAAATCAGGCCTATCTCGTTTACAAACTCACGATTTCCTTGCCTTGATTTAGAAGAAAGCTGTTTCACAGCGATAACAGTACCATCTGATAGTTGGCCTGCATCGAGTGATTATAATTTATACATGTTCATGTATAGAATCTCACATGATGTCAGTGTCTGGGAAATTCCATCTATGTGATGCATGTGCACTCTAAACAAGGTTCAAACATTGTGGGCTAATCAATAGGAAATAATTTGTCAAAATACTTATATACAGATCCAAAGCCACCTTCTCTAAGCTTGTTTGCAGAATTAAAATTATTAGTGGCAGCTTTTAGTTGTCTGAAAGTGAAGGTACCTGTTTGCAAATCTAGTCCTTTAAGTTCTATACAGATGCAATCTCACCTAGGAGTCATACATATGAACGATGCAACAACTGAGCAAAAATAAATAAATAGATAAAACATAGAAAATAATAATGTTTTACAAATTGTTCTGCTCTTATAAAATATTTGGGTGTTTCATGCACACACTTATGTATCAGTTGAGTATAAGTTGAATATATATATAGCCATACCTTCTCTTATGCTTTTGTGCCCAAAATAGCGTCTCCAAAAGAAGAAAACCACGATGGAGAAAATAAGGCATAACACTGAAGCGACAACTCCAATCACAATATGTAAATTACTTGGTTTTTTAGATTCTGAAATAAATAACATCACATACCAAGCAGAAACAAGAAACAAATAACTATTAGAAGACATTTTAACAAACATGGATACCATTCAAGAAGCAGATCATCATAACATAGTTCTATATTTCTCACCCTCACAATTGGCATTGAAACCTGAAAATAAACCAAACAATAATGCTCATTAGATATCAAAATTAAGGATGAGAGAAGAAGAAGATACTCATCAAACCCAAATACAAACAGAAACCAGTTTAAAAGATAAATCGACTGATATGAAATATATGTGAGTGTTGCAACTGGCCCGGAGCTGCCTCTATTCTATAAAATATAGAAAGACCACTTGAGCAAGATATCGAAAGCTATTTTATTCACGAATGCAACTCGTGCTTATAGTGGTTTTAGCATTAGATGGTTGGGTGCCATCTCTGTTTGTTCCAGCCAGCAGCATAAAGCGACAAGAACAAAGATCTAGGAACATGATTTTCCAGTAAGATTATTATTATATATCATTTTCCTTTTCTTTCTAGTGAATAGCAGAGCAGGTATTACAGCAGGATATGATTCCAGATTTCATCTCAAGTTCTCAGCTATTTTACTGAACAATTTATAACTTGATGTCTCAATAAGAATCTAATGACAGCCGTAACCATCCAGATATAATTTGAGCCTACTGAAGAAAATGGCTCAGGGAATTAAGGACAACAACTGACCTAGAATGTGAGAGTTTTAAAATTAAATTTCCCAATTTCAATCGGTTGTAATTATTCAGTTATTTCAACAGTAAACTTTTTTCAACGTGGACTGTAATTGGTTTTGCATTAGATTTCTTTCACAGTTTCATCCAAATAAAGCCCATTGTATCAAATAACATGTTACTTTGTTCATATATTATGTCACTTAGATGAAGGAAAATTGAACAACAGCCGAAATAACATTTTTATCCATTGAAAAACTAGTAGTTGCAACACCATCAGCACTACTGGCAGCAAAATTTGAGTGCAAGGTTGGTAAAGAGTTACCTGACTTACCACGACATACAGATATGGCAGATATGAGGGGACCATAAATTCCTCGATTGGGATAACTGTAGTCCCTTTCCCTGCCCAATACAAGCGGATCTCTAGGGTATTTTCCGTCACAGTGGCATTAAATGTTTTTATGATTGCTTTACCAGTTCCATTGGCTTGCTCCTTGATATTAAAATCCTTCAATTCTAATTTTTCTTGAAATAGAATTTTCATATCAAAGGTGTCTATTAAAATAGTTGTAGCAACATTTTCTACGCATAATGTAACCAATTACCTGAATATAAATATCAAATATGCGTCTTCCGACTCTCTCATATGGTTCTTCATCCCTGAATTTTATCTCCGCAAAGTGGAGGTTTACTGTATAATTCTCATTCTCCAAACAATATCCATAATAGGTGAGAAATAGTGGAGATACACGTGCTTGAGAGTACAACTCTGATTGATTGTCAGCTGATACAATATATCCCTTATCATTATTATCGTGATCATCCATGAAGTCCCCAGCACTGATGAATCCCCAATTGGTTCCACTATCATATTGCAATACAGCACCTTTTCCAGCATCACCATCATCTTCATACATGGTCTTCTGATTGATGGTTACATTTGGTCCTCCACAGTTGATATGGAATGATGTATAATCTGCAACATATATAATTAAATCATAACTACTATTGTCTTTCTCCAAGTGCATCATCAAAACCATGTGGCTTTGAGCAGAAATAAAATCTTAATGTTTTCAGCTTAAATATATTAATCTTATTGCAATAATGACGCAACATCTTAGTATAGTTCTACAAAGTGTTTGAAGAATATATTAGAACATTATTGTTTATCAAAAGATGTGTTTCAAGTAATTGCAGAATTTATATCCCAGGAAATCAAACTCACTCTTTCGACAGCTGGATCCGCCGGCCGGGGCATGGAAGAAGTCCAGACCTATTTAAGGAGGGGATAAAAACATGTTAGTATACAAAATAGATAGATATACAAATATAGGTAACCATACTATGAGAGTTAGATAATATTATTATTGCCCCATCCCAACAAAATGGCTAATGAAATTATTCTACTCAAGTGAAGAACTGAAGACGAGTTGTATTTTCACATTTCCTTCAAATAATTAGGGGAATCAATTCAAAATTAACTTTCTCTCAGTCAACTGAAAAAACTAACATGAATAACTAGAGAAATTTGTTGTTGGGGTAATACTAAAAACCACTGCTAATTTTAAAGAGAATAGAATAGTCTTACATGTTGTGCTCCCAAGAAAAGCTCTGGTACATGTTTTATATTTGAATTGTTTTAAAAATTAAGAAGTTATGAGTGGAATGATTTAAAAGGGAAATATATCAACATTATGATCAGAGCTTTTTACCTGCTTTTAGGACAACTAGTTGGCACTGTAAAGTTATTATAAGAAAGATCACTGCAAATGGTGAATAAAATGGAGTAACATATACAAACATCAAGTTTAAAAGTAAATATATGTACAATGAAAGTTTGTAAGATAAAAAATCATATAATTACATTCCAACATACTTGGAGTGAAACATCATAAGTACGAAAACTATTAATCTTGCTGTGTACAAGGGACATTCTGCACAACATGAAATAAGGAGGAATTGTACACCATTCCGAGGTATATGTGCAAAACTTACTTTGAAATTAAGGGACTTTGAAAAAAGAGAGGACGTCGGACTTTTACGGATGAATTTTGACGCAGCGGAAAACACAAAAGAATACGACCAACGTCAATATTCTAGATAAACTCTGGAATCCACCAAAAAACGAGAGAAACTCTCAAATAAAATTCTGAAATATTATTGAATAATTGAATTCCTCAGCCAAAAGGCTTACAAGCATATTTAAAGCGAAAACCTTAACCCTAATCCTTGTTGGACAAGAAACGGGACTAAATACTAAAAATTACCAAAAATAGCAAAATTGAGGTAATTGCGGAAATAAAAACTGCTAGGAATCCTAAGCAAGCCAGAATAGACGGAAGTCGATTCGGACTTGGAAAATAAAAGTTATGGCTAAAACGAAACTTTCCTAAAATAGCAAAAACGACAATTTCAGGGCCTAAACGACGGAATTCGGCTAAAAAAAGGTATGCTTCAACAGCAAACCTGTTGACTATCTCCTCCCTCGCCGAAACACATCAACTGTGCGAATTTTGCGTCATTCCGACTTCGATACCCGAACTACTGGAATTCGATTGCCCTTGAATTTAGGATGTTCCCTCTTCATTATGTATGCATCGACCACTTGTTCTACATCAAATTTACACACACATGTGACCACTCACCTATGTATATGCATATGAATGTGTCAGTATGTATAGAAGGTTAATTTATTAGATCTATTGTGCTAGACAAACCAGACTCGGAAAGAGGGAGAGAGAGAAACCACAATATTAGTTGCATAGCCTTCACAATAGTGAGAGCCAACAAATACTTTTAAGAGTGAAAAGAAAAGGATTAGAGAACAATAGATTCTCATTCTTATACTTGATTGATCTTACAGTGAAAATACTCTATTATACCAGTGTTGAGGGGCCCTTTCGGACTTTTACTACAAAATAGATAGAATGACTTTCAATAGCAGAGCATTTCTGAAGCTTTCATGGCAATTCAGAATTTCTACAAATTCACCTGTCACCCATATCTAAAGTGCTCAACAACAAGGACTTCATCATTGAAATTTAACTATTAGATCCACAAAGTTCTTTTCAAGGCAAAAGAAAATTCACTATTACTAGCCAATAAATGTGCAAAAGTAATTGCTCAGGATTCATTAATAATTATTTAATAGTGAATTTGACCAAACTAAAATAATCGGAACTAAAATTTATACATGTATAAAACTGAAAATTCAAGCATCTAAAAATCGAATCCATGCATCTAAGTTTAGGAACATACAGATTCTTTTGCGTGCTGACGAATATTGAGTTCGGTATAGTTCCGGTCAACATGTTGCCACTTAGAAAGCTAACATAAAGCCACATGATGTAATTTAGCATGAATACTAATTCATGGTAATATTGCAACAATTCCCATCTAAAAATATAAAGCTTCAAAACATAGATGCTTACATATTAGTTGCCTCTGGGTCCATAATTTCTCCTTCCAACTTGTTAAAGGACAGATCACTGTATAATGGAAGAACATAAATTTCCAGATTTTGTTGTCAGCCATAAATGTATCCTAGAAATGCTGGCAAACTTTAAGTGGAAAAAGCAATATGTTCTTTACAAAAACATAAGAGCAGAAATATGTTCTCGCACCATGAAGTTATAAGAGACTACTTTCACCATGACTCTAAATAAAAATTCTGTCAGAAGAAAATAATTGTTGGATAAGATAATAAGGATTATGTGATTACAGAACTTATATGCTCTACATACCAATTACTACCAATTAATTGATTCCTAAATTGACATTTCAGCTTCTTCATCTGCTCTTCCACATCTACATATGTGAAAATAATGATTGAACTTTATGTTCAGTAGAACATTGTTGCTTTCCTCATCATTTATTAACCCTGGTTCTTGGACATTCACATAGAGAAGGAAAATGTATAATGTAATTTTTAGCAATTACACAGAAATACACATGCATATCCAGGTTTCTGGGTTTCAGTAGAGAATTTCAATGACTAAGTTAGATTGTGTCACTTTTACAATGCAAGATACGTGCATGCAGAACTGGCCATTTTCAGATGGAGCATCCCCTGAATCTAAAAGTGTAGCAACCAGCCGAAAGATTACATCTTTTGGGACCAGGTTGAAAGTTTTCACTTTCCAATGTTAGAGAATAATTCATGATGATTGCTGTTGACAGATTTCACATGTGAACCATGTAAGAATCGTGTCTTTGCTTTCTCCTAAATTTAAGGATACTATATGTCTATATGAAGTTACAAACATGTAATATAAGTTTTTCATTGTTTACCACAAATACATATAAGGAAATCATTAGAGTTTTATCTTTACAATGTATTCAGATTGCCCCTTTCCCGAATATCTTTAGGGATAGATCCAGACATATTCAAGTTTCTCAAAACCCTGCAAACAAAATTCCAAGTAAATTCAAAGCTCTAATTGCACATATTTCTATATCTACTGTAATAATGTTAGAATTAAATCAATAGATAGTATTAGAAGCAACACTCATACAAGACATTCATGTTCTTGCTGATCAGCTTTGGAAAATCAAGCTTTGGCCCACCCATATCAGTGATCCTCCTGTGTACAAAAAAGACACCATAAACTGGAATGGAATATTCAAGTTCCCTAAAAGAAATTGATAAGAGAAGGACTTGTCAAAATGCCTATTGGAAAACTGTTCATGAAAGTTCTTAAACTCACAAGTCATTCAAGTTTTCTAAAGCGAAAATTGTTGCATTGATGGGTCCTTTCAGTCCACTTGAGTGCATTTCCCTTCAATAATGCAAAAGAACAAAAGGGAGGAGACAAAAAAATAATTCAGGAACCTCTATATGCACTTCTCATTTAAATTTATTCTAGATAAAGATCTTACAGTCTTTGGAGTTTAGTCCATCCCCCGATAAATTCTGGTACGGTGCCATTAAAGTTATTGTCACTAATTCTACTGCACACAACAATAAGAACAGTATCCAGTTAATGCTAAACCATCTGGATTAGAGGGGAATATATATGAAAATACTTACAAATTTATCAAGTTCGTCAGCCTTGCTAATGTTATAGGTAAGCTTCCAACAAACTGATTGGAAGAAAGAGCCCTGTAATTGTGAGATCATGGAGCCAAACCACCATTGTTATATGTATCTTGTTAAAATTCGAACCTATAATTAGACAGTTTCTACACTTTCAATATTAGGAGTTTAGATGCCATACAGTTCAGTTAAGTTGACCAAATTTCCGAGCTCCTCCAGTATAGTACCGGACAACTGGTTGGCTTCAAGGCTCCTATTTTATTTTTTATTTTTTTCAATTGAAACTACTACATAAGAATCAAAGTCGAATACATTGCTTAGATATAGAAGAAGCACCCAACTTTCTAAAGATCAAAACTTACAAGTAAGTGAGTTGGCAAAGTTTCCCCATTCCTTGGGAATTTTCCCTGTTGTGCCGATGGCAGCTGCATAAATAGTTTGTTCCTTAACATACTAAAGTGAACCTTAAATTATAGTTGCTTAACCAGACCAAGACAAGGTGAACATGCTTACATTCTCTTTAAATATCGCAATGAAGCCCATTCTTTTGGAAGTTCACCACTGAGGTAGTTGCGAGTGAGATCACTATTACGATGAAGACAATCAATATATGATAATTAAGGTGAGATTTTTTCCTCAAATAAATTAGAATTAAGATATCAATAAGACAAGAAATATTCAGAGAAAAGTATGCCATGTGCTCTACCACATACTCTTGTACATGCATATTATAATCCCACTCTAAAAGACCTACCCACAAGGGTGATACATGCCAACATATGACAATCTCTGCGCACGAAGGATGTGTAATTGGATAATTGAGAAACAATTCTCTAAAATTTTATTAAACGAAAAACTGAAAAACAAGAGCGGCTTACAGGTCTATTTAAAGGAAACAAACCCTAACCCTAATCTGAAACCTTGTTGAGCAAAGAACGGCCTAAAAATCCTAAATAACAAAAATTACCAAAAATGACAAATTTGAGTTAAATGTGGAAACAAACAAAGCTAAAGAATCTAAGCAAGCCAGAATTGACGGAAGTCGATTCGGACTTGGAAAACTAAAGTTATTGCGAAAACGAAACTTTCCTAAAAAGACAAAAAAGGCAATTTCGGGGCCTAAACGATGGAATTTGGCTAAAAAAGGGTATGCCTCACAACGATAACCAAGGGTGGTGATTTTGAAAGCTCTGGCTGAAACGCATCAATTGTGTGAAAGTTTCACGTCATTCCGACTCCATCGCCCGAACTAGTAGGAATGATTTTGCCTGATTTTGCCTTCTTGCGATCCCACCCCTCAAAGTAGTCTAAATGCCAAGGCTGCTGCTGCATCATTTTGTAACCTTAATTTTGCATTTTTCAACCTTAATTTTGTAACCTTGTAAGATGAAAAAAAAAAAAAGAAAAAAAAAAAAAAAAGTCCATGTTTGCACTTTACAGTCAAATAATGCTATAAAGCTCTATAATAGTCCATATTTGCACGATCAGATGTGGTTATAATTCAAGTTTCTTATATTTTGGTATAGCCTACATGCATGGCTCAGTCAATATTTTTATTTAATCACAAGTGAAACTTATAATTCAAAATTAGTAAAAGTGTTTTATTTTATTTTATTCTTAAAAGAAAATTAGTTAAAGTTAGCATAAAGAGGAATCAAATTTGAAAAATAAATCGTCAAATGTTAACCAACGTGATAAAGATGCTTAGATAACATTAAAGTTCGAATATGATATTAAAAAAAAAGTTAGATGTTACAAGGTGCTTGAAAAGATTTTTTGTTCATTTTTCATTTTTTTTCATTTTTTCTTCATAACTGAGATGGTAGTGCACATCATTTCCACACATGGTGGTCAGAGGTTTGAGTCCCATTATAAGTAATTTACAGAGTTTTCTTCCGATTGGCCAAAGTAGTTATCCAGGTTGCACATGTAATACTTTAATTTTATTTTTATTTTATTTTTTCATTTTGAAGAAAGACAACGTGGTTGAATTGAAAAGTGGTATGGTCAAACACGAAGATTGCATCTAACAAATAAATAACCTTAAAAAAAAAAAAAAGTACCGATTTTTTTAATTTTTTAAGTAAATATTTTTTAATATATTTAAATAAAAAAAATAAAAGATAAATAAGTTTTCAAGGGTAATTTAGTCATTTCGGGATACAAATGTGGTTAAAGGTTAAAGTTAACAAAAGTCAACTGACGATAGGGTATATTTATGTAATTATTAGGAGAAAAAAAATGAATATTTATACAATTACACCTAAATTCAGGGTTGTTTGTGAAATTTACCCACCAAAATAACCTCTCCCTTTTACAGTTTTACCCAATGGCACTATTAACTTTTCATACCAAGCACATTCTAATTGGGATATTTGTGTTTGAATAGATCATTTGTTTGAAAATTTGCTTTATTAGATAAATAAAGGGTATTTTTGTGCAATTAACCCTTAAATTGTGAAGTGAAGTAGGTGTTTGATATAGCAGTGTAGGTGTTTGTCAAAAGATCTAAAAGAACTTTATTGAGTAAAGCTTTAGATAGCAACAATGATGAAAAACAGAGTTTTCATCTTCTTCATTCATTCAACGTGATCTGAATACAATACTAACTAAACTATTTATACAAAAACTTTTCAAGAGTCAAAAACAGAATTCTCAGGATGAAGTTACCACCCTTTTTCTAACTAATTTCTAACCTCTACTGCCACCTCAGCTAACTGACTACCTCACACTAATCTACCTCTGTTCCTTTCTTTGTTACAGCCGTTGATAGACAATCTATGGTGCTGATCATGATTGCAATCTTAAGCCTTGTTATAGAGAGCACTCTTCATGTTAGTTGAGCTTGGCAGTAGTGAGTGTTGAGATTTATTCCTCTGCTCACAGATGTACCCTTTGTCATGTATATAGTAGTTACACCGGTGGCTTTATCTTGACAGCTCTGATGTTTCATTCTCCTTCACAACCGCAACTCTCATAATCTGCACAACTTCTGCCCCGTGCAATTCCATATCCTCACTGTCTTTGTCAATCAGATCAATCAGGCAATCCTCTTCTGCTTTTTTCATGAAAAAAAGCAGAAGAGCAAATGCATACATCCTTCAAGTTGCGATCGATCTAAATTCTTTCTTCCACAAACAACCTCCATGACTACAATTCCAAAACTATAAACATCTGCCTTTTCATTTACGACTGAGCTGAACAATTCAGGAGCCAAATAACTAGGCGTGACTCATTGTGGTCACCCTATTGCTCTGATCTTTGTCAATTAACTTAGACAACCCAAAATCTGAAATCTTTGCACATAGGTTTAAGTCCAACAAGATGTTTTGAGGTTTAATGTCTAAGTGCACTATTCCCTATCTGCATTCTTCGTGGTTAATTGTCTTTCTGGTTTGCCAATCTAGAGCAGGATTGTTGTGGTATCCTATGGAAAATCCATTTATCCAATGATCCATTGCACATAAATTCATACACTAAAAGCCTGAGTAAATTTTCTGCACAGAAATCAATCAGTCTCACCAGGTTGATATGGTGAATGCTTCCTTTGGTTTTGACCTCCGCCAAAAATTCCTTGCTGCAACTATTTCCCCATGTACCAGGGTACCTTAAAAAACTGAGCCAAAGCCTCCCTCTCCAAGCTTTTCCTGGAAATCCTCAGTTACCAGTTTCAACTCTTCGTAAGAAAATCTCATGGGCATTCCTGAGAGTTGATCGAAGTAATCCTCCACATATCCATCTGTGTTTCTTTTCTTCCTTAAACACAGAATGCAGAAGCCGACCACTAGAACTACAAGCACGAAAGTCCCAACTGTTACTCCTGTTATTACTCTAGTTGGCGTAGTTGGTTGTCCTGTTATTAACTTCTCTTTCTAGCAAAACCTATGAAGTAGTAGTGACTGTTAAGGCCTTTATTTTCAAATTTCATTTAATGGATGGTTTGGAATTTATTAGTCATACAAATGGATGATAAATTCCCATCCTGAAAAAAGTAGGATTTCTGGGTTTGTCATTTTCTCTTCTGGTGAGAAAGTCAAGGTCCAACAAAAAGCTTAAACATCAATCTACCCTCTATGAGACATAATTTGCACCCAACAACAGGCAACATTAGGAAACCTAAAAAGACCACTAATAATAAAGTTCTGCATAGCATTACTTGCACCTAATAATCTTTACATCAGAAAAAGCATATAAGAAAGAGTGAGTTCTATGCATTTAGAAAGAAGGAATAAAATATTAAGTTTTGATTTCAATTATGTCCCACATTATGTTAATGCACAAATGTACATTCTCTCAAGTTAGCTAGAATTTTCATCAATGGCTATGGCTAAGCAGAAGGAAGAATGCTGCTTTTCTTTTGTTCTTTCTCTAGTTGTTGTGGTATTATTTCTTTGCAATAATGATTGGTTTGCAATTGCAAGAGCTGATCAAACTGGATACATATCAGCTGTTGGTGATCCTGGTATGAAAAGAGATAGCTTGAGAGTGGCAATCGAGTCGTGGAAACAGTGCAATAAGGTAGGAGAAGAAGTTCCTCACATGGGCAGCCCAAGAGCTGCAGATTGCTTTGACATTTATCAGGCTTCATCTACAAAGTCAAATGGTAAAGTTCACATTCAGCAGCAGCAGCAGATAACAAACTTTATGAACCAATAACCAAAGCATACAATGCAGATTGTATCTGTGAGAGGTGGCTCAACTTGAGTGGTCCAGCTGTGAAACCCTTTGTGTTGTACAGCCTGTCAAGTTTGTTTCTTCCTCTACAAGAATTTTGTATCCATTTTACATCAGCATGACCTCTGTACATCAGACTTTTTCCACGTGGAGTGCTGCAGTTGGTTGAGGGATATTGAGAGAATGATGTATTTTGGGAGAGGCGGGAAGTTGAGAGACAGAGAGAGCAATTAGCTAGAGAGAAAAAAATCACAGAGAGAAATAGAAGGCTTGGGTGTGAGTTTTCTTGATTTCTTAGTTTACTCTGGGATTGAAGTCTCTATTTGTATAATCTAGAAATGCTCTGTACCTCTGTAAACATTTCTTCAAAGTGGATTAGTAACAACACCAGAAACTGGATGTAGGCTCATTTCCTAAGAGCTGAACCAGTATAAATTGTGTGTTCTCGTCTTTTTTTCTTTCTTTGTTTTCAATTGTTCTTGCTTTGGATTAGCTCATCTCACAACAGTATCAAACATGATAACAGAGAACAATGCAGATTGTATGAACTTGATGTTGGAAGATCGTCACAATGACAATACTTTTATCAGGCTTGTACTTCTCTAAATTTATTCTTTCTTTGATAAATGATCATTCATAAGAAAACTATAGAGAAAAAAAAAATCTAGAGCACCCTTCGGCTATAATTTCTTCACTTGGTTGTGAGAACCGAGAAAAAAAAACTAAAATATAAATAATCTTACAATATATGATTTATTTGAAGTTAACATAAGCACATATGATTCATGCAGGATCCAGGTACTCAGCCAGCTAGAAAGCAGTGGATGTCTATTGATTTGGGAACTGAAATTTTAAAGGTTCAGGTAACAAGTAATAAGTAATAACATACCACTTCAGGAATTGCTCTTAGCTGAAATTTTTTACTCACCTTGGTCCTGAAAGAATTGAGGGTAGTAACGCAGACATGGTAGCAACACCAAACTGTTCCTCCGGCTCTCTTGTTATTGCTGTAAGTGATGCTTCAAATTCCATTGTGCCCTCCAAGACCTTCACCACAGTTGACATGGAAGGCCTCCTGTTGTAATCATTTTGTAAGCACCACACTGCAACTCTCATCATCTGCACAACTTCTTCCCCGTGTAATTGCATATCCTCACAGTCTTTGTCAACCAGATCAATCAGGCAATCCTCTTCTGCTTTAATCATGAAAAAAGGGAGCAAATGTATGCATCCTTCAGACTGCGATCGATCTAAATTCTTTCTTCCACAGACAACCTCCATGACTACAATTCCAAAGCTATAAATATCTGCCTTTTCAGTTACAATTGAGCTCAACAATTCAGGAGCAAAATAACCAGGAGTGCCTCTCATTGTGGTCACCACTTGGCTCTGATCCTTGTCAATTAACTTAGACAACCCAAAATCTGAAATCTTCGCACGTAAGTTTACATCCAACAGGATGTTTTGAGGTTTGATGTCTAAGTGTACTATTCGCTGCCTGCATTCTTCGTGGAGATAGGCAAGCCCCTTTGCTATGTCAATGATAATTGTCTTTCTGGTTTGCCAATCTAGAGCAGGTTGTTGTGGTATCCTATGGAAAATCCATTTATCCAATGATCCATTGCACATGAATTCATACACTAAAAGCCTGTATAATTTTTCTGTACAAAATCCGACCAGTCTCACCAGGTTGATATGATGGATGCTTCCTATGGTCTTGACCTCGGCCAAAAATTCTTTCTCACCTTGGCCTAAAGCATCTAACCGCTTTGCTGCAACTTTTTCTCCACTTACCAGGGTACCTTCAAAAACTGAGCCAAAGCCTCCCTCTCCAAGTTTTCTCTGGAAATCCTCAGTTGCCTGTTTCAACTCTTCGAAAGAAAATCTCGTGGGAATTCCTGAGAGTTGATCAAAGTAATCGTCCACACCTCCATCCGTGTTTCTTTTCTTCCTTAAACACAGAATGCAGAAGCCGACGACTAAAACTACTAGCGCGAAAGTCCCAACAGTTACTCCTGCTATTACTCCTACTGATACTGAAGAAAGTCTATATTTCTCACCCTCACAATTGGCATTGAAACCTGAAAATAAACCAAACAATAATGCTCATTAGATATCAAATTAAGGTGAGTGAAGTAGAGATACTCACCAAACCCAAGTAAGAATAGAATCCAGTTTACAAGATAAATTGACTAACGTGAAAATATTTATGAGTGTTGTCACTGGCCTGAAGGCAGTGGAGCAAAATTTGAGTGTAAGGCCGATAAAGATTACATGACTTACCACGACATACAGATATGGCAGATATAAGGGGACCGTAAGCTCCTCGATATGGGATATTAGTAGTCCCTTTCCCTGCCCAATACAAGCGGATCTCCAAGGTATTTTCTGTCACCTCGGCGTTAAATGTTTTTATGATTGCTTTACCAGTTCCATTGGCTTGCTCCTTGATATTAAAATCCTTCCATATTAATATTCCCTGAAATAGAATTTTCATGTCAAAGGTTTCTATTAAAATAGTAGTAGCAACATTCTCTACTCATAATGTAACAAATTACCTGAATATAAATATCAAATATGCGTCTTCCGACTTTGTGATATGGTTCTTTATCATTAAATAATATCTCTACAAAGTGGAGGTTCACTGTATAATTCTCATTCTCCAGACAATACCCGTAATAGGTGAGAAAGAGTGGAGATGCACGTGCTTTAGAGTACAATTCTGGTTGTGTGTTAGGGTCAGCTGATACAATATATCCATTAGCATTTTTATTGTTATCGTCCATGAAGTCCCCGGCACTGATAAATCCCCAATTGGATCTACTATTATATTTCAATATAGCTCGTTGTCCAGCAATACCATCACCTTCATACGTGGTATTTTTGATGGTTACATGTGATCCACCACAGTTGATATGGAATGATTGATAATCTGCAACATATATAATTAAATCATTACTAGTGCATCATCAAAAACATGTGGTCTTGAGCAGAAAAAAAAAACTTATTTTTTTCAGCTTAACAAACTTAATTTTATTGCAATAATGATGCAATATCTTAATATAGTTCTACAAGTGAATATATTATTATTATTATTTACAAGTGAATTTATTAGAACATTATTGTCAATCAGAAGATGTGTTTCAAGTAATTGCAGAATTTATATCCTAGGAAATCAAACTCACACTTTTGACAGATGGATCCGTCGGGGCATGGACGACGTCCAGACCTATTTAAAAGGGGGATCAAAATATGTTAATTTACTAAATAGATAGATATTTACACATACAGGTAACCGTGCTATAATAGTTAGATATTATTATAGCCACATCCCAACAAAATGACAAATGAAATTATTCTACTCAAGTGGAGATGATTTGTTTTTTCACATTTCCTTCACATGATTGTGAATCATAGCCCCACGTTGCTTGGGTATTAAGGGGAAGTGCAATATATAAGTGTGAGGGCAACCCTCACCCTACAAACTAGCTTTTGGAGTTGAGTTAGGTAACTAAAAACCATTGCTAATTTTAAAGAGAAGAGAATAGTCTTACATATTGTGCTCCCAAGAAAAGCTCCGGTACATGTTTATAATTGAACTGTTTAAAAAATTAAAAAGTTACAAGAGCGGAATGATTTAAAAGAAAATATATCAATATTATGACAAGAAGTTTTTTACCCGTTATCTGGACAAATAGTTGACGATGTAAAGTCATTATAGGAAAGATCGCTACAAACGGTGAATAAAAAGGAGTTACTAACGTATACAAACTTCAAGATTAAAAGTAAATATATGTATAATGAAAGTTTGTAAGATAAAAAATCATATGATTACATTCAAACATACTTGGAGAGAAACATCAAGTACCGAATTTATTTCTGCACAACATGAAATAATTAAGGAGGAACTTTACACCACTCCAGGGTATGTGTGTGAAACTTATTTTGAAGTTAACAGACTTTGAAATAAGAGAGGACATCAGAATTCAAAAGATTATTTAGGTTCAAGACTATAAGATCTGGACTAACAACTACAACAGAATTTTACCAATGAATTTACACACACATGTGACCACTCACTTATGTATATGCTGATATGCATATGTATGTGTCTGTATGCATCTAAGTTTAAACTTAAAATTTATGCATCATAGTTTAAACTTGACCACTCATCTAAATTTACCCGTATGCATAATCAGAGCTAAAATTTATACATGTATAAACTTAAAATTCAAGCATCTAAGTTTAGGAACATACAGTATTTGGTTTTTGCTGAGGATTATCGAGTCTGGTATAGCTCCAGTCAACATGTTGTCACTCAAAAAGCTAACATAAAGCCACATGATGTAATTTAGCATGAACAATAAATACTTCATGGTAATATTGCAACAAATCCCATAAAAAAATGTACAGCTTCAAAACATAAATGCTTACATAAAATCAGCCTTTGTATTATTGATGTTACTAATATCTCCTTCCAACTCATTAAAGGTCAGATCACTATATAAATGGAAGAATATAAATTGTCAGATTTTGTTGTGAGCTGATGTCTTACATAAATGTATCCTAGAAATGCTGGCAAACTTTAAGCAAGTGGAAAAGGCAATATGTTCTGAACAAAAACATAAGAGCAGAAATATGTTCTCACACCTTGAAGTTATAAGAAACTACTTTCACCATGACTCTAAATAAAAATTATGTTAGGAGAAAAATTTGTTGGATATGATAAGAAGTATTATGTGATTCTAGAACTTATCTACTCCGCATACTAATTGATTCCTAAATTGACATTTCAACTTTTTCATCTGCTCTCCACATCTACATATGTGAACAGAATGATTGACCTCTATGTTCAGTAGGATATTGCTACTTTCCTCATTATTTACTAACCATGGTTCTTCGACATTCACATAGGGCTAGCAAATTAATTATATAGATCTCCTTTGTAGCAATTACACAAAAAGCCACACGCATAGTCATGTTCCTGGGTTTCAGTGGGGAATTTCAATGACCAAGTTAAGTTGTGTTCTTTTGCAAGGCAAGATACATGGATGCAGAATTGACCCTTTTCAAATGGAGCAGCGCCTGAATCTATAAGTGCAGCAAACAGCCAAAATATTGCATCTTTTGGAACAAAGTTGATAGTTTTTAATTTCCTATATATGTTAGAGAAACATGAAAAATTCATGATGGTTGTTGTTGAAAAAGGTAGCATGTGCACCATTTAAGAATCATGTCCTAAATTTAAGGATGCTATATAAAGTTACAAACACAGGATATAAGCATTGCAATGTTTACCAAAGATACATATAAGGAGATCATTAGAGTTTTATCCTTACAGTGTTTTCAATTTATCCATATTGTCCCAGATATATGCAGGGATAGATCCAGACATACTACAGTTTCTTAGAACCCTGCAGACAAAATTCCAAGTAATTCAAAGCTCTATTGCACATATTTCTATATCTACTGTAATAATGTTAAGGATCTTGGCATAAAATAAATGAACAGATAGAATTAGAAGTAATAAGCATACAAGTTTTTCATGTTTGTGTTGATCATCTTTGGAAAATCAAACTTTGGCCCACTCATATCAGTGATCCTCCTGTGTATAAAGAACACACAACGAATTGGATTGGGATCTTCAAGTTCCCACAAATAATGTGGTAAGAGAGGAACTTGTCAAAATGCCCAGCGGCAAAACTGTTCAGGAAGGTTCTTCAACTCACAAGTCAGTCAAGTTTCCTAGAGCAAAAATCGTTGGAGCGATGGGTCCTTCCATTCCACTTGAGTACATTTCCCTTCATAAATAACAAAAGGGGGGAGATAAAAAAAAAAACAAAAGGGGGGAGACAAAAAACATTCAGGATCATCCATATGCACTTCACAATTAAATTTGTTACAAATATAGAGCTTACAGTCTATTGAGTTTAGTCCATCTCCCGATAAATTCTGGTACAGTGCCATTAAAGCTATTGTCACTTATTCTACTGCACAAAACAATAATAGAGGTATCCTGGTGATGCTAAATCATGTGCATGCACGAGATGAGAATATTTTATATATATATATATATAGTTTTTCTATTGTCAATTCGAACCGATATAAAATATATCAGTTCCTTGCATTTAGACCATTAGATTTAAATTCTTTGACAGAGTGACTTGAATAGAGACCCACCATATATATATATATATGTATATATCAGTTCACATGTGGGGCTTACTTTTTAAGAACAAATCATGAGCCCCACATGTGAACATGTGGCTGTGGGAAAAAGTCCTGAAATAAATACTTCAGGGTGGACTTGACTAGAGAACCTCCTATATAGGGTGGTTTTCTAGTCAAGTCACACACACATATATATAATACTTCTCTAATCAGGACCGTCCTAATTTTATAATTTAGAACGTCCAACCATAGCCCCACATTCACAGTGGGTTCACTGCCTCACATCCAATATGAATGTGTGGATGTGGTTGGACCTCATTAACTAATAATTTTAGGTCGTCCTTACTAGAGAACCACCATATATATATGTGTGTGTGTGTGAAAATACTTACAACTGTTCCAACTTTGTCAGGTTTTCTAGTGTTAAAGGTAAGCTTCCCACAAACTGATTGGAAGAAAGAATCCTGTAATTGTGAGATCATGGATCCAAACCACCCTCGTTATTCTAAATTATAATCAGACAGTAATTACACTTTCAATATTAGGAGTTTAGATGTCATACAGTCCAGTTAAGTTGACCAAATTTCCGAGCTCCTCAGTTATAGTACCGGACAACTGGTTGGATTCAAGGCTCCTATTTTTTTTTTTCAATTGAAACTACATAAGAATCAAAGTCAAATGAATTCTTATATATAGCAGAAGCACTCAACTTTCTAAAGATCAAAACTTACAAGTAATTGAGGTTGGCAAAGTTTCCCCATTCCTTGGGAATTTTCCCTGATGTGCCGACAGCAGTAACCGAGCTGCATAAATAGTTGGTTCCTTACATACTAAAGTGAACCTTAAATTATAGTTGTTTAAACCAGGCCAAGATAAGGTGAACATGCTTACAGTCTCTTTAAACGTCGCAGTGAACCCCATTCTTTTGGAAGTTCACCGCTAAGGTAGTTGCGAGTGAGATCACTGTTACAATGAAGATAATCAATATATGATAATTAAGGTGAGATTTTTTCCTCAAATAAATTAGAATTAAGATATCAATAAGACAAGAAATATTCAGAGAAAAGTATGCCATGTGCTCTACCACATACTCTTGTACATGCATATTATAATCCTATTCTAAAAAACCTACCCGCAAGGGTGATACATGCCAGCATATTTTAATTTCTAATACAGAACTATTTTGGAAACTGAATATCAAGCATACCCTTTTCTGATAATGGGTTAAACCTTGTCTTAACGCACTACCCGAAATGCTTATCAAGAAACACATTACTTATGTGTGTGTGTGTGTGTATATATATATTGAGAGGGCTTCTAATGAACACAACAATGCTATAATGAAAGTAAGTTGTGTGAACTATGAAGATCTCATCTAAAAATGTGGAGCAAATAAAACAATTTTCAAGAACCAGAAATGAATGAATGCTGTTACATTTCTTCAAGAAACGTTAACTTGGCCAATTCTGGTGGAATCCTGCCTTGAAGACTCGTACTTTTCAGTTGTCTGCAGTTCAAAGAGGAAAAAGGTAATATAATCAGATCAATGGTTCCAAAAGTAATAATAATAAAAATAAAAAATAAAAAAAATTTAAAAATAATAAAAACCCTTCCTTTCCACTTAACATGAAAATTCAACTGCAATTGAATTTCGTGGACTTAAGACCATACATACAACACATTTCATTATAAATTTAAATGAAGATTGGAAAAAAGATTCAAAAATTATCAATTCAACTTGAGAATATTTTACAGCTCCAAGAATCTAGTCGAATTCAATTGAAACGAAGAGAGACTTGAAAAGAAGAAGAAGGCACTTACATGTTTGTGATGTGAGAGAAGATGCCATCAGTGTAATTACAAGTGATATTGTTGACGATATATGACTCTGTCATAGGGAGGATTCCTGATGGGCAAGGATCAACAGTGGAATGGTTGAGTGTGGCACCCAATGTCGCAGCTATTTCACGAAGAACAGCAGCTACAGCAATGCACAACATCAATCAAAAAAATATTCAATTCCACTGTAATCAACTAGCGCTCATGGCATTTCATTGGCGCTTATTATAATTTTGAATTTAACTATTTCAATAAACTTACAATTAAGAGCAAATAACTCCCAAACTTACTATTTCATTGGCTCTTTTACACGTTTAAATGTTTAATCAACTTTATCAATATATATATATATATATATATTTTCTGTTATTAGTTCATCCTGACAATAAATATATTATGACGAAGAATGTGGACCACTAGATTTACATACTTTGACTCAAAGTGTATACATTTGTCAAAACTTCTCCATAATCTATAGTCCACATTCTCTATAGTCTATGGTCCATGATATATATATATATATATACTCTCACTACTATTAGTCAAATTTTGACCGGGTTTAAATATCAAAAATACCCAATAACCTTTATTAAAAAGTTTTTTAATTTTTTTTTTTAATAAAAACAGATTTTTTTTTAAATGGATCTCGAGATGCTTGTATCTTGGAGATACATTTTCTTTTAAAAAAATATTTATAAAAAAAATAAAAATAATAAAACTAATTTTTTAAATAGATTTCCACCATCTATCTCATAGATGGATGATGGACATCTATTTTATTTTTAAAAAGTAAATCTTTTTTTTAAAAAAAAAAGTGAAAATGAAAAAAAAAAAATCCTAGATCGGTGGAGATCCAATCTTGACCTTCATCATTGATGGAGATGACTTCATCCTTGTCATTCAATTCCATCTTGAGCAACGAAGATCTCGACTCCACCAACCTTTTTTTTTTCTTTTTTCAGTTTTTTAGTTTTTTATTTTAATTTTCAATTAATGTCCAAAATTGTTTTTTTTTTTTTTTATAATTTTTTAAATGCTTAAAATGATGAAAATACCCTTAGTTTTGATAGTCAAAGTTAGTCAATGTTTAAGTTTTACTAATGGTAAGGGAGCTGAACATTAGTTTTTGATAAAGTTGATTCCGAGTGTAAAAGAGCAAACCTAAGAGAAGTTGTATGTTATTAACTCTAAAATTAATACTCGAGTCTTTGATGTAGTACAAGATTGAATTAAAATAATTAAATATGGTCTTTGTCATACTTTGAATTAGATTAAATTAATTTTTACCGAAAATAAACTTATGTTAAATTAATTATAGTAAAATTAATTTATTCAAAAAAAAAAAAATCTAATCATTTTAAATAAGGTACAAAAAATTAAGCTTAATTAAAAAAAAAAAAAACCATTAAGTCATATAAAATTAATTTTGTTAAGTAAAATATCCGTAAAATTATTTTTAGAATAAAGTATACTTAGTTTAGATTATTTTTAAACAAAGTAAATTTTCTTAACATACTTGTATCAAATATTTTAGATTATATAAGAATATGATAAATTATATTAATTAAAGAGCAAACAACACTTTTTTTTTTGTTTTTTTTTAAAAGAGCAAATAACACCAAATCTAAAATAACAAAAAGATGAACGATAAGAAAAAAAGAAATATACTAAAATTTTTCTAAATTTTTAAAGATAAAATATTTATTAAAAAAATGGGAAAATATAGAAAAAAAATTGAAAAAATAAAATAAATATATATTCTTATAAACTTTCAAATAATAATGATATGGTTTATGAAAATTAGATTTGGATATTCTTGACATCAAAGTGTTTTAACTAAAACTCGGTAGGAAGCAATAGTCCGATGCTAAACACACCTCTCATCATAATTGAGGTCGTTTAAATCCACTTCTTTCCAAGTAAAAAATAATAATAATAATAATATAAATTTATGCATTATTTTTCGAGGAGATGTGATTAATTTGAGGATATTAAAAGAATTTTTTTTGATTAATTTTTTTTAAAATTTTTTTTTTTTTTTAAAGATGGATACCATTAACTTTTTAGTGTAGGAAGAAGAGAAAAAAAATATAAAAAAAAAATAAAAATCAGTCATGGCATGGACTTAATTAGGAAGAAAGAAGAAAATTGCAATTAAGTGGTGATGATGAAAAAAAATCTAATTATAAATTTATAATTATTACCTTCCTTTGGGTGCAGCTGGAGTTGAACAAATGTCAGCTGAAAGGCAACAAATAAAGAAAGCAGAAGAATTAAGCTCATTCGCTGTTTCGTGTGCATCATCAACATTGCTACTGCTTTCAAATATCTCCTTGCTTGCTTGCTTTGTATCTTTGTTGGGCTGTGCAGCCTGTGCTTATGTATTATATATATACATATACGATATTTGGATCCCAAAAATTTAATGTAGATACATTGAATGAATACTTAATAATAGTAGGGGGAGAAAAGTCAGAAATAGCCTCTACAAACATTAGATATATATATATTTATTTTGGTTTACACTATCCGGTTTCCGGGTGGGGCGGATCCACTATACGGTGCAATCAGCCCAGACCACACCCCGACTAATCCGGACTCGCACCGGGTCGGCCCACTAAGGGGTAAAGTGCTCCCAATATGTGTAGATCCGTTCACAAGGGGAGTTGAACCCACGACCTTGTTTAAAGGATGAGAGCGCCGAACCACTCACACCAACACATGATTGGTTAGATATTTATTTTTAACCACATACAAAAGTTTAATTGGTACTAAATACTTTTTTTTTTTTTAATTGCCTATATATCCTATATAAAAACATTCCCTAAACTGAAAAATTAAAAAAAAAAAAAAAAATTATAAAGCGTAACACCCATTTGGAGAGGATGTTTTAGTAATTTTCTCATAAAAAAAATTATTAACAAGGTTTTGGAAGGTGTTTCAGTAATTTTCTGCTTTAAAACGGCTAAGATGTCACAATTTTATACGAGGTTTCATAGTTTTTTTTTTTTTTTTCCTAAAAAGAAGAAAGAAAATAGAAAAGATGCTGCAATGGTATTTTCATAATTAATGAACTGAAAATAAATTGTGAAAATTGCAAAAACTAACCACATATATTATGGGAAATTTGTTTTTAACCAGAAACGAAATTTTATTTGTTAATAACCACTTTTTTTTTGAAATTACTGGAAAGCCCTCATATAAATAGGGTCCCCAAACACACACTCTCTCTCTTTTCTCTTTTTTCTTTCTTTCTCTCCCCGATGTCTCTCTCTCTCTCTCTCCCCAATCTCTCTCGCCGGCGTGTTTTGAGGGTCGCCGGTGCTTCTGGGCTTCATGGCAGTGGCCACATCCGGCGCTGCTGCTTCGCCGGTGACAAAGCTAGTGCTTCCTCAAGTGCGCTGGTGCTTCACCGTTCTTGCGCTGCCTCCTCGCCGTCCGCTGCTGCTTCACCGGCAATAAAATCGATCCCCTTTCGCTGGCGAGGTGATCTGTAGGAAAAGGGAAAAAAAAAAAAAAAAAAAAAAAAACCTAATGTTTGAGGAAGAAGAAGATGAAGAAGAGGAAAGGGAAAATTTCAATTTAGTCCAGATTTCAAGTTTGGACATTTCAATTTTAGAGATAATTTCAAATTTTGACATTTCAATTTAGGCATGATTTCAAGTTTGCTTCGAAATTTAAAATAAAACTACTTTCAGGGGTACTTTAGTAATTTATAGACATACACTGAAATTTTTTTTAAAAGGTGGTTATTAACAATTAAAATTTTAAAACTGGATACTAACAAAAGTTTAATGTTTCAAGTGGTTAGTTTTGATTTTCTCTCAAATAAATTTTATCTTGTGTTTATTAAAACTTATTTGTTGTTAAAAACAAATTTCATATAAAATATACGGTCATTTTTAACAAATGTCATACAATAATACTGTATGAAGACACAGTAGCTGTTGATATGGTCATGTTAAACGTACAAGAAAGTGGAGACACAATAATATTGGGACCTACCTGCATGGCAAGTTGACAGTAGTAGTAGACACAATAATATTGACAGTAGTAGTTGTCTGCATGGCAAGTTGGCAACTACCTCATAATATTTATTTATTGTTCACGGTAAACAAGAAACTTGATTTTGCTGCTTTTAATTATTTTAAAATTGAAATCATTGCCGAACGCATATCTATGCGTTATTTCAACTCAAAAAACGAAGAAAGCATTTTGAAAACACTACCGAAGTAACCGAACGCCGCCTAATATTTTCAGAGACTATTTTTTATTTTCTCCTATACTAGTAATATAAACAATTAGCTTTTTTTTTTTTTTTTTTAATATTTTAAGAACTATTATAACAGGACTGCTGGAACTAAGGGCGAACGATTGTATGAGTTAGAAGAGGTTGTAGCCCCGTCTAATAGAAAATTCTGGATTCACTATATATATGTGTGCGGTCCGAATATCTTCTCTCATAACGGGAGATAATTACTCTCACAAACTAGAAAGAAATCTCTAGTTACACACATATTTATAAAATGTGTATAGTGAAATTTAAACCCCTACCACTTTTGTGAAAGTGAGGCGCACTGCTAATGCTGCTAAAAGGTTATATGCAAGGTGAACAATTAGTCATACTCAGCAATCAATCACACAAGAAAGTGAGAAGCAATATTGGACTGGCTATGTAATAGAATGAAGTAAACGAAGAAAGTGAGGACTGAGGACGACCATTAATTGGTTGTGGCAGAATTAATGAATGAATGAAATCACATGTGCTTGTATGATTGAATTAATTGGTTGTGGCAGAATTAATAATAATTGGTTGTGACAATATCAATTATTATTCAATTATTACGACTTATGAAGAGAGAAGACTAGCTAGCAAAGCCACTGACTAATTGGTTCAATCAATAATAATATTGTCCTATCTTTTTGACCTTTAATTTCTCTGTCCATCCATCATTTCTTGACACCTTCGCATCTCCTTCTCAGATCTCAATCAACTATTTTAAGTCGGTGGGCTAGTCATACGTTTAAAAGGTCTTAAAATCTTATGTGAGTATCCGACTACTAAAAAATTGACACATAAGGATAGTGTAATGTTAAGTTATTTGTCACCATTTTAAGTAGGTATGAAAATCGAAATAATATCACCGTTCAATTTTTTCAAGTCACACCCAGTGAACTAAAGATTTTCTCATGCAAAGGAGAGATCTTAAAATGAGTTTGATTTTTTTATTTTTTATTTTTTGGTTGAAGAGGATAAATATTTTAATTTTTGTTGAAGTATTACAAGTTTACAACTATTACAATAAGATTGTTGAAACCTGCCAAGATAAGACAATACATGTGCAGACTCGGTTAACCACTCCTATAAAATAAGAAAAAAAACTTCCCACACATACTTGTAAAATATGTATAGTGGAACTCAAACCTCTCACCACCATCGTAGAAGAGATGTGCATTACCACCTCTGCTAAGAGTTAGATTTCTATGTTTTGAGTTTTAGTTTAGGGGACCATTTTCATGTTTATATATTTTAAGTATTAGTTTAGGGGCCCATTTTCTTGTTTACATATTTTAGTATTAGTTTATGGGGTTTTTTTTTTTTTTTTTTTTTAAAGGCCCAACTATTTGTTTTGGGTATTAGTCCAAATGTTTGGGATCAAAGATGCCCATATAAAAAAGCTGAAAAGTTGAAACAATACCAAAAAAATTAAAATTGGGCCCAATACAAATAAAGTCCAAAGATTTTGGTATATCAGCTAGACGTCCAATATGGTTTTTTCACTTCCTTGTTCCCAAATTTTATTTGTCATTTCTTTCAACAATTCATCGACTCAACACTTCCTTTTCTCAGAGTTGGCCCTAGGGTAGTGCAACAATTGTAACCAACTTGGGCCCCATTTTTTTTTATTACTATTAAAGCTAATATGTAGAATTGGGTTTTTGATACAAAAGTTTGGACCTGTTGCAAGTTGTTATAGTTAAGAGAAAAAAGAATTGTGATTTTTAAAGGCCCAATTCATTTTTATTTTTTTCTTAAATTATATGTATAGAATACGTTTAAAAAAATTGTGACTATGAATGACCCAATTCATTTTTTTTTTAATTATATGTATAGAATATATTTAAAAAAATCGTGGGGCCCATTTTGTGACAATACCTTATTCCTCATTTGACATGTCATGAGATCTATTTTTCCCATTTTTTATATTTTCACTCCGGACCCTAAAAATGTCAGGACTGGCCCTATTAAGAGGTGATGTGCATTTTTAACGCTATAGATTTAGTTCTGAAAACATTACTCAAACACCGTTTGGAGAACAATTGAACAACCAACAAGATTACTATAGGAAAAGTAAAAACTAAATGCACTTTCCCTAGTATTTTAACAGGGCCGGCGGGAGCGTTAGGCAACTGAGGCTATTGCCCACCTAAATGAAGGCTACATATTAAGAGTATTATCCTTAATATAATATAAAATTAATTAATTGTTTTAAAATTTAATATTCAATATTTTCTTATCAAAAGTCAAAACAATTTCTACCGATAAAAAATAATCTTCTATTATTATTATTATTTTTTAAAAAATATCTCTTAACTTCTAAATTACCGTTTAAAAACTTTTTTATTTTCAAGTAAACAACAATTTATTTTGGATCAAGATCCCCTACCCATCAAATTTATACTCAGCTTTTAAACATCTATCAACACATGACATCCAAACAAATGGATGGGTAGGATTAATTTGTTTATTTTTTTTCTCTCTACCGCATGACAAACGACATCGTGTCACTCTTAAAGTTTTTATTTTTTTCAATTTCTCTCTTCATCTTGATTTTCAATTGAAACCCAATTTCTCCAATTTCTCTCTATCTCTCTTCGTGTTCTCACATCTCAACGTCAACTTGCCAACATCCGGTGACCGTTGTCATTTCCGTTCTTCATCGCTTCCTCTACCAAATCGGCTGGTTCTTACTGTCGATCTAACAGTCGCCAGAATCTCAAGCGTCATGTACCTCCAATACCAAGTTTTATTTGGACCCCCGTCATAAGAGTTTGGGATGTTTGATGATTGAGGAATTTGGTGAATGGGATTTATCAAATGAAGTTCAAAAAATACTCAGGTTACAGTTTTGTTTTAGTAGGATGTTTGATGATTGACCATTTTCCTTCTATTTCTCCTAATGCATTACATAACCAAACCAAATCCAAACAATTGTTTGATCAATTCTTTATTGTTCACCTCTACTTCTTTGATTTTTTTTTTTTTTTTTTATATATATAATAATGAAAATCAGACTTCAAACAGAAATGTCACATCTTGAAAATTTTTTGCTTTAATGTTTGCTTCTTTTTTTCCTGGAACAAAAGAAAAATAAACAAGAGGTCAATCGAAATCTCAGATTTGTAGAGTTTCTAACATATTTTTTTACCTCCCAACCAAATCCAGATTCATCATCTAGAAACCAAGTAAATCGAAGAAGACTTCGATGATAAATAAAAACGAAAATCCCATCCAGAAACGACTGAAAAACGAGTAATCTCTTCGACAAATAACAGAACCAAAAATCAAGGTCTGAAGTGTGGTTTGTTTGAGTAGTTAGGGACTTGGAGATTCTGCAATGTTGAATGGGAGAGCGAAACAAATAGAGAAATAAAAATAAAAAAATAAAGCAAATAATCTAAACGACGTATATTGTTAGTTGGGACAGTGAAAAAAATAAAATAAATTAATCCTATCTATCTATTTGTTTGAGTTTACTTTTGCTCACCCCCTTGAAGGGAGGTGAGTGTGGTAGCCAAAAATGGCTCATAGGCCCAAAAGTGCAAAGCCCAGGCTAGTCTTGCTATTGGCCCAAGTTTGAAGAGCCCAACGAGCCCAACGAGAACAGTAACAACATGACTTGGTCGTCTGAAAGACCAAGTCAGCCAGGTGTGCTAAATAGCGAGATTCTAGGGAGAAAATCTCTCCAAGAATCTCGCCCATGATCTTACCTGTTTACTTCAAACGGTAGTCTAGAAGTTTGCTATAAATAGCAAAGCATTTCTTCAGAGAAATCTCTCTAGAAATACAAGCTTACTAAAGCGTACTGAAACTCTGCTTCTGAGAATTACAGCCACCGGAATTCAATATTCACGATCGCCACAATCGTTGCTCAGCCCAAGCATAACTAAGGCTAACGATTTAAATCACTCTTTGTTCTTTGCATCATTTATCTGCTTTATTTTTGTTCTAATTCGTTTGCTATTTTGAATAGGTCGATCGACCAAGATAATTGCAGGAACATAAACCGGACGACAACAGCATTCAAACGATCCGACCCAAGTTGCATTGGGCCTATCAACATACGATCCGATCCATATTGATTATAGGTCGACACCCTACAGTTTGGCGCCCACCGTGGGGCCCGTCGCAACTTTACAAGTATCAACCGAAACTTTCCAAATTTCTCAAACGAGCAACGATGTCTGGTGAGGGAACCGCCCCAACCATTGAAGAGCAGATCGCTGCTTTAATCGCTCAAACAGCAGCAAATGCAGAAAAGTTGCGAGCGTTAGAAGCTGAAAACGCCGCAATTCGAGCCACTAATGAAGAACTGCGAGCCATGGTCGATGGCGTTGTACCTGACAGCGAAGATGGGGGAAATCCGGTTCCTGTCCTTAATGTTGAACAAGAGGTCGACCGACGAGGTCGAGACGCTCCGACAGGTCCAGCAATCCCGGACGTGAATCCAAATGTCGGGCAAACCCAGCAAACACCCCAGACAACTCGAGTCGACATCGACCTCAACAACTTGCCTGTTCGAAAAGACAACGAGCAAGATCCCGTTATAAGCAGGCAGCCTGAGAATGTCGTGGGGACACCAGCATCACTCCAGTCGACACCAGGTTTGGTAAAATCCGGACCTGACCCATCCACCATTATTAACGTTGAATTTGCTCGCAGGTTTGCTGAAATGGAAGCTCTTATACAACGAATTCCTGGCGTCCCAGCTCCAATAAAAAGGAGCAACATGAACAGCTTTGCAGACTCACCATTTGTCGACGCGATAGCGCTTGTCGAGATGCCTAAGAAGTTCAGCTTCCCAAACATGAAGCAATATGAGGGAACAACCGATCCAGACGACCACATAGCGCAGTATAAACAGAGAATGTTCACTGCAGCAATTCCCCGCGACCTAAGAGAAGCATGCATGTGCAAAGCATTCGGGTCCAGTCTCAATGGTCCAGCTTTACAATGGTACACTAACCTACCTAATAATTCAATCAATTCTTTTGCGCAGCTTACAGATACATTCGTGGAACAATTTGCGAGTAGTCGCAAGCTGGAGAAACAGTCGGACGACCTATATACCATAACGCAGAAGCACGGTGAAAACTTGAGGACTTACGTTGGTCGCTTCAACAGAGAGAAGGTCCAAATCCCTCACTGCAATCAGGCGACCGCAATATATGCCTTCAGAAAGGCCTCAGGTTTGACTCTGACCTCTATAAAGAATTAACCAAGTATCCATGCAGGACAATGGAGGATGTGTTAGCCAAAGCGTGGGCCCAAATAAAATAGGAAGAAGATGAAGCTAACTACGTAAGTAGAGCCAACAACTACTCCAACCGCAGAAACGACCGAGTGGATAGGAGGTCGAACGACAGAAGGTCAGAACCTTATCCGACTGGAGATAGGGCAACTCGACAGAATGATGAAGGCTCAAGCGACGGTCGACCATACAGGAGGGCCTACCCAAGAACAAGTCGACCACGAGCAGAAGTACCTGAGTACAATCTGAGCATCGAACCAGTCGACCTTGTAGCGGTTATGAGGGAAATGGGCAAGACAGTAAAATGGCCCAGAAAGATGAACGCTCTACCAGAACATCGAGACGCAAAGCTGAGATGCGAGTTCCACGGAGATCATGGACATCGAACTGAGGATTGCATCGCCCTTAAATTCGAAGCTGCAGAACTACTAAAACAAGGACATCTACAAGAGTTCTTAACAGAGAAGGGAAAACAAACCCTGGCAAGACGAAACGACAGAATGGCGAACGCAAACGACAATCCACCAGAACCACCTCGACACGATAGGGTAATAAATTTCATTGCAGGAGGTTCTGAAGTGAGTGGCATCAGCTATTCAGCGGCAAAAAGACATACACGACAAGTGTTAAACACGAAAATTCAGCCAAGTAGGGAGCATCCGTCGACTGTCGACGAGACCGTCACCTTCAAGGCGACAGACAAATCAGATTTGTTTTCTCCCCATCATGACGCACTTGTTATTTCGCTACACATTGCTAACTGTTTAACAAAACGAATTTTGATTGATAATGGTAGTTCATGCAATATTTTGTTTAACAGTGCCTTGAGAGAAATGCAGGTCGACGAGTCGAAACTGAGCCGTCGGACGACAGTGCTGACAGGTTTCAGTGGAGAACAGAAAAGCACGTTGGGGGAAATCGTGCTACCTATCTACGCTGAAGGCGTAAACCTCTACGTCAACTTCCTGGTGCTCGACTGTCAGTCGCCCTACAATGCAATCCTAGGAAGACCATGGATTCATGAAATGAAGGCAATCCCTTCGACCTACCACTAGATGATCAAATTTCCAACCAGGTGGGGAGTTCGTGAAATTAAAGGGGAACAGAGAGCAGCGAGAGAATGCTATCAAAACGCCATGAAGAAGAAGAAGAAAAAGGAGTCTTTATAGCAATTACAGGACTCCAAAGTCGAGTCGACACCAAACGCACCAAAAATGGAGGATCTCGACGAAGTGTCGATCGACTCAAATCGACCAGAGAGAAAAGTGTTCATAGGGTCCAGACTGTCGAAGGAAGTTAGAGAACAACTGATCGACTTCCTAAAGGAACGGCAGGGCAGCTTCGCATGGTCGCATTCAGACATGGTCGGCATCGATCCAGAAGTAATAGTTCACCAACTACAGGTCGACCCCGATCATCAACCAGTAAAACAAAAGCGAAGAAAATTCACTCCGGAAAGAAATAAAGTAATCAACGAAGAAATTCAGAAGTTGATCGACATCGGCTCAGTGAGAGAAGTCCAATATCCCGATTGGCTAACCAATGTCGTGGTCGTTAAGAAGAAGAATGGCAAATGGCGGGTGTGCATCGACTTCACAGACCTCAACAAAGCGTGCCCCAAGGACTCGTTCCCTTTGCCCCACATCGACATGCTAGTCGACGCAACAGCCGGACACGAGCTACTCAGCTTCATGGACGCCTACTCAGGCTACAACCAGATCCTGATGCATCCAGACGACCAGGAGAAAACATCCTTCGTAACAGAACGAGGTACCTTCTGCTATAAAGTAATGCCATTTGGTTTGAAAAATGCAGGTGCCACCTACCAACGGCTCGTGAATATGATGTTCGCCAAAATGCTTGGCTCGACAATGGAAGTCTACGTCGACGACATGCTGGTCAAATCACTTGTGGCCCAACAACATATAGACCACCTGAAGCAGTCGTTCGACGTCCTCGACAAGTACGGTATGAAATTAAATCCAACTAAATGTTCTTTTGGTGTCTCATCAGGAAAATTTTTAGGGTACTTGGTCACATAAAGAGGAGTCGAAGCCAACCCGGACCAAATCCGTTCAATACGAGAAATCGAGTCGCCCAAATGCGTTAAAGACGTACAGAAACTGACTGGTCGAGTAGCAGCGTTGAACAGGTTCATCTCCAAGTCGTCTGAACGATGTCATCCATTTTTCAATACCTTGAGGAAAAACAAGGCATTCGAATGGAACGACGATTGCGAGAAAGCATTGCAGGATCTAAAAGAATATTTGACTACGCCACCATTGCTGTCAAAACCAAAAGACGATGAGACGCTACTCGTGTACTTAGCCGTTTCGAGCACAGCCGTCAGCGCAGTACTAGTGAGAGAAGAAGTCGATCGACAACATCCAGTTTATTACGTAAGCAAGGCACTACTCGACGCTGAGACACGATACAGTCGGTTGGAAAAGCTGGCACTAGTGTTGGTCGTTGCAGCCAGAAAATTGAGGCCGTACTTCCAATGCCATTCAATTAAGGTATTAACGACTTACCCTCTCAAAAATATACTGCATAAACCTGAAGTTTCAGGTCGGCTGACGAAATGGGCCGTCGAATTGAGCGAGTACGACATCAACTATCATCCGCGAACAGCATTAAAATCGCAGGTATTAACTGATTTTATTGCAGATTTTACGCCTAACGAAAATTTACAGGCTGAGAAAGAATTAATAGCTCTTACGGAGGCAACGTCGAACGAAAAATGGACCCTATCAGTCGACGGTTCAAGCAATATAAAAGGCAGCGGATTGGGATTGGTACTCACATCCCCTCACGGGGACATAATAGAACAGTCAATCCACTGCGAATTCCGGGCGACAAATAACGAAGCCGAGTACGAAGCGTTGATTGCTGGACTCGACCTAGCCAAGAGCCTGAACGTCAAAAATCTCGAAGTATTCAGCGCCTCACAACTAGTCGTTCGACAAATAAATGGGTCGTATGAAGCAAGGGATCAAAGGATGACCACCTACTTGACCAAAGTCAAATAGATTCAGTCGACTTTCGACAAATTCTCCATCGAACAAGTACCCAGGTCGGAGAACTCTCGTGCAGATGCACTAGCTTACCTTGGCTTGACAACGACAGGCGGATCAAAGTCAATTCCAGTCGTTCACCTTACAACACCAACTATCCAAGTAACAGAAATAGTCGCCCCAGTCGACTACACAAGAAATTGGATGGACCCGTTGCTGGACTACTTGCGAGCCGACATTCTACCTGGAGATAGAACTGAGGCTAGGAAAATCAAAGCTAAAGCTGTAAAATTTTGTATCTTATACGGTAAGCTATACAAAAAGTCTTTTACAGGACCCTACTTGAGGTGTGTAACCCCACGAGAAGCATACGACGTTCTCAAGAGCCTACATTATGAAGAATGTGGAAATCACTCGGGGGCTCGAAGTCTGTCGAACAGAGCAATCAAAGCAGGATACTACTGGCCGACAATGCGCTCCGACTCCCAAAATCACGTGAAGTCGTGCGACAAGTGTCAAAGATTCGCACCAGTCTGCCATCTTCCCCCAGGTATGTTAAATTCAATCTCAGCCCCTTGGCCTTTTATGAAATGAGGGATGGATATTGTAGGAAAACTCCCGGCTGCACCAGGAGGTGTCGTCTACATGTTGGTGATGACAGACTACTTCACAAAGTGGGTAGAAATCGAAGCTTTACCTCAAGTACGCGACATCGAGGTACGCAATTTTGTGTGGAAATACATAATTTGCAGGTTCGGAGTTCCACGAGAAATAGTGACCGACAATGGGTCCCAGTTCATTTCATTCGACTTCAAGAACTTCTGCGACAAATACGGGATAAAGCTGAGTTTCTCAACTCCACGATATCCACAAGCAAATGGACAAGCGGAGTCGACGAATAAAACCATCATCAACACACTGAAGAAACGACTAGAAGCTGAAAAGAATGAGTGGGTTGAAAAGCTCCCAGAGATCCTATGGTCGTACCGTACAACCCCTCGACGGTCGACTGGCGAAACTCCATTCTCCCTTGTTTATGGGTCTGAAGCAGTGATCCCTATCGAGACACGACTAGCAACCGCACGGAGTGAAAATCCAAATGAAGCCCAAAACAACCATGAGCTCGCCTTCGAGTTGGATCACTTGGATGAGAGACGTGATCGAGCGGCTCTGAGAGTACATTCGTACCAACAATAGGTCGCACGACATTACAACAAGAAAGTACATATCAGAACCTTCAAGCTACATGACTGGGTACTTCGCCGCGTTTTCCAAAACACCAGAGAAGAGGGAGCCGAAAAATTGGGGCCGACATGGGAAGGGCATTATCAAATAACATATATCGTCGGTCGAGGAGCTTACAAATTGCGAGGACTCGACGGTCGAGAGCTGAACAACAGTTGGAATGCACTGCACCTAAAACAGTATCACTTCTAAACTCTAAACTTAAATTCTTCTTTCATTGTTATCACTTCCCTCGACTTACGATACTAACAATGCATAAAAGAGCAATGATGAAAAACTTAGTACTAAGTTTAGAACTGAGCTCACAAACATTTTTCATAAATTCAGTCGACTTCGACGTATTATGTTGCTACAGAATTTTTTTGTTATTACAGCATTGGCAGTGCCCCGGCATCGACGACAACAAGAACCTACTCCCAACATCCTTATTTAATCAAACGCACGCTGGGAGTCGGGGACAACACTC
The DNA here is from genome assembly GCA_954870605.1 of Acer campestre. NCBI lineage: Eukaryota > Viridiplantae > Streptophyta > Magnoliopsida > Sapindales > Sapindaceae > Acer > Acer campestre. Next base: position 13,351,400 of record OX940809.1, read on the forward strand.
GATGAAAATAATTGTCGACTAATGCATGTACGCGATAAAGGGTCGACTCAACGCATGTACGCGATTCAAATGTGATTATCGACTGACGCATGTACGCGATAAAGGGTCGACTGAACGCATGTACGCGATGAATGGTCGACTGAACGCATGTACGCGAGTTGTACAAATCAGTGATGTTATTTATAGTAAATTTGTTAAATGTCGTCTAACGCATGTACGCGATGAATGGTCGACTGAACGCATGTATGCGATATAGTTTGTCGAATGACTTGTACGTGAATATTTTATAAGTAAATCAGCCATGTTTATTCTCATCTATATTATAAAGTTGTTCGACATACGCATGAATATTAGTTTACAGGCTCGTTTCATGCAGGCATTTAAAACTTGTGTAAACCCCATTATAAGATGGTCGTGTCGTTTCCACATGCAAATAAATTTCACACAATTATTGAAGACATGTTAAACATCTAACGATTAGAAAAATGGTTTGAGATAACCCACATACTTTCAACAAAAAATAAAATGGTCGAACGACCATATCATTCACAATTACAAAACAAAAATTACAAAAATTCTTAAAAGTTTTCAAATTTGTCTTTTTAGATTGCAGGCGGATCAAGTGTGGAAGCAGCATCAGTGGGATCGGCAGGAGACTGATTGACGATTGGTGGGTCGACAACAGGTGGTAGGCCAGCAACATCTGCGCCTTGTGGGAGCGCATTGTCGTCCTCCTCCAGCCGACGCATTTCATCATACGTTTCAATCATCTCCTGCATCTCGTCACGGCTCCAGGTAGCATGCTGGCCCGACAGATATTCCTTGAAAAGTTCCGCTTTCGCCTTGATCAACGCAGCAGAAGCGATCGACGTCAACTGTGCCTTCAAAGCAGCAACATTATGCTGCTCTTCAATCAAGGCGGCACGAGCTTCGGTCGACTCCAAGGAATGTCGATCCCTGTCGGCCTTCATCTCTCTCAACTCTTTCTCAAGAGTCAAGTTTTTTCTTGTCAGCTCCTCGACAGCTTTGTCGGCCTGGGCCTTCTCCTGCCTCGTAACATCGACCAGCTTCCGCTGCTTCCCATACTTGTCACCCAACGACTTGTACCTCCCATACAAGTGTAGCGAAGCTTGCAAAGACTGCACAGCGTCGAAAGTTAGCATAAATGGAACGACATTTAAAAAAATAAATAAATAAATAATAAATATATATATAACTCACATGGAATGCCGAGAGGAAAGTCGTGTCGAACACTTCCTCGATTTTCTTCTTCTGCAGATGCTTCTCATCTGTAGGGAGGATATAGTCGAACGACCTTTCCAAAAAGGAAGTCGGATCGTCGAATGATGATAGATCAGAAAGGGTCGCTATCGACGAGTCCGGCTGCGAGACAGCCGCTTGTTTCCGAGCGCTCGAGTCGACCCTCTTCCCCTTGTCGGCCGGCGGGTTCTTCCTTGGCCTCTTCTTCTGGGGAGATCGTTCAGGAGAAGATTCATAAATATGTTCTGGCGGCTGCGCAGCGCCTCTAGTCGACTTCTCAGCCTGCTTCTTCTTCGCTGCTGCTGCTGCCCTTTTCTTCATCAGGTCGTCTCTGAGAGTCTTCAGAGCATCTGCTGTGTCCGGGATGTCACTGCAACAAGACGTTCATTGTCAGAAACCGGCGACAAGAATGTCATTGTATATTGAAGAATTTCGAAACTCCTTCTAATCCAGATATACGACAAGAAATTCTTCACGTTAGGATACGGCGCTCGCGACCTATTATGAGTCGACCACCTCCATAGCCTGGTAGGCCTAAGTTTACCTTCTGTTAATAGTACCTTACAGCTTCTATCCTTTTCAGGGATATTCAGCATTGCCGCGGTGCGAACATGAGCAATTTTGCTCGACGGTTTGGCCTCTAAGCCCTTTATTTCTACAAAATAAGCTAAGATATCAGCAAAAACAAAGGTAAATAAACATTTTTCTACCAAACGACAAAGGTCGGACGACACTTACCATACCGGTTCCAGGTCCTTCTTAATTGATACGACTCATTGTCCACAAACCATGGACCATCGACTGGAGGACCCTTCGTGAAAAAATAGGTATCCTTCCAATTTCGGTCGTTTGTCGTCGTATCATTAATAATCTGCTGCTCCTTGCTCCTAGGTACCAACATATAACGACCTTGGTCGTATATGTGCTCCTTTAAATAGTAGTTGTGAAGGAGGCTCGACATCCCAAAAGGTATGCTGTATCTTTCACTGAGCACTCCCAAACTTAACAAAATTCTCCATGTGTTTGGCATTAGTTGACCAGGAGCAAGGTCGTAATAAAGCAGCGTTCGTCGCACCAGTGGGGGAATTGGGAACCTGAATCCTAAGAGGAGGGTGTACTCATAAAAACACGTCCACTCAGGTATATCCCAATCGGCCTTTTCGTGCTCCTTTGGTGCACGTAGCTCGACACTACTAGGGATGCCATAAACTTCCCTCAACAAACACAAGTTGTCCTCCGAAACCAAACTGGACGGACTTTCTTCAAGCACACCTAATGGTCGACCAGAGGTAGTAGCCTCCTCTACGTCTATATACTCTGGATGATCGACTATGGACGCAATAGCACGTACGCCGCCTTGTTCAAGTATACCTTTCGTATTTATGGAAACGACGTTCGACGGATCCTCTAAAGTAACTTGTCGATCGACATTATCCCTCATGCTATCAACTTGGTCAGCACCACCTTCCTCCTCGCTTGTAGTCCAATTGTACTTGGGATCAGAAATAGTATCGTCGCTCGACAAGCTTACATCTCCACTTGACAGATTTATGTCTCCGCTCGACATGATTCCTCCTAAGCTGACAAGGCAAAAAATGCACAAGTCAGAAACTGTGGCGCTACGATCACAACCTAGGGTTTCTGAAATCCTATTCTAGGATCATCGTCTTAAAGCCTAACCTAACCCTACAGGTTCTAGCGTCCTACAAGTCGATCGAATAAAGCTTCCCATCTACATTGGTCGTATGAAATAAACAAACACCAAACAGTATAGATAACTATGCAAACAAGATCAAAGACAACAGAGATAACTAGAATACAACAAAAAACAATGAAGAACAATAAAGAAAAACGCATTCAAACCCAGAACTCAAGTAAAAATTTCTTTACGTTTCTATTTTTTATTTCAAATAACAAAGTTTTTGCAGGAAAAAAAGAAACAAAAGATAGTGAAGAGAAGAGTAATCACCTTGAGAAGAAAAAGAAGAGTTCCGGTTTGAAGCAGTTGGGATTGCTCTGTGCAAAATGTGCTGGAGTTTTCTGAGTTTGAAAATATGTTCTTCGCAGAAGTGGCTCAAAAGGGTTGAGAGGTTATATTTATAACCAAACCCTCGCATAACCCCTTTTGCCACGTGTCCTCACCAGAAGTGGTTGCAACCTTTCAGTTGCCGGTTACCCACGCACGCACGAAACTACTAATGATGGGTTTTTGAAATTCAAAAACCCTTCTCGAACAGAGTAAGCACGCCAAAATTAATTACGCGTGATGTCACTAGGGTTTATGAAACGAAAGGTGTCTTTTCAAATTGACCTTTGGTTTGCCTCATCTTATCCTAACGGTTGGAGTTTGTCGAACGACATTTGGGTATCAACTTATCCTAACGGTTGGAATTTGTCGAACGACATTTAGAAACCCAAATGTTCTATTATCAGCGATCGTGTCGACATAATCTAATTGTGTATTCAAATGACGTTAGGAGATCGTCTCAACCTACGAATCCAGCCGACTAAAGTCAATTGCTTTTTTCGCTCGACAATGGTTGATTGAACCTGAATCACTCTCTACTTCGTTAGTAACTCTTTAGAGAGTGGGGGACAAACTGTGGTAGCCAAAAATGGCTCATAGGCCCAAAAGTGCAAAGCCTAGGCTAGTCTTGCTATTGGCCCAAGTTTGAAGAGCCCAACGAGCCCAACGAGAACAGTAACAACATGACTTGGTCGTCTGAAAGACCAAGTCAGCCAGGTGTGCTAAATAGCGAGATTCTAGGGAGAAAATCTCTCCAAGAATCTCGCCCATGATCTTACCTGTTTACTTCAAACGGTAGTCTAGAAGTTTGCTATAAATAGCAAAGCATTTCTTTAGAGAAATCTCTCTGGAAATACAAGCTTACTAAAGCGTACTGAAACTCTGCTTCTAAGAATTACAGCCACCGGAATTCAATATTCACGATCGTCACAATCGTTGCTCAGCCCAAGCATAACTAAGGCTAACGATTTAAATCACTCTTTGTTCTTTGCATCATTTATCTGCTTTATTTTTGTTCTAATTCGTTTGCTAGTTTGAATAGGTCGATCGACCAAGATAATTGCAGGAACATAAACCGGACGACAACAGCATTCAAACAATCCGACCCAAGTTGCATTGGGCCTATCAACATACGATCCGATCCATATTGATTGTAGGTCGACACCCTACAGTGAGCATTAACCCTCTCCCAAAAGTATGACATGTGTCTACACATGTCATACTTTTGGGAGAGGGTTAATGCTCAGCCCCCTTGAAGGGGGGCAAAAATGGACTCTATTTGTTTCTCTCTTTCAAGATTTGTCTCATTCCGTGTTAAAACTAAACAAATATTCAGAACTGCAATATGTGTATTACAACAAGGTGAAATAAAGTGCTATGTATTTTTCCAATTAAAGAAATTACATAAAGAATTTAGGAGGGTATTTCAGACTTGAAATACAGAAGAAGAATGAAAGTGGAGAACAGAGGAGATAACAGGGGGAGACAATTTGCTTAAACATTCAATGATCTTATTCTAATAATTCTCAGGCTATTTATAAGCCTCTCAATTCAAACCATACAGTTTTCACGTACCAATAAAATAGGCATTCAACAGAAAAGCAGCTAACTAAATGTGTAGTGCTTATAATGCAATCACCACTACATATCGTGCAACATAAATTTACAAGGCCAACAATTAACAAGTAACTGACTCCACTAAAGCACAACCGATGCCAACATGCCTGACATGGCTTGGGATGTGGTATGCACATATCATAAAGAAGCCAATAAGTACGACGTAAAACTCAAGACGTCTCGCTCGGGTTTAAATGTGTGGACTCTGAATCATGGACAGATGAAAGGTTTGAATATATGGACTCAGAATTGACTGAGTAGAGATCCTGAGCAGATTTATTGATTGAATATATGGACTCAGAATTGACTGGGTAGAGATCATGGGCAGACGTGGAGGAAGATCCGAGCCTTTCTGAAGAAAAGTTTGGTGCTGAGCTTCCACTCGAGCTCTGATCATGCATCTGTTGATAATACCCTTTGAGTTGTTTAATTTGCAAATCAGCACCATATATGCCAGGATCTGATGCAACTTCCTGAACAATTGTTTGTGATTCGAGCATACTAACCACCTCTGACATAGTTGGCCTCAGAGCAGGATCTGCATTGGAACACAATAGAGCCACTCTTATCATTTTTTCAGCCTCCTCCTTATCGAATTTGTCCTCCAACATTGGATCCACTATCTCCATCAAGTTTCCTTTCTGTTGCAAATTGAAGGCCTAAAACATCCCAGCAAAATAATATGTTGGTTAAACTTTTGACACCCTACTCATCCAAAAGACATTCAAATTATCTCTTATACCATGTTAATTCAAAATTCAATCCAACAACTCAAACCGCTAGGCAAGAACCTATCCATAATATTGAAAGTCTAACCGTTCTTAAGCAGCTTACCAAATCAAGAAGGCAAACACAATCGTTTTTTGCTCTATGACTAGCATTGTTCCTTCCACTGGCAATTTCCAAAGCAACCACCCCAAAGCTATAAACATCTGCCTTCTCTGTCAGGTGACCCCATAGTGCATATTCCGGAGCCATATAACCGCTGAAATTGAAGTGACGAGTCAGAATAACATAACTTGAAACTAGACTAGTATGATCAAAGTCGTGCGAAAATATTGTAACTCACACGGTTCCAGCAACTCTAGTACTAATGTGGGTATCATCCTCTTCTTTGAGCCTAGCTAATCCAAAGTCTGATATCTTAGCATTCATTTGCCGGTCAAGAAGTACATTTGTAGCTTTGATGTCTCTGTGTACTATTTTGATTGTTGATTCTTCATGGAGAAAGGCTAGACCTCTGGCTATTCCCACACATATCTTCTGTCTTGTTGCCCAGTCTAATTTCAAGGCGCTTGCTTCTGAACCTAATGATAATCAAATTACCAAATTAAGGAAAAAAAATGAATTGAGAGCATTGCATAAATGCAAGTGCAATAAAAAATCAAGAATACGCAAATGTCACCTTGTTTACCAAAAAGTGCATGTGCAAGGCAATTATTTTCCATGTACTCATAAACCAATAGTAATTGACTCCCTTCAACACAACATCCAAAAAGCTTTACAAGATTTGGGTGTTGCAAACCAGAAATCATGCCTATCTCATTTACAAACTCACGATTTCCTTGCCTTGATTTAGAAGAAAGCTGCTTCACAGCGATAACAGTACCATCCGATAGTTGGCCCTGCATCGAGTGATTATAATTTATACATGTTCATGTATAGAATCTCACATGATGTCAATGTCTAGGGAATTCCATCTCTGTGATGCATGTGCACTCTAAACAAGGTTCAAACATTGTGGGCTAATCAATAGGAAATAATTTGTCAAAATACCTTATATACAGATCCAAAGCCACCTTCTCCAAGTTTGTTTGTAGAATTAAAATTGTTAGTGGCAACTTTTAGTTGTCTGAAAGTGAAGGTACCTGTTTGCAAATCTAGTCCTTTAAGTTCTATACAGAAGCAATCCAAAAGAAGATACATCACCTAGGAGTCATATATATGAACAATGCAACAACTGAGCAAAAATAAAAAATAGATAAAACATAGAAAATAATAATATAATGTTATACAAATTGTTCTGCACTTACAAAATATTTGGGTGTTTCATGCACACACTTATGTATCAATTGAGTGAAAGTTGAATATATATATATATATATATAGATTTAGCCATACCTTCTCTTCTGCTTTTGTGCCCAAAATAGCGTCTCCAAATGAAGAAAACCACGATGGAGAAAATAAGGCATAACACTGAAGCGACAACTCGAATCACAATATGTAAATTACTTGGTTTTTTAGATTCTGAAATAAATAACATCACATAGCAAGCAAAAACAAGAAACAAATAACTATTAGAAGACATTTTAACAAACATTGATACCACTCAAGAAGCATATCATCATAACATAGTTCTATATTTCTCACCCTCACAATTGGCATTGAAACCTGAAAATAAACCAAACAATAATGCTCATTAGATATCAAAATTAAGGGTGAGAGAAGAAGAAGATACTCACCAAACCCCAAGTATAAAAACCAGTTTACATGATAAATCGATTGATAAGAAATATATATGAGTGTTGCAACTGGCCCAGAGCTGCCTCTATTCTATAAAATATAGAAAGACCAACTCATGCTTTTAGTGGTTTTAGCATTAGATGGTTGGGTGCCATCTCTGTTTGTTCAGTCAGCAACATAATGCGACAAGAACAAAGATCTAGGAACATGTTTTTCCTGTAAGAGTATATATCATTTTCCTTTTCTTTCTAGTGAATAGTAGAGCAAGTATTACAGTAGGATATAATTCCAGATTTCGTCTCAAATTCTCAGCTATTTTACTGAACATTATAACTGGATGTCTCAATAAGAATCTAATGACAGCCATAACCATCCAGATATACTTTGAGCCTACTGAAGAGAATAGCTCAGGAATTAAGGATGACATCTGACTTAGAATGTGGGATTTTTAAAAATAAATTTCCCAATTTCAATCAGTTGTAATTACTCGGTTATTTCAACAGTTAACTTTTTTCAACATGAACTGTAATTGGTTTTGCATTAGATTTCTTTCAGTTTGTTTCATCCAAATGAAGCTCATTGTATCAAATAACAAGTTACTCGGTTCATATTATGTCACTTGGACAAAGGAAAATTGAAGATCACCCGAAATAACATTCTTATCCATTGATGCAGCCATCAAAGACGATATGGCAAACAAAGGTTTGGATTTCATGGAGCGGAGGAATCGACTCGAAGTCAAAGGGTGCGGAAAGAAGGAAGCAAAGACTCGGCTTGGTCGGAATGGTCGAAACGGTCAGAATGGTCAAATTTCGGGGGTCTTTTCAGAGGGAAAACGAACTCAAAATTGACATTATAATATGTTTTCGGAAAGCCCAAGACGAGCCCTACAAATGTTATGAAGACTCCGTCTTCTATAAAGGGCTGCAGAATATCCAATTTCGGCCATCTAGATTATTGCGCGAAGACTTAAACTGGACGAGAACTGGACGCTGTGAGCTGGACGAGATGATCTGGGCTGATTTTCGTGGATCTCTACAGAGAGCATATGAAGTCGGATTGTCTATTATAATATGTTTCCGGAAAGCCCAAGACGAGCCCTACAAATGTTATGAAGACTCCGTCTTCTATAACGGGCCGCAACATATCCGAATTCGGCCATTAAGTTTCAGGCGCGCCAAGACAGCTGTTTCGAGTTTTATGGTTTTTAATTGTTGTCTTGATTCCGTACGTTTATTTTATTTCCTTTTAGTTTATATGTAATTAGGTTATTAATTATTTTATGATTTGATTTTAAATCAAATCCAATTTCCTTTTCTAGATAGGTTTTTAATGTTTTTGGATTCTTTTGATTTTTAGGAGATTTGATTTCTTTTCTATTTAGGATTCTTTCCCTTTTGTTTAGGATTTTCTTGTTAGTCAAGTTTTGCAATTCTATTTAAGTAGATTGTATTAGGGTTTGAAAGGTGGCTTTTGATTAATAAAATTCAGAGATGTTTCTCAACTATCCATGTACAACATTCTTTGCGAAGATTGAAGTATTTGAAGCCTGTTAACAATCCTTCGTGCGCGAAGTTGAATGTTATCAGTAGCCTGATATTCTGGCATCCGTGCGCGGATCAACAGAATATTGGTAGGTTGTTTCTAATTATTTTCTTGCAGGTTTTTCTCGACAGAGCTTCCGCTACATCATCCATTGAAAACCAAGTAGTTGCAACACCATCAGCATCACCGGCAGCAAAATTTGAGAGCATGGCTGAAAAAGAGTTACATGACTTACCTTGACATATAGATATGGCAGATATGAGGGGACCACAAATTCCTCGAGTTGGGATACAAGTAGTCCCTTTCCCTGCCCAATACAAGCGGATCTCCAGGGTATTTTCTGTCACAGTGGCGTTAAATGTTTTTATGATTGCTTTACCGATTCCATTGGCTTGCTCCTTGATATTAAAATCCTTCAATTCTAATTTTTCCTGAAATAGAATTTTCATATCAAAGGTGTCTATTAAAATAGTTGTAGCAACATTTTTTACTCATAATGTAACCAGTTACCTGAATATAAATATCAAATATGCGTCTTCCAACTTTGTTATATGGTTCTTCATCCCTGAATAATATCTCTGCAAAGTCGAGGTTCACCGTATAATTCCCATTCTCCAGACAATACCCATAATAGGTGAGAAAGAGTGGAGATGCACGTGCTTCAGAGTACAACTTTGGTTGTGTGCCAGAGTCAGCTTTTACAATATATCCATTATCACTTTTACTGTCATCGTCCATGAAGTCCCCAGCACTGATGAATCCCCAATTGGTTCCCCTATCATATTGCAATACAGCTCCATTTCCAGCATCATCATCACCTTCATACACGGTATGATTGACGGATACATCTTGTCCTCCACAGTTGATATGGAATGAATTATAATCTGCCACATATATAATTAAATCATTACTACTGTTATCTTTGTCCAAGTACATCTTATTCTTATTGCAACATCTTAATAGAGTTCTACAAGTGTTTGAAGAATATATTAGAACATTAATGTCAATCAGAAGATGTGTTTCAAGTAATTGCAGAATTATATCCCAGTAAATCAAACTCACATTTTTTACAGCTGGATCCCCTGGGGCATGGAAGAAGTCCAGACCTATTTAACAAGGGGATCAAAATATGTTAGTATACTAAATAGATAGATATTTACACATATAGGTAACCATACTATAAGAGTTGGATATTATTATAGCCTCATCCCAACAAAATGACAAATTAAATTATTATACTCAAGTGGAGATGAGCTGTATTTTCACATTTCCTTCACATTATTACAGGAATCAATTCAAGATACTTTTTCTCAGGCAAATAAAAAAACAAACATAAATATATAACTAGAGAAATTTGTTGTTGGGGTAATACTAAAAACCATTGCTAATTTTAAAGATAAGAGAATAGTCATACATGTTGTGCTCCCGTGAAAAGCTCCGGTACAAGTTTATATTTAAACTGCTTAAAAAATTAAGAGGTTACGAATAGAATGATTTAAAAGAAAAATATATCAACATTATGATCAGAAGTTTTTTACCTGCTATTAGGACAACTAGCTGGCGATGTAAATTTATTATAGGAAAGATCACTGCAAACGGTGAATAAAAAGGTGTAACATATACAAATGTCAAGATTTAAAGTAAATATATGTATAATGAAAATTATTAATCATGCTGTGTAGAGGTGACATTCTGCACAACATGAAATAAGGAGGAATTGTACACCACTCAGAGAGAGAGAATTATTAATTTAAATTAATAAATTAAATTATTAAATTATTAATTTATTAGATCTATTGTGCTAGACAAACGTTACTCAGAGAGAGAGAATTTAACTCCATTGAATTCACTCCAAGGTGCTCAGGAACTTCATCATTGAAATTTAACTCCACAGATCCACAAAGTTCTTTTCAAGGCAAAAGAAAATTCACTAATACTAGCCAATAAATGTGCAAAAATAATTGCTCAAAATTCATTAATAATTATTTAATAGTGAATTTGACCAAACCAAAATAATCAGAGCTAAAATTTATACATGCATAAACTTAAAATTCAAGAATCTAAAAACTGAATCCATGCATCTAAGTTTAGGAACATACAGATATTTACTTGTGCTGAGGAATAAGTTTGGTATAGTTCCAGTCAACTTGTTGCCACCCAGAAATCTAACATAAAGCCACATGATGTAATTTAGCATGAATAATACTTCATGGTAATATTGTAAGTTTGTAACAATTCCCATCAGAAAATATAAAGCTTCAAAACATAAATGCTTACATATGCTTTCCCTCTGGGTCAATGCTATTAATTTCTCCTATCAACTTGTTAAAGGTCAGATCACTGTATAAATGGAAGAACATAAATTATCAGATTTTGTTGTCGGCTGATGTCTTATGTAAATGTATCCTAGAAATGCTGCCAAACTTTAAGCAAGTGGAAAAAGCAATATGTTCTCGCACCCTGAAATTGTAAGAGACTATTTTCACCATGACTCTAAATAAAAATTCTGTTAGGAGAAAAAAATCGTTGGATAAGATAAGAAGGATCATGTGATTCCAGGACTTATGCGCTCTACATACTAATTACTACCAATCAATTTCATGAAGATTGCTGATGACAGATTTCGCAGGTGGACCATGTAAGAATCGAGTCTTTGCTTTATTCTAAATTTAAGGATACTATATAAAGTTACAAACACATAATATAAGTTTTGCATTGTTTACCACAAATACATATAAGAAGATCATTAGGGTTTTATCTTTACAGTGTATTCAGAGTGCCCCTTTCCCGAATATCTGTAGGGATAGATCCAGACATATTCAAGTTTCTCAAAATCCTGCAGACAAAATTCCAAGTAAATTCAAAGCTCTAATTGCACATATTTCTATATCTACTGTAATAATGTAACGGATCTGGGCATAAAATATTTCAATAGATAGAATTAGAAGTGACACACATACAAGACATTCATGTCCTTGTTGATCAGCTTTGGAAAATCAAATCTTGGCCCACTCATATCAGTGATCCTCCTGTGCATATAGAAGAAACCATAAACTGGAATGAATATTCAAGTTCCCAAAAAGAAATTGATAAGAGAAAAGAACTTGTCAAAATGCCTATGGCAAACTGTTCAAGAAAGTTCTTCAACTCACAAGTCAGTCAAGTTTTCTAAAGCGAAAATTGTTGCATCGATGGGTCCTTTCAGTCCACTTGAGTACATTTCCCTTCAATAATGCAAAAGAACAAAAGGGAGGAGACAAAAAAATTCAGGAACTTTCATATGCACTTCTCATTTAAATTTATTCCAGATCAAGATCTTACAGTCTTTGGAGTTTAGTCCATTCCCTAATAAATTCTGGTACGGTGCCATTAAAGCTATTGTCACTTATTCTACTGCACACAACAATAAGAACAGTATCCTGTTAATGCTAAACCATCTGGATTAGAGGAGAATATATATGAAAAATACTTACAGATGTGTCATGTTCGTCAGCTTTGCTAGTGTTATAGGTAAGCTTCCAACAAACTGATTGGAAGAAAGAACCCTACAATTGTGAGATCATGGAACCAAACAACCCTTGTTATATATCTCTTGTTAAAATTCGAACCTATAATCAGACAGTTACTACAATTTCAATATTAGGAGTTTAGATGCCGTACAGTTTAGTTAAATTGACCAATTTTCCAAGCTCCTTAGGTATAGTACCGGACAATTGGTTGGCTTCAAGGCTCCTGTTTTACTTTATTTATTTTTTTTCAATTGAAACTACATAAGAATCAAACACCCAACTTTCTAAAGATCAAAACTTACAATTCAGTGAGGTTGGCAAAGTTTCCCCATTAGGAATTTTCCCAGATAAGCGGTTGGCAGTAAGCGAGCTGCATAAAATGTTTGTTCCTTATATGCAAAAGTGAACCTTAATTTATAATCTCTTAAACCAGGCTAAGATGAACTGAACATGCTTACATAATGCTTAAATGTCGCATTGAAGCCCATTCTGTTGGAAGTTCACCTTTAAGGTAGTTGCGGGTAAGATCACTGTTACAATGAAGATAAAGGTGAGATTTTTTTTTCCTCAAATAAATTAGAATTAAGATATCAATAAGACAAGAAATATTCAAAGTAAAGTATGTCATGTGCTCTACCACATACCACCACATACCGTAGTACATGCATACCCTTTTCTGATAATCGGTTAAACCTTAATTTTACCATCTTATCTTAATGCACTACCCGAAATGCTTAACAGAAAACACATAACTTATGTAGATATTTATTGAGAGGGCCTTCAATGAACACAATGCTATAAGCCTATAATGATTCATGAAAGTAAATTGCATGAAGAGCTCATCCAAAATTAAGGTTGCCAAAATGAATGAATGTTGGGACCAAAAATGTGAAGCAAATAAAACAATTTTCAAGAAGCAGAAATGAATGAATGTTTTACATTTCTTCAAGAAACGTTAGGTTGGCCAATTCTGGTGGAAGCCTGCCTTGAAGACTCGCACTTTGCAGCTTTCTGCAGTTCAACGAGGAAAAAGGTTATATAATCAGATCAATAAAAGCCTCCTTTCCACCTAACATTGAAAATTCAACTGCAATTGAATTTCGTGGACTTTAGACCATAGAACACATTTCATTTTAAATTTAAACGAAAATATATTGGAAAAAAAAATTATCAATTCAGCTTGAGAATATTTTAGAGCTGCAAGAATCTAATCGAATTGAATGAGGGAAATGTTAGTGATGAAACGAAGAGAGAGTGAAGAAGAAGAAGAAGAAGAAGAAGGCACTTACAAGTTTGTGACGTAAGAGTAGTTGCCATCAGTGATATTACAAGTGATACTGTTGATGATAGGTTTATCTGTTATTATAGGGAAGGTGCTTGACTGGCAAGGATCGACAGTGGAATTGGTGAGTTTGGCACCCAATTTTGCAGCTATTTGACGAACAACAGCGGCTGCACACATTCATCAAATATTCAATTCCAATGTAATCAACTATCGCGCATCACATCCATTGCCATTGGCGCTTACTATAATTTTGAATTTAAATAAGGGGGATTATCAATTTAGTCCTAACTTTTGGCTGCGCCTTCTACCGGAAAAGTTAGGGCGGAGGTTGCGGCCTCCTCCCAGCTTTTTCCGGTGGAGGCCTCCACCGGTAAATCTTCTCTTTTTTGTTTTGGTTTTTTTTTTTTTTTTTTTTTTTTTGGAGTTTTTACAATTTGGTCCCAATCTAATTGGGAAACGTCACTTTTTTACTCCTTAATTGAAATTTTATCAATTTGATCTAATTTGAGTTATTTTCAATCCTTCACTTTGGCTAACGGTTGGACTAATTTGAGTTATTTTTAATTATATCAGGATTAAATTGATAAAATTTTAATTAAAGAGTAAAAAAGTGACATTTTCCAATTAGATTGGGACCAAATTGTAAACACCCTTTATATATATTTTATATGAAAAAAAAAATTAAAAATTAAAAAAATTAAAAAAATAAAAATAAAAATAGTATCATTTATTGCATGCCACGTGCCGTGACCATAGCAAAAGTAGCTATTTTTATTATATATAATTATTTAATAAATATTATTATTATATGTTATATTGTATAATTAGATATTAGAATATGGGAAATTTTAAAATAATAATAATAATATGATTGTTATTATATATATATAAATATATGTGATTATTATTAATAGTATCATTTAATACGTATGTTGCTGACTTTGTGAACTCCAGAAGTTCAAACTATTATATATTTATCAGAAATTGGAAATATAAGATTATTATTATTATATATTTTTTAATAAATATTATTAGTATTATAAGTTATGTTGTATAATTAGATATATTAGAATATGGAATAAATTCTTTAGAAAATTATTATGATTATTATTATCTGTTATAATATGTTATATGAAAAAAAAATAAAAAAATTAAGGGGTTTTTACAATTTGGTCCCATTCTATTTGGGAAATGTCACTGTTTTACTCCTTAATTGAAATTTCATCAATTTGGTCCTTATATAATTAAAAATAACTCAAATTAGTCATATCGTTAGTCAAAATGACGGATTTGACTAACATTAGAACTGATTTGATTTATTTTCAATTATATAAAGACCAAATTGATGAAATTTCAATTAAGGAGTAAAAAAGTGACGTTTCCTAATTAGATTGAGACCAAATTGTAAAAACCCTTTTTTTCCACCAATTTGATATAATAGTATTTATGAAAAGTAAAGGGATCACAAATGCTAAAAAAATAAACACGTTTAAAAAATGATATTTAAACAAACGTAAGGGACTAAATTGATAATTCCTTATAAATCAATTATGTTACGTCTTTCACATACTTTTGATTAGATTAAATTAATTTTTACCTAAAATAGACTTACGTTAAATTAATTATAATAAAATGAAATTATTTTTTATTAATTTAATATTATTTTTTTTAAGTATTACACAATTATATAAATTCGGGGTTTTTAAGAGAAGGTAAAGCATTCGAACCCGCAACCCCGTGGTATAGATGTGAGGGGTTTACCACTTGACCAATCTAATCTCGTCATTTTTAATTTATTCAAAAAAATATATATATTTTTACTCATTTTAAATGAACTACAAATAATTAAGCTAATTTTTTTATAAAAAAAAATTAAGTCATACAAAATTAATTTTTAAGTACAATATCCTTAAAAATTATTTTTTAGAATAAAGTATATTTAGTTTAGATTATTTTTAAACAAATTAAATTATTTTAACATATTTTTACTAAATGACGATATGAGGTTGTTTAGTGGTATACTCCTCACACCTATACTACGAGGTTATGGGTTCAAGTCCTCTTCCCTCCCAAAACCTCGAATTTATGTAATACTTCAAATATATATATATATATATATGTATCAAATATTTTTGATTATTTAAGAATAAGATGAATAATATTAATTAATGAGCAAATAACACCAAACCTAAAATAAATATATAACCGAAAAAATGTGCCTAAAATTAGGTGGCCTATGCAAGTTTGCAAGTTTGCAACTTCTTGTCTCGGTGGGTAGAAGAGGCTCTCGACTATGTATTACATCATATTTTGTTATTAGTAAAAAATATCAAGTGCAAAGCATTCGTATCATAAAATTTAATGAATTTTAATAAGATTTTTTTGGCATGAATAAAAGAAAAATGAAATATTCGTATAGGTAGGGAGTTATAGGTAAGCTAGAATATTTTTTAGAAAATGGGAAAACATAGGAAAAATTGAAAAAAATAAACTTATTATATCCAAATATATATATTATAAAATTCAAATCATAATGATATGGTTTATGAAAAAAGTGGTTTATGAATGTGGTAAAAGGTTATAGTTGGACGGTAACTACACCTTTTAATAAAGTTGAGGTCTCCGAAATTCAAATCCACCTCTTTCCGAGTAAAAAAAAAGAAAAGGATTTGAATATAAGTTTATGTATGATTTTTCAACGAGATATGATTAATTTGAAGATATTAAAAGTTTTTTTTATTTTTTTTTTAATTTTTTGGTAAAGATAGAAACAATTAACTTTTTAGTGTAGGAAGAAGAAAACTAAAACAACAGCACTTGGACTTATTTTGGAAACAAAGAAGAAAATTGCAATTAAGTGGTGATGATGATCAAAAGCTAATTACAATTACCTTCGTTTGGGTGAGCAAATGTCAGCTGCCTGAAACTCAAAAAAGAGAGCAGAAGAATTAAGCTCATTTGCTGGTTCATGTGCATCATCATCAACATTGCTTCAGCTTTCGAGTTTCTAATGATCTGCTTGCTTAGCTTGCTTGGTATCTTTGTTGGGATGTGCTTATATATACACGTATGTATGTATGTATAATATTTCCCCCAGAAATTTAATGTAGATGCAATCCATGAATACCTAATAATTGTAGGGGAAAAAAATCAGAAATAACCCCTAGAAACATTAGATATTTATTTTAAGCCCATACGAAATTTTAATTGTTAATAACCATGTTTTGAAAAATTACCTATATACCTCATAAAAACACTCCCAAATTGAGGAAAAAAAAAACGTAAAACATTGAAATGTTTCACATTTTACCAAATACCCCCATTTGGAGGAGATGTTTTAGTAATTTTATCGTAAAAAATTATTAACAAGGTTTGGGAGGGTGTTTCAGTAATTTCATGTTTTCAGAAAAGCTAAGATGTCTCCTTATTTTTTCTTCAAGATATCACGTTTTTCTATGAGATTTCATATATATATATATATATATATTGTAAAAAGAAGAAAGAAAATAGAAAAGATATTGCAGTAAATATTTTCGTAAGTTTGGTTATAGACTGAAAATAAATTTTTGATATTATTTTTCTTAAAGATGGAAACAAGTAACTTTTTAGTGTAGGAAGAAGAAAACAAAAACAAAATAAGTCATGACATGGACTTAATTAGGAAGAAAGAAGAAAATTGCAATTAAGTGGTGATCATGAAAAAGTGCTAATTATAAATTTATAATTACTACCTTCCTTTGGGTGCAGCTGGAGTCGAGCAAATGTCAGCTGAAAGGCAACAAATAAAGAAAGCAGAAGAATTAAGCTCATTTGCTGTTTCATGTGCATCATCAACATTGCTACTGCTTTCAAATATCTCCTTTCTTGCTTGCTTGGTATCTTTGTTGGGCTGTGCTTATGTAATATATACATATACGATATTTGGATCCCAAAAATTTAACCAAATACAAACATTAGATATTTATTTTTAACCAAATACAAAAGTTTAATTGGTAATAAACATGTTTTTTTTTTTTTTTTTTGATAAACTGTCTATATGTCCTATATAAAAACATTTCCTAAACTGAAAAATAAAATAAAAAATTATAAAACGTAACACACATTTGGAGAGGATGTTTTAGTAATTTTCTCATAAAAAAATTATTAACAAGGTTTTGGAAAGTGTTTCAGTAATTTTCTGCTTTAAAACTGTTAAGATGTCACAATTTAATACAAAGTTTCACAGATTTGTTTTTTTTTTTTTTTTTTTTTTTCCAAAAAGAAGAAAGAAAATAGAAAAGATGCTGCAGGGGTATTTTCATAATTAATGAATTGAAAATAAATTTTATCTTCTTGTTTTTAAAACTTGTATGTGGTTAAAAATAAATTTTATATAAAATATATGGTCATTTTTAACAAATGTCATACAATAATACTGTATGAACACACTAGTTGTTCATACTTGATACTAAAAAAAAAAAAAAATATCAATCGTACAAGAGAGTGAGAAACATTAATATCGGGACCTATAGATAGTGAATAGTGAGCTATTAGATATTAAAGGACCCTTGTGGACTTGTGGTTGTGGAAAATTCTGAACGCGTTAAATTCTGGCTTGTCTAATACAGCTAGACTTGAATCTGTCGGTATTAAAACTTTTTAGGAGTGGAAAATTCTAACATTCACTGACTCTGTCTGTATGGCAATTACCTCAAAATATTTATTTATTGTTCTTACTTTTGTGCTGCATTTACACGATAAACAAGAAACTTGATTTTGCTGCTTCTAATTATTTTAAAATTGAAAGGGAGAATCGCAAATACCCCCCGACTTTTAACCAAATGGTAAATCAAACCCTTTGGTTTGAATAATCAGCAAACAACCCCCTACCGTTAAGTAACCCTTGCATTATTTGCTGCATGTAGGGGGTTATTTGCTGATTTGTAGGGGGTTATTTGCTGATTGTTCAAACCAGAGGGTTTGATTTGCCATTAGCTTAAAAGTCGGGGGGTATTTGCGATTCTCCCAAATTGAAATCATTGTCTAACGCATATCTATGCGTTATTTCAACTCAAAAAACGAAGAAAGCATTTTGAAAACGCTACCGAACGCCGCCTAACATTTTCAGAGGGGACTATTTTTTATTTTCTCCTGTACTAATAATATAAATAATTAGTTTTTTTTTTTTTTTTAAATATTATAAAAACTATTATGATAGGACTGTCGGGACTAAGGGCGAATGATTGTATGAGTTAAAGAGGGTTGTAGCCCCGTCGAATAGAAAATCCTAAATTCGCTATATATATGTGCGGTATAAAAATTTTCTCTCATAACGGGAGATAATTACTCTCACAAACAAAAAATAAAACTCTAACTATACACATATTTATAAAATATGTATAGTGGAATTTAAACCTCCACCACTTTTATAGAAGGAAGGTACGCTATTAACTCTTACTAAGAGGTTATATGCCACGTAAACAATTAGTTGATACTCAGCTATCAATCACACAAGCAAGGAACGTAATATCGGTATCGGCATCAATGTCGGGCTTATAAATTTACGGATATATCGGGGATATTATCGATATCGGTGGATATTCTGTCAAAAATTTAAAAAATGATGGATATTTACATCTAAAGTTATTTTTTTTTTTTTGTGAAATTTTAGGACAAACTTAAACAAGTAATTATACATCAAATGAATCATATTTCAATAATAAATTAGCATAGTTATGAGTTTAATATAAATTATAACACAAATAGAGTCTGTATATAATTTTTAAAATTGAGTATTTAATAGAATAATATTTTGTTTCACTTTTATAATATTATATATAATATAAAGAGATTAAATATTTAATAAACAAAATTATCATTAAAAATATATATATAGTAATAGTTCCACACTTCCAAAATTCTATCATAAATCATAATTCATACATAATAATACATTGCGTGTCTGAAATTTAAAACCAAAATGAATTCCTTGCTGGTTCAAATACATAAGATACATTTCTATCTTGATTCGAACAATAAATTTCCCAAGAAAACGTGCTTGCATAGTTTTCAATGTAGTTATTAATATGCCACACGTATGCTGCTTGATCTCTTCCAACTGATCCATGAATTGGATAGTTTGGATTTACCCAACTTGATGGATATTGTTGATCTGCATACATAGGTATTGCATATGACATTTGTGGAGAAGAATAATCAAATATATTGCAGCCACCATAACTACCATAATATGGTACATAAGAACCTGACATTGTCTGCGAATCACCCAAAGAACTATGTTCTGTGTCTATACTCATTGAGGAGATAGTCATATTCAAAGAATCTTCATCATTTTGACTTGTTCCTCCATGCTATCTACCATGAGTTTGATCAAAATTACATGCATGAGCATCCCAACCCGCCGCACTAGCATTCCAACCTGTTGCACCAACATCCCAACCTCCAGCACGAACATCCCAACTTGTTGCACCAGCATTCCAACCTTCTACACCAAAATCCTAATCTCTTGCCTCATCCCCACCATCCCCATCATCTCCATCATCTTTTCCTCCACTATTTACATCAGAGGTACGTTGGTCATCGGAAGAGCTGGTAACAATAACTCCACGATCTACACCAACTTCTTCTCTAATCACTTGTCCAACATTTATTCCCATTTCTCGAGCATGCGAAGCAATATGTGAATCAGGATTTCCCTCGTCATCATCCAAGGAGGCAGGTCTAAGCCAGTTAAAAATAGGATTCTCATTATCGTCTCCTGCTTTAGCAGCTACTTGAAGTAGATCCATAAAATCAGTTTCATTTACTTTATCTTTTTCAGCTGCCATATCCCTAAGTTTCAATTTCATATTATAATAACAATAAACAAGTTGTTCGAGCTTAAAATAGGCAAGATGGTTCCTTTGTTTTGTGTGGATTAAAGCAAATGTGGACCAATTTCTTTCACATGCAGAAGATGATGATGTTTGTGATAGTATGCGAACTGCTATTACACTCAATAATGGAGCACAGTTTCCATACATTACCCACCAATTAGCTGTAATAAAAATTATTAAGTATTATAAGTATGAATATTATTTCAATGATATTATTATTTATTATTAATATGTAAATTTTTGTAATAAAAGTTATATACCTGGTTGCATTTTGCTTCTAGCTGCAATGGCTGCTCGTTCACCAAAACTTTTCCTTCCATCCTTAAAGTATGTGAGCTACATTCATGAGATCAATATGTATATAATATATATTAATATGAGTATATGACACAATACTCACATGCAAAGAATTAATAATACTGGAATTATAAAATTGGTTGTAAATTATAACTTTTTACCTTATTTCCAAAATTAGCAATTCCTGCAGCTTCAGTGTCTAATTGCGCATCAGCTTCAGTGTCTAATTGCGCATAGACATTATGTATCAGAAGATCCGAATTATCCCCAATATACTATTTTTTAAAATTCTATCATTATGATTCTCTACCATACGGGCCATACCAAATAATTATGTTCTTATTTATTTTTTATTTTATTTTTTGATAAAAATATTTGAGTTTCTTTAGATTCTCTACTAAAAACTCAAAAGAAACAATTTGATTATTTTTACACGTTTTACACAAATAATTTTGAGATTCTTTTATTTGGAATGTCGGCACAAAGTTACAAAAAAATCAATTCTATATATTTATAAATTGATTGGTACATATTTAATACTATTTGGAATTAGTTTTATACATTTGAGTCACCAACAATTTTTTTTTTTCATATTGCTTTCACAAAATTTTACATATTTTACATGTCCACTCTTTGGTTCTTTATTCAATTTTACTTCAAGTCCTCAATAATTTTACTATTGACTATTATGTTGAAAATTTTTATAAAGGGAGAATCGCAAATACCCCCCCGACTTTTAAGCTAATGGCAAATCAAACCCTCTGGTTTGAACAATCAGCAAATAACCCCCTACAAATTTGAACAATCAGCAAATAACCCCCTACAAATCAGCAAATAACCCCCTACATGCAGCAAATAATGCAAGGGTTACTTAACGGTAGGGGGTTGTTTGCTGATTGTTCAAACCAGAGGGTTTGATTTGCCATTTGGTTAAAAGTCGGGGGGGTATTTGCGATTCTCCCTTTTATAAATTTGTTAATGCTTCTTCTAAAATAATTTTCAAGCTAAATTATTTTAACAATAATTTAATTGTTTAGGATTAAAAAAATTATTTTAATAATATGCAAAATATCCCTGGACTTTCGGGGTAAAATTCATGAAATTTCAGGAATTTCGGGATATTTTGGGAGATTTTAACGGATATTTCGAAATCGGTTGGATATTCTGCAGGATATTGGATATTGGATATTTGTCTATTTCGATATCGGTCCCTCCAAAATACGGATATATCGGTGGATATTTCGGTATATCTATCAATTTTAAGTACTCTGCACACAAGAAAGTGAGAAGCAATATTGGACTGGCTATGTGATAGAATAAAGTAAACGAAGAAAGTGAGGACTGAGGACGACCATTAATTGGTTGTCGCAGAATTAAATAATGGACCTTTAATTTCTCTGTCCCTCCATCATTTCCTGACACCTTCGCATCTCTTTCTCAAAAGTCAGATCTCAATCAACTATTTTAAGTCGGTGGGCTAGTCATACTTTTAAAAGGTCTTAAAATCTTATGTGAGTATCCGACTACTAAAAAAGTGACACATAAGAATGTTGTAATATTAAGTTATTTGTCACCATTTTAAGTAGGTATGAAAATCGAAACAATATCACCGTTCAATTTTTTCAAATCACACCCAGTGAACCAAAGATTTTCTCATGCAAAGGAGAGATCTTAAAATGAGTTTGATTTTTATATTTTTTATTTTTTTGGTTGAAGAGGATAAATATTTTAAATTTTTGTTGAAGTATTACAAGTTTACAACTATTACAATAAAATTGTCGAAACCTACCAAGATAAGACAATATATATGCAGACACGGTTAACTACTCCTACAAAATAAGAAAAAACTCCTCATATATACTTGTAAAATACGTATAGTAGAACTCGAACCTCTCACCACTATCGTAGAAGAGATGTGCATTACCATCTCTGCTAAGAATTAGATTTCTATGTTTTAAGTATTAGTTTAGGGGATCATTTTCATGTTTATATATTTTGAGTATTAGTTTAGAGGCTCATTTTCATGTTTACATATTTTAGTATTAGTTTATAGGTTTTTTTTTTTTTTTTTTTTTTTTTTAAAAAAAAAAATTTATTTTTAAAGGCCCAACTATTTGTTTTGGGTATTAGTTCAAATGTTTGGGATCAAAGATGCCCATATAAAAAAACTGAAAAGTTGAAACAATACAAAAAAAATTAAAATTGGGCCCGATACAAATAAAGTCCAAAGATTTTGGTATATCACCTAGAGGTCCAATATGGTTTTTTCACTTTCTTGTTCCCAAATTTTATTTGTCATTTCTTTCGACGGTTCATCGACTCAACACTTCTTTTTCTCAGAGTTGGCCCTCGGGTAGTGCAACAAGTGCAACCATCTTGGGCCCCATTTTTTTATTACTATTAAAACTAACATGTAGAATTGGGTTTTTGGTACATAAGTTTGAACCTGTTGCAAGTTGTTATATTTCAGAGAAAAAAGAATTGTGATTTTGAAGGTCCCACTTTTTTTTTTTTTTTTTTTTTTTTAAATTATATGTATAGAATATATTTAAAAAAAATTGTGACTCTGAATGGCCCAATTTATTTTTTTAATATATAGAATATATTAAAAAAAATCATGGGACCAATTTTGTGACAATACCTTATTCCTCATTTGACATGCCATGAGACCCATTTTTCCCATTTTTATATTTTCAGCCCGCGCCCCAAAAATGTCGGGACTAGCCCTGCTAAGAGGTGATGTGCATTTTTAACACTATAGCTTCAGTTCTGAAAACATTACTCAAAACACCGTATGGAGAACAATTGAACGACCAACAAGATTACTATAGGAAAAGTAAAAACTAAATGCACTTTCCCTAGTATTTTAACAGCGCTGGCGGGAGCGTTAGGCAACTGAGGCTATTGCCCACCTAAATGAAGGCTCCATATTAAGAGTATTATCCTTAATATAATTTCTTATCAAAAGTCAAAACAATTTCTACCGATAAAAAATAATCTTCTATTAAAAAAAAATATCTCTTAACTTCTAAATTACAGTTTAAAAACTTTTTTATTTTCAAGTAAACAACAATTTATTTTGGATGAAGATCTCCTACCCATCTAATTTATAGTTATCTTTTAAAGAGAACATTTTTGCCCACACCCCTTTCAAGAGAGGTAACCATTACCCCCTCATAAATGGATGACATGTGTACAGGGAGGTAATCATGTTTGGACAATTTTACCCCTCCATGGACACATGTCATCCATTTGGGAGAGGGGTAATACTTACCACCCTTGTAGGGGGTGAGCAAAAATAGACTCTCTTTTAAACATTTATCAACACATGGCACCCAAACAAATGGATGGGTAGGATTAATTTGTTTTATTTTTTTCTCTCTACAGCATGACAAACGACATTGTGTCACTCTTAAAGCTTTTATTTTTTTTCATTTTCTCTCTTCATCTTGATTATCAACTGAAACCCAATTTCTCTCTATCTCTCTTCGTGTTCTCACATCTCAGCGTCAACTTGCCAACATCCGATGACCGTCATCGTTTCCGTTCTTCATCGCTTCCTCTACCAAATCAGCCGAGAGATTGGGATGTTTGATGATTGAGGGATTTGGTGAATGGGATTTGTCAAATGAAGTTCAAAAAAATACTCAGGTTACAGTTTTGTTTTGTAGGATGTTTGATGAGTGACCATTTTCCATCTATTTCTCCTGATGCATTACATAACCAAACCAAATCCAAACAATGGATTGATCAATTCTTTATTGTTCACCTCTACTTCTTTGATTTTTTTTTATTTTTTATTTTATATAATAATGGAAATCAGACTTAAAAACTCAAACTAGGATCTCAGTTCCCAAATCTAGGCCTAAAACCAAAAGCCACATCTTGAAATTTTTTTGCTTTAATGTTTGCCTTTATTTATTTATTTTATTTTTAATTTTTTTTAATTTTTGAACAAATGAAAAATAAACAAGAGGTCAATCGAAATCTCATATTTGTGTTTCTAACATATTTTTTTACCTCTCAACCAAATCCAGATTCATCATCATCAAGCCAAAATCAAATCCAAGCCAAACCCAAATCAAGATGCAACATCATCTAGAAACAAGTAAATCGAAGAAGATTTCGATGATAAATAAAAATGAAAATCCCATCTGGAAACGACTAAAAAACATGTAATCTCTTCGACAAATAACAGAACCAAAAATCCAGGTCTGAAGTGTAGTTTGTTTGAGTAGTTAGGGACTTAGAGATTCTGCAATGTTGAATGGGAGAGAGAAACAAACAGAAAAAATAAAATAAAAATAAAGCAAATAATCTAAACGACGTCCTTTGTTAGTTGGGATAGTGAAAAAAATAAAACAAATTAATCTTAACCATCTATTTGTTTCTCTCTTTTCTCATTGTGTATTACAACAAGGTTAAATAAAGTGCTATGAATTTTTCCAATTAAAGAAATTACATAAATAATTTAGGAGGGTATTTCAGACTCTGAATCTTGGACAGATGAAAGGTTTGAATATATGGACTCAGAATTGACTGAGTAGAGATCCTGAGCAGATTTATTGATTGAATACATGGACTCAGAATTGACTGTGTAGAGTTCATGGGCAGACGTGGAGGAAGATCCGAACCTTTCTGAAGAAAAGTTTGGTGCTGAGCTTCCACTCGAGCTCTGATCATGCATCTGTTGATAATACCCTTTGAGTTGTTTAATTTGCAAGTCAGCACCATATATGCCAGGATCTGATGCAACTTCCTGAACAATTGTTTGTGATTCGAGCATACTAACCACCTCTGACATAGTTGGCCTCAGAGCAGGATCTGCATTGGAACACAATAGAGCCACTCTTATCATTTTTTCAGCCTCCTCCTTATCGAATTTGTCCTCCAACATTGGATCCACTATCTCCATCAAGTTTCCTTTCTGTTGCAAATTGAAGGCCTAAAACATCCCAGAAAAATAATATGTTGGTTAAACTTTTGACACCCTACTCATCCAAAAGACATTCAAATTATCTCTTATACCATGTTAATTCAAAATTCAATCCAACAATTCAAACTGCTAGGCAAGAACATATCCATAATATTGAAAGTCTAACCGTTCTTAAGCAGCTTACCAAATCAAGAAGGCAAACACGATCATTTTTTGCTCTATGACTAGCATTGTTCCTTCCACTGGCAATTTCCAAAGCAACCACCCCAAAGCTATAAACATCTGCCTTCTCTGTCAGGTGACCCCATAGTGCATATTCCGGAGCCATATAACCGCTGAAATTGAAGTGACGAGTCAGAATAACATAACTTGAAACTAGACTAGTATGATCAAAGTCGTGCGAAAATATTGTAACTCACACAGTTCCAGCAACTCTAGTACTAATGTGGGTATCATCCTCTTCTTTGAGCCTAGCTAATCCAAAGTCTGATATCTTAGCATTCATTTGCCGGTCAAGAAGTACATTTGTAGCTTTGATGTCTCTGTGTACTATTTTGATTGTTGATTCTTCATGGAGAAAGGCTAGACCTCTAGCTATTCCCACACATATCTTCTGTCTTGTTGCCCAATCTAATTTCAAGGCGCTTGCTTCTGAACCTAATGATAATCAAATTACCAAATTAAGGAAAAAAATGAATCGAGAGCATTGCAAAAATGCAAGTGCATTAAAAAATCAAGAATACGCAAACGTCACCTTGTTTACCAAAAAGTGCATGTGCAAGGCAATTATTTTCCATGTACTCATAAACCAACAGTAATTGACTCCCTTCAACACAGCATCCAAAAAGCTTTACAAGATTTGGGTGTTGCAAACCAGAAATCATGCCTATCTCATTTACAAACTCACGATTTCCTTGCCTTGATTTAGAAGAAAGCTGCTTCACAGCGATAACAGTACCATCCGATAGTTGGCCCTGCATCGAGTGATTATAATTTATACATGTTCATGTATAGAATCTCACATGATGTCAGTGTCTAGGGAATTCCATCTCCGTGATGCATGTGCACTCTAAACAAGGTTCAAACATTGTGGGCTAATCAATAGGAAATAATTTGTCAAAATACCTTATATACAGATCCAAAGCCACCTTCTCCAAGTTTGTTTGTAGAATTAAAATTGTTAGTGGCAGCTTTTAGTTGTCTGAAAGTGAAGGTACCTGTTTGCAAATCTAGTCCTTTAAGTTCTATACAGAAGCAATCCAAAAGAAGATACATCACCTAGGAGTCATATATATGAACAATGCAACAACTGAGCAAAAATAAATAAATAGATAAACATAGAAAATAATAATGTTTTACAAATTGTTCTGCACTTATAAAATATTTGGGTGTTTCATACACATTTATGTATCAGTTGAGTATAAATTGAATATATATTGAATATATATATATATATATATAGCCATACCTTCTCTTATGCTTTTGTGCCCAAAATAGCGTCTCCAAATGAAGAAAACCACGATGGAGAAAATAAGGCATAATACTAAAGCGACAACTCCAATCACAATATGTAAATTACTTGATTTTTTATATTCTGAAATAAATAACATCACATACCAAGTAGAAACAAGAAACAAATAACCATTAGAAGACATTTTAACAAACATTGATACCATTCAAGAAGCAGATCATCATAACATAGTTCTATATTTCTCACCCTCACAATTGGCATTGAAACCTGAAAATAAACCAAACAATAATGCTCATTAGATATCAAAATTAAGGGTGAGAGAAGAAGAAGATACTCACCAAACCCAAGTATAAACAGAAACCAGTTTAAAAGATAAATCGACTGATATGAAATATATGTGAGTGTTGCAACTGGCCCGGAGTTGCCTCTATTCTATAAATATAGAAAGACCACTTGAGCAAGATATCGAAAGCTATTTTATTCACAAATACAACTCGTGCTTATGGTGGTTTTAGCATTAGATGGTTGGGTGCCATCTCTGTCTGTTCCAGTCAGCAGCATAATGCAACAAGAACAAAGATCTAGGAACATGATTTTCCAGTAAGAGTATATATCATTTTCCTTTACATTCTAGAGAATAGCAGAGCAGGTATTACAGCAGGATATGATTCCAGATTTCATCTCAAGTTCTCAGCTATTTTACTGAACAATTTATAACTGGATGTCTCAATAAGAATCTAATGACAGCCATAACCATCCAGATATAATTTGAGCCTACTGAAGAAAATAGCTCAGGGAATTAAGGACATCATCTGACCTAGAATGTGAGATTTTTAAAATAAATTTCCCAATTTCAATCGGTTGTAATTATTCAGTTATTTCAACAGTTAAAATTTTTCAATGTGTGGACTGTAATTGGTTTTGCATTATATTTCTTTCGGTTTCTGTTTCATCCAAATGAAGCTCATTGTATCAAATAACATGTTACTTAGTTCATATATTATGTCACTTAGATGAAGGAAAATTGAACATCACCCGAAATAACATTTTTATCCATTGAAAAACTAGTAGTTGCAACACCATCAGCATTACTGGCAGCAAAATTTGAGTGCAAGGCTGATAAAGAGTTACATGACCTACCCCGACATACAGATATGGCAGATATGAGGGCACCATAAATTCCTCGAATTGGGACAACTGTAGTCCCTTTCCCTCCCCAATACAAGCGGATCTCCAGGGTATTTTCTGTCACCGTGGCGTTAAATTTTTTTATGATTGCTTTACTGGTTCCATTGGCTTGCTCCTTGATATTAAAATCCTTCCATATTAATATTCCCTGAAACATAATTTTTCATATCAAAGGTTTATATTAAAATTGTAGTAGAACGGTCTCTACTCATAATGTAATCCATTACCTGAATATAAATATCAAATATGCGTCTTCCGGCTTTATAATATGGTTCTTTATTGTTGAAGAATATCTCTGCAAAGTGGAGGTTCACTGTATAATTCCCATTCTCCAGACAATATCCATAATAGGTGAGAAAGAGTGGAGATACACGTGCTTTAGAGTACAACTTTGATTGTGTGTCATCTGATACAATATATCCATTAACATTCTTATTGTTATCATCCATGAAGTCCCTGGCACTGATGAATCCCCAATTGGTTCCACTATCATATTGCTTTGCAACTCCAATTCCAGCATCAACATCACCTTCATACATGGTCTGATTGATGGTTACACTTGGTCCTCCACAGTTGATATGGAATGATGTATAATCTGCAACATAAATAATTAAATCATAACTACTGTTGTCTTTGTCCAAGTGCATCATCAAAACCATGTGGCTTTGCGCAGAAATAAAAACTTATTGCAAGAATGACGCAACATCTTAATATAGTTCTAAGAGTGTTTGAAGAAAAAAATGTAGAGAGAGAAACTAGAGAGAGATACTCTGAAATTGTTGTAAAGTAATGTGATGCTCTGTTTTAATGTTGCTGCCCTGTTTTATTTGTTAAGTTCTTATGACTTTTTCTTGGTTATTTTATTATGTTTTAAGCTCATATGATGTGGCATTTTGATGTCTATGTGTAAGCTTCTCATTAGTTGAGAAAACACATGTAAAAAGACATGTATTTGCTGGAAATATATATGAAGAAATCAGGGGACTGCAGTAGCTGTTAGAAGTTGAAAAAAAAATAGCCCCTTTTCTACTTCCTCTCTTCCTCTCAAAATCCCTAACAAAAAACTTCCCAAGATTGAATTTTTATGTACTAGAATCATCAAAAAAACCAACATAAAGTGGTATCAGAGCTTAGATCAAAGGGAGCTAGTGGTGGTGAGTCAAAAAAGGTTGAAGATTTGCTGTCAAGAAAAGTTCCAGCAAGGAAGGAAAAGCTGCAGAGATTTTTTTTCCATGGCAAGCACTAGCAACTCAACTCTCAACATTCAACATCCCTCCATTCCCATTTTTGAAGGTGAGAACTATGACTTTTGGTGTATAAAAATGAAAACTTTATTTATTTCTCAAGATGTGTGGGAGTTAGTAGAAAATGGGTATGAGGATTATGATTCTCAAGAAAACCTAACTAACACCCAAAAAGAAGAACTTAAGAAAAATAGAAAGATTGATGCAAAAGCTCTCCTTTTTATTCAACAAGGAGTAGGGAATACCATATTTCCTAGAATAATGAGAGCTAGCAAAGCTAAGGAGGCTTGGGATATTCTTCAACAAGAATTCCAAGGAGATACCAAAGTAAGGGCTATCAAACTTCAAACTCTTAAAAAGGAGTTTGAGAACATGAAAATGAGGGAGAATGAGAATTTGACGGAATATTTCTCTAGATTTATGGAACTTGTTAATCAAATGAAAGCTTATGGGGATGAAATGGGTGAGAATAGATTGGTTGAGAAGATTTTAGCATGTTTACCTCAAAAATTTGAAACTATTGTGTCCATTATTGAAGAAACTAGAGATGTCTCTAAGTTGGGTGTTGCGGAATTGATGGGGTCTTTGAAATCATTTGAGCAAAGGTTGTTACGGCATTCCGATAGTCCCATTGAAAGTGCGTTTCAATCGAAGCTCCAACTCAACCGTGAGAATCAAGAAGAGTCATCAAGAGGTGGTAGACATGGAAGAGCAAGAGGAAGAGGAAGCGATGGAAGAGGTAGAGGGAAGCCAAATTTTGAGAGAAGGTTCAACAATGATGAGTCTTCACAATTGCCAAAATGTAATTTTTGCAAGAAAGTTGGCCATCTAGAGAAAGATTGTTGGAACAAGGGGAAGTCTCAATGCAATTTTTGCAAGAAGGTTGGTCATCTAGAGAAAGATTGTTGGAACAAGGGGAAGCCTCAATGTTATAATTGCAAGAGATATGGGCATGTGCAAAAAGATTGTAGAGTCAAGAACAATCAACAAGCTAGTTGTGCGGAAGAAAAAGAAAGTGATGGGAATTTGTTCTATACTTGTCAAAGTGCATCCGAACAAAGAAATGATGTTTGGTTCCTAGATAGTGGTTGTAGCAATCACATGACCGGTGATAAAAATATGTTTTTGAACTTGGACACTACCGTCAACTCTCAAGTGAAGATGGGAAATGGTGCCTTGGTGAATGTTAGAGGCAAAGGAACAATTGGTGTTCAAACTAGCATGGGAATCAAATACATTAGAGATGTGTTGCTAGTTCCCGATTTAGAGCAAAATTTGCTTAGTGTGGGGCAACTTGTAGAGCATGGGTATGATGTTCATTTTAAAGATAATGGGTGCACTATCTATGATAGAGGGGGTAACAAGAAAGTTATAAAGAAGATAAATATGGAGAAAAATAGAAGCTTCCCGATTGTGTTCAAATATGAAGGAAATGTTGCCTTGAAGATGGATACCGTTGATGAGTCATGGTTATGGCATCGGAGATTTGGGCACTTGAACTTTCATGGCCTCAAATTACTTTCTCAAAAGAATATGGTTGTGGGGTTGCCTATTTGCATTGAAGACAAAGATGGAGTGTGTGAAGGTTGTGCTCTTGGAAAGCATCACCATCAAGCCTTTCCAAAGGGAGTTGCATGGAGAGCAAAGAAAGCACTCGAATTGGTCCATACCGATGTTTGCGGGCCAATGTCTACACCTTCAAATGGCAACAATAGGTACTTCATTCTCTTTATTGATGATTTTACTAGAATGACTTGGGTTTTCTTTATGAGGCAAAAATCCGAAGTCTTTACTATTTTCAAGAAGTTCAAAAGTTTTGTTGAAAAACAAAGTGACAATTACATTAAAATCTTGAGAAGTGATGGGGGAAAAGAGTACAACTCACGTGAATTTGATAAGTTTTGTGAAGATGAAGGTGTTGAGAGACAACTTACGGTGCCTTATACTCCACAACAAAATGGGGTATCCGAGAGGAAGAACCAAACGGTGATGGAAATGGCCAAGTCAATGCTTCATGAGAAAGGGCTACCAAAAGTTTTTTGGGGTGAAGCGGTATATACGACGGTTTACTTGATAAATAGAAGTCCTACAAAAGCACTTTGGAACCAAACTCCTCTTGAAGCTTGGAGTGGGAGAAAACCATCCGTGAGACATTTAAAAGTCTTCGGTTGTGTATGTTATGCTCAAGTTCCAAAAGAGAGAAGACGCAAGCTTGATGAAGCAAGTGAGAAGTGTATTTTTATAGGCTATAGTTCACAATCTAAGGGCTATAGACTATATAGTTTGAAAAGCAAGAAGATGATTACAAGTCGTGACGTGTTGTTTGATGAAAAAGCTTTGTGGAATTGGCAAGAAGGCAAGGGTGAAAGTGAGACTATTTGGGTGGAAGAAAATCATCAAAATTCAACACTTGAAGATGAAGATAATCAACTTTCACCTCATTCCTCTCCAAGGACAAGTTCACTATTAACATCACATGGTTCTCCAAAGTTCATCATCATCATCATCACCACCTTCTTCTACTATAAAAATGAGAAGGTTGGAAGATATATATGAGAGATGCAATTTTTGTGTCTTTGAACCATAAAATTTTGAAGAAGCCGTAAAGGAAGAAAGTTGGAGAAGAGCTATGCAAGAAGAAATTGATGTTATTGAGAAAAACAATACATGGGAACTTGTTGAGAAGCCAAACAACAAAGAAGTAATTGGGGTGAAGTGGATTTATAGAGTGAAGTATCATGCAAATGGAACCGTTCAAAGAAACAAAGCAAGATTGGTGGCAAAAGGCTATTCACAACAGCCCGGAATTGATTTTAATGAAACTTATGCACCGGTTGCTCGCCTTGACACTATTAGGACTCTTATTGCTATGGCCGCACAAAAGGGTTGGTGCTTGTATCAACTTGATGTCAAATCCGCCTTCTTGAATGGAGAGTTGGAAGAAGAGGTTTATGTTGAGCAACCTCAAGGCTTTGAAATCAAGGGAGATGAAGAAAAAGTGTACAAGTTGAAGAAGGCTTTGTATGGCCTAAAACAAGCTCCAAGAGCTTGGTACACTCAAATTGATGGCTACTTTATTGAGAAGGGATTCAACAAAAGCAAAAGTGAGCCCACCTTGTATGTGAAGTGCAAAGGTATGTCCGATATTCTCATTGTTGCTCTTTACGTTGATGATTTAATTTTTACCAGAAACAATGAGAAGTTGATTAAAGAATTCAAAAATGAGATGATGAAAAGATATGAGATGAGTGATATGGGTTTGTTGCATCACTTTCTTGGCATTGAAATTTACCAAGAAGAAGATGGTGTGTTCATTTGCCAAAGAAAGTATGTTGAAAATATTCTCAAGAAGTTTGGGATGTTTGGGTGCAATCCGGTAGCAACACCACTTGTGGTGAATGAAAAATTTAAGAAGGAAGATGGAGGAAAGAAAGTAGATGAGACTTATTTTAGAGGCTTGATTGGGAATTTGTTTTATCTCACGGCCACAAGACCGGATATTATGTTTGCCTCAAGTTTGTTGTCTAGATATATGAGTTCTCCTAGCCATTTTCATCTTGGGGCAGCCAAGAGACTTTTGAGGTACCTACAAGGTACAATGAATTATGGAATCAAGTATGAAAAGAACTTGAATGTCAAGTTGATTGGGTTTTGTGATAGTGATAGGGGTGGATGTCTTGATGATATGAAGAGCACTTCCGGCTATGCTTTTTCTCTTGGTTCCGGCATCTTTTCTTGGTCATCAAAGAAGCAACAAACGGTTGCTCAATCATCTGCAGAAGCTGAATATATTTCAGCATCATTGTCTACTTCACAAGCAATTTGGTTGAGAAGGATTCTCGAAGACATGAATGAGAAGCAAGGAGAAGGCACGGAGATGTTTTGTGACAAAAAATCAGCTATAGCTATGGCCAAGAACACCGTTTTCCACAACCGCACAAGACATATTGCCATCAAATATCATTTCATTAGAGATGCAATTGTAGATGGTAAGATTCAACTCAAGTTTTGTAGGTCTGAAGATCAAGTGGCTGACATTTTTACAAAGGCTCTTCCAAAGGAGAAATTTCAGCATCTTAGAGAACTTTTAGGTGTTCAAGAACATCACATTAAGGGGAAGAATGTTGTAGAGTAATGTGATGCTCTGTTTTAATGTTGCTGCCCTGTTTTATTTGTTAAGTTCTTATGACTTTTTCTTGGTTATTTTATTATGTTTTAAGCTCATATGATGTGGCATTTTGATGTCTATGTGTAAGCTTCTCATTAGTTGAGAAAACACATGTAAAAAGACATGTATTTGCTGGAAATATATATGAAGAAATCAGGGGACTGCAGTAGCTGTTAGAAGTTGAAAAAAAAATAGCCCCTTTTCTACTTCCTCTCTTCCTCTCAAAATCCCTAACAAAAAACTTCCCAAGATTGAATTTTTATGTACTAGAATCATCAAAAAAACCAACAGAAATGTCTAGGAAGGGAGACTTTAGAGAGAATCTCTTCTCTATCTTTGTTGACAACTTGAATCCAAAGGTTGATGTGGCTAGCCTTTGGGATTTTTTTCAGACAATTTGGTAGGGTTAGAGATGTGTATGTGTCTTCTAAAAACATCTCTCGAAGAAATACTTTTGCCTTTATAAGGTTTAATTCTTTGGAGGAGGCAAGAAGCTAGGGTGGCGGTGAGAGTGAATGGGATGATGGTTTTGGGATGGTTAATCTACTCTAAAGTTGCCTCTTTTGGGTGGAATAGTAGGAAAAGCTTTGATTCAAGATCTTATAAGGATGAAGACAGTGAAGAAGTAGCAAAAAACAGGACAAGAAGAGATTCCATTCATAGAAGTGGCATGGTTGGTGATGCAGCAGCAGTGGAACAACTGGCATTAGATTATTTGGAGGGGTGGGATTTGAAACAAGCCAAGTAAGACCAAACTCGGGCGACGGAATCAGATTGACTTGAAATTTTGACAGCTGATGCGTTTCGGCGTTTCGGCGTTTCCGAAACTACTACGCAGCTTTGCTGCGTAAGCACGTCCTTTTTTAGGCGAATTCCGTCGTTTAGGCCTTGAAATCGGTGTTTTTGCTATTTTAGGAAAGTTTTGTTTTTGCTTTAAATTGAGTTTCCCAATTCCGAATCGACTTCCGTCAATTCCCGAATGTTTAGGATTCTCAGTAGAATCAGTTTTTGCTTTAATCTCGTTTTTGCCTTTTTTGGTAATTTTCCGTTTTTAATTCGTTTTTCTTGCTTTCCAAGGAATTCGATTAGGTTTAGGTTTTGTTTGCTTTAAATAAAGATGTAGGCCGAATTTGCCACCAAGTTTTTGATTCAATAAAATTTCAGAGAATTCATTCTCCAACTATCCAATTACACATCCTTCGTGCGCGAAGATTGTCGTATTGAAGCCTGATATTCTGGCATCCGTGCGCGAATCAACAGAATATTAGTAGGTTGAACTAATTGTTTCTTGCAGGTTTTTCTCGTAGAGCTTCCGCTACACCAGTTGGTATCAGAGCCGTGTTCGTTCGGGACATCACCATGCCGCCGAAGAGACAACAACCTAACCGGATCCCTGTAGAAGAGGCCGTTGAACGTGACCGTACGACGCAATTAGAACAGCACGTTGCGCAATTAGCCGAGCAGATGGCAAGGGTAATCGCCAACTTAGAAACTTTAAACTTACCAACTCGAAACCCTCGCTTGAGTGGAGACGAAGAGGAAAGTACTGAAGACAGTGAACCAGAGGAAGAGGTTCCGCAGCCAGAAATTCCGCAGCGGAGGAGACCAGTCCGGGACCACAGGGAGGAAGAGATTCCGCCCCCCAGGCGACCAATGCGAGAGGTTGAAGAGAACCGTCGATGGGAGTCAGGTATGAGGACAGAGGTTCCTGAGTTTCAAGGAAATCTGACACCGGAAGAGTTCCTAGAGTGGCTTGGAATCGTGGAAGAGATTTTGGAGTTTAAAAACATTCCGGATAATACGAAAGTAGCCCTGGTTGCGACTCGACTTCGAGGACACGCAGCCGCGTGGTGGCAGCAGCTCAAACTCACCCGGAATCGTTCTGGAAAGAATAAAATATCGGATTGGGAGAAGATGAAAAGGAAGATGCGAGCGGAATTTTTACCACATAATTTTCAAAGATTATTATACCAAAAATTGCAGAACTTGAGACAGGGATTACGCTCAGTCGATGACTATACAACAGAATTCTATCAGTTGTTGGTGCGCAACGATATTCAAGAAACCCCAGATCAGTTAGTATCCAGGTATTATGGAGGGTTACGACCCCAAATTCTAAACGTGGTGAATCTTTTTGACCCGATTACGGTTTCAGAGGCACACCAACGAGCTTTGCAGATAGAAAAAAATTTGGTTCGAAGAACGGGAGGTGGGCCAATATCAGGGAACAATACGGGTTCAATAGGAAGGACAGGGGTCAGCAGTAGTAACTCGGGATGGCAGCAGCGAACCGCGGCCAGTAGCAGCAGCCGAAGTGGTCCACGCTTACCTACCAATCCGACCCAACAGCCCATTACCAACCAGGTCCAGCAGCCGCGCACAGTGACAGGGGGCGTGCGATGTTTCAGCTGTGGAGAAGTTGGACACCGCCAATCGGAGTGCCGAAAATTAGGGAAGTGGTCATCCTTATTTAATGAGACGGATGACAGTGGCGAAGGAGATGCAGAGGTTGGAGAAGAGGTAGAGTTTGATGACGAAGTCGTCGTCGAAGAAGACCATGTAGGTGGCGATTCTGGCCCGCTATTAGTGGTGAGACATGCTTTCTTGACACCGCGAGCTGAGGAGAGCGACTGGCTTCGAAATAATGTGTTTCAATCAACGTGTACTATTTTAGGCAAAGTTTGTCGATTTGTGATCGACGGGGGAAGTTGTGAGAATATTATAGCAGTCGAAGCTGTTCGAAAATTGGGAATGAAAACAGAAAAGCACCCAAGACCGTACAAGCTAGTACGGTTGCAAAAGGGAGGGGAGATAATGGTGTCACAAAGAGTTCTTGTGCCGTTTTCAATGGGAACGAACTATAAGGACCAAGTGTGGTGCGATGTGGTTCATATGGACGCCTGCCACCTATTGCTCGGAAGACCATGGCAATATGACCGAAAAGTGAAGCATGATGGGTTTCTGAACACATACACCTTGCGATTCAACAACACCAATATAGTGCTACTACCTGGTAAGAATTCGAAAAAACCTAAATCACCCGATAGCACAAATCTTCTTTCTTTTGCTAGATTTGAATCGGAAATGAAGGAGGCAGAGACAATCTTTGTGTTGCTAAACAAAGAAAAGACAGCCAAGGTTGAGCTTCCACAAGACGCCGTTCCACTGTTATCAGAATTTCCAGAGGTGTTTCCTGAAGAGCTACCTGAAGGGCTGCCACCCTTAAGGGACATTCAACACCAAATCGACTTGGAACCAGGAGCAGTCCTACCAAACCGCCCACATTACAGGATGAGTCCCATAGAGCATGAGGAGTTACGGAGACAGGTGGAAGACTTGTTGGCTAAGGGTCACATTCGTGAGAGTCTTAGTCCGTGTGCGGTACCGACCCTTCTAATTCCAAAAAAAGATGGGTCCTGGAGGATGTGTATGGACAGCCGTGCGATCAAATCCGTCGTTTAGGCCTTGAAATCGGTGTTTTTGCTATTTTAGGAAAGTTTTGTTTTTGCTTTAAATTGAGTTTCCCAATTCCGAATCAACTTCCGTCAATTCCCGAATGTTTAGGATTCTCAGTAGAATCAGTTTTTGCTTTAATCTCGTTTTTGCCGTTTTTGGTAATTTTCCGTTTTTTAATTCGTTTTTCTTGCTTTCCAAGGAATTCGATTAGGTTTAGGTTTTGTTTGCTTTAAATAAAGATGTAGGCCGAATTGGCCACCCAGTTTTTGATTCAATAAAATTTCAGAGAATTCATTCTCCAACTATCCAATTACACATCCTTCGTGCGCGAAGATTGTCGTATTGAAGCTTGATATTCTGGCATCCGTGCGCGGATCAACAGAATATTAGTAGGTTGAACTAATTGTTTCTTGCAGGTTTTTCTCGTAGAGCTTCCGCTACACCAGTTGGTGAATGTTCGTTTGCAGATGCTGTGAAAGGGATACAGTTGGGAGGGCATGATCGTGGAGACAAAAAGGAAGAGAGGAGGGCTGAAAAAACCTTGTCTATGAATTGGAATGAGCAGATTGAAGACCTGGTGTGGCTGCAGAAATGTGCAGTGGGAACTTTACGTAATTTTTCTGACATAACTGCCGTTAACAATCGGATTCGCAGCAAAGGTTGGGTTTTCTCCTCCTCATATTTCGGGGACAAGTGCATTCTGTGGATGTTCAAATCGGAAGAGGTGAAGGAAGCTTTTATCAAGAATCGTTATGTGTGGGATGATTGTTTCTCATCAATGGTTAAGTGGTCTGAAGCTTTGTGCCCTCAGTCTAGGTTGGTATCTCGTTTGGACAGAGGAAGGGTCCTTGCTTTAGTTCCAAAAGATCAACAGTGTATGTATAAGATAAAGGTTGATGGAGGCAGTAAGTTCTTTGTGGTCAAGATTGTAGAAGATGCTAATCCTGTGGATTTCCGGTTGCTGGGAGGGTTTCTTGGTTTGCAGAAGAAGTGTGATCCAGCTGGTGTGGCTGTTTTGCACGAAAAGGAAAGGTTAGAGCTGTTGCCAAGAAAGGAGATGGGTGGGTCTTCTTCCTTGTCCATGTCCCAAGGAGAAAGTGACATGGGGGGAAATGGTGACAGCTCACAGCTCTCAAGGAAAGGTGGAGGGCTCTTTCCTTACTCTATCTCAGATCATGTGAAGGAAGTCAAGAAAGAGACAGCCGATGGTGGACAGCCGATGTATAAGGACAAGAAGCCAAGGAAAAGTGATGGGGTTCAGATATTGCACAAGTCTGGAACAGCAAGTTTGGGGCAATGTTGGCAGTCAAAAAGAACCTTTTTAAACTAAGAAAAGAAAAGGTGATAGGGGTAGCTTTGGGAAGAGGTGCTGTTGACAAAGGAAAGAGGTGTTGGGTTCGAGAGTCTAAGGTGATTGTTGAGAAAAATATTTTTTCAAATGGTAATTTGGATTTAAGGAAAAGAAGGGGTTTGGATCGTGGAGAGGATTGTGAGATAGGAGGTGTTTTAAGAGGCCCGACAGACCCTTCTCAGTTTGAAAGGAATGACGTGATGAGGAATAGGGTAGGCGGTAGAGAATCTGGTTTGGTGGCTACTTCTGTCAAAGTTTTGGACAATGCAACAGGATTACCTATGGTCCATCCTAGTATTTCGAAGAAAAGAAATGGAAGGAAAAGCTCGTATATGTTGAAGAGTCACAGCATGGTAACTAGAAACTCTAGTGCTTGCTTAAAAAATCTTTATCGGAAACATGAGGCAAATAATAGGGTTGTGTGGGATCTTGAGGAAGAAATCACGAAGGTTTTTCAGACTGGATTAGCCCTTGGCGCTGATTTTGGTGGAAAAAAGAAAGCGATTATGGAGATGATTGCTCGTAGGAATGAGGAGAATGATAATGGGTTTTGTGCTTTGGTGAGAAGCTTGGTGTACAAATTCAAGCCTGGTGTTTCCTGAGCTGCTCAGGTTTCTGTTCTGTTGTAGTGTTTGGACGTTTGTTTTTATTTGCTTTTGGGCTGTTGGAGGAGTTTCTAGGGGGGTTTTGCATCTCTGGTTTTGTTGCTGGGTGCTTTTGTTTTCCTTCGGTTTGTAGTTGTTGGGCTTGGTTTTGGGTGGCTTTGTGTCGTTTTTGTTTTTGAACCCTCGTTAGATCGGGTGGCTATTTCGGTTGTCTCGTTTGTTTGGCTTTCTCTAGCCTTTTTGAATAAAAATCTACCGTTAAAAAAAAAAAAAAGTGTTTGAAGAATATATTAGAAAACATTATTGTTTATCAGAAGATGTGTTTTAAGTAATTGCAGAATTTATATCCCAGGAAATCAAACTCACTCTTTTGACAGCTGGATCCGCTGGGGCATGGAAGAAGTCCAGACCTATTTAACGAGGGGATTAAAACATGTTAGTATACAAAATAGATAGATATACACATATAGGTAACCATACTATAAGAGTTAGATATTATTATTGCCCCATCCCAATAAAATGGCTAATGAAATTATTCTACTCAAATGAAGAACTGAAGACGGGTTGTATTTTCACATTTCCTTCGAATAATTAGGGGAATCAATTCAACATTAACTTTTTCTCAGTCAATTGAAAAAACTAACATGAATAACTAGAGGAATTTGTTGTTTGGGTAATACTAAAAACCACTGCTAATTTTAAAGAGAATAGAATGGTCTTACATGTTGTGCTCCCAAGAAAAGCTCCGGTATATATTTATACTTGAAGTAGTACTGTTTTAAAAATTAAAAAGTTATGAGTGGAATGATTTAAAAGGGAATATATCAAAATTATGATCAGAGCTTTTTACCTGCTTTTAGGACAACTAGTTGGCGCTGTAAAATTATTATAGGAAAGATCACTGCAAATGGTGAATAAAATGGAGTAATATATACAAACATCAAGTTTAAAAGTAAATATATGTATAATGAAAGTTTGTAAGATTAAAAATCATGTGATTACATTCCAACATACTTGGAGAGAAACATCATTAGTACGAAAATTATTAATCTTTCTGTGTACAAGGGACATTCTACACAACATGAAATAAGGAGGAATTGTACAACACTCTGGGCATATGTGCGAAACTTATTTTGAAATTAAGGAACTTAGAAAAAAGAGAGGACGTCGGAATTCAAAAGATTATTTAGGTTCAAGACTATTAGATATGGACTAACAACTACTACAGACTTTTATGGATGAATATACACACCTGTGACCACTCACCTATGTATATGCATATGTATGTGTCAGTATGTATAGAAGGTTAATTTATTAGATCTATTGTGCTAGACAAACCAGACACGGAAAGAGGGGAGAGAGAGAAACCACAATATCAGTTGCATAACCTTCACAATAGTGAGAGCCAACAAATACTTTTAAGAGTGAAAAGAAAAGGATTAGAGAACAATATATTCTCATTCTTGTACTTGATTGATCTTACAGTGAAAAAAACTCTACTATATCATTGTTGAGGAGCCCTATCGGACTTTTACTACAAAATAGATAGAATGACTTTCAATAGTAGAGCATTTCAGAAACTTTCATGGCAACTCAAAATTTCTACGAATTCACCTGTCAGTCTGTCACCCATATCCAAAGTGCTCAACAACAAAGACTTCATCATTGAAATTTAAAGTTCTTTTCAAGGCCAAAGAAAATTCACTATTACTAGCCAATAAATATGCAAAAATAATTGCTCAGAATTCCTTAATAATTATTTAATAGTGAATTTGACCAAACAAAAATAATCAGAACTAAAATTTATACATGTATAAAACTGAAAATTCAAGCATCTAAAAATTGAATCCATGCAACTCAGTTTAGGAACTACATATTATTTTTCTTGCTGTGGAACATTGAGTTCGGTATAGCTCCAGTCAACATGTTGCCACTTAGAAACCTAACATAAATCCACATGATGTAATTTAGCATGAATACTAATTCATGGTAATATTGCAAGAATTCGCATCAGAAAATATAAAGCTTCAAAACATAGATGCTTACATATTAACTGCCTCATAGTCCATAATTTCTCCTTCCAACTTGTTAAAGGACAGATCACTGTATAAATGGACAAACATAAATAGTTAGATTTTGTTGTCAGCTGATGTCCTACGTAAATATATCCTAGAAATGCAATATGCTCTGTACAAAAACATAATAGCAGAAATATGTTCTCGCACCATGAAGTTATGAGAGACTACTTTCACCATGACTCTTAAATAAAAATTCTGTTAGGAGAAAAAAATTGTTGGATAAGATAATAAGGATTATGTGATTCCAGAACTTCTGCTCTACATACCAATTACTACCAATTAATTGATTCCTAAATTGACATTTCAGCTTCTTCATCTACTCTTCCACATCTACATATGTGAAAAGGATGATTGAACTTTATGTTCAGTAAGACATTGTTGCTTTCCTCATTATTTATTAACCATGGTTCTTCGACATTCAAATAGAACCAGCAAAATGTATAATGTAATTTCTGGGTTTCGGTAGATAATTTCAATGACTAAGTTACATTTTGTCACTATTACAATGCAAGATATGTCCCTTTTCAGATGGAGCATCACCTGAATCTAAAAGTGTAGCAACCAGCCAAAAGATTACATCTTTTGAGACCAAGTTGAAAGTTTTCACTTTCCAATGTTGGAGAATAATTCATGATGATTGCTTAAGACAGATTTCACAGGTGGACCATGTAAGAATCGTGTCTTTGCTTTCTCCTAAATTTAAGGATACTATATGCCTATATGAAGTTACAAACATGTAATATAAGTTTTTCATTGTTTACCACAAATACATATAAGGAAATCATTAGAGTTTTATCTTTACAGTGTATTCATACTGCCTGCTTCCCGAATATCCCGAATATCTATAGGGATAGATCCAGACATATTCAAGTTTCTCAAAACCCTGCAAACAAAATTCCAAGCAAATTCAAAGCTCTAATTGCACATGTATCTATATCTACTGTAATAATGTCAGAAATAAATCAATAGATAGTATTAGAAGCAACACTCATACAAGACATTCATTTGCTTGCTGACCAGCTTTGGAAAATCAAACTTTGGCCCACTCATATCAGTGATCTTCCTGTGTATAAAAAAGACACCATAAACTGGAATGGAATATTCAAGTTCCCAAAATGAAATTGATAAGAGAAGGACTTGTCAAAATGCCTATTGGAAAACTGTTCATGAAAGTTCTTAAACTCACAAGTCTATCAAGTTTTCTAGAGCGAAAATTTTTGCATTGATGGGTCCTTTCAGTCCACTTGATTGCATTTCCCTTCAATAATGCAAAAGAACAAAAGGGAGGAGACAAAAAAATATATTCACGAACCTCCATATGCACTTCTCATTTAAATTTATTCCAGATAAAGATCTTACAGCCTTTGGAGTTTAGTCCATCCCCCGATAAATTCTGGTACGGTGCCATTAAAGTTATTGCCACTAATTCTACTGCACACAACAATAAGAACAGTATCCAGTTAATGCTAAACAATCTGGATTAGAGGGGAATATATATGAAAATACTTACAAATTTGTCAAGTTCGTCAGCTGTGCAAATGTTATAGGTAAGTTTCCAACAAACTGATTGGCAGAAAGAGATTGTGAGATCATGGCGCCAAATGACCCTTGTTATATATCTCTTGTTAAAATCTGAACCTCTAATTAGACAGTTACTACACTTTCAATATTAGGAGTTTAGATGCCATACAGTTCAGTTAGTTTGACCAAATTTCCGAGCTCTTCAGGTATAGTACCGGACAACTGGTTGGATTCAAGGCTCCTATTTTTTTTTTTTCAATTGAACTACATAAGAATCAAAGTCGAATGAATTCTTATATATAGCAGAAGCACTCAACTTTCTAAAGATCAA
Organism: Acer campestre; assembly: GCA_954870605.1. NCBI lineage: Eukaryota > Viridiplantae > Streptophyta > Magnoliopsida > Sapindales > Sapindaceae > Acer > Acer campestre. Next base: position 13,394,626 of record OX940809.1, read on the forward strand.
AACTTACAAGTAATTGAGGTCAGCAAAGTTTCCCCATTCCTTGGGAATTTTCCCTGATGTGCCGACAGCAGTAACCGAGCTGCATAAATATATAGTTTGTTCCTTACATACTAAAGTGAACCTTAAATTATAGTTGCTTAAACCAGGCCAAGATAAGGTGAACATGCTTACAGACTCTTTAAACGTCGCAATGAACCCCATTCTTTTGGAAGTTCACCGCTGAGGTAGTTGCGAGTGAGATCACTGTTACAATGAAGATAATCATTATATGATAATTAAGGTGAGATTTTTTCCTCAAATAAATTAGAATTAAGATATCAATAAGACAAGAAATATTCAGAGAAAAGTATGCCATGTGCTCTACCACATACTCTTGTACATGCATATTATAATCCCACTCTAAAAAACCTACCCGCAAGGGTGATACATGCCAGCATATTTTAATTTCTAATAACAGAACTATTTTGGAAACTGAATATCAAGCATACCCTTTTCTGATAATGGGTTAAACCTTGTCTTAACGCACTACCCGAAATGCTTATCAAGAAAACACATTACTTATGTGTATACATATATATTGAGAGGGCTTCTAATGAACACAACAATGTTATAATGAAAGTAAGTTGTAGAGCTTGTTTGGTTGGGCTTTTGAAAAACCTCTATTGGTAAAAGATCTACTTGCAGTAGATCTATTAGAAATAGAGTTTTTGAAAAAAAAATCATAGATATTTGGTTGGTAGATTTTTTTTAAAAAAAAGGTCTATTTGGAGAAGTACCTCCCTATGAGCTTTTGCCCAGTAGAGGTTTAAACTCTACTAGCCTCTACTCAATTTAAAATAGACAATCTCAAAAGCTCAACCAAACAACTCTAAAAAACTTAAATAGACGTTAGTAGACCTTTTGAGCCAGTAGAAAGCTCAACCAAACAAGCACTAAGAAGATCTCATCTTAAAATGTGGAGCAAATAAAACAATTTTCAAGAACCAGAAATGAATGAATGTTGTTACATTTCTTCAAGAAACGTTAACTTGGCTAATTCTGGAGGAATCCTGCCTTGAAGACTCGTACTTTTCAGTCTTCTGCAGTTCAAGGAGGAAAAAGTTAATATAATCAGATCAATGGTTCCAAAAGTAATTGTCAATTCAAAAATTATTTTAAAAATTATTGGAAAAAAAAAATAAAAAAAATTATCAATTCAACTTGAGAAGATTTTAAAGCTCCAAGAATCTAATCGAATTCAATCGAAATGAAGAGACTTAAAAAGAAGAAGAAGGCACTTAGGTGCTGTTTTTTATTTATTTTATATATATATATATATAAGTTTTTTCATCTTATAACTTAAATTAAGATAAATAGGTTTGTTAGTTTTTTTTAATTTAATTAAGGTATATATAAATAGGTATATATATCTGATTGAAAAAGTAAAATTTTTTTACTTTTCACTTAAGAAATAAGTTGTCATTAACACCTTCACAATTACTTCCACAATTAACCTTGTAAAATTAATCTATTACCAAAAATAACCTTGAATAAAAAAATCTCTAATTTCCTAAACAACCCTAACCCTAACCTAACCTAACCTTAAATTGACCAATGACCAAGGAGGAGGCCAGGCGGCCTCCTCCTTGCCTCCACCATGGAGGCCGCCGAGAAATACTTTCCACTTGGTGGCAAATCGGAAGAAGAAAGGCTGTTGAGTTTCGAAGAAGCAACAATCAGAACAAACTAGATGCTAGTGTCATATTTAGTTTGCGTGCAGCCAGAAGAACAGTGAGAGGTTGTTTATAGGGTGGAGGAGGCACGGTAGTGGAAGCGGAGCGGTGGAGACGGGGTCTGCAAAATCTAATCTTCATGGGTTTCGTTCGCAATTAAGCGACCAAATCGGCGACTTCGATTGCAGGGGTTTGGTGATCGGTGACCGGCGAATCTTTCTAGATCGGCCGTGATGGGTGACTCGCCATGAAGGCTTAATGTGAATTGTGAGTAGAGCCGACCACGGTTCGGTTTGGTTTCGGTTTCGGTTTGGTGGCCACCTAAAACCGAAACCGAAACCCCACCAAACCGAAACCAAAACCAAAACCGAAACCGGAACCGGAACCGGAACCGGAACCACCGGTTTGGTACCGGTTTCAAACCGCCGATTTGGCGGTTTCGGTTTCGGTTTCAAAACCTACGGTTTGGGTACGGTTTCGGTTTTGGGCGGTTTGATTTTTTTTATTTTTTATTTTTTTTAATAAACCGACAGTTTAAACCACCAGTTTTGGGCAGTTAAACCGTCGGTTTCTGACGGTTTGGAGGAATCCCAAACCGAAACCAGAACCGGAACCACCGGTTTCCAAACCGACGGTTTTGGTTCTGGTTTTCGGTTCCTGTTTGGCCAATCCGGTTCCGGTTAAACCGTGGACAAAACCGACGGTTTAACCGAACCGTGGTCAGCTCTAATTGTGAGACTAATGGCTGTTGGTTTTTGTTTTTGATAATATAAAATATTTATTTTATTGTTTTTCAATAAATTAAAATATTTTATATTTTATTTTATTTTATTTTAAATAAAATTGTAAATGAATATAAATAACTTTTTATATAAAAATAAATATTTGTTAAAAAATGAAAATACATTAAAAATATATATATATATATCTTAAAAGTCAAATGATTTGTTAAAATTGGGATATAATAGTAAAATTAAAGCCATTTAATATTTAAGTGGGATACTCTCAAATAAAAAAAAAATAAAAAAAAAAATGAGTGTGTCGTAAATATTAAATGGTATAAATTTACTTACTTTAATGCTTAAAGACTAAAAAAATAAATAAAAAAAAAAAACCTCTTACATGGTTGTGATGTGAGAGTAGATGCCTTCTGTGTGATTACAAGTGATATTGTTGCTGTCATATGACTCCTTCATAGGGAGGACTCCTGACTGGCAAGGATCGAGTGTGGAATCGGTGAGTGTGGCACCCAATGTCGCAGCTATTTCACGAAGAACAGCAGCTGCAGCAGTGCACAACATCAATAAAAAAATATATATTCAATTCCACTGTAATGATGTAATCAACTACCGCTCATGGCATTTCATTGACGCAAATTATAATTTTGAATTTAACTATTTCAATAAACTTACAATTAAGAGCAAATAACTCCCAATCCCATGTAATTTTTGCTTTTATACACGTTTAATCAATTTTATAAGAAAAAACATATATATATATATATACTCTCCTCACTTCCGTTAGTCAAATTTTGACCGGGTTTAAATATCAAAAATACCAAACTACCCCCAAAAAAATCTTAATTAAAATGTTTAAAAAAAAAAAAAAAAAAACTGATTTTTTAAAAATGGATCTCGAGATGTTTGTATCTTAGAGATCCATTTTCTTAATAAAAAATATAAAAAATATAAAAACTGATCTTTTAAATAAACTAAAAATAATTAAGCTTAATTTTAAAAAGGGATATTATCATTTTGGTCCCTAATTTTTCACGCTTAATGACTTTTTTAACTGTCTTTCCATTTTTAGCTCCTGTGGTCCTTATATTTTCCAAAATCCAACAATTTAATCTCTCAATTAGTCAACCGTTAGTCAAATTTAATGGTCCAAACTTCAAAGGGTATTTTTATCTTTAAACAATGACATGCCACGTGCCAACACAAAATAAATAGAAAAAATACACACACATATATATTGAATATATAATTATATATTACAAAATAAAATTAATTTATAATTACAAATTATAAACAAAAAATTAATACTTGAGTTTTTGATGTAATACAAGATTGAATTAAAATAATTAAATATGGTCTTTGTCATACTTTGAATTAGATTAAATTATTTTTCACCTAAAATAAACTTATGTTAAATAAATTATAGTAAAATTATTATTTTTCTTAATTTATTCAAAAAACAAATTTTTAAATCATTTTAAATAAACTACAAAAAATTAAGCTTAATTAAAAAAAAAAAAACCAATAAGTCATATAAAATTAATTTTTTTTAAGTACAATATCCTTAAAATTATTTTTAGAATAAAGTATACTTAGTTTAGATTATTTTTAAACAAATTAAATTCTCTTAACATATTTGTATCAAAAATTTTAGATTATTTAAGAATATGATAAATTATATTAATTAAAGAGCAAACAACACTCTTTTAAAATAATAATAATAATAATAACACCAAATCTAAAATAACTGTGTAACAAAAAGATGAATGATAAGAAGAGATATACTAAAAAATTTCTAAATTTTTAAAGCTAAAATATTTATTAAAAAAATAGGAAAATATAGAAAAAAAAATTGAAAAAATAAAATAAATATATATTCTTATAAACTTTCAAATCATAATGATATGGTTTATGAAAAATAGATTTGGATATTCTTGACATCAAAGTGTTTTAACTAAAACTCGGTAGAAAGCAATCGTTCGGTGATAACCACACCTCCCATCATAATTGAGGTTGTTTAAATCCACCTCTTTCCAAATTAAGAATATATATATATATATATATAAATTTATGCATGATTTTTCAAGGAGATTTTGAGGATATTAAAAGAATTTTTTTGATTAATTTTTTTTTTAAAAGATGGAAACCAGTAACTTTTTAGTGTAGGAAGAAGAAGAAGAAGAAGAAGAAGGAAAAAAAAAAAAAAAATCAGTCATGGCATGGACTTAATTAGGAAGAAAGAAGAAAATTGCAATTAAGTGGTGATGATGAAAAAAAGATAATTATAAATTTATAATTACTACCTTCCTTTGGGTGCAGCTGGAGTCGAGCAAATGTCAGCTGAAAGGCAACAAATAAAGAAAGCAGAAGAATTAAGCTCATCTGCTGTTTCGTGTGCATCATCAACATTGCTACTGCTTTCAAATATCTCCTTGCTTGCTTGCTATCTTTGTTGGGCTGTGCTTATGGAATATATATACATATACGATATTTGGATCCCAAAAATTTAAGGTAGATGCATAATGCATTGAATGAATACTTAATAATACTAGGGGGAAAAAGTCAGAAATAGCCTCTACAAATATTAGATATTTATTTTTAACCACATACAAAAGTTTAATTGGTAATAAACACGTTTTTATTTTTTATTTTTTATAAATTACCTATATATCCTATATAAAAACATTCCCTAAACTGAAAAAATATATATATATATATATATAAAAAACGAAACACCCATTTGGAAAGGATGTTTTAGTAATTTTCTCATAAAAAAATTATTATCAAGGTTTTGGAAGGTGTTTCAGTAATTTTTTGCTTTAAAACGGCTAAGATGTCACACAATAATACTGTATGAACACTACATTAGTTGTTGTACAAGAAAGTGAGACACATCAATATTGGGACCTATACATAGTGAGCTCCTGTAATAGAATTAATTAAAGGGACCTACACATTAAAATTCTGAAATGTGTTGAATTATGGCTTGTCTAATTGATGATAGGAGAGGACGAAGTGGGTTTGGGGTGGTTATCAGGAATTCGGCTGGTGAGGTTATGGCTTCCTGTTCTCAAGTGAGGGTGGGGTGCTTAAATCCACAGGCTGCAGAGGCATGTGCCATCCTTAGGGGTATGCAATTTAGCATTGATTGTGGATTGTCTTCGTGCGTGTTTGAATCTGATGCGGAGGTTGTGGTCATATGGATCAATGGTAATAGTCAGAATGAGTCTAGTGATGGTGCTATTCTATCTGATATCAGGTCCCTCTCTTCTGATATGGGAGGTGTGTCCTTTGTTTTTGCTTGTAGGCTGACCAATTGTGTTGCTCACATCCTGGCAAAAAATGCTCTCCTGCTTACTGAGGACCATTTTTGGATGGAAGAGTTTCCATATTGTGCTACTAGAGCTGTCCAGGCTGATATGCCTTTTTAATGTAATCTTGTTTCTTTGTCAAAATAATAATAATAATAATAATAATAATAATAATAATAATAATAATACAGCTAGACATGAACCAATCGGTATTAAAGCTTTTTGGGATTGGAAAATTCTAACATTGACTAACTCTGTCTCACTGTCAGCATGGCAGCATGGCAACCACCTAGAGGTGGCACCGGTTCGGTTTGGTTCCGGTTTCGGTTCCAAACCGCCGGTTTCGGTTTTTAGGCCACCGGTTTCGGTTTTTAGGCCACCTAAAACCAAAACCGAAACCGAAACCTGAAAAACCGGTTTGTTACCGGTTTCAAACCCCAGGTTTGGCGGTTTCGGTTCCGGTTTCAAAACCGACGGTTTGGTACGGTTTGGTACGGTTTCGGTTTCGGTTTTGGGCGGTTTTTCAAAAAATAAAATAAAATAAGCGCCACGTGTCAACTTTTGATTGGTTGATTTTTATTTATTTATTTATTTTTGTAAACCGGCGGTTTAAACCGCCAGTTTTGGGCGGTTAAACCGCCGGTTTCGGACGGTTTGGAGGAATCCCAAACCGAAACCAAAACCAAAACCGAAACCGGAACTGAAACCACCAGTTTCCAACCGGTTTTCAAACCGACGGTTTCGGTTCCGGTTTCCTGTTCCGGTTTGGCCAATCCAGTTCCGGTTAAACCGCGGACAAAACCGACGGTTTAACCAAACCATGGTCAGCTCTACAACCACCTTATAATATCTATTTATTGTTCTCACTTTTGTGCTGCATTTACACGGTAAACAACAAACGTGATTTTACTGCTTTTAAATATTTTAAAAATGAAATCATTACTGAACGCATATCTACACGCTATTAGTTTTTTTTTTTTTTTTGAAATATTACAAGAACTATTACGGTAGGACTGTCGAGACCTACCGAGATCAAATAATATATGTGCGGTCCGGATATTTACTCACAACTCAGGAAGAAAATTCTAGCTCTACACATACTTGTAAAATGCATATGGTAGGATTTAAACCCTCACCACTTATGTAATATATATATATATATACACACATATATACGATATTTGCAAGGGCGGCGGGGCCCGCAATGACTAAGGGCCTAAAATTTATTTATTAAGTACTTAAGTTATTATGGGTTAAGTTGTATAAAAAGCCCAAAATATAAAATGGCCCCATTATTTATTTTTAATAGAAAAACTCAAATATTACCTAAAAAAATTTTAACACCGGATGCAATTCGTTTTCTTCGGTACAAAACCAAAATATGTAAATTTACTGTTAAGGGATATTTCGGTAAATTTTTCATATACTATATAATGTGAAAATCAAAACCCTAAACCTAAATTTTACCTTTTTCACCACCACAGCCGCTTCAATCCTTCAAAACTCTTTCTCTCTCTCTCTCTCTCTCTCTCTCTGTTTCAAAGGTAGGCCATATGCTCTTCTTCTTCTCCTCGTTGTTCTTCCACTTCAAGGCTGATTTAGGGTTCGTTTTAATCATAATATTTTAAAAATTAATTCATAATCTTATTTTCTTGATTCATAACATTGTTTTCATAATCTGGGTTTGCTTTGGTTGGATTATTATTCAGCTTTGGTATGTAATATTGACAAATTTTGCTTTTGTTGGTATTTCTAGTCCATATATAGCCATATAGGTGTTTTTTTTATTAAAAAAAAAACTTTTGGTTCCGAATCGATAACAGTGTGAGTTGATATCGTTTGTTTTTTTTTTTACTAGGGTTTATTGATAATTGGAATAAGCTATTGTTTTTCTATTTTTCTATTTTTATTTGATTATTTTATTAGTTTCTTATATTTACGACTGAAAATATGGCCGTAGTAAGTTTAAGAATTGATATATTTGTTACTAGAATACTAGAATTAGATTATTGGGTGTCATGTTTTTTCAATTAAAGCATAAGACCAGTTTTCTGATTTTAGATCTGATTGTGAATGTCAATTTTTTTCCTTTACAAATTTGAGTTACTGTTAAATCTTTTTATTTCCTACCAAATGCAACTGGAGACATAAAAATCATGGATTTTTTAATTTTTATTTTTATTTTGGGATAAAGTGAGGATGATTTTGTTAGTATGGGGCCCATTTTTTTTATTTCGCCTAGGAGCCTCGGAATAGTCAGAACCGGCAATGGATATTTGGATCCCAAAAATTTAATGTAGATGCATTGCATGAATCATATATATAATCATATATATATATATATATATAATAATAGAGTTTCACCAGTGCCACATGTCGCCGTATGAGGGCTTTGGAATTAAATGTAATAATATATTCCTAATATTTTCTATTATTAAGCTTTGAATTTAAATTGGCTATTCATCTTATTATTATTGATTGCTATTATTCTATATTAATAATCATATATATTATTAATATCTTCTATTATTAAATGTTTTTTTTCTTAAGCTTTGAATTTAAATTGGCTATTCATCTTATTATTATCGATTGCTATTATTCTATATTAATAATCATATATATTATTAATATCTTCTATTATTAAATGTTTTTTTCATTTCTTCAAAATAATAAAGAAATAAATGCTACATTAATTTAGTAAATAATAATATTAATATTAATAATAATAAAAGCAAATAAATAATAACCCTTTCCTATTCAACTTTAACGTTGAATATATTAAATTCTTTAACTGCCAAGCTAAATTCAAGGAATTAAAACAATGGTTTTTATTTGATTAATGACAATTGTGGTTTTGTAGACTCAATTATTTAAATCATCCTCTCTCTCTCTCTCTCTAAACCATTTATACCCTCTCATCTCCCTCAATTTTCTCTATAAAAACCATCCAAAATCTCATATTTTTTTTCCATCTCATTCCATTGACTTTCTCAACAAACTCAAAACAAGTGGTGGAGAATTGGATGCCATTGGGTGGTAAAAGGAATTTCTATAGATTTTTTTTTTTTTTTTTTTTAATCTCATGTTTTTTTCATCTCAGCCTATTGACTCTCCCTCACAAGCAAACTCAAAACAAGCGGTAGGGAATTTGATGGCGTTGGGTGGTGAGAGTAATTTCTACAGATTTTGTTTTAATATTTGATTGAATAATTTTTTATTTTTTATTTTTTTGTAGGCAATGCTTTAGTAGTTAAAAAGGTAATTTTGAATTAATCATGGAATTTTAATTTTGACATTCTTGGATTTTCAATTAGCTGTCAACTGAGGTGTTTGTTATGGAACCATGTAGTAAGGCTAGCATCCTGCTCGTGACCACCAATTCAGAAAATCAATGAACTGATCGAGACTTATGATATGCTTTGTACTTATGAACAATGAATTCAATAGACATACTATTACTATAGATAAATATTAGGGTTATATTACTGTATCTACTCCAGTTTTTGGGAATCAAATACCTGATTTTTCCCGGGATTTTTTTAAGGTAATTTATACATTTTGTTTGCAGTTTTTTTCTTTATATATATATATTTAACCTTTTTGCTCTCTTTTCTTTTTGGTTTTTTAGAATGTATTAATTATGCATTGAATACAAGATTATTATTCCAAAAATAACTGTTAGAATTTTAATTATCCATATAAATGATAATAAATAAATATTTTTCAAAACATCAATTGTAATACCAAATTAATAGTAATCCGTTCTTTTTTATAGAATTAATGATAAATTCTAAAAACTTATTAATTGTAAGATATTAATGATATTATGATAACATAACAAATATTTAAAATGATAGGTTCAAAAAAATTAAAATAATAGTTTTTGATCAATTATTAATGGTAACACATTATAAACATTAATTATTACATTCAATTAAATAGATTCATTTTCTAAATATATGAAATTCACTCTTAATTTTACACACACACACACACACACACACACACATATATATATATGGTAATAAATAATAAATAACTCCTACTACTATTTGCATCTCCATAAAATTATTCACCATTTATATTTTTTTTATTGAATCATCTATGAGAAGGACGTTTGAAAAAAAATCTAATCAATAATTAATTAAAAAAATAGTGGAAAAATAAATTAATTTATCACTTGGTTTGATAATATCCTCCATGGAGTTTTTATTTATTTATTTATTTTTATTTAATTAATACTTCGACAAGTGTTTCTAGAATGAGTGTTTTTATAATATATATATATATATATATTATTTTTGAGTAAATTGGGGTGTATTTAGAGGTTTCAAAATTTTAATTTATTAAAATGAAATGTCTTAAGAAAATAAATGTGAAAAAAATGGATTGTAAATAGCTAATCTCAATAGTTATTTAACTCTATATAATTATAAATATTTATAATTCTTTTTCTATTTTTTACCTTTTTGTTTTCTTTTCTTTTAGATTGTTTAGAATGTATTAACTATGCATTAAATATAATATGATTATTTCTAAAAATAAAAGTTTTTGAATTTTAATTATTCTTATAAATGGCAATAAATAAATATTTTATAAAGAAAATTAAAATAGTAATTGTATTACCAAATCAATGGTAATCTTTTTGTTTTTTATTTTATTTATTTTTATGGAATTAATGGTAAATTTTAAAAGCATATTAATGGAGATATATTAATGATAACATAACAAAAATTAATAATTTGTCATTATATATATATATATATATTGCTAAAGAGATATATATAGAGAGCTTTTCAATTAATACAAAAAATAATTTTTAATTAACCTATATAATAAATTAAATAATCTTTAAAAAATCTGTTCATCTAAACTGGAATAATGGGGATATAAATGGAGAGTTTCTGTTTATTAATGATATTCTCTGTTTATTAATGATATTGGAGACCTAAGAGTTTCCTTAACAGATTATTAGAGACAATAACCATCATTATAATTGACAATGATTTAACTAAATCAGATTTAACTACTTAATAATCAGTTCATCTTACTTTATTGTTGTATAATTAGTTTTTTTTTATTTATTTTTTTTATCAAAATATAATTAGTTATTTATTAATAATATCAATAATTCAATCATTAATGAATTTAACATTACAATTCAATGAACATTATTTATTGGGAAAGTCAACAGACATGTCAACTTCTCTGATAAACAAATAATTTTTTTTTTAAACATTTCTCCTTAATTTGAGGATCTGTGTATATCATCAATGTCGGTGTGTTTTATTATTTCTTGCTATTTGATGGCAGATGCTTTATTGAAAGGAAAAACTATATGTTCATTAAGTTTAAACATGTTTGCATCAAAAATTTCAGTATAAATAACACAATGTTTTACAAACAATTTTTTATTCAAAGCCCGTGCAACGCTCAGGTTGAAAAACTAGTAATAATAATAATAGAGTTTCAAAGTGCCATATGTCAGCATAAGAGAGTTTTGAATTTAAATGCTACATTATAATAGAGTTATTTTTTTTCTACTTTTAAATATTATTAATTTTTTAATTTCTATTTTCCTATTTATGATTAATCAAATTAAACAGTTTGATAAATATTAATTAGATAATATCAACTGTTGCAACTCTATATCTTCATTCATGTATATTATATTTTTTAATAGTATTAATATATATTTAATTGAAGTTAAATGAAAGGTTTTCTTATTTATCCATTGAACTCCTTCTAATTAATGACCCACTTATTTAATTGTATGATAATATTAATGATCCACCTAAATAATAGATGTAAAATGAAATGTCTTTATATTCTATATATACATCGAACCCTCTCTATTTCTTTTCATTTTTGTTGTATTAATGATTAAGAATGTATATGTTTATGGGTTTGAAGTTTGATATCACATTTTTGAATTTTCTCATGTCTGTTTTGCAGGTATTTTCTAATACTTTCTTTAGGGGAGTGGATGACAAAAGTAAGGTATAGTATCGATAATGGAGTTCATATATATATGGAGGTAATTTTTTAGTTCGGAAAATATATATTTCGAGGAGAATTTGAAGACTTGGATCTTCAAAATGACGAACACCATCTTTTATTCTCCACAACTTTGGTGGATACGTGTTTTTCTTTTTCTGGAAAAAAATTATTAAAAATAGGTTTTGAAATACAATGGAGAAATATTTGGTGATATTTTTTAATTTAATATTTTTCTTTTGTTTCGTGAGATAATGAAATTCAAATGTTAACATAACTTAGATAACTGAAGGTAAAACTATATATACATTATGTTTAAATATGTTTGAATCAAAAATTTTGGTATAAACAACACAATATTTTGCAAACAGTTTTTAATACAAAGCCTGTGCAACGCTTGGGTTGGAAAACTAGTACTTAATAATAGTAGGGGAAAAAAAAATCAGAAATAGCCTCTACAAACATTAGATATTTATTTTTAACCACATACAAAAATTTAATTGGTAATAAACACGTTTTTTTGAGAAATTGCCTAAATATCCTATATAAAAACATTCCCTGAACTTAAAAATAATAAAAAATAATTATAAAACGTAATACCCATTTGGAGAGGATGTTTTAGTAAGTTTCTCATAAAAAAAATTACTAACAAGGTTTTAGAGGGTGTTTCAGTAATTTTCTACTTTAAAACGGCTAAGATGTCACCATCTTATATCACGTTTCACGTTTTTTTTTTTTTTTTTTTTTTTTGTGTAAAAAGAAGAAAGAATTTTTTTTGCAAAAAGAAGAAAGAAAATAGAAAAAGATGCTGCAGGGGTATTTTCATAATTAATGAACTGAAAATAAATTTTATCTTGTGGTTATTAAAACTCGCATGTGGCAAAAAACAAATTTTATATAAAATATATGGTCATTTTTAACAAATGTCATACAATGACAATAATACTGTATGAAGACACATTAGTTGTTGATACTTGATACTGAGCTATCAAATATCAATCGTACAAGAAAGTGAGAAACATTAATATTGGGACCTATAGATAGTGAGCTCCTTTAATAGAATTAATTAAAGGTCCCTTGTGTTTGTGGAAAATTCTATTAAAGCTTTTTGTGAGTGGAAAATTCTGATATCGACCGACTCTGTCTGCATGGCAAATTGGCAATATCTATTTATTGTTCTCACTTTTGTGTTGCATTTACATTTACACGGTAAACAAGAAACGTGATTTTACTGCTTTTAAATATTTTAAAAATGAAATCATTGCCGAATGCATATCTATGCGTTATTTCAACTCAAAAAACGAAGAAGGCGTATTGAAAACGCTACCGAACGCCGCCTAATATTTTCAAAGACTATTTTTTATTTTCTCCCGTACTAATAATATGAACAATTAGTTTTTTATTTTTTTTTTATTTTTTTATTTATTATTTTTAATATTATAAGAACTATTACTATAAGATTGTCGGGACCTATCAAGATAAAACAATATATGTGCGGTTCGGATATCTACTTCCATAACGGGAAACGGGAAATAACTTCTCTCACAACCTAAGAAGAAAACTCTAGCTCCACACACAAGGGCGTACCCTTGAGAGAGGTTACCCAGGCCACCTTCTAAAAAAAAAAAAAAAAACTATAATTGCACGGGAACCTTTTTATTATTAGTAAATTACCTTTAATTTCAACCAATATTATTAAACTTACACTTAAATATAGCATTATTCATTACATTGTCTTTTATTTTCATCCAATGTTATTTTCGTACTCTACTTTTAATTTTTTGTATTCAGCATGTGATATTTGTTCATTGTTTGGTTGTGATTTATAGAACTTTAGTCTTATATTACTTCTAATTTATAGGTTTTAGTGTGTTGAATGCTTGATAATTTACCAATAATAAAAACCAAATTCAATCAATTACCTACTCTAACTCAATGAAAACATTGCATGTGTTAAGTAGTACTCTTTATAAATATGTAATTTTATACATGTTTTATAAAAAATATTTCCCTAATTTTGTTTCAACTGTTTGATTATACATTTCATATTCACTTGATTTTGTTCTAATCGTTAAATTAAGCATTTCATAATCACTTCATTTCTTTCTAATTGTTATATTAAACAATTCAAACTAGTCTTTAAAAATAAGTTTTTATATGTGTAGAATCATTTATGTCAAAAGAAGAATCTATTTATGTCCCTACACATATATAAGTTTAGCCAAAGTAACAAATATTTTATGGGTCTGCCCCTGTCCCTAGAGCTGACCACGGTTCGGTTAAACCGTCGGTTTTGTCCGCGGTTTAACCGGTACCGAATTGGCCAAACCGGAACCGAAAACTGGAACCAAAGTTTCGGTTTGAAAACCGGTTGGAAACCGGTGGTTCCGGTTACGGTTACGGTTACGGTTTCGGTTTGGGATTCCTCCAAACCATCCGAAACCGGCGGTTTACAAAAAAAAAAAAAAAAATCAACCAATCAAAAGTTGCCACGTGGCACTTTTTATTATTATTTTTTTTGAAAAACCGCCCAAAACCGAAACCGAAACCGTACCAAACCATCGGTTTTGAAACCTAAACCGAAACCGAAACCGAAACCGAAACCACCAAACCGGCGGTTTAAAACTGGTAACAAACCGGTTTTTCCGGTTTCGGTTTCGGTTTTAGGTGGCCTAAAAACCGAAACTAAAACCGAAACCGACGGTTTGGAACCGAAACCGGAACCGAACCGAACCGGTGCCACCTCTACCTGTCCCACATGCTTGTAAAATACGTATGGTGAGATTTAAACTACCACCACTTATATGGAAAGGAGGTGCACTACTAGTTTTACTAAGAGGTTATATGCAACGTGAAAAATTAGTCGATACTCAGCTATCAATCACACAAGAAAGTGAGAAGCAATATTGGACTGGTTATGTAATAGAAGAGTCCACCAAGGGGGGTAAGCATTACCCCTTCCCAAATGGATGACATGTTGGGGATAATCCTAGAACCGATGAATGCGGAATTGCTGTGCCTAATATACACTCATAACTCATAGCAAATAATAACGTCAATAAGCAGAAAAATAGATGAGAGAGAATAAAACAATCACAACACAAGATATACGTGGAAAACCCAAAATGGATAAAAAACCACGGACCGTTAGGACGACACAGAAAGTTCCACTATATGATAAATTGTTACAATCATATACTTCAGAATTCTCTCTCTTACTTCAACCCTAAACCCCACTCACAAGATCCTCACCGAGTACCCCACAATATCCCATTGGTCTCCCCTAAATATCACCCATGGATCTCTAACTTGATCCACCGATATTCCCTTGGATCCCTCCCCGGATATTCCCTTGGGTCTCCCCGGATCTCACCACACTCTCTCTGATGTTACATGGTGTTCTTTTTGCTCCACAGCCTTAAACATAAATATTATGACTATTTATACTAGTTACAGTTACAAGGAGTTTAAGATAAAAGGAAATTCTACTCCTAAACATACAAGACTTACTTGTTTCACATAAATACTATTTCCTTTTATGACAAATCTATTTGTAAATAGTATTCCTTTTCCGTCAAGCATAAGAACTTCCCAAAAGAACACTTTCTTTTTTCGTTGAAGATTTCCCGTTCCACGCATGCTAATGATTAATTACGATTCAGGTCACAGTTGCGCACCCACTTCCTAAACCGTTACATGACATGTGTACATAGAGGGGTAAATTTATCCAAACATGATTACCTCCCTAGACACATGTCATCCATTTAGGAGGGGGTAATAATTATTCCCTTGAAGGGGGGTGAGTAAAATGTTCTTGTAATAGAATGAAGTAAGGTGGCGTTTGGTTAAATGACGGAATGGTAATCGGAATGGTAATGAGAATGAGAATGAGAATGAGAATGGGAAT